>OY744524.1:97120599-97278099 GCA_963556195.1 Sepiola atlantica
AAAGTGTAAAATGAATATATATATATATATATATATATATATATATATATATATATATATTGATAGATATAATAAAGATAAATAGAAGACTATCAAATAGCTGGCATGAATGACAGTGTTAAATTCTTCTCACTACTCAAAAACAGGTGAGATTATAAAATTGCTGTAAGACCAGCAGCCTCATGACAAGTAGTATACCCTCCGTAAAGAAGACACTTCTCACAATTTTACTTCCTTTGGCGAAATGTAATATATTTAAATTTTCAAATGGGAGAGTGTGCCCATAAACTTTCTCCAAACAAAGAAACAATTTTAGAAATATGTAATAATAGATGTGCGGAGTCTAAAATGGACTCAAAGACGAACTGCTGGACAAGTTGTCCGGTCTTTTAAGTTGCCGGACACACGACATCATTGTGGTTAACTAGCGTGTACATTGTTGAATGATCATTGTTCACCACACTAATATAGAATTTCCAGAAATTGTGAGTTCCTTGTTTGTGTAAGTCAATACGTTTACTGATTATCTCAGTATTACCTTCTTGCTGCTATTAAAATATTACAATACATTTTTGTGGAACAAATTCATGAATAATTGTTATTTACTTATGGTGGTTTTATTAACGTAATGCTCACTGCTTCCGAGCAATAGCAACTGTACAGTTCGAGGTGAACCTTGGGAAGAGTATTGATTACTATATAATTTTAGCGTGGGGACATGTGCTTCAATGCCTACGTTGAACCATTCGGCAATTGCGCACTGATCAGCAGGAAGAAAAACACTTTTACTCCATGAAGTGGCTATATTATTATCTCTGATTGATTCCGAATCAGCTCGTTGAGTATATATTGTCAGGAAATATAAGTAATAAACACTGTTCTGTAATGTTAATCAAAAGCACATGTAGGATAAAGCATCTAATTTTAGAATATGTTTTCTAGTCAAAGGGGGTTTGTTTCGAATATAAACTCCAAGTTCGTGCGTATGATTGCCAGAGTCTTTACGGTAGAGAGACACACAGGAATACAGTCAAATGAAAACGGTTAGAGGAGATGGAGGAGTTAAGATTTGTTTTATATAGTTCAAGAATAGCTGAGGGGTTTACTTAAAAAAGAGTCTACGTCATCAATGTTTGTTTTAAGCTCCTGGATATTTTCGAACGTAAGTATAAAGGGAGGAGGCTAATGTGTGTCTTCTTGGTGCGTGCTCGGTTTGAAGTTATCGTTTTCTGTGTGTAATGTTACTTACTTGATAGTGTTGTAGGAAAGTAGGTGTTTATTGGATGACAGTCAGTTTACACAAGTAAACCGTAAGCCGAGTGTTAATTCATAGAGTTGTAGCCTCGGGAAAGCTCGCCGAGTCCCTTTACATGCGCGAAATGACACTACAGTTACTCCGGTATTAAACAAATGTTAATCGAGCAGCCGTTTTTAAGGCTACTAAAATGTAAGGTATCCTGTATTACCAGTTAGAAACATAGCTAAGATAAGCTGTCAAACCTGTACCCTCAACATGCCGTAACAAGAGCGGCCTGGACTAGTTATGTGAGACATAGTGGGGAAAACATTTCCCCAGGCTTCCCCGATAGAGGGAAAGAGAGACGGCCTTCATTGTCATAGTCAGGAAAAAAGGCCAAACATTCGGTGTGTTTTCATGCATTGCTCTTATTGTACCTCTACGCCTGGCTAATAGAAAATAAATAAGACATAGGCAGGGTCTATCTACTCCTTAAGAAATTACAGTTTTGCAAACCGGATATATCTACGGGCCATCACACCGAGAGGGGTTATCCTGCGCTCGTATACTTTGACAGGTGTAGGGTTAGGGGTAGGGTTAGGGTTAGTCGGGTGAATGGAATACACCTTGGAGAATAGCTAACTTACTTATGTATAGAGCAAATACATACATAATAAAACAATTACATAGAATATATAGAAATAATTACAATTAAATAAGATACATTAAAATCAATACAAATTCAAGTGCAAGTTAACCATGCAAAATGAACTGGGATTGGCAGAATATTTTATTTCGGTACTATGTGTTGGCAACATATCGGCCAGCTACTTAACGAATGCACTTTGTGATACACAGGATAACCATCCATTACAGATTAAAACAGAGGATAGATTAGACGAAGAGCGGGGGAGTATCTTTGTAGAGGCGGTCAGATATTTGTCTCGCTTTTTTATGTCAACCTTCAATTTCTTTATTATTTCTTTAAACATCGTTGTCAAGAAAAATGGTCGAATGCGTCGTTTTAAAAGCAAATATATCGTTCCCTCTCCAGTCAGTATGGTAAACGAAAGACGAATAGAAGAGACATTAATTTACTTATGAATGAATCAAAGACACACACAATTCTACCAGTGAATAGAATATGTAGAAATAAATAGAATTAAATGTGATGCAGGTGAGAATGAATTTTAAAAAAATACAAGTAAACTTAGCTAGCATTGGCGTAAGTTGTCGGTGTCAGTGCTAGGTGTAGCACAACATCAACCGGCTACATTACGAATTAACTCAATAGGCATCTATTTAAGATTAATAGGGATAATGGATTTGAAGAGAGGGTAGGGGTATCTTTCTACAGACGTGACTTCATATATATATATATATATATATATATATATACATACAGAGGGAATGAGAGAGGGAGAGAGAGAGAGAGAGAATAGAAGGTTACTTGAAGAATTTTTTGAAATTGTAATACATGTATTAATAAGGCTGATGCCAGAACGTAGAAAAAACACATTTTCTGGCGCCCATCTTAGTGAATTCCACAGAGTCGGATTTTTCTTTTTTACCCATTTTTACCAATGGGAAGATTTTATTGAAATATCAAATAATGTCTAATTATGCGGACATCATATACAGTCAACACCTTACTTTCTGTTTATGTAATATTGAAATGAAAGGTGAATAGAACATTGTAAGTCCACTCCTTTGATTGTTTATTTTTGTTATGTCAAGTTCATGTATGTATACATATATATATATATATATATATATATATATATATATATATATATATACATAGATATATATACATATATATATACATACATATATATATATATACATATATACATACATATATATATATATATATATATATATATATATATATATATATATATATATATATATATATATGTAGTTACTGTTCACGTAAACAACTGGTGACCCGAACGATTACACGTTACCCACATTCTCTGTTTTAATGAATAACGGATTTTTTAAAAATGATTTTAGCAAATAAGATATCATAATTGATATTTACAATTGATTTAAACTGTTATTGTATATCTCATGTGAATCTATGTGAATTCATCAATAATTTTCCCGGGTGCCTCCGCAGTTTTTATGGTTGCCGCTATCATTTTCTGACATTATCTCTCTGTGATATGATCCAAAGCAGATAACATGATTATATAACCCACACTGTTTCAGTAGTAATTAGACTCTCCGTTTCCCGACATGTCGTCTAGTGTATGTATATACTGTTAATATCATATAGGCGGTTTCTAACCTGAGTCATTTCATGGGTGACATCATTTTTTGAATTACCTCAAAATACATTACATGTTCTCGATGTGTTGTTAAATATGTTATGTAGTTTATGTTGTGGTTGGCAGAGCGTATCTACCAAGCTTAACAGTTGTTTACTTATATTAGTTAATTTCTTAGGTGTAGTTCAGTTGCTATATGTAAAGGGCAGGCCCCTCTTATGAAGCGCGATGTTTGAGGTGGTCTCCTTCCTTCAAATGTTGCCTATATCTACAAGTTACTCAAGTTGTCTATAAGGAACACTAACATAATATCAGCATGAGTTATTTTTATTTACTTGTCTTTTTACGAGAACTAGATCTTACACAACGTATCTTTATATGGAATTAGTGTTCACATATCCATTTTGTCTTTGTTCATAACGTTTCGGCTTGTACACTTAAAATATTTGTTGTAAATCCAGAAAACATCTAAAGCACTACTATCATCGAACTGCTAATCCCAATGCTGATTCATGCAATTTCGAATGCCTCACTGCCAAGCATCTACCAATTAAGATACACATCAGCGCTAGAAGCTCAAAATGAAGGGAAACAAACTTGTCAATTAAAAGAAACTGATCGACCCACAACCACAGTATAAAGACACAGAATTAATACATTCACCGTGTTATTGAGCGAAATGGAAATCTGGTATGTTTAAACTAACAAAATACCAAGAACAATAAGAGCACTGGGAACAATTCAGAAACAACGTAACACGTAAAAAATAAACTAGAAGTATCTGTGTTCGATAGAATATTTGTAAACTATAGTACTGATGGAAATAGTTGTTATATTAAGAAACCTCATAGCGTTCGGAAACCAACTAACATTTCGCTACCACGTGTTAGCTTAAAATAGAATTTAACTGGGGTCAACATTTATCAGAAATCAAGATGTAGACTAATAAAATTTAGTTATAACCAGTAAATATATAAGTAAAATGCAATATCCTTTATATTTATGTGATGATTACTTAATAAAGATTATTGAGTTCATGGAAATAAAATTTTCTTGATATAACCATAACAGCATGTCGTGAGAGTAAGTTACTCGTTTTTTAGGCAATCGTGTATGGAACGCAAGTTGACAAATTTCCAGTCACCATAAGACGTTTACTCTAACTCTCTCTTTCCCTTTCGTTCTCTCTCTCTCTCTCTATATATATATATATAATATATATATATATATATATATATAATATATATATATATATATAGAGAGAGAGAGAGAATGAGAGAGAGAAAGTAAGTTATGAAAATATATTCATGACAATTAAGCTACACAGAGGCTTCCGCGTTCCATTCTCGTAGACAATCGTCAGGATAATATATATATATATATATATATATATATATATATATATATATATTAATGTTTTACACGGTATATATTAATGTTTTACATAATATATTTATATGAATACATTATTCATGAATGTTTATTTCAACTGCGTTATGCTTAACAGTAGTATAAAAGTGTGCTTGTTGCAAGCGAACCTCGTAAAAACAACTTCTCTTAAAAAAACATATAAGCGTCTTTATCTTTACAACTTGCTTACTTAAGTGTATGTTCATGATATATCAACACATATTCTGTAACACGTATAAAACGTTAAGTATAAACAACTTTGTTAGATTTCTTTAGTTATAGATCAGGTGCTACTGAATAAAATCTGAATATACTGGTTTCCGGACACAAAATTAAGCGAACATTGATGGTATTGTTTGTCTTCGTTCTCTGTGCAAAATTAAATCTACTTCTGCGAAGTCAAAAACAGAAACTAATATTTTTTTTCAAAAAACAACCATAAGAAAACACTATACATAAATATTTGAAGATATATCGAACTGTATGCATAACACCTTTACGAAAATGATAATATTCGTCATAAATTACACGAAAAGGGTCGATATGCCGTAAAATTAAACAACCAACAATGAAGTCATGAAACCTCTTAAGTAATTTATGTGTTTTGTATTAACCGGTTGTCATTCACAAGTGTTATTGTTGTTTTTTTATTTACTCATCTTCACTTAAACATTTTAAATTATCGGTATTTCTCACTTTTCAAAAAAAGGATTTATTTTTCGTTCTTTGTCTTTCTGTAAATGTTCAATGATTCTATCTAACACTACTGCAAAGGTTTTTCTTGTTTTCTTCTGCGTACATAAAACCAAACAAAACTCCCAATGAACATAATTTATTCCCAATAACTTTTTATGGGTTTTACACAATACTATGAGATGTCTTCCCATGCAACATGGACGTCTTATATTCCAATTCCCACAAAAAGACGAGGCGTCCGCCTATCTAATCAAACTCCACCAATCCTTTCTAAAACTGTCAAAGTAATGGTCACTGTCTGAATTAAAATCTCATTAATCCTTATTCTTGAATCGCTTCCTTCCTTGGAAAGTGGTGGCACATCGATCTAATAAGTTCCTTCCTAAAATAAATAAAATTTACTCAATTGTAAAGTCATGTGCGTGTGTATGTATTACCTGACGAACGGCGTGTCCATCAGCTACTTTTTATTGAAACCAATTAAGAACTCAATCGTTAGGTAAAGTATTCATGCCAGAATCATTTTCTTTTCTGACAACACTAGTATAAAATACATACTTGCAAACATGTGTTCACAATTCTTCATATGAGTTATGCATCACAATAAGCCTCGTGTCAGTATCAGCACACAGATTCATACCCACACATGTATATATTGGAGAGGACTTCAATGCCTACTACAAACTGTCCTCGCTTGTCTAAGGTATATCTGTAAAGAGATTTGTCAGTACACCTTGGCATGATGATAATCCCCCTAGAAATAAAGTCTGACAAAATATTGCATATAACATAGTATTTGAAGCTCAAATAAGATCCCCTGAGTATTCTTACTTTAGACTTGCTTATACGAGGAATGATGCACCAACTTAAAGTTATGCCACCTCTAGTAACAGCACTGAGCCAGACTAGATAAATTACTGTCTTGGACTTTGGTAAGACCAAGAGACCACAAGGCAGATACACTCTAACATTGTAAACTGGTCAATTGGAGAGAGGAAAATTAATGTTTTGAACTTCTTTTCTAACTCAACGTTTGAGACGTAAAGGAGAACTGTGATGGAATATTTGAATATATATGTATCTCATATAGAGATCCAATGTTAGCCCTAATAATGGGGCCCTTGATTTTGTAGAACTTCAACTGAAGTGAAATGAAACAAAACTGTATGATGGGAGATAACTTTGATGTCGACTAGACACTGTTAACGAGTGGCTAAGGTCTCTTTGTGCAAAGGTTTTGTCAGAATAACTTGGAAAGATGATACTTAATTGTACAAGTAAGCTTTGACGAAATATTCAAAATAACATAGCATTTGAAGCCCAAATAAGATCCCCAAAGTATTACTACCACACAGTAAGCTGGATATTCCATGAGACTTCATGAATGATAGGCTATTGAATCTGGTAAGCCTAAGAGACCACGAGAAAAATATACAAGTACACAGTAAACTGGACTATGAAGAAATGTTATTTTCTGTACTAAGTTCACTTTTGAGAATAACAATAGAACTTTAATGGAATATCCGAATATATATGTACTTTATTATGAGATCAAGTGTTAGCAATATAAATGGGTCCCTTGATCTCTGAGAAATTAGACTGAAGTAAAATGAAACAAAAGTATATGGGTGTGTGTCTGAGATTGTGCATATAAATTAACATTTTAACGTGTATTTATGCATATATATTAATGTCAAGATGTTACGTAATATGAATATAAAATTTATCCGGCTATTTAGTGCATAAATTCGCTATTAAATATATTATCCTTACTTGTCTTATAATCAATTTGATTATTCGAATAAGTCTATGTATATTTGTTTTTCGATTCCTGTTTAAAGTTTCTATTAGCTTATAATTATACATTGATTTTATACTAAAATGAAAGACTACGCAAAATGATATATACATTGAACGCCGATGGGGTAAATGGAACAATCAGGTTCAATCTTGTATACATGAAACGATGCTTTCGATGAATTTGATCCAAATACAATGCAGTCTTTCATTTAATATTTTTTCTATCGAACTTTTGATATGCTGAAATTATTGGCCTCTCTCTATAGAGAAACAACAAAGGCAATTCTTCTTTTTTGTAGATGTCATTAAAAAGAAAGAAATGCTGTATTTTCCCCTATTCATTGGATCGATAATTATAAATGTAGATAATAAAATTAGCATGTTTCCCTTGATATCTTGATTTCATACAAAATGTTTAAAAACTGCCTATTCATTTATGACACTGGAATGAACATGGATAGAAGGGATTACTGTGGTTTAAAAAGAGATCAGACAAAATTAAGTAGATAGAACAAATCTTTTTAAAATTGATAGCAACTTAATGGAAAATCAATGAATAACGAGAAGCGTGTGGAATGCAGTTGAGGTATTAATACACGTCATAATATATTTTATAGAAGAATATGAATAAATATTGATCAAGAAGAGAAGAAAGATACGTAAGTAGGATATAGATAAAGAAAAAAAGGTGTATGTAATTAAAACACGCGGGAGAAAAAATAAAAATAAACATTTCACGAGAATGCATAGTATAATCAGAGATTAATAAGATACTTTTACATATTCCTTTTACTTCCTTTGCTATAAACAAGTCAGTACAACATAAGAGGTTACTAGGCAGAGTTCAGAGTTCTTCGGAATGGTAACATGGATGTGGAATAAGTCAGCAAGATATGTGTTTACATTACATATATATATATATATATATATATATATATATATATATAGAGAGAGAGAGAGAGAGAGAGAGTAGAAAGGGATGACGAATGACAAGACATGTTGAAAAAGTTAAAAAAGAAGAAGAAAGAGAAAAATCGACAGTTAGCTAATAACGCGGTTGGAAATACTGTGAGTTTTAAAAAAAAAGAATCAGAAAGAGAGAAAGGATGGAAAGTTGGCTTATGAACGCCGGTTGGAGGCGCTGTGAGTTAAAAAAGAAGAGGAAAGAGAAAAAATCGGCAGTTAAGCTTATGAACGCTGTGAGTTGACAATGAGGATTAGTATTTATTTGAAATTGATGACAAGGAATTGAACAACAGAGGAAGAGGCGGAGAAAGAGGAGGGGGATAAAAAGGACTAAAAGTATATATATGTATATATATATATATATATATATATATAATTAAAATTTGTTTTTTTTTTAATATTTTGATATGTGTATATTTTTTATATTTTAAATATTAAACTAAAACTAAAAATACATTAATCACCTAAAAAGTAGTGTAATCGATTCGTCTACACACTTTAAAATGCAGCAACATTTTTTGTAAGTAGCGGATGAATTTTATTAGACAGCCGAACAACACAGGTAAGGAGGACTTTTTTTCAACAACTAATATAAGTTAGCAAAACATTTATACAGAATTACACTTAGGTTTAGTATACGGAAAATTTATGTTTTTGTCTTTTTAGGGAAGTGGGGTCTGATCAACTCTGCCGGGAAGCCATGAAATTAAATACTGTCTTGTTTTTAAATTCCCGAAACAGTTTTTCATGGTAAACAACTGATGATCCCTTAAATAATGTAAGAAGCAAACTAATACAATAAGTGTAAAAGTTAAATTGACTTACATGAGTGATTTTCCACTGAACGACTTTGGACATAAGGTTTTTTATTTTTTAAAATATAGTTTTAATGGTTGCGAAGCTTCCAAGACTATATATATATATATATATATATATATATATATATATATATATATATATATATATATATATATATATATATAAAGATAGAAGCAGACTGCCTTCAAAGAAACTATGTGTTAGATGTAGATATTTTATTAAATCAAAATCAAAATAAAAATATTTCAAAACATTTCTCAAAATATTTCAAAATACCTTCCTTTTTTTTCTTCATGAAGAAAATAAAAAATGGAAGGTATTTTAAAATATTTTGAGAAATGTTTTGAAATATTTAATTTTGATTTTGATTTAATAAAATATCTGCATCGTACACATGGTTTCTTTGAAGGCATTTAGCCTCTATCTTTATTTTAAAATTCAAAAGATGCTTTAAAAATGAACTTTCCCAAATGTATATATATATATATATATATATATATATATATATATATATATATATATATATATTTGTGTACGGTCGGTCGGGAAACAGGGAGCAACGATGGAATTCCAATGATAAACAGATCCGATATAAGAAGCTATATGAGTCGGAAATCTTCTGCGATCTACAAATCTTTACAGTGTAGAATGTATTGTGTTGTTAGTCTGATGGTTTGGAGTTTTTTATGTTCAGGGGGTACAAGTTCAGCACGTTCATGGCAGCACATTCCTTGAAAGTATGTGTAAAACAAGCAGAGGGAGGCAACACTGCAGTGATGCCACATGGGAAGGACTGTAGAAGAAAGTTCAATACCCATAAGGTTAGTGATACTAATCATGTAGAGGAGAAACGAAATGGTGTAAATGAAAGATACAAGATAAAGAAGAAAATACAAGAGAGAGTTACTATAAATTTTAACTTAAAATATTGAACAAGTAAGCAGTATATTAAATTTAGCTCCACAGATTTATATTTATCGAACATTTTCGAAAAAATACTTCGTAACAATTAAATGTGTATTTCTCGATGTAATTCATTGAACTGGTTTAATAGCTTTCTAATAAACCACAATGCATTATAATAGATACAATGTACCGAAATAGTTATAGAGTAAATTGACTGATGGAAATTAATGTTTCTTAAAAAATATTTCAGATCGCCAATAAACTGGTTGACTTGTTTACTAGGAAAACAATGTCATTTCATGGAGTTAATGTAATAATTAAAATATATTTTGCAAATCATTGTTTTTGATGAATAAGTCAAAATTTGTTTCGCTGTATTTGAGTTTAAAAGTAAACATATTTTTGACAATTAGTTATTTTTCTAATAAAGATTGTTAATACAAGAATCAAGGCATTAAAAGGACTGATTAATTTTTAAGTACACAGAATCCACTATACTGGAATAATTATCTTAATAAATCATTTAATAGTTCTGTTTTTGTTCAGAACAGGTACACAATGACAAAAAAGAAATTTAAATAACGCCCGCCACCATCTATTTTAAGACGCCTGGCCACGTAATATCCGTTATTATTGTTAACGTGTGAATGTTTATGAAATTAGTAAGGAAGAACTGTACTAAAATAGTAGTAAGACATGTTGCGAAACCATTTACCATAGCGACCATATCACTGTGAATGGCAGTCACTTCGAGGTGAGAGTGTAAGCCTGTGCATGACGTCAATTGGTTAAAACGGCGAATGCAATAGTATAGAAAAAAATAATGCGTTTTTGTTACAAATAGAAACCGACAATTTTATGTTTAATCGATCGTATATATGAGAACAGAATTAAGTAATAACAAATAAAGAAAATATATTGTATCGTAGAGAAGGCAAAACAAGGTTGGTCGATAATATATAAAAATGAAAAGTAAGTAGAATGGAATGTGCGAGATAGTAGCATTTGTGTTAATAGAAAAGTAAGGGGTCGGTATGTCTCCCAAAAAAAGTTACACAACGCATGTGATTTCCGAACAGAAACGTTTTTCCTTTTCATCTTTTCTCTCTTTCTTAGCCGTCAAGTTTGGAACGAGATAGGACGTTTTTCGGGATACTTCAACGAGGTGACACCGCGCGTTGGGCGACCGGCATAGCGAAAACAAGGTATCTCAAATCTCTCTCTCTCTCTCTTCCTCTCTTTCCCTCTTTCGAACACGCACACACACACCTTTTAATAAACCATCTGTTTATAAACTAATTAACGACTGTCAACGTGGTTTATGCTACTTTAATTCTAGCGATAATTAATCCGGAAGACGATAGTTGAATAGCTTACTTACTCACAAATGGTCGATCTTGTTGAACGTCGTGTTTAAACGTGCGCGTATTTTATTGGATTGTAACTTGAAAAACATTAGATCCCCCCTGACAGCGGAGGTGATGCAGCAAATGGTGTCAACCGCGTTCGAATTTGGGGAATATTGACTTGATTTTGAATACCCAGCTCCAGGAAAATTTCATAAATATACATCTGTGGATCCTTTATGTAAATAAAAGGTTATCTTATAATGTTTGTTACGAATTAAAACATTACGACGGCGACCGAAAATAATTGCGTATACTGAATTTATATACTTCGGAAATTATCATATAACATTTATTAAAACTAAATAAGAAAAACATCTATGCATGTCTATCTTCGACAATATAACTGACTATACACGAATAAGTATCTTACTGACTCACTAAGTCGCTTAGTGTTCGATTAATAATACTATATTAATCTTTTGCTCGGGTAATCGAGAATGGAAAATAAATTTTGAATAGTTAATAAAAAGGTTTCCTTAGACAGAAAATGTAGTATCTCGAACTTACAAGAAAAAGATATAAAATGAAACATAAGTATTTACGGTTCATGCAGTAGATATGAATGTGGAGTAAACATTTCTTCGACTTCATTTACAGATGGATATCTTAAAATATTGATTATGACTAACTCTCAAAACAAAATAAACTAAAAAAATCAATAGTTTCTGAAAACACGCTACACTAATCAGTAAGCATCGTTACTGAAGCAGATTTATTTTGAAACAAAAAGTTAAAAAAATACCTTAGTCTAGAAGTTGTTCACATTCATTGACTGAGGCCAAAATAAACTAGTAAATAAAGCTATTTTATTGTGTGTAATAGAATAAATTAGAGTATTTGTTACAGGTATTGCGTCGGCTATAATTACGTATTATGTTATAAGCATGCGTAGTGGTTGAAGGGTTTAAGACATTGTTTCATGTAATATTAATTATTAATTGAAACTGCTATCGAATTATTTAATTAATTAAACGGGCACTTACAAGTATGTGTTAAGCTAAAAAACATAGCGGAAATTATTTCGATGTGTTATCAAGTATTTATATGTATATATATACACATATATATATATATATATATATATATATATATATATATATATATATATATATATATATATATATATATATATTAACCAGCATTATAAAAACACATAGTGTTTGTGCTTGATAAGATTTTATATATATTTTTTTAATTTTTCAAATAGTCTATCAATATTTATATATATTTTTTTAATTTTTCAAATAGTCTATCAATATTTGGGTCAAATCTTTGCATGTAAATTCTATGTTTTATTCTCTAGCGTTTATAACCCCAACATAATTGGCCGAAATACTGCATGTACTTTTAATAAAAACTGAAATAATAAACCATCCTCTGAAGTAAAAACACTCAGTGTTATTTTATAACGTTTTCTGAAATGAAAATATGCTGCATAAATAAACACACACACACAATATATATATATATATATATATATATATATATATATATATATATATGTATATACAAGTGCATGTTAGTAGTTCGAGGCTGCACCAATTCGATGTAGTTGCCGATAGGTGGAAAGGGTGAACAGAACTAGACGAGAAGAGAAAACGAATCTCAAAACGATTTATTAATATTTAATGAACAACTGATTAAGTACCAGAATAGTAAATACTGACAGGTAAATAAAATGTTCGGTAAAAGGTAATCTTAAATTTTCGAAAGAAAAAATTTCATTATCAAAAGACAACAATAAAAGGCCGAAAGAGTCGAAAAACGGGAAAACCCGGAATCAAATCATTGAATCACCGCAGCAGACTATTGGGAGTAAGAACGCAGAAAATGTCAAAATTTAATTAAATAATTATTCAGCTAAAGTTAGCATCTTATTAACATTTGTTTATTTATATACTAATTATTATATTTTTATTATATTTTATTTTATATGATTTATTAGTTTTTCTTTATTTATTCAATTCTAAATTAAAATTCACGTGTGGGCCGTTATAATTATATGTGCAGACAAACACGGATAACTTAGAAAAATATGTTTAGAAATGAGATTTTAAATTTGAGAAGAAATTTAAATCTATTGTGGAATGAAATAATATCATGAGGGTAGGAAGGAAACCGTTAGAACGGGGGGAATAAGAAGAAACGTAGGAAAGCGGGAGGGGGAATTAAGGGATCAAAATACATACACACACACATATATATATATATATATATATATATATATATATATATATGTGTGTGTTTTTCGTTCAAGTTTTAAGTATTGCATGGAAAGTTTATAAAATTGAAATAAAAGCCAAATTAGCAATACATTACTCGACAGCGTGCCAACGCTTCTCTCGTTCGTCACCGGTTTTGAATCCTACCGCCATTTCATAACATCAAGGCGATGACGTCGTACCATCTAAGACGTTTGTCAAATTAACAAAGAAATAAGTTTCTTTATTCTTGTTTTTTGATGAAAAAAAAAAAAAATGACTCAATACTGGTCACCCCTGAAGAAGGAATTTTATTCCGTAATCGATAGGATTAATGTAAGAAAAAAAAAAAATTAATCTTGTATTGCTAATTTGGCTTTTATTTCAATTTTATAAACTTTCCATGCAATACTTAAAACTTGAACGAAAAACACACACATTACTCGACAGCGTGCCAACGCTTCTCTCGTTCGTCACCGGTTTTGAATCCTACCGCCATTTCATAACAACAAGGCGATGACGTCGTACCATCTAAGACGTTTGTCAAATTAACAAAGAAATAAGTTTCTTTATTCTTGTTTTTTGATGAAAAAAAAAAAAAAATGACTCAATACTGGTCACCCCTGAAGAAGGAATTTTATTCCGTAATCGATAGGATTAATGTAAGAAAAAAAAAAAAATTAATCTTGTATTGCTAATTTGGCTTTTATTTCAATTTTATAAACTTTCCATGCAATACTTAAAACTTGAACGAAAAACACACACATTACTCGACAGCGTGCCAACGCTTCTCTCGTTCGTCACCGGTTTTGAATCCTACCGCCATTTCATAACATCAAGGCGATGACGTCGTACCATCTAAGACGTTTGTCAAATTAACAAAGAAATAAGTTTCTTTATTCTTGTTTTTTGATGAAAAAAAAAAAAAAATGACTCAATACTGGTCACCCCTAAAGAAGGAATTTTATTCCGTAATCGATAGGATTAATGTAAGAAAAAAAAAAAATTAATCTTGTATTGCTAATTTGGCTTTTATTTCAATTTTATAAACTTTCCATGCAATACTTAAAACTTGAACGAAAAACACACACATTACTCGACAGCGTGCCAACGCTTCTCTCGTTCGTCACCGGTTTTGAATCCTACCGCCATTTCATAACATCAAGGCGATGACGTCGTACCATCTAAGACGTTTGTCAAATTAACAAAGAAATAAGTTTATTTATTCTTGTTTTTTGATGATGAAAAAAAAAAATGACTCAATACTGGTCACCCCTGAAGAAGGAATTTTATTCCGTAATCGATAGGATTAATGTAAGAAAAAAAAAAAAATTAATCTTGTATTGCTAATTTGGCTTTTATTTCAATTTTATAAACTTTCCATGCAATACTTAAAACTTGAACGAAAAACACACACATTACTCGACAGCGTGCCAACGCTTCTCTCGTTCGTCACCGGTTTTGAATCCTACCGCCATTTCATAACATCAAGGCGATGACGTCGTACCATCTAAGACGTTTGTCAAATTAACAAAGAAATAAGTTTCTTTATTCTTGTTTTTTGATGAAAAAAAAAAAAAAAAATGACTCAATACTGGTCACCCCTGAAGAAGGAATTTTATTCCGTAATCGATAGGATTAATGTAAGAAAAAAAAAAAATTAATCTTGTATTGCTAATTTGGCTTTTATTTCAATTTTATAAACTTTCCATGCAATACTTAAAACTTGAACGAAAAACACACACATTACTCGACAGCGTGCCAACGCTTCTCTCGTTCGTCACCGGTTTTGAATCCTACCGCCATTTCATAACATCAAGGCGATGACGTCGTACCATCTAAGACGTTTGTCAAATTAACAAAGAAATAAGTTTCTTTATTCTTGTTTTTTGATGAAAAAAAAAAAAATGACTCAATACTGGTCACCCCTTAAGAAGGAATTTTATTCCGTAATCGATAGGATTAATGTAAGAAAAAAAAAATTAATCTTGTATTGCTAATTTGGCTTTTATTTCAATTTTATAAACTTTTCATGCAATACTTAAAACTTGAACGAAAAACACACACATCGACAGCGTGCCAACGCTTCTCTCGTTCGTCACCGGTTTTGAATCCTACCGCCATTTCATAACATCAAGGCGATGACGTCGTACCATCTAAGACGTTTGTCAAATTAACAAAGAAATAAGTTTCTTTATTCTTGTTTTTTGATGAAAAAAAAAAAAAAAATGACTCAATACTGGTCACCCCTGAAGAAGGAATTTTATTCCGTAATCGATAGGATTAATGTAAGAAAAAAAAATAAAATTAATCTTGTATTGCTAATTTGGCTTTTATTTCAATTTTATAAACTTTCCATGCAATACTTAAAACTTGAACGAAAAACACACACATTACTCGACAGCGTGCCAACGCTTCTCTCGTTCGTCACCGGTTTTGAATCCTACCGCCATTTCATAACATCAAGGCGATGACGTCGTACCATCTAAGACGTTTGTCAAATTAACAAAGAAATAAGTTTCTTTATTCTTGTTTTTTGATGAAAAAAAAAAAAATGACTCAATACTGGTCACCCCTTAAGAAGGAATTTTATTCCGTAATCGATAGGATTAATGTAAGAAAAAAAAAATTAATCTTGTATTGCTAATTTGGCTTTTATTTCAATTTTATAAACTTTTCATGCAATACTTAAAACTTGAACGAAAAACACACACATCGACAGCGTGCCAACGCTTCTCTCGTTCGTCACCGGTTTTGAATCCTACCGCCATTTCATAACATCAAGGCGATGACGTCGTACCATCTAAGACGTTTGTCAAATTAACAAAGAAATAAGTTTCTTTATTCTTGTTTTTTGATGAAAAAAAAAAAAAAAATGACTCAATACTGGTCACCCCTGAAGAAGGAATTTTATTCCGTAATCGATAGGATTAATGTAAGAAAAAAAAAAAATTAATCTTGTATTGCTAATTTGGCTTTTATTTCAATTTTATAAACTTTCCATGCAATACTTAAAACTTGAACGAAAAACACACACATTACTCGACAGCGTGCCAACGCTTCTCTCGTTCGTCACCGGTTTTGAATCCTACCGCCATTTCATAACATCAAGGCGATGACGTCGTACCATCTAAGACGTTTGTCAAATTAACAAAGAAATAAGTTTCTTTATTCTTGTTTTTTGATGAAAAAAAAAAAATGACTCAATACTGGTCACCCCTTAAGAAGGAATTTTATTCCGTAATCGATAGGATTAATGTAAGAAAAAAAAAAAATTAATCTTGTATTGCTAATTTGGCTTTTATTTCAATTTTATAAACTTTCCATGCAATACTTAAAACTTGAACGAAAAACACACACATTACTCGACAGCGTGCCAACGCTTCTCTCGTTCGTCACCGGTTTTGAATCCTACCGCCATTTCATAACATCAAGGCGATGACGTCGTACCATCTAAGACGTTTGTCAAATTAACAAAGAAATAATTTTCTTTATTCTTGTTTTTTGATAAAAAAAAAAAAAAAATGACTCAATACTGGTCACCCCTGAAGAAGGAATTTTATTCCGTAATCGATAGGATTAATGTAAGAAAAAAAAAATTAATCTTGTATTGCTAATTTGGCTTTTATTTCAATTTTATAAACTTTCCATGCAATACTTAAAACTTGAACGAAAAACACACACATTACTCGACAGCGTGCCAACGCTTCTCTCGTTCGTCACCGGTTTTGAATCCTACCGCCATTTCATAACATCAAGGCGATGACGTCGTACCATCTAAGACGTTTGTCAAATTAACAAAGAAATAAGTTTCTTTATTCTTGTTTTTTGATGAAAAAAAAAAAAAAAAATGACTCAATACTGGTCACCCCTGAAGAAGGAATTTTATTCCGTAATCGATAGGATTAATGTAAGAAAAAAAAAAAAATTAATCTTGTATTGCTAATTTGGCTTTTATTTCAATTTTATAAACTTTTCATGCAATACTTAAAACTTGAACGAAAAACACACACATTACTCGACAGCGTGCCAACGCTTCTCTCGTTCGTCACCGGTTTTGAATCCTACCGCCATTTCATAACATCAAGGCGATGACGTCGTACCATCTAAGACGTTTGTCAAATTAACAAAGAAATAAGTTTCTTTATTCTTGTTTTTTGATGAAAAAAAAAAAAAATGACTCAATACTGGTCACCCCTGAAGAAGGAATTTTATTCCGTAATCGATAGGATTAATGTAAGAAAAAAAAATAAAATTAATCTTGTATTGCTAATTTGGCTTTTATTTCAATTTTATAAACTTTCCATGCAATACTTAAAACTTGAACGAAAAACACACACATTACTCGACAGCGTGCCAACGCTTCTCTCGTTCGTCACCGGTTTTGAATCCTACCGCCATTTCATAACATCAAGGCGATGACGTCGTACCATCTAAGACGTTTGTCAAATTAACAAAGAAATAAGTTTCTTTATTCTTGTTTTTTGATGAAAAAAAAAAAAAAATGACTCAATACTGGTCACCCCTGAAGAAGGAATTTTATTCCGTAATCGATAGGATTAATGTAAGAAAAAAAAAAAAATTAATCTTGTATTGCTAATTTGGCTTTTATTTCAATTTTATATATATATATATATATATATATATATATATATATATATATATATATATATATATATATATATATATATATATATATATATATATATATGTATATATAAAGTGTAAATATCCAAATACATATTTATTTCATTTAAGGGTATTTCAAAGGTATAATACTCTTCGAACTAAATGTATATAAATTTATTCTACTTATTTATTTACTATTTTTTTTATTTTTTAAATTTTTCTTAGTTATTATTATTTATTCATATATTTATTTATTTTTTTATTATCATTATTTCTTTTTTTAAATTTATTTTATTTATTTATTTATTTTTTATTTTCCTTTCTTTTTGTTTTCTTTTTAAAAATGTTTATTATTATTTTATGTTATGTAATTTCAAACTTTAGTTTAGGGATTACAAATGTATCCGCATACACATACACACACATGAGAATACACCCATATATAAATACATGTATATATGTATACACATACACAAGGCCTAAATATATGTAAATAAAGTGTATATTATTCCATTCTTGTTTACATTTATGTCCATAATTATAATGTTTTATTTATAAATATGTAACATGTAAAAATTAAACAAAGGATGAGAGGCATTGAGGTGTGGGGTGGATGGAGCTGGCAAATAAAAGGAAGAAGGAGGAGAGAAAGGCAAGTAAGTAGGGGGTGGGAGTGTGAGGATGTAAGAATCAGAGGATGAAAGGGAAAGACAACTCAAATCTGTTATTCAGAGTTGGACGAAATTTAGAGATTAGAATAGCTTCCGAAACTCGAAGCTGACTTTGTTGAGAATGCAGACACTAATAGAGCGATGTGGGTTGCCACATGATATTAAGTGTTTGTGGAAGGAAGAACTGTGAGTGTTCAGATGATCTTTAATGCGTTGGTGTAGAGGCCTAACGGTACTACCGATGTAGAACTTTTGACACTTAGCGCATTGTAGCTTGTATACTGTATAGGTGCGGAGGCAGAGGCCAGAGTTGGGGATGGGGCAATAAGATAGAGAGCAGGGGTCCGGGGTGTAGTGGCTTTTTTTTGGATAAATGTTGTCGGAGAGAAGTGCTTGTGTGAGAGAGCTGTATGTTAAGGTTCTCACAACGTATGGCATTGCGGATAGCGGAAGTTATACGGTCGCTAAAGAAGGGGAGCTTAAGGAAGCAAGTGTTGGTAGGTGTGTGGTCTCTACGTCTTTTGGTGTTGTTAAGGCTGGATATGGTAGTGAGGAGGAAACCGTTGTTTAATAGATTCTGGTGGAAGGCTTCGGTGTGTGTTGTTTTATCGGAAGTATACGAGCATTTGTCCTGTATGCGGGTCATTTCGGTTTGTGCGCAACTAATTTAGGATTTGAGGGGTAGTGCGGATTTGTAGTGGATGAAGAGATTCCTGTAGGCGGGTTTTCTATAGAAAGTTGTGTGGAGAGATCCGTCTTCATTAATGCTGAGTTTAAAGTCTAGAAGTGAGAGAGAGCCTGAGGTGTTGGGATGTTCGATGGTGAATCTAATGTTGGTGTCAGTATTTTTATATGTATTACAGATAGAGGTAGCTTCCTCTCAGGATAACGTGAGGATCAAAATGTCGTCAACGTATCTCGAGGAGAAAATATGGGGATGGCAGGTGCTAAGTGTCTGTTGTTCCAGTCTGTTTCATTATAAAAGACAACAATAAAAGAGCGAAAGGGTCGAAAGAACAGGAAAAACCTAAATCAAACCATTGAAACACCGCAGCAGACTATTGGGAGTAGGAACGCAGAAAATGTCAAAATTTAACTTTAGCTGAATAATTATTTAATTTACTTAACAACAAAAAATTTAATAAATAAAAGTTTATAAAATTTAAATGCATCGTATAGCGGTCTAATTGTTCATCATCATTTTACTAATGCATATTACTATATAAACAATGTTTTCTAAACCAAGAACAACATTCGTATTACAATTTGCACCGCCATGTGCCGTGCTTGACCAAAGAGCCTCTCATCTCAAATTCGTTTCAACAAAACGCGAATTTATAACGCACCAAAAACGAGATGAAAAATGAATAAAAAGCTATTCAACATATCTTTATTTTAAATTCGGAGGAGGAAGTATATCTTCAAAAATTACATTGAAAAAAAAGTTAATGACACTAAAATGCATTGCATGGCGTTCTAATTGCTCATTAGTATGTTTAATAATTTATATTACGATATAAACAATGTTTTCCAAATTAAGAACAATATTTCTTGATAAATAAATGAATAAATAAATAAGTAAAAATATTTAATGAATCTTACCCATAGCCAATAAAGTATTCGACTCAGTTGTCCCTAATATGTAAAACACCTTTTACGCAGAAAAACAGACAACACCCATGGTACATAATTAAACCAATTTTGATATAATTCACTTACAATTAAGACTTATAAATTATATTTAACCTTGTCACGCATTTTCTTCAAAAGGGACGCGTACATAATGCACTTGTGTTTATACTATGAATTAAAACACCATCCCCGTTTATTTCAAACGTTCGAGGTAACTTTTAAAATACGAAACTACCAATAAATAAATAACTAATACACTAACCAAAATATAACCTTCATAACACAACACTATAAAGAAAATAAATAATACATGTGCCACATGAATGTTAACCCTACACAACCTTCAAAGAATCCAAAACGCCCCCGATTTTTTAAAAAACTATTCAATACACTGACAATTCCCATACTATCTAGAAACGCCCCTTACAATACAACACTTTAAACAAAAATACAAGACTACAAATGAATAATTAAATAAAACACTTAGTAGAACAAATAAAAACCTTCTTAAAACACAAAACCATAAAAAATAAATAAAACAAAACTCAATTATTTCAAAACCAATATTTTTCAAGGGGAACTTTTCAGGAATGCGCTGGTTGTTTATCGATATAATACCATTTCTCATCGTGTGTTGACTTATTCAGTACGCTGTCGATTCCACTGGGCTTAACCTTTTTAAAAATGTAAAAAGTCAGCCCATCTGGATAAACCCGCGGTATAATTCGTAAGGATGTTACATATAATTTTAAAATAAATTATATATATATATATATATATATATATATATATATATATATATATATATAATGATTTGTGGAGTATTCCTCATTGAAAATGATTATACAAGAATCAATTGAATACATTATATAAAATTACACTTTAGCTATATTCGAATCAGATTAGCACAATTATCATTAATACAATATCAATATGATACTCCATTTCTAATTACTCTTTTATAAAGTCTTACTTATTAAATTAACAAATCATGCGACGTTCTTATCATTTCGTACTGTAAAATCATAATAAATAAAAACTATATTTCTTAAATTAAACTTTTCGACGCCTAGAACAATTTGTTAATTGAAATTTAAACTTTGAAAATTGAACAATGTCAACATTTAAAAATGTGTCAACATAAAATTCGTGTGACAGAAATACATACGGATACAAGCCGTAGTAAACACAAATGTATGTTTAAGTAAATTTGGTATAATAATAGATATGCATAATAGAATACAACGTCCACGTATGTGTCACCCACTGAGATAATGCTCGAATCTGGTAAAAGTAAGTTTGCAAAACCAATTAAATTACTAAAGTGATACACTATTTAATTAGCATCGTTTTACTATATATCTGCCTATATTTTCTCTATATCACTCTATGTATCACTTTTTTCAAAATATTAAATAGTATTTACACGTGTGGTTATATACCATGTTATTTATACTAAGCTATTTACATTTTCTGTTTCATGGTTAGTTTTATGCCCTTTTCCTCTAAATACGAAGATATAGAGAATAAATAATGGAAGCAAGAGTTATAAGCATACCATAAATAAGAACTGGAAGTCCAAAGAAGACACAGTTATATTAGTTAATACGTATTCCTCTGTGTCTTTAATTACTCTTAATTGAACAATTGACATACATTTTTAAATTTAAATCTATGCCAATACCAAAGTATATTTGAACATGTATTTTGTGTGATCACAATATATAGGAAAAAAGGTATGAGAGAAACACACATTTTCTCTTTCTAAGGATCGATACTAAGTAACTTATCGAAAAGCCAGTAGCGGTTTTATTTCTTTTGATCTATTGATTTTATACATCATCAAAGGATTCTCGGTTTTATTTCTATAGATATCGGTGATGTTTTTTTCTTCTTTATTCCATGCTGGGTTATATTAGAGTTAGGCATCGTGTCATTTAATAGCATGTTTTAATATTGCGTTTTAAAACAAAGTAGAAATCTACAAACCTTTCAATAACATTGAGATATACTTATTAAAGAAAAAGTAACTGCTCAGATCAATAAAAGTGTGTTCCTAACCATTAATTTAGCATCGACATATTCAGGTCTCTGTTGTATTTTCATAGATGTTTCTTTAAAGTCTGCCTCGAATGTAAGCTCCACAATTAAAGCAAACGCTTTCATTAACATTTTATGTACGAGTGGGAAGTTATGGTATTTCATGTCCTAACAAACTGAGCATCCAATGACAGAATTCGCTTTCCGAATAAGAATATGTATGTTTTTATTGCTGGTGAGAAGTATTAACAATTCGGCAATCTATTTGGGTTTTCTTTTTTGCACATACAAGGTTGGGATTATTTTTTGTTATTCCTCGTATTTAGTAATTAATTGTTATTAAGCTTGCTTGATAGACAACTGGCGCCTGGCCGTTCAACTTTGAGAACACAACTTAGAGATTCTATTAAACGTATTTTTGGTAGATGCAGACTACCTGCTAGACGGTTTACTCCTGCTTTGCCTCGGAACTTTGTCAATAATGATTCGAGATTGTATTGCCATTATTTTCAGCTGCATATTATGCTTTCTAAGCTGTTTATAACTATGTTGGCATACGATATTTTTCACATACTCACAATTGTATTTTTTGCTTGCACGTGTATTGTTCTTGCGTTCATTTTAACTGTTATCTGTTAATAATAATTACACACAATGAGGCTGAAAATATAGAGATATTGTACTGTTAAGCTGGCAGAAACTTACTTCCTCCTGTGATTTACAGGATAATTGAAAAATATGTCATGAATTTGGTTCTATATTAAGTCAACTCTGATTCCAATTGATTAAATTAAAATTACATATATAGTTATACACCTGTATAATGTCTTTCTTCGGGTAGGGTTAACAAAAAAGTTATACGAATACGTTGTTGGTTTTCATTAGGCGATATCGACACCGTGCTCTATTCCTTAGGTCGATAAAATATTATTAATAATGATAGGTACCAGATGATTATTTATCATCATGAATGGCACTGTATATATTTTAATGTTGTTAAGAATGTATACAGACAAAATGAAACAGACACCCACAGATCATGTTGCACTACCCTATCAAGCCCTGACAAAAATCCTTGGAACAGTCAGATAGGCAGACACAACCCTTTAATAAGTATATCCTTGTTTTATTCTTTTTACGATAAAATTCGAGGAGCAATAATTAGTTACATTTTTAGCTATTGCATAGATAGCTTTGTTCAATTACGAATATAAATCTATTTTTCTTAATACAGATATTGTGATCGATATTCTATTGAAAATAAGTAGTATTATTAGAAAAAACTAAGACATGTTATAAACACACACGCACATACAAACACGCACACACACACGCACATGCACACACACACACACATATATATATATATATATATATATATATATATATATATATATATATATATCAATAGACTTTTATAGGTGAAAAGTTTTAATAGACAATCAAATAATATTTTGCACCGAGCCTATTCGAAATCGCATTTAACGATTCTCGAAGTGGTTGCTATCAATTTACGACAACCGTCTCTGTGCAAACAAAAAGAGTACACACATAACTTCGAAATAATCAGAGGTACGATAAGAATGTCTCTTTCACTTTTTTTTTTAATAATGTATTTTTTTGTACCGTCGATTATTATTCATGGTCTTTTGACCACGTTTTTCATCGTGATAACCCGTCGTAGTCGACGATTACCTTTAAAAGTGTCGATTGGAAAACGTCTCGGTAATGTTATTTATTTTTTTACTTCTTTTTTTCTCAAGATGATATAAAAAGTTTTTAAAGTAAATAAATAATTTATTTAAAAAAACAACTAATTTGCGTTGTCCAGGTTTTCAAAATATTCTACAAAAATATTCTCCTTATTATTGATATTACGGCAACGTTTTCAGTGTGTTACTTTTCAAACTACTTTATTCACGTAACCGCGTGCTACACACAACCGCATACCAGCACTTATTGTCTATAACATGAAGACGAATTTCAACTTGACTGCAATAAATATGTCTCAGTCGAGTAGGATTGTATGAAAGAGGAAGAGAATGAAAAAATATGCGTATACTTCTGACAAAGATGTTTATCATCGAAAGTACTCAAGTTCTTAAAGTAAATAAATAATTTATTTAAATAAAACAAATAATATGCGCTGTCCAGGTTTTTAAAATATTCTAAAAAAATATTCTCTTTATTATTGCTATTCCAGCAAAGTTTTCAATGTATGACTTTTCAAACTACCTTATCCACGTAACCGCGTGCTACACAGAACGGCATATCAGCACTTATCGTCTATAACATCAAGACGAATTTAAACTTGACTGCGATAAATATGTCTCAGTCGATTATGATTGTACGAAAGAGGAAGAGAAGTGATTCATTTTTGTTCCCCTTCTCGTAGTTTGTTATTCTTCTCTTATAATATAAATTATAAAAAAAGCTTCACTATAGATAATAATGGCTATGCGTCTAATAGTTGATTATATATATATATATATATATATATATATATATATATATATATATGTGTGTGTGTGTGTGTATTGCATGTGTTCTACAAGGTCCCATATATATTGTATATTAGTAAACGGTTGTTAATGTCTGAATGAAGATAGTAAGCCATTGAAGGTCATGCAAACCTACACATGTTCAACAGGATTGACAACATTTTGCAAATATTACTACATACTTAAGAAAACATAGAGAACAATTTAAACGATTATTTTATGTCCACAATCTCACATAACTACTTGACACATTATTCACCGAAAATAGTGTGTACATCATTGATTGAAAGTCAGATAATAAACAAGTGTTGCTTGAATATTACATCTCAACTACTTTACGTCTAATTGAGGAGACTGAAAGGTGTTGAAGGCTATTACATAGAGTACAGTTGTAAAACATAAATGGCATTACTAAGGCTGCGGCCAAGAAGGGGGGTTACTACTACCGTGCTAGAAACTTACTCACAATTGTCATAATCGCATATCTAAAATTAGTCACCATTCGCCTTTTCATGGGCCATTGTTGCCAAACTTAAGCTGGTTGATCTACCACTAGTCTCTCTATATTCCACATGGTCCAAAATTGTCTTCCATATATCAGGTCCAACACTGTCAACTAAGCTCCCACCCTTGTCCAATGGCCGCAATGTTGCATCGCTGTGCTTGTTTTAAAAGTACTTTAATGGAATGTTTTGACAAACTCGTAGTACTTGTGCCCCTTCGGCGTAAACATTCCCGACTAATACGACAAACAGCAAAATTCAACCCTTTCACTTAAGAGACCACCAATGCCGGATCGCGTTTTATCTTTAAGATATTCTTCTCTCGTACTGCAAGAATTTCAAAAGTAAAACATATTTGTACAAACTATTATAAAATTAGATTTGGTTATATTCGTCAACTACATGACGCATACTGTATATTTGGTTTTCGATCCAATATTGTTATTGTAAATAATCAGATATGTTCTCAAATATTCGATGAACATTGTATATTTAGTTTCTCGTAAGATACAGTTGGATTATTAAACAATGTAAGAGATCATAAAATATATCATGTACCCTGCATAATAGGATATAGCTAGTTGTTTTATATTTGTTTGCTGGTGTGAGTTTTATTATGCAATTAATTTATCGCTGAAGTACTAAACTCAGACGGTGATCATTTATGATGGCGTTTTTGGAAAACATACGTCAATTTGCATACTACGTTTTTGTGTTTACCTTTCAAGGGGCAATATTAATTAAGACAAGACGGCTGTGCATTTACAAGAGTATATTTACAGAGATAGTGTGTTACAGAAAGTCTGCGTCCAATATTATGTTTTTTGCTGACACCAATGACCTTCGCGACACTTAGTCGTAAATCTATCTATAGTGTCTAGAAGAGTAAATCATATCTTCACATAGGGTAAATAAACATCACACTATAACAATTATACACTTTTATATTAATTAATCATATTCCCTGAACATAGCCTTTTATAAACCGATTCCTAGGTGATTACATCAGTAACATAGTAATTAAAGGAATACATGATGTAGACATTATATGTACAATAACTTTACAATATATATATATATATATATATATATATATATATATATATATATATATATATATGTGTGTGTGTGAAAAAACACACGGAAAGAAAGAAATTTAAATACAGGAAGAAATCATCAACACGAGAGATTTAACCGATTATGTTCAAATCAACGAACGCCTTCAGAAAAGGTGAAGATTTTAAATTCATTCGATAACGGAAACGACAAGGAAAAAGAAGAACGCACGACAAGAAGTTGTTGGCACGTTTTTAACTATTTGAGAAAAAAGAATAAGAAAACGCGTGCACATAGACATTTAAATAGGAAAGTGGGGAAGAAAGAGAAAAAAGAGAAGAAGGAAAAGAAATAGAAAATATCGATGAAATCTAGTAAAAAATAAATAACAAAGAAAGTGATTTCTTAGTTATATATAAAAACAAACAGTAACAAAATATCTGAGCACTTAGCCTGATGATATATTTTCATACTTTACTACTAAGCTGAACTTATGTATTGAGCACTGTTAAACAAAACACTGGAAATCTATTCATAATATATTATATCAACTTTTAATATAAAACCTGTATGCATAAATTACTAAATAGGCACCCCCCCACACACATATATACACTGCGACACAACGGAGTGTGTAAATAGCGTCACTGTAATATGTGTAAAAAGTTGAATATCCAGTGTAGCAGAAAGCCTGGGAGCATATACCACAACGGACAGTGAGAAATAAGTTATACCCCATCCACTATGATTATGCTATCACCACAGCTACAAAACGGAACTGTTAAAGCTGGCATTGGGATATGGGACAAAAGAGAGAAAGAAGCAACCCTAGTTTAAGTCAATGTACCTAATGATGCCGGATTACACAGAGCTGAAAAGGAAAAGATTACGAAATACCAAGGTATTATGTACGATATGAAAAGCAACTGGAATCTTAGCAATATTTCCATAATCACAGTAATTATAGAAGCAACAAGACTAAGGAAAAATAATTTCAAAAGCTACCTGGCGAATATACCCGGTGAACCGAATGCAAGAGAAATAAAAACAATTGCACTTAAAGGCACGGTTAGAATGTAAAAAAAGCTATCTTTGAAATGTTTGAGATAAGAAAATTATATATATACATATATATATATATATATATATATATATATATATATATATATATATATATATGTTTGTGTGTATGTATGTGTGTGTGTATGTATATATTATAGAATAATCACCAAGTACCTGACAACTAGAGATACTTATCACCCACTTCTAAATAAACATTTAATTTTTTTCTCACGATGTAAATCAGGATCTGAGCTCTCATACGTAGTACTAGTATATATATATATATATACATATATATATATATATATATATATATATATATATATATATATATATATATATATATATACAATTCGAAAATGACGATTGGCGGAAAACGAATGAGTAATATATAGCCTGAACTTCCGATACAAACAGGAGTCAAGAATCCAGCAGAGGTATTCTCAAACAGTAATAGAGTAGAGTCGTCAAACATTATTTGAATCCTATCAAATATGAAGGCGTCGCCTCGTAGTAGATCTGTTGTATTGAAAACACGTCTCGTAGTTTAGAAGTAATGGATGTGTGCTGATTTCATCTGTCTGTATGTCTGTATGTCTTGCGTTGTAACAACTATTGTATGGCTTCTTCTTTTGTTCGTTCTTGTGGCTGCGGCTGTAATAACACCATTTATTTATATATTTCTGGTCGAAAATGTAGAATAACAATACATTAGTTTGGACTATAATCTATTTATTCGTTTTATTTCCCCGTTGAGTTCCACTACAGATGCGTATACAATATGTAATGCATGTCCCGTAAGGAGGTAAGAAGTGCCACACACCACACCTACTAGTCTTAAAGATCACCATCGAAGAGTGATATCAGACTAGCTTATTTAACACATCTCATCCGATATATTCTTTGAGTTACTTTCTTCGAAAACACTAACCTCCTTTCTAGGGGAAATTTAGAGTAATAACCTTTCACAGATAACTGTTTGTTTTCTCTATGAAATCCACATAACATATGTTTGTGTTCATTCAAATTATATTCGAAAACGTTAACCTTCTTTTTTATGGGCAATATTTTACGTAATATACCTTTTACAACAAACTTTTGCTTCTTTCTAAAGAAATCCACGTACTATATTAATATGCTCATTCAATTTATATTGGCAATTTTCATATATGAGGGACTCTATTAGATTATTGTTGGCAAGTTTGTTTTTTTAATTTGTTCCCCAATAAGTATAAGTGCACTGCTATTAGGTGCTAACCATAATAATAACAAATGTGATCACTTCAAATGTAACCAAACCTTCAATAGACCTCATCATCAGTGTTAAATTGCCATCACACAACACAGGCAAGCCAGAAAAAAGCCCTTAAACAACTCAATAGGTAAGTAAATGAGTATTGATTTACTCCTCTCCAGAAGTTAGGCACAAGGCCAGTTTTTATCTTACCCCCACAAGTAAGATGTGACCCAAGGTCGGGTCGGGAATGTTGGGTTTAAAAATTGCCTCGGCAGCCCCGTCAGCATTCCCCGGTAGGGGCGCCTCAGACAGTAAGCAATAAACTTACTACTCCCCACAGAGGGAAGGCGAAGCCTGGGAGTGTGCACCTCCTAGAATTGCACAGGACAGACCCATAGACCGGCGTAAATCAAGCCAGGAAGGCGAAGACAATACCACTCTATGGGGTGCAGTATCCATAGGAACAGATACTACACTTTGATCTTAGCCAAAAGGAATGCTATCCAACTAACAAATGAACCTCAGATTTTATTTCCCGAGTCGGAGCTGATTAATACTCCCAGTTAGAATAAGCTAATCAAATATGTTGGTGGGACTTTTCCGTTTCCAATCCGACAGCAGCATTCCGAATGCTTCTGGATCTGTTTCAGCTTAACAAATAAAAGTTGCATGAAAATGTCGACATAAAAGTGTTAACATTTTATATAACGTTGCGAATTTAAATGATGTAGCCCATAATAAAATAAGTTCGATTTTTTATACCATTTCCATACTTAATATAAACACTGTAGCAATGAGTCTTCCAGTTAAATAGCACAACAGAATACGCATACGTAAATATATAGGTAGCTATATGTTTTCAAATTATTTTCTTCTCTCCGTATTCCTTACTGTATATCTCCATTGCCATCGGGGATAATAATAAATGATTTATGATAAAAACCCAACAATTAATACATCCTTTATACGAATATCATGTATTTATTAAATAATACGATATAGATCAGAACTAACAGAAAGCACATGATCCCCACGTGCATAAATACTTAATATTCTAGAAATGCATGCAAATAGAGTGTTACCTTTCTTTTTGTTGCCGTTTGAAATATTCACTCAAAACTGTGTCTTTACATAATACAATGAATTTACACTGTACAATTATGTAGTAATATGCATATGAATTAGATATCTCATTAAATAAATGTGATGTTGTAAAGGGCGGTTTGAAGTAATTAGAACTATAATACAAAATAAAATATTTCCAAATAATCTTGGAAACGATCGTACGCCAAATAATCCTTGTGTTTGAACTCTAGAAACCGATATAAATAACGTTCAAATGTTGTTCTAACTCATTATATATATATATATATATATATATATATATATATATATATATATATATATATATATATATATATATATATATATCTTCTAATAATCACAACAGAGTGCTAGATTAATTGTGAACATCAAAATTACGCGTGTAATGTTTATTTATTGTTTGGTACAGAAAATCAGTACTACATCAGTACTATTGGTTTCAAGCACTGAAGTTATTCTTCTCTCGGTTATCTTCAGCTTTGTTGCCACTTGGTAGAGGAAATGGAAGGGCTCGTATAACCTACGCTATATTACGTTATTTGCTTTGATGTGTTCAATTAGAATCGTCTAAATTTTGTGTGAGAAGTAGATATGTGAGATTAAGAAGCTTAATCAAGTCTAAATAAGAGGATAAAATATAAAAGTTAAGATTTAAAATTTAAAAGATATTTCTTACAAATTATCTGTTTTAGTATCATGAAAGAGGGGCTTTTCTCTTCACAATCGGAATTTTAGTTTCATATTTTTTATATGATTTACTGGTTTGAAGTTTTAGTATTTAGATGGGCCATATTATTATTGCCCCAAATACAAAGTGTTTACACATAAGGGACGGACTTTAAAAAAATGTATCTATAGGAGAGGGAAACTTTTTTTGAACGGTACACATAAAGGACTTTCGATAATTATCCACTGCCAAAACCATAACGTCTAAATAATCTTATATACTACCAGATCTGCGATTATATTCGTACTTTCTATCCCGGAAAGTCCTATTTCAATTATTACTTTGCTAAAAATAATTTAGTATGGCACATTTCAATACCAAAACTTTAAACTAGTAAATTATATCACGAAAATAACATTTTCGGTTGTTGAGAGAAAAGCCCCTCTCTTTCATGATATTAAAACAGTAGGTTAACAAACTGTCTAACCTCCTAGAATAAAATAATTTACTTCCTAAATGCTGTTCTTAACTCTGAAACAGGCTTAATCATCCGCATCATTAATTATTATTTTTGTAATAAATGTAAGTTTTCAATATTAAATATTAAATATAAAATTAATAAGGACTTGTAGAGATGCTTTCCTTAAACCGGTGTACGGTTAGCGATAACTCGTTTATGAGATTTTGAATTATTATTCTTATATTATTATTATTTTAAAATTATAAAAATAACACTTTCAAGTCTTTAAATTTAAAGTTTAAATTGAAAGTTTTAATTACATTACTTGATGTTTCATTTTGTTAAATGTAATTCTTAACGTCACATATATCTCCTTAACACATAATGTAGACGAAACTAATGTTATCCTTAAAAAAAAAACGCCTTAGATATAAACGCAGTTTACAAATACTGACTCATGGGATTTATACAACAAACATTTCATGAATTAAAAATCTTAACTGTTATATTGTATCACTCTTTTTTTCATGTATTAAGCTTTTTAATCTCACAGATCTTTCTCTAACACAAAATTCAATTGATTCTAATGTAACGCTTCCAAGCAAATAACGTATCCAAGTGTTGCTTATACGAGCCCCTCCATTTTATGTATCAAGTGACAGCAACGCTAAAAATAATATATATATATATATATATATATATATATATATATATATATATATATATATAGTGTGTCATACTAAAAATTCCAGGAGGAAAATCGGGTATGAAAGCTCAATGTAATAAACAGAGCAAGAATAAAATAAAATAAAATATAGTAACACGATGATTATGTACTTTCGTGTTACTATATATATATATATATATATGTATATATATATATATATATATATATATATATATATATATATATTGTTTCATATATATATATATATATATTATGTATATATACATATATATATGTATTATATATATATATATATATATATTATGTATATATATATATGTATTATATATATATATACATACATATATATATATATATATATATATATATATATATATATATATGTGTGTGTGTGTGTGTAGTGTGACATGGGGGATTCTTATCACCTATTTCGACGTATTCGCGTGAGGAAATTATTTGTCGATGTAGTATAAAAATTCAGAAAATCAAGGCACTATTGTTCAAGTTCTTTTGTCGGTCTCTGTATTGTAATCATTGTTTTTTTAATCCATGAGTGTGTGCGAAATAACCAGATTATAGGCCACAGACACACCCCAGCGTCATAAACACATATAATACTTTCTCCCTTATATGCATTTGCCTTTGTACTAATTACATTTATTTTGTATATTTTATCTGATTTCAACCGATTTCGTAACTGAACGCCGATTTTTAAGGACAGGTAAAGAGGTGTACCCTACTGTAAATAGCATATACCGTATAAGCTTTACTGCTGGGAAAACTGACTCATTACTGTGGTCTCTGTTTTCCTCGTGTAATATAGATGTTGTTCCGTCACTCATTATTTGTATAATCAAGAAGGATGTTGTATGGCTGTTGCTTATATTTTTCTCAACCTCGAATCTCCAAGTTCTTGAACTTGTTGTAGTCGGATTAAGTAAAATATTCTACAGTCGGATGACCTGAAATGAAAGAGATGTCATTCAAGCAAACTAGACTCGGTACAAACGTATATTATATTTGCATATGTTAACAAGAAACAGAGAACAACTTATTTAAACAAGCGTATTTAACTAAACATGTTTGAGGACAGAAAGTTATCAACACATTAGCTCAGAGCTATACAAATTAAATTAAATACATGCATTTATGGAATATTTTTATTAAACATCTACGATAACACATTCACACGCTGGATCTTGAAGCGAGTAATGTAACATAAAATATCAAAAATAAAACACACAACAAAACAGTTTACGTTACTATTCGGCTACGAACAAAATGTAGTATCTCTTTTTATACTACACTTTATCTTATCCGTCTTCGGTGAGTGAAGTAGAAATACTTCGAGATTGAGGCAATTTATATTTCTATTTCAATCCAATACTCCTTTTCACAGAGTTGCATTGTTTTTAAATAAAAATCCGGCCGAGTGTCTTACTCTGCCCTCGTGGGGAGGAAAGTAAATAGGAAAAAAGAAAACCAAAATTGATTAAGTAGTTTAAGTTGCATTTCAGGAAACGAAACTATAATTAAAATGAAGAAAATAAACGTGGAACTTCCACTCGGTCTCGCCTCTATTTATTTATCGATGTATTTAAATCCTTGAAGTATGTTACAAAGTCGTCCCATTGAAAAGCTGTGTTCATATGCCATGAACATTCTGATACCGGCTGGACCTGTCTGAATACATTATTATAAATTATGAAATAGCTCAACAGAAATGTATGTATGTCGGAAATAATTGAAATATTCCTGAAAAGGGTAATAGTCATGTTTGTTTTTCACGTTTGAAAAAAAAAACTCTGCGAATTTTAAATGGTTTATCGGTTATTTTACTTCTCCTTCCTGTGCATATCAGCCTATCTTAAAGCGGTTACCACCTGCATCTGCGAAACTAATCTCTCACACTTATCGCGCTTTAAAGCAGGCACCATTTCCCAAGACCTGGCACAGCGGAATTATTAATGTGTTGGGGGAGAGTGTGAAGGTTAGACTTATTTGATGTTCACTAAACAGAATTTTTCTTTCCTTATTTTTCGTCCTCACAAAAATTGTCTTATTCTTATTTATTTGCTTTTACTTCCTCTCAAAAAATATGATCAATATTAAACAATATGAATTTTTCAAATACACACAGAGAAAACACAACACGCAATATATACATACATATATATATATATATATATATATATATATATATATATATAGAGAGAGAGAGAGAGAGATAGAGAGAGAGAGAGAAAGAAAGAAGGGGAAAGAGTTTTAATTATCTACTAAGCGCAATCCTCGAGTGTCTTCGGTCTTTCTGTAAAGGGGTTTGTAAGGACAACCTGACATGAGGATATTTTACCATACATGTACACTTTGACCAACTATTCAGAATAACAGAGTATGCGCAACAGAAATAAGATCCCCTCAGTACGGCCATATACTAACTCATACGAGGAATAGTGCACCTATCACTGGTGGTGTTACATAAAGTCACAACACTTAGCTGGATACTCTACCAGATTAAATGAATGAATGTCCTGGAATCCGGTAAGACCAGGAGACGACAAGAAAGATATACTAACACATAGTTACTGTTCAATTAGGGAGAAGTTAATTGATAGTCTTAACTTATTACTAACTCAACGTTTGACGGGTAAAGGAGAATATTACTGAAATATTTAAATATCTATGTATCTCATATAGAGATCAAGCTTTAGCCCCAGCAATGGGCGCCTTGATTTCTGTGAACTTCGACTGAAGTAAAACAAAACGAGAGAATATATATATATATATATATATATATATATATATATATATATATATATATAGAGAGAGAGAGAGAGAGAGAGAGAGAGAGAGAGAGACAAACAGCCATGTCTATTTTGTTTATTTTTACTACAGTCGAAATTCTCTTCTAGAGAAAAAACTTGATCTCTATATTAGATACATAGATATTCGTATATTCCATTAAATAACTCCTTTACCTATAAAACATCAAGTTAGTAAATAAGTTAATAGGATTTATTCATATCTCCCTAATTTTCCAGTTTACTATGCCATAGTATATCCTCTTAATGTTCTCTTGGTATTATATGATTCCAAGACAAGAATCCACTTCGTCTGCTGGAGTGTCTAGCAAAATTGACCTACATGCGACGTGGGGAAAACTGTTCCATTTTAAGGTGAGTACGTATATATTTATAAAATATAATTACCTAACGGCATGTTTTCCGCCGTCTACGGCCCATTAACGCGGTTAGACCTCGCGCAATTCGGAACAGCGAAGGCAAACACTTCGAAGTGTCTCCTGGGCTACGAAATCTCGCGGTAATATTGCATATAGATGTAATTTATTTATTTTCATGTTTTATCCTATTCCTTGGCTTTATATATATATATATATATATATATATATATATATATATATATATGTGTGTGTAGAATTGAAGAAATAACACAAAACACATTGTTTATGCATTAATCAACGTTTCGTCTTTATTATAATAGTTCCTCAAGGTTGATTGTCTGATGAAATAACAAAATACAAGTGCCAAATGTTTGAAACACGAGGTGTGAGATTCAAACATTTGGTACTTGTATTTCGCTTTTTCGTCAGACAATCATCGTGAGGATATCATAATAATTACAAAACGTTGATGAATACATAAATAATATTTTTTTGATTTTCCTTTTTCAATTTCCATTACGGCGGAACACTATTCCCATTCTTTATCACACACCCACCCACACACACACACACACACATATATATATATATATATATATATATATATATATATATATATATATATATATATATATATATATATATATATATAATAATAAAAAAAATTATAATACATGATAATAGTTATATATAAAACAATAATAATTGTTTCAAATGAACTTATAACACTTTGCTGCTGTTTGCATCAAATCCGATCGTTCGAATTGCATTTCTAATAAACGGGTGTTTATACATTTGAAAGAGTGATCAAACTAGCAAGAATTGAATTTTCAATATTTTTGTTTTTAAAACTTGTTTGGCATAGCGTTTCAGCACGCAATTGGCTGCACTTTTGCTCATCTCTTAGCGAAACAAGCAGAAACATCCCACTCCTTTCTTGTAGAGGTCCTTAGATGACGAAACACTTCATATTCCGATAGCTTTTTTATTCGAACATATTGCGTGGGAATACTTTTATGTGCCCTGTTGTTCCGACTAAACAGACCAGCAGCCATTTAAATGTTATGTAAACAAGCATATCGGTTCCCAACTCTCCACCGAAGATGCAACAAGAAATTACGCCTCTAGTTTCACACGAGACAATTCGTCGAAGTGGAAATGTGCCTTGTTTGGATAAAAAAAGTTTTTAAAATATATCTTCATATGCGATTAAATAAATATTCCTAAATTTGTGATGACATGTAAATGCACCAATAGCAAGTTATACTCATATTCCAATGAACTACGCGCTGATTAGTCTGATCTATATACTACTTTTTCTTGTTTTAAACATGACACAGCCGGAATGAATTCATTTTTAATGAAGTCATTTTTTTAAATTGGAATTATTAGTTCTACAAAGGAAGTGTTATATTTGTTTACGTTTGTAATTATATGGTAATCCAAGGTTTATTTCGACTGATACATTTTTATCATTTATAATGTTTTTTAGATGTAGTTTATTATTATATAGTAGATCATCGGCAAGGATGAATTGCCGAAAATATTTTTTCATACTCTATATATATATATATATATATATATATATATATATATATATATATATATATATATATAAAGTGGTGTACTAAAAGCGAACTTTAGGAAAGGTAAAACCTATTGGTAAAAGTATACAGCTCAATATCAAGGATAGAGCAGGTAGATATGAAGAAGAATGGAAAGGAATTAGAGAAGCAAAAGCCAAATCAAATTTCAATTCAATTGCTCAGAGCAAGGTATATTCCGCAAAAAGGCAATTTATTCAAGTTAAATTTTCCTTAAGCCAGGCTTTTCAAATATCAAAATCTTATCATCAGAGTAAGGCGCTGGGATAGATAAGTTGGCAAAGGCCAAGATTTAAAATTTGAAAAAGTAAAATAAAAGTTGTAGAGAAAGAAACACAGGGCAAAACTCTATTAGTTCTACAATATATATATATTATTTCATATATCCACATAAAATCTTATAAGGGAATACAATATTTTATGTATCAATTTTCAGTATTTACTTCAACACGTGAGTAGAGCTTACTATATATATATATATATATATATATATATATATATATATATATGATTAAATATCCGTTGTATATACGAGGCATGTTTAAAAAGTATCTGACCTTTATTTTGTCCGTGCGAAATGGCGATGATAGGGCGGCGCACTCTACAAAGTGAATAAAAGACCTCTTCATGCGAATGTGTGCATTTTATGAGAGCCTTCCTGCGCGTTATTCGCTGCCTGTTGGTTGTGAGTAAGGTGCTACACATCGTGTGTATAGGATTACCGATTCTCACAAGATGACTGAACGTGTTGAGCAAAGGTACTGCATCAAATTTTGCCAAAAGCTTGATGCTTCTTAAAGCGAAATAATTCGCAAGATTAAGCAGGTGTTTTGAGAAGATGCGATGGATGGAACGCAAATTAAGGAGTAGTTCAACCGATTAAAAGGTAGCCGCACATTAGCAGAGAGAGACCAGCGTTCTGAGAGGCTCAAACTGGCAGCTGTTGTTGAGAGGGTGCGAATTTTGGTGATGGAAGATCGACGTTCAACTGTGCGGGAGATCGCCCAAGATGTTAGAGAAAGTAAAGAGTTCACAATGTTGCATGATGATTTGAACATACACAACGTGACTGCGAAATGTGTGGCCGAGATGTCGCAGCTACAAAAAGACCTCCGTTTTCAAGTAACACAGCACCTTCTGGAAACCGCCAACATCCTGGGTGTCTGAACACCGTGAGAACTGGAGAGGAATCATGGATGTTCGAGTACGACCCCAAAACAAAAAGACAGTCGTCGCAATGGACACATCCGATTCTTAAAGGTGAGAAAAAGCGGTGCAGGTGCGAAGCAAAATCGAGGTGGTGTTGACTGTCTTCTTTGATATTCGTGGAATTGTGCATCACTTATACGCACGGGAAGTACAAACAGTGGCAAAGGAGTACTATCAAGATGTTCTCCCGCGTCTCAGGGAAGCAGTTCGGTGCAAAAAAAGACATGTGGACGGCGGAAAAATGGCAACTGCATCACGACAACGCCCCCACAAATTCACCACAATTGATTCAAAATTGCTTGCCCAAACATGGAATTCAGGTCGTTCGCCTACCTCCCTAATCTCCAGATATGGCTGCTTGCGACTTCTGGTGTTTCGAGAATTGAAGACGCCAGTAAAAGGTTCCCGTTTTGAGACTAGAGAAGAAATAATGCGGAACGCGACGGCAGAGACGAACACCATTCCAAATGAAGACTTCCAAAGGTGTTTCCGGTAGGTGAGGGACTGGTGGGATAAATGTGTGCAAGGACAAGGGGCCTACTTTTACGGGATTCGCGTCCCAACTCCGTCAACTATTTGGAATATGTTTCTGGCCTAAGGTCGGTTAATTTTTAGACATAACTCATATATATATTTATATATATATATATATATATATATATATATATATATATATATATATATATATATATATATATTGAAATGGTTATATATAAACATACCTTACTTTATGAAGACAGAAATATATACAATGTTATTTCCATGTATACTTTCAAAACTTCAACATTGGTTGATAAAGCAGCTAACTTTATTTTGCCAACCTTTATGATATAATCTATTTTCATGTAAATGCTTATATTCCTTTCTTGATAACAATATAACAAGGTTCACAACTTTTAGTAGTATATCAATATATATACTAATAAAATGTTGTCGATCTTCGTTTGTGGTTTATTAATTTGTCTTTGTGCACAATGGATTACGTTACAAAGGGGTGCCGTCATTGACTAAAACAGCTTGAATACATCGAAAGGGGAGGTCCTTCATGGGATACATGCAAGAGGTAACAAAAGGATGATGCCATCCATTAAAGGGAACATATACGTTAACAGTATTTATTTATTAGAGAATGTATGTGTATACACACATACATATATCTGTAAGTGAGTGTGTACAATACCGCTCTGTTATACTTCGAACTTTGGTGTCTATACCCTGTGTATATGAGGAATCTTCTATTAATAATAAATCCATAATCTTCGAAGGTACAGGGGAAAAATAAGTCTACTTTATGCATTATATATATATATATATATATATATATATATATATATATATATATATATATATGCAGATATTGTTATCATCTGATGGCTGCACAGACTGGCACGCTGTATTCGACTGAGAAGGCCAGCTCGTATTTCAATCTACAATAACAGTAAATAATCAGCATTCCTATATATGTCTTAAATCAGTGAATTTAGAAAAAAAGCTGTCCTCCATTTAAAGAAAATGTTGACTTGTCACACAAGAGCAAGATCAACGAGAACAATGTGTAAGAAAGTGCTGTGAAGCCACTGTATTTGCTATCGAAGTTAGATGCCGAGATTCTTTTGCCAACTCAACCCCCTCGAACTTGAACAATTTTGGTAATACTCCATCAAACAATATAAAACAACGCTATATCTGTATCAGCTTGGATATGGCACTTCTATAGAGCGATGATAATTAACAAAAAGTATGGTAGTATCGTGTGATACAGCAGAGGCGCTCTGGGCTCATGCTATTGATCATGGCTGTACCACGATGCATCATCTTATAAAAGGCGTTGTTGTCGATCATGCTGCTGCACACGCAACAGTTATTGTATAAACATCGTATATATATATACAGGGTGTTTCAAAAGTGTTGGGAACATTACAAATGCGTATATCTCATGAACTATTCCAGGTAGAAAAATGAAACTAGTGCCATTTTAAAGCTTGCTTAATCAAGTTTTTGGTCAGACTAATGATTTTCGTGTTATCTTTCCAGGTGCAGTAATGGCTTTCTCTAAACAAGACAAGGCATTTTGCGTCCTCCAATTTGCAAAGACTGAATCGTGGACATGTGTTCAGCGTGCATTTCGCAGGAAATTTAAAAAAAAAGCCCCTGAAAGGAAATCCATTGTCAGATGGCATGCTAAATTTGTGAAAGATGGGTGTTTGTGCCCAAGTAAGCGAACAGGTCGCCCTTCAACTTCAGAAGATGCAGTTGAGCAAGTTCGGACAGCCTTTCAGCGGAGCCCCCGTAAATCAGTGAGAAGAGCCAGAAGGGAACTTCAGCTTGCTGCAGCAACTGTCTGGCGTGTCTTAAGGAAACGACTGCAAATGGTACCTTACAAGCTCAAGTTGGTCCAAAAGTTGAAGGACACTGATAAGCCACTTCGCCGTGACTTTTGCATTGCAATGCAAGAGAAGTTGGAAGATAACGGTTTTTATGACCGGCTTGTTTTTAGCGATGAGGCGACCTTCCATCTGAATGGCAAAGTTAACAAGCATAACACTCGCATATGAGGTACTGAGAATCCTCATGAACTTCTTGAGCACGAGCGAGATTCACCAAAAGTGAACGTGAGAGAGTAAGCGCTTCGCCTGACTGACAGTTATAAAGAGAGATAGATAGATAGAGATATTGAGAGCTTTGCTTTGAGAAGTATTCATCACAATATATATATATATATATATATATATATATATATATATATATATATATATATAAATGAAAAATGAGAAAGTTTTTTTACATCTATCTAAAATATATTAACATGAAAAAATCTGTTAGGGTTATTTGATTATACTGATATAATAATATATTGAAATGCACTTTATTTAGGCATCTCTTACTCACTTACACATATCGCAATTTTGCTTATTTGCATATTTATTTATTTTTAAGTATTTAATGAATTAGTATTCTGTAATATACCTTTCTATTTTGTATTGTCAATTTTCCTACTACATACGCAATCGTGTTATCGATAATAGTATTATCATAATTATAAATGAAATAAAATATAGAGATTTTATTTAAAAATTAATAGCCTTTAATAAACTTATTTAGAATTTCATTTTCAAGGGAGATAATTTAATTTCAGCTTCAGTAAAGTTTAAAATATCACTGAGATGTCAAACAGATACTACACTTTGATCTTAGCCAAAATAGAACGGAACCATAAAAACATTTTTTGTGACTAGACATTTTTAAATTTAAAAAACGAAAGAAAATTGATTAAATTGTAATATCTTTTAATGGGCAGTGTAGTGTAGTATCGGTTCAGTTGTCATTAGACGGCCCCCCCAGGAATTACCCCCTCCGTTTTTAAGGGTGTGTAGGGGGAATTCTCCCATAATGAAAAAATCATCAAGACTCGATTTAGTCAGACTATTTCTAAAGGGTTATTGTCGTATCGGTTCTGTTCTCAGTAGACCGTCTACGCAAGAATGACTTCCACCTTTTTGGATGAAAGGAAGGCGTCGTCTTTCATCATGATATTATCGTCTGTAAAAAGGGGGCAGTATATTATATGTTCGCTGACCATAATACTAACAAAGGAAGACCGATAACTCAATTTTAAAATAAACATGTCTTTTTTAACTAGAAAATGATAAAGTTATCGTTCTTCTGTAGCCAACATATTCATGTTTGTTTATAAAGATAGCGACTATATTTTTTCAGCGAATTTTTATTTAAGCGTTTCACGTAGACAGTGAACATTTGCATTGTGTTTAATGTGATTTAAATAGATAAATGCAAAAAGTGTTGTCCACCTATTATAATTATATTCACATGAAAACGGATTATGTTTATTTCATTCTCTGTAGTATATTTTCATTCGCCATGATACATTCTTTCCAGACATTCCGAAAGAGTTATCATGTTGGGAGTGATGGTGATGATGATGCTGATGATGAGGGTGAATATGATTTGTCATAGAAAATGAATACACCTGCTCTAATCTTTCTAAATCATTAAAAAATGTATTTGTCTTTAATATTCTTTATGTAGTTTTCTTTCTTTTATAATAAAGGTAAAAAGTACAAAGTACCCATTTCGAATTACTCAGTAATATAAAAGTAGAGTATTTGACTAATCGACATTCAATGCTTATGATTATTTATGTCACTATATAACCAGTTTTCATAATAAATTCATTTTAATTTTTTATGCTGAAACAAAATAAGGTTTTATCGACGTTGAATATCTAACAGACCATACCAATTGATTTTTCGTGGTTTTTCCTAAAAAAAACAAAATTTGACAATGTTAGTGTACAGTATATTTCCCTCTATATTGGAATAAATTACCAAAATGTCAAATAAAAATTACTTCTTTGGTGTCTGTAAAGAAGACTATAGCGTCAGTAATTGCTCTCCAGAAGGGGGCTATGTTTTGCTAGTATATATATATATATATATATATATATATATATATATATATATATATATATATATATATATATATATGAATACAGGAAAGGATGAAATAATCCGACGGTATGAAATTAAAATGGAATAAGTGGAAGACCTAAAAAGCTCAACGTTTCACCCAAATGTTATATAGGCCTTGGCAAGAGCGAACGAAAAAAGTGCAAAAAATGACTAAAGACGAGAAAGTGTATAAATTATGAGAAATATATATAGCGGTAGGGGTTATGTAGAGAGGGAAGATATATATATATATATATATATATATATATATATATATATATATATATATATTGTATTGTTCTAAATATTATTTTTTGTATATCATGAATAATCGTAGTTTCTATTTCTATCTAAATGTAAGCGTACTTGTATATATATATATATATATATATATATATATATATATATATACATATATTTGTACATATATACATGTATATATATATGTGTATATATATATATATGTATATATATATATATATATATATATATATATATATATATATATATATATCGGCACAGTCTTCTGTAATGATCACTCGTACAAAAGTCGAGTAGACTCTTTGATAAACACATTTCGCTATAACTTTCACGCACAAAGTATTGTCCCCGTTAGCAATCTTTCTTGAAGATGTTTTGTGCGTCTGTGTCGCCTCTCAGCTATGAATTGCTTTCGCCGTTTTACAAAGGTTTCAATTTACTTGCTGACCAGAAGTTTACATCCCATGCAATTATATTGTATATAAGTAAAGTTTATGTTGTTTTTGTCCTTAGAACTTGGACTGATGTGTAAGGTTCTATCTGGCAAGCGATTCCTTTCCTCGATGTTGCTCACCATGTAAATGTTAGCAAATTCACATGTTTGGGATGCGGCTACTTCTGAATAAATATAATGATATCTTCGTATTTCTCAGTAGAAAATAAAGTAAGAAAACATACAGTTTGTAAAAGAAATAGCATGAACATTCAGATAACTATTAATATAGGGACCTTTAAGGAAGCCTAGATCATTTTATCAGTCATAGTTGTACCCCTAAATGTTATTAAATTATACTTATATGGATCCTGTGTTCATGTTTGTCAAGATATAGAATTCGAAACAAAAGAATACAGCGATATCTAACTCAAATGTAACAATGGATCCAACAGTTGTATTCATTTTATATTACACGGTTTACAATAGTATAAATCATTTTTTTTTAAATTGTATGCATTGTTTTATTCATAGACACTTTCTGTTACTATATTCAACACAATACAACCACGATGGATCAATTGTGAGTAATTGTTATTTAATTCGAGTTAGTTTGATGTTAGGAAAGTTGCGTTAGAATTGACGTATCATGAACTACATAGGTGTCTAGAATTATAGACTAAAATGTGTATCATTTATATGAAATATATGTTTGTATAAAGTTAAGTATGTTGATACATTTATATTTTTATATGTACAGGATTCACTTCTTAGGTAATGAACTGACTGTTTCAAAGGGAGAACGCATCTTCTATTCGTAAGAATTCAATATGTAAGCTTGATTAATTTAAAATTAGTTTCGTGCTAATGAGGTTAAAACGGAGTGGAAACCATTCGTCAAAATTCTGATACTTCAGATTATTTCGAAGTATTAACATTAGTATTATGAATCAATACATAATTTCCGTTATTTTGCCCTTAAATCCTCATATTCAATGAACGATTTTTCTGACAAATGGGGCATGATTCCTGTTTTCTGGGTCGGAATCTATCAATCTTACACTTATCGTTGGCTGGTTTTGAACATGAAGTTGCATTGTTAGCTCCTTACCTCAAAAGTCTGCATACCTCGTCAGAAGCGATTTCCATAAAAAATATTTCTGCAAAGGATTTGGAGTATGATATGGGAGCATATGGACACAACATCCTGTCACAAAATTTAAAAATAAGAAACAATACCACTGTATTTAGTTCAGAGAGATTAGACAACAATATATAAGATTCCCTGAACCTTAATATTGTTAGACCGCTAAAGCCTCATAGTTAAGAAAAGACATTGATTTTGATATGGATTAGAATAAGAGATTCTAGACGTGGAGTATTATTATATTGTTTAATCTGTCATAAATGTAATTCAAAACTGTTCTGTTCGGAGAACACATTTTACCCGTGTATAAAACTAGCCATATCTGCCACCATTTTGTATTCCTCTTTTTAGTTGAATAAAGCTTGGCTTCCAAGTAACACGTGTGTTTTTATTACATATATATATATATATATATATATATATATATATATATACATTCAATAACAGTCACCTATCCAAAACACTTCTCTAGCTATTCACATGTGGGATCTTATATATAATACTAGTTGATTTAAGCTTTAATGGCACCTGATTAAACAAATGAAATCCTATAAATGATTAGACATATACTCTTTATATGTAGTCATGAATCACTCATAATCATCAAATATAAGGGTCATTTATGAAATAAATTATTTGAAATTTTAACTAATAGCTAACATGAAACTTGGTACACGTAAAACAACTTTTCAGCCCCTGTATTTATATATATATATATATATATATATATATATATATATATATATGTATATATATATATATACATTTAAATGTATATATATATATATACACACACATAAATGCATATATATATATATATATATATATATATATATATATATATATATATATAGAGAGAGAGAGAGAGAGAGAGAGAGAGAGAGAGAGAGAGAGAGAGAGAGATAGTCTCGGAAGTTTCTCAACCATTAAAACTATACTAAAAAAAAAATCATTGTCCCAAGTCTTTCAGTGGAAAATCACTTACGTAAGTCAATTTATTTTTTACAGTTATTATATTAGTTTTTTTCTAACACTATTTTAAGGGATCATCAGTTGTTTACAATGAAAAACTGTTTCAGGAATTTATATATATATATAAAGGTTACTACAGTTTTGAAAGCGTCGTTAGAAGATATATTTGAATTTTTTTTTGAGAAACCAGTCAACAGACGCGTGAATTTATATCAATTAATCATAATGTATTTAATAATTTTTTATATTTTATAAATCCGAAGTTTCGGTTAAAACAAACCATTCTCATGGTAAACAGACATTGTATTTTTTCTCCTTTTTCATGGTCAAAATCAAACGGCATAGCCTAAGATTGGCTATTGGAGATGAATAAGTATTACTATATATATATATATATATATATATATATATATATATATATATATATATATATATATAAAGGTTACACATTTTTGTTATTTCTCAATAATTAAATTGGATGTGAAAGTTAATGGGCATATTCATATGCCACTGTGTGTATGTGTTGTACGAACATGCCCATATATATGTGGATAGGATGTTTATGTATATAGCAGTATGTGAGAGTATATATAAAATATTAGTAGTACACGCATTTACACTTGTATGTATATATGTAAGTAATTAGGGATGGAGGTACATTTACATGAGTGTAATATCTAGACACGTGGTAAGAACGAGTTAATTACAAAACCGTTAGAATAATGACTCAATATACATATATATATATATATATATATATATATATATATATATATATATACCATGCTGAAAACATCAGTAGAAAGGGATGTACGTGTATGCATGTATGGATATGTGTAAGTAGATGTAGATTTTTGAATCTATATGTATGCGTCTATCTTTGTGCGTGTGCCTGTGTGTATGTATGTTTTAATATATATACATATACATATGTATGTATGTATATATATATATATATATGTATATGTGTATAAATATATATATATATATATATATATATTTATATATATATATATATATATGTGTGTTCATGTGTGTACTTGTGTATCTACTAACTTTTGCGCACGTGTGTATTTCATATGAAGATCAGATACTTATGCGTGAAAATGTGTGTACATTGATTAACACTTTTTAGTGCTGAATTGAGAAAAAAGATATAAAAGCTAATTGGGGAATAAAATAGAAATAGAAAGATATAAATGGAACGATAGGTAATAAAAATGATGAACTAAGATATATACTAATTGAAAGAATTATGAAACCCGATACTGAGTTTGCCCGGGGCAAAATCATGAAAATATCTCATCCCCCAAAAAATATTTACTCATGGGAAAAGTTCTTCAAATTCATCGGACTTCTTTGTCGTTATTGATCTGAAGAGGTTGACCCTCCGTGAAGAGTACAACGTAAACATGTATGCACATGTGTAACCAATAATGTTTGTATAAATGCTAAATGATACTATATATATATATATATATATATATATATATATATATATATATATAGTAATCCAGGTAGAGTAAAAATCCACACGGTAAAAATCCAAAAGGAATCACACCGGGCTTATAAAAGAGTGCCCAATAAAGATATATAACTGTATTGTAAATGTTTTTATTCGAACATGTACAAGGTCTGCTACACTGGCATGGCGATGTTATCGATCTACAGCTATCAAGAGCTGAGGTCTCATCAGGCAGAAAGTTGTTTTCTGATCCGACCAGGTCGGTGAAGTCCAGGAAGAATTGAATCAAGCAAAGAAGAAGAAGAAGAAGAATAAATAATAGTCATGTGACCAATTAAAAATATATATATTGGCCGTTAGAAAAGTTTAATTTACAGTAATTCATGTTTTTATTTTTTCTAACTCTGAGCTGGGGTAAAGGGGGCCGAGGGAAAGGAAAAGAAAGGGAAAGAGAGGAGAAAGAAAGAGAGGTAGGGAAGGTGTTACGGGTGGGTGTATGTAGCCATTTAAAAGTTGGCGTAGGCTGGCAAGAGTTGATGTGTCTAGTTAGGTGCCATGGCACGCGACCGGCATTTGGCAAGTGGTGTTCCGTGTCAAGGTGATGTTTTAACCTATATAATGTAGACGTGTACATTTTCGCGGCGAAAAGCTTAAAGTGATATTTAGTTTAAATTATTACTGGTGATGAATAAATTTAATTTTGTGTAGTATTTGACAATGAATTAATAAAATGTAATGGTTATTATTTCTAGTAAAAATCGTATATAGATTTATGACATTAGTATTAATACATTTTCCCATTATATTTTGATCAATTGATATTTAGTTTTAATTATTTTGATGGATAAATAAATGTATTTTAATTCTAAGTAATATTTAGTAGTTAATTAATAAAACATAGCGGTAATTGCTTATATTTTTAGTGAGAGTCATATATGAATTAATGGCAGTGGTATGAATAAATGTAATTCTAGATAATATTTGATAATGAGTTAATAAAATATAATGGGGATTATTTTTAGTAAGAATCGTATATAAATTTATGGCATTGGTATTAATGAAGTATACTCTTATATTTAGTTTAGTTATTTTGGAGTATAAATTAATGTATTTTGATTCTGAATAATAGTTAGTAATGAATTAATAATATATAGTGGTAATTACTGTTATTTTTAGTGAAAGTCATATATCAATTAATGGCATTGGTATTGATAGATTTGATTATTGGTTGTAATTGTATTAAGAATGGTGGGGTAAAAACCTGTCAGAAGATTAAAGATAATATTGGCGGTAGGGTGTTTTAGTTAAATTTGTTAAAAATAATTCATTTTCCATGAGGGGGGCTAGAAATATTAGGGGTCACTACTTTTGATTAAAGTAAGCAATATATAATTTTAAAAGAGTATTTTGGTAATATGTGGTTGACTTTTGTGGGATTTTGTGAATTAAATATACAAATATTTATAACCAAGGTTAAGCATATGGGGAGTACCCATACACACATATATACGCATACACGCACTCGCATATACATACATATACATGCATGCACACATAGACACTCATACGTGCACTCGTATGCATACATACGTACACATACACACGCACACACATACATATACAAGCACATATACATACCAATAGTTACACATTTTATATTTTCACACATATGCATATACATACATCGACAAAATACACCTACACATACATATCCAAAAGTTCTACTTGAAGGTGTTTTAATATTTATTCCAAAAAGGGGGGGGGGTAATTATATTATACTTGTAATTGAGGGTTAGGGTTATCTGGTTTGGAGATGTGTATAAGTGTTAATTTTAGGGGGTTGGTGGGTATTGGGATTTTTTTATTTTAATGGTATTATTTAGAGGGTATTGTACAAATTAGTAAGGAGATGTGATCTGTTATGCCTATAATTGATCGATGTTTCCTGTTTTTGTTTAAGAGCTTTCCTCTATCGGTAAATTTAATTATTTAAAATGTTTCGCCAATGCATAAATAGCATGGTGAGTTTAGGGAGCTAGAAATATCTATAAATCTATAAATAAGTAACGATATTATCCTTATTACATTTCAATTAACTCTTTAATTTCAACTTTATCTGCTAATTATATAGACTTATGATGTATTTTTAAACTTTTAATAATGATATCTATATATAATGATCTAATTCATCTACGACATCATAGCTTTATATAAAAACATGCTTTTTCAAAAGAAACAATCGTATGCTTAATAATAGGTGGTGTTCAATTATTGTAACAATGTTGAAATTTAATTTAGGGTGATTCTGTAAACGGGTTCAAATCTTGCGACCGCCCGAGACCGTCATTCTCTACACGAATGAGAGCAAAATCTGATAACGATGCTGTATGTAAGTAAAATTGATTTAATATTTAGTGTTAAAAATATTGTTTATTAGCCCTTTAAGAGATCGATTTTGAGCCCTGTTCGGACAAGTTAAAATAGACTGTCAATTTCTATATTGCATATTACGACAACGTTTGTAGAACACTTAAGAAAGCTTTCTTCCCATAAATAGAACTTGACTTCGCTTTCTTAACGTGGTAATATCTCATGGGTGTTTGGTTATAACACTTACTTGCGGAGTCTAGGGTTATTCCGTAACCGGGTTCGAATCTTGCGATCGTCTGAGATTATCATTCTCGTCACCGATGAAAGCGAAATGTAGGTAAACATAATGTAATATTTACTTAAAATAAATAGTGTATATCTTTATATATATATATATATATATATATATATATATATATATATATGTGTGTGTGTGTGTGTGTGTGTGTGTGTGTTTGTTAATAACAAATATAATAATTCATATTCTCAAATCTCTATATAATTTAAGTAATATTTCTCTTAAGATTAAACTCATAAAATTTAATAATTCTCGAATTGAATAGCTTTATTATCAGAAACTGAGTACCATAACAGTGCGATTCTAAATTATTTGAAGTAATTTACAGACGGGATGACTGTTAAACAAACATATTCTTCTATTGTCACAATGGCTTCAATCAAAACATTTTTAAACTAAATAAAACTATTTAAATCCGTTCAGCAGAACACGAGAAAAAAAAACTGTTTTAAATAACGATCTTTGATGAATAAGTTTCGCATACTACATAGTTAATGAAAATGAGAATATTTATTTATTCGTCTTAGGCATACTAGATGAGAAATTTCAAAAAAGTATATTCATACAAAATTAACGTATCTTATTTTTACCATAAGTTTAAATAAGTTCTAATAACTTTGCTATCATATGTGTGTATCTAGTTGCTTCGTGAATCATGTCCCGGTTCCCTATGCACTGTGTTAAACGTGTGTTAGCTTTACTTTCCTGGTCATACGATTAACCCGGTATACGATCCGGCATAGAATGCAGTCTAACAATACACAACTTGACATTATCTTATAGATGTAAATGATGGCAGTTATTGAGGAATAAGTAAGCGCCTATCAGTGATCTAAACATGTAAATCAGCTAGTTTTATATGCATGCCATGCGTAAAGTTTGACAAATCAGAAAGACAGCTATAAAATATAATTTACTATGATAGATGATTATTGAAAACCACTCAATCGTGACCGCTAATCGAGCAACGACAATGTTCGCAAACAATTAGGAAATGAAAAGAAAAATGTCAGACTAAATTACAGACGTCGATCAGACGGAACAGACGAAATATCAATTAAGAAATACATTATCAACAATCAGAATTTGTCAATACATTTAAAACTGAATAAAAAATGTAATGTAGTTTTTTAGAAAGCTAACATCTCAGTCGAAGGAAGATCATCTATCAATTCACTTTGGTGATTTCTTTCACTCAAAAGATGTACTATTTTCACAATGTTGTCAAATAACTTGTCAAAGAAGTATACCATTACTTCGATCAGAGTAATCAATACAATAATCTGATAGAATCTAGAATGAAATAATCATGCATTTAGTTGTGTAGTTATTAATCAAATGTAATTCATGAGCATATATCAAATTATTGTTTCATATTAAATAAATGATTAAAACAATTAGTAATGTGTACTTCGACGCATTGCGAAATATTTCAACATTTTTAAATAACAGTGTAACGTTTTAGTCTATATTATCTCGTATGGAATTGACATTTTATTCCATTGCCTCTTTGGTTTTTTTCCAGATATCTATTGTTAAATAAATTTGCTAATTATTTTCCGTTTTTATATAGACAATTTATTATATGAAATAGCTATAGTCAATAATGACACGTACTTCGACATTCTGGAAAACCGGTTAATGGATAAGTTCAGTGAAGAAGAGTCAAGCGACTTTATTTTCCAACAAGATGGGGCGCAACCGCACTAAAGCCTCAGGGTTAGAGAGTATCTCAACACAACGCTGTCAGACAAATGGATTGGATAGTCTGAGCGAGATAATCGCGTGCTCATGCCCTGACATCGCAGGTCTCCAGATCTCACACTTTGCGATTTATTTGTGCATCTGTCTTTGTGTTGATCCTCTTTTATTTTTTGTTGCTCTATAAAAGGTGAATAGACGTAGACCGCTTTGTTGTACACGGCCTCTTTTCGGAATTTTGTACGAAATACACGTTGAACACGTGCCCATGATTCATTTTTTAGATGCACGGACACAACACGCCTTTTCTACTTGAGTGAACGCAATTACTGGGTCTGAAAAGATATGAAACAATCATTAGCATTTTAAAAAGCTTAATGATTTTAGCTTTAAAATTATTTCAGTTTCATTGTACTACTATTCAGTGTCCAACAGATATGAAGACTTGAAATGTGCTCAATACTTTCGTAACAACCTGTATTTTATTTCAATCCCCACTTTTCTTTAATCATTGTTATTACTAAAGCTGCAACTTTGTTATGTATAAAAAACGTCATACTGAGTTTTTCGACTATTACAGAATTTATATTTAATATACGTCTGATAAAACGCGTAATTCTCTCAGCATAATAATACTCAGTTAAATCGTTTAGTGGAAAGTATCACAAGAAGGGCAACATGTAGGTTTGCTTTCTTCTCTTTTTCTTTTTTGATTATTATTTTGTTCAGAGTATTTTGAATTTTTTTCGAAAAGACGCGCTCCATCCCATAAATCAAGCAGAAAAGAGAAATAAGAAAAAAATATAAAAAAATACACATGTGTTCCAAGAAAGCCACCAGGTGCACCAAACATAAAAATATAGCTGACAGAAGCCAGTGAGTATATTATAGTTACAATTGATAATAACCTATAATGTATTCGCCTAAATTCGCTCCCTGAACTTGACGCTTTAATTATGATATCGATTTAACTTCTGTAACATTCTAGATAAATATTACGCTCTTATTATAGTATACTCGCGCACTTTCATAAATGTATTTCTACACAAATAAAACAAAAATTATATATATATATATATATATATATATATAAATATATATATATATATATATACGTAGTTGTTGTTATAGCTTTTACCGACGATAGAGCAACGTTGTTTCTTAGTACTTCCCACTTCCAAAGCGGTAAATTAATATGCAGGATATTACATTAAGTTGCCCTCAGTCTGACCTGCTATTATTTTTCCTATATGTTTATTAATAAATTTAAAACGTACATAAAATTACCCATGGACAGGTGTTAAATGCTATCAGCCGTATCAGCATAGCTTACCTAAGCAAGAATCAGACCTTTGATGTTAATGTATGTACTCTGACGTTATACTAACAGAACATGATGCCTTGCGCGAAATATGTACGATTTGTTATTGCTAGTTAATTAATGTACGTTTTGTTATTGTTCATACTGGCGATATGGCAACAACGTTTTCCTCAGAACTTTCCACTGCTTAAGCAGTACAAAATATGCAGAATATTGCATTAAGTCGCCATTAATAATACGCATCATCATTTTTATATATACGGAGTATCCGTATAGCAGCTCGAATGGGCTATATCCGAGTGACTCTTGGGTAGCTTCTCTCGCTGCAAACATAACGAAAGGTAATCCTTCGTCCCATTCCTTTTGACTTTCCGCGCAGTATGCTCGAAGCATGCTTTTTAATGTGGAGTGGAATCGCTCGAGGGCTCCTTGTGATTCAGGGTGATATGCGCTCGCTCGAATCGCTTCGATGCTACGTTGTTCAACGGTCAGTTGAAAGATCTTGGAAGTGAAATTGGACCCTTGATCCGATTGTATTTCTTTTGGCAATTCGAATTTCGTAAAAAAGTTCACCAGAGCTCCGACTATTTTCTTAGACGATGTATTCTTTAATGGAATAGCTTCTGGAAATCTGGACGTTGCGCACATGATCCTGAATATATACTTGTTTCCCTGCTTCGTTTGGGGTAGGAGTCCTACGCAGTCTATGATCACTTTGCTGAATGGTTCGCCGGTGACAGGGATAGGTTGTAATCGTGCTGTAGGTATGGTTGAGTTAGCCTTTCCCGCTATTTGACATGTATGACACGTGCTGCAAAACTTTACTACATCTCTTTTTATCTCTGGCCAGTAAAAGTGTCCAGTTATCTTGTCGTAAGATTTATTTCTCACCAAATGCCCCGCTAACGGCATCTCATGTGCTGTTTTTCAGGTAAGCACCCGGTAGTCCCTAGGTATTACTATCTGATCTCTATTTTCCCAGCCTTCGATATCAGTGGTATTCTTCGATCTCCATCTTCTCATCAGGATCCCGTTGCAGACATAATATTCCGAGGTGCTATTCTTTCTCTCAGTATTCTCGTCGGCCAAATCGAAATATTTCTTCAGACTTGGATCTATTCTCTGCTTTTCAATAAGATCTTTCGTAGGGGTCTGATCTCGTAAGATGTCTTGTTCGCCATCTTCCTTTCTTCTCGGTAGTTGGCGCCTTTTCATGATTTCTCCGCCGTTTTTCCTTAGTTCCCGCGCCGTCTCCTCCTGCTGTCTCCGTTTTCCCTCCTCTCTGCTATGTGTTCTGGCTTGTGCGTGCGTCACCACTCCCGCCTTTTTCTGATTTGGGTTCGTTTTTGGCGCCAATTCTCTGACTATCCTCTGTTCTGGCATACCCGTGGCCATTACTCTTGATCCGGCTTAGTCGTTTCCCAAAAGCATGCCCACGTGAATTTCGACTACCCCTACTTTTATCGTTTTCGAGATCCATTTCGATTTGATGTCTATTTGATGGATTTGTATTTTCTTGACTTTGCCTCCTATGCCTTTAATCTCGACTTGTTCGCCCGTATCGGATTGTCTTCCTTTGGGGAGTCGCCTTCTTAACAACAGGGATTATGATGCTTCTGTGTCTCTCAGAATTCTAACTTTCGAGGTGTTTCTGTTATCATTCGCTTTTGACACTAGTTCCATAGCTATGAATGGTTTATAGCCGTCCTCTATTTATTTTCGCGACACTATCCCATGGGGTGTGGTTTGGTATTTTTCTTCTCGACTGAATCGATTCCTGCAATTCCTGGCTATATACCCTATCTTTTTCTATCTCTGTTCTTGCCATTATTTTTGCCTTCTCGAGTTCGATTTGTGCTGATGTTACTTCCTTAGTATCCACCTGTAATTTGTCCAATATTTCGTCCTCGAATACGTCGTTGTCGACCATGTGTTCTGCACTTATTTTCTGAAGATGAGCTTTCCTCATAGATCCTCTGACATCTAATGAGAGCTGTTGTCCTATTAAGAATGCGTCGTCTTTCTTCAATTTCAATAACTGCTCCGCAGATGGGTTTCTTAAGAATTCCTCTACTGCAGTCATTTCTACTTTTGTCTGTTTCCCCAATTGACAGATTTCAGATAAAGATAAGATGATCCCGGACGAGCCCCCAATTTATGTTGCGACCCAGCTACTGGATGATCTTTGATGATTGGCAATCAGATCGCGACACATATATGTATTTGTTTAATGTCCGTTGGCTCGTTAACTATCTTCGGTTATTCGTCGGATGTGGGATTAACCGGTGAAATTCGTCCTGAAGTGAAGGGGGCAAAATAAAACAATAAATGACGGAACAAATACTCAAATGAAGTTTAAAAGTCAACAAAGATGTATATATACAAAAATAATAATAAGAAGCCTCCACAAAAAGAACGAGGGAGACAGACGTATATTTTGGAGAGTGTTTGCGTGATGTATGCGACATGAATTTACAATATATATATATATATATATATATATATATATATATATATATATATATATATATATATATTTGTGGTTAAGAAAGATTTTGGCAAGAAATAGGCCAAACTTATCTGCTTCATCCGTTAGTATATTATGGATTGAACGTCCATGTAAACTCAATAAAATGAGGAGGCGAAAATCAATAAGTTCCTTGAATCAAAATCCCAAAGAATAACAATGTTATGGATCCAATCAACAATATAATGGTTCCTTTCTTCTGGGGGGGGATCTACATGACTGTTGCTGGTTCGCGGTCCTGTCGCCTACTAACGTGTTTTTTCTTCTTTTTAATCCACCTCGTGCGTTTCCTCCCGCTCGGTGATGTTCGCAGTCTCGTTGTAATGACGACCCGTTTCCGCTCGCCCCGTAAACTGTTCTTCTTAACCCCTTCTCCCGCTCCCCCAGTCAGGCGACTGCCATGACATGAACGCAAAGGGAAAGGAAGGGTGAATCGCCCGACCGAGTCTTAGAAAGATATATATATATATATATATATATATATATATATATATATATATATATAGAGAGAGAGAGAGAGAGAGAGAGAGAGAGAGAGAGAGTGAGAGTAAGTGTTCGTCTTGCTCTGAAAGTCATTTGTCACAATATATATATATATATATATATATATATATATATATATATATATATATATATAATTAATCAACTTCCGACCGAATATTACGTAAAACTCTTTTTTTTTTTGACGGGTACTTATGTTTGCGTGCGTAAAAATAATGCATACACTTGAATTTGATTCATGGAACTTAGAATAAACAAACAAAAGTATTCACTCAGTATATTTGGTTTGGTTGTTTTACGGCTCATCAAACTTTTTTCGGGCTATTCACTGTAAAATCCGGTCACCTTTGTAAAAGTCTCCATGCTTCAAGTCCATAATGTGTTCGAGTATTCATTCATGGTGTTTGGTGTGGGTGTGTTGTGTTATGGCATATCAAAACTTTTCTAGGTTATTTAGTGCTGAATACGGCCATTTTGTTGAGGATTCGTATGGTTTACGTTCTTTATATGTGTAAGTATTTATTCATGGTGTTGATTGAGTGAAAGAGGGTTTAGATAGGAGAGGGGAATTGTTGTTTTGGGTGTGTTTGCAGCATATTATTGAGTTTTGAAAAGGGGATAAACACAATAAAACACCAAGGTTTAGTGTATTTCGAGTCATGAAGTACATATCTTCAGACAATTTGATCTGGTAGCACCAGCATATTTTTAATTAAAAGATTAGCTTGATGAAAATGCATTTCTCATTTTTAAAACCGTTTTGAGATTTCCTTAATATGACTAATATTTTCTTGGATCAAAATACATATAGTATGTAACATTATCATGTAACGTATTTGTAACGCTAAGGAATTTCCTACACAGGAAAAAGCCAGGTGTGTGGTATACAGTAGAAACGTCATGTTTTTAGTTCGGTGAAGATATATACAGATATATATATACTGTAACATTAGTGATATGATAAGATCTGTATCGAGACATTGTTTGCTATAATTACATTATAATTCCATATAAATAACAGTACATAAACATACTGTTATTTTGATGCGAGTAAATACGGTTGCACTCGATGATAGCTATTTCTTTAAATTATATTTCGTCTCGCACTGAGAAAATGAGAAAATAATCGCTTCTTTTATGACTGTATGTAAATAATATCAATCCAAAGAATATGCCGTTGAAGCAGTGTACATCATATTAATAAGGTAACTCAACATTTAAATTAATGGTAAGTTATTTTTAAAATATTAACAAATGTACAATATTTTCAGTTGTAAAAGTAAATTATACATATCAATTAACTAATTACTTTTGTATTATACATATTCTAAGTGCACATTTATTCACTTACACCATCTTCCAATATTATTGACGAAAAACACGCAAAACATAGTAATCGTTTTATTTCATTAAACAACTCGAACCTTTCAAAGAAGCACATTTTCAAAGTATTACCATTTAATTACTATTCTTTCTCTATATGATGTTTTAGTGATTTATATTTCGAGAACAGAAGGAGATTAACGGTGAAATTAATATGTATGACGTAATTCAGTAATCATTATGTATATAATTTAAATTCTGTTCCTTCCCCTGTTAGCTGATGGTGGCCTAAGGGTTGAATCCCAGGCGGCAGAGTCAGAGATGCGTTTCCTACTGTGTTCGAATCCTTCGAACGGATGTAATTATCATCTCTTACACTGAAGGTTGCGCAATCATGAAACACATACGTAGGTAGGTAAAAATAATAAATATTTATATAAACATATATGATATCTATATATGAATGCGTGCATGTATGCAAAGAGTCCGTGATTGGTCTAATGCTAGACTATAGAATAATCTGCGTTGATATCATTGTCATTTGCGTATTTATAAATACGTAGAAATCTGAAACAACTAGTTTTTCCATCAGTGTGTTCAATGTTTGCTTGTTGTTTAACCCTATACTAAACCAGAATTATCAAAATATGTTAACGAAATACGAAACGTTTATCGTTAATCGGATAGTCAACTAAGTAATATAATATTTCGGTTGAATAGAACTTTTGTTTCGTATTTGAAGTAATATTGCGGTCGAAGTAACGGTGAGTTTTAAAATGGGTGCAAATATTCATTCGCAGGTTAAAAGTTATATTTCCGAAACGTACGTAGAATGGGTGAATGCACACTTCACCCTGATATATGAGTAAAATAGCACTTTGTATCAAAAAATCATACGCAACAAATTGTGAAATGTACCCTTCAATTCGATATTAGATTGAGACAAAATTGTTGAAATTTCGTTACACAAATCCACCGATGAAAACAACCATGTATATGCATATATGTAAGTACATTATACGCGTAAGAACTTGTAATGCTACAAACATATACAATCGATGCACACAAAGGTATTCTGACCTAATTATTTTATTTTGAAACTTTAATATAATTAAAAATATATGCTAGATAAATAGTTGTCAGAGTGCATTGCCATATATATATATATATATATATATATATATATATATATATATATATATATATATATATATATATATTCATGTATGTATAACAAATCAAAATTTAAAGTATATATTTTAATATATCTTTTATTTATTTACTATATTTTGACGTGTGAGATAATAAATGATCGTTATATATAAAAAATTAAAAAGTTTTTCTTAAATAAAGAACAAAATTTTCGGCCGCGATCCTTCGGCCTTCAGCCTTCGCCAGTGTAATAGGGGATTGTGTGTGTACGGTGGGAGGTGGGCGGTGGTAGAACGGGGGAAAAAGGTGGGGAAGGCCAGTGAAATTGTATAAAAAAACAGGCGTATGTCCATAATAGCTGAGAGGCAAGAGTGAAGTTGTCATAAACATGATCCAAATGACCCGGATATAAATGAAGGTAAATACATTAGTATATAGATAGATACACAAGTGAACCTGTGTTTATACATACCCACGCCCACACACAGATACATCGGCACGTTGACTTACGTATGTCACCTTACCTACATCCCCCGCACACACAACATACATCCATATATACATGAAGCAGGAGAGGAAGGAGGGTGGATATGGGAACATGACAATTGGCTGGAGTCATGGAAACTTTAGTGTGGGGGTGTTTTTTTTAGTACACGGGGATTTTGTGAACTAAGAAAAATGAAAAATAAAAATACTGTGGAGATGGTACACGGATATATTCGCGTACACACTCACACACATGCACGCACATACACATATGCACACCCACATACCACTACGTATATATGTATATACGTACATATAATACATATATATATATATATATATATATATATATATATATACATAAATACGCATGCATACATGCATACACATATATAAATATCCGTACTCACACATACACGCACATTTATGTGGATAGGAAGAGAGAGGTGACGCATAGCCAGATACATGTGTGTAGGTTTATACATGCACATACGTACACCCACAAGGACATACGTACACACATATATATGCAGAGAAGTAAACCGAAACCGAGAGAGAGAGGTAGGATATACAAATTAATGAATACAATTAACTGGTAGACCTGGCAAGTATGAAAAATCAACAGACAAGAAAGTGGATATTAGGACTCTTAAAGATGAATGTGTTATCATCCCACCGTAACACGCACTTGTTCTTCGCCTGTTGAAAAACGATGTCGGTCAGTTCGTATGTTTGTAGAAAGAATAACTATTGAGAAGCCCCAGGTGTATATTTAGTCCTGAGGTATGCATGTTTAGTTTATCAATGAGTTGTGTCTCATATTTTCGTCTGTGTTGTCGTGATCTGAATTTTTAGGCTACGACGATGCATTTCATGTCTGTGGAGTGGTTTGGGAGATTTAAATGCTCGGCTACTATGTGGATACATGAAATAATAAAATATATTTTTATTATTTCATATATTCACATAAAATATTGTAAGGATGTAATCCTTTTTATGTATCGATGTTAAGTAGTTACTTCAACAGTGCTCAATGCGTTAGTAGAGCTAGGTAGTAAGTTATGAAAATATATTTATGGAGTTTAAGCTACACATAAGCTTATGCGTTTCATCCCCGTAGGGACGCGCAAAGTTATACATTTTAGCATGACGATTCCCTACAGGGATGAAATTCGTTAGCTTCATTGCCATGAATATATTTTTAATACTGACTATAATGTATATATATATATATATATATATATATATATATATATATATATATATATATATATATATATATATATGTAGATACGTGTGTGTGAGGGCGTGTGTATGAAAAGCTTTATTTTATATAGTGGTCTGACATATTACGTACCTTCTTCACGTGTGAAATATCCAAGGGAAAACGATATTACCACACTAGAGATATAATTACAAATTAACAATGAAAACATGAATTTATAGAGTAAACAGAAGAAAGAAAACAAGTATTACAGTAAAATGAGAGAACAAACACGAAGCGGAATGAGACAAGTAAGCAACATGCATTTGATTTCACTAATGCAGTAGCCAAGTCGAACAGTTTTAATTTGTATTCAACATTATATATATATATATATATATATATATATATATATATATATATATATATATATATATGTGTGTGTGTATATAATAAGATGTGAACATATATTCATGGCAATAAAGCTACACAGAGGCTTCTGCGTTTCATCTCCGTAGGGAGTCCTTAGACCTTTTAGGGTGACGATTCCCACTGTAGCTTAATTGCCATAAATATATTTTCACAACTTACTGCCTAGCTCTACTTACGTATTAAAGTAAATACTGAAAATCGAAACATAAAAGATTATATCTCATTTTCACTTTTTATGTGGATACATGTAATAATAATTATATATATATATATATATATATATATATATATATATATATATATTTGTGTATGGATGTCAGCTAAAGTATACATATATACATGTACATATATATGTGTGGGTGGTTGTAAATAAAGTAAGGAAAGGTTGAATGGGTCTTAAAGAATATAAAATAACAACTGTACAATAACATTAAATCATTGATTATTAAATACACGGCTTACCGCCACATGTTGGTCTAGATTGAACTTGTTATTTCTTATATTGTCGAAGTTTATTCCTATTTATTTTATTATTTTTCGTCAATTTTTTTCTTAGGCTTCTTTCTTTTTCAATTAATTTTATGCAATTACTCTACCGTCATGGTCAACGGTACATGTTTTTTTTCTTTAAATAGAAGAACACAAGTTTGTTAATTCTATTAATATAAAAAATAGAAATATGGAATTTTCCAAGCTAAAAAAAGAATGCATCTAATTTTAGCAGGTTTCCGTCACTCGTTTCCCCCTTTCTGTCTTTCTCTCTATACTTCTTTATTTTAATGAATTTCACTCTTTCTCCTGTTCACATCCCTACATTCTTCTTTGTGTCATTAACAATCGAAATAATATAGAGGAAGTTAACATTTAAACAGATTATTTTGATTTTTTTAAACCGCATGATGCAATTTATTAATCTAATTTATTATGAATTTTTATTCAATTTATATTTAATTAAAAAATATTCACTGATGTTATTGCATTATATGTATGTGTTTGTTTATTTGTTTTTTTATTCATTTATCTTATGTTATCTCATGTTACAATTTAATTCTAGGTAAATAACATTAATGTCTGCATTTTTTTTTATTTTCTAGTCCTGTTAAAAAGATTAATCTTTATTTTCCCGTTTATACTGTCAATCGTAACAATATTGAACTATCTGCCTTTTTTTGTTGAAACATTTCCATCTAAAAACTCTACCGAATAAAACCGTTATTTAAATATATTTTCACAATTCTGTTTACTGAGTTTTAAAATATATGATTTGCAAGGTAAAACTCTGTCATTACAATTTCAGTAATTCAGGTCAGTGGGTAACGATATTTTGAAGATAAAATATGAAGGTTAAAGAACAACCAGTGGTTTTCAAGATATGATGGTCGTTCCTAAATCTCTTGTTTAAGAAGATATTTGGAAGACTATGCCAATAAGAATGACCATTTCATGTTTACATTTATTACAGACTAAACCAATATTAATTATCTATATTAAAGTGATAGCTGTACTCTCAAACTGATGAATCATCATATCCAAACGTACAATAATTAAAGCTGCTGTAGTGTTAATGGTCGTATATTACTTCAACAATTAATGGCGAGATGCAACTCCACATTGACATCCACAGGCTGAAACAAGCTTGCAACCCTGTATTCAACAGCTACTTTGACTATCTTATTCCGATTCATCCATGTCGACTTCGTCTATTGAATCCCTTCATTAGCTCACGCCCAATAACATTCAAAAACCATAACTTATCCATAGCCCCAACAATTGGACGTATAATGGATGTCACGTAAAGTTGCACAATTCTAGAGCAGGCATCGTTTTAGCTAATCCCCATAGACATTCAACTTTGAAGGATAAAACTGGATGTTCTCCCAGATTTGCCAAGAGTATTCCACAAACAAAGCTTTTCGCTAATTGGAAACATAACCACGTAATTGATTCATTGTTGTGCTTTTGCTACGCCCGTCTAATGTCACGAAACGCAATAAAAAATAATGATTGCAAAAAAATATATATTCTTATTCTTTTCCCAACGGACCCAATATATAATTTGATATAAAACAACACTATCAAGAATGACGGAAAGCAACATACATCACACCGAACTGTTTTAGCTTCATCTCTTTTTCTTTCTGTAGGTTTGTGTTATTGCATTAAAGAATTACGAAAAAAAAGTGTTTCCTTCTTTCCAAAAAAAAAAGATATACCTGTATGAACTAATATAAAATAACGCACATGGGCATGAATATATTTTGAAAGAATACTTTTGTATTCCTTATATATCCCCTCTGACTAGTTTCATGGTAGGTTTTACATAATTAATGGTTAAGTAAATATATTTAAACAGAAGAAATAAGAGGAAATACATGCTTGCTTATCATTCGGCTTAAATATTCAAAAATGTATATAAAAATAATTTTATTTTGTTACGAAAAAATGTATTCAGCAAATTGTTCAATGTAATATTGTGGTTGTTTAAAATGATACAAATTGATACTGTTCGGGAAAATTCTTTTTTTTCTTTAGAATTGACGGAAGTTAAGCCGGAAGAAAATTAAATATATCATTTTGCACGGATACTAACACCCGTTTCTCTGAAAATATTGTCTGAAAAGTAATCGTTTCTGTTCCTTGTATATTCATTTTGTCTATTCCGGTGAAGGGTATTTTCTCAGGAGTGATTGTAAAGCACATATATTATAAAAATAAAGAAATGCAAGTAAATATACGCATTAAATACGGGTTTAAAATATAAAAAAATAACTTATTTAAAATTCAACTCTTCTTTAAGCCTACATGTGTGAAACGGAAGATACCAGCCGCGTAGATATCACTAAGGCTACTAGTGATGAATGGCTCCGGGTACCTAGGCCTTACGACTAATGTCAGAAGAAGCTTCTTTAATCATGTCGATCCCTTTAACATTTCAGGAAGAGACCAGGCTACAGCTGTGGACGAGACGGCAAGAGTATGCTCCCACCGACTGACATGGGAATGCCTACTTCTGACCCTCTCCTACCTTAGAACAACCATGGATCTAATGGAAAACATTCACCGCATTAAAACGAAAAAGGGGCTATCAAATGTTGCCATGACTCGGGCGTACTACAACACCGTTCCAACCATCTGGTAATATGAAGATGAGAGCTATTCGATGCCACACTGCGTTGTCTGTGTTCAACTTCCATAAAAATGTAGCTTGAAATATCTTGCAGAGTACAACAAACATGCAAACGACTGCGTAAAAAGTGTGCAACTGTCGTATTACCACATTCTTCAAAAACACGCAAATGCCGTTATGAGTAATGTAAGGAAACACCTTAGGTATCGAGTTGTAACGGTTATTTAAAATAATCCGATTGTTTCTGTTCAGATAAACTGTGTTTTCATCACTAATTTTATAAAATTAACACAGAGGAAAACTAAATATAGTATTATATACATAACCGGTGCTTATTTACGCCGATCTCCACAACATTGATAAGAGAGTTGCCACATAAGAACGGTTCGTATTTTGCAACATTGAAAGTATCTTATACAAATATCGCTTTATGTTGTGTGGACAGGTAATTGTGATGAATGACAATCGAATCCCAATACAGACTGACTACTTTTCGCAGACAGAGGCCACATCCTAAATCGAAACTCAGATACAATTTGATAAACATACGAGTGTGAGAATATATATATATATATATATATATATATATATATATACATATTATAAAATAAATAAACGAGAGTATAACAAACTGCTCACAGAAAACATTACGAAAAAGTACAAAAATCTGGATTCAAGCAAACCTAACTACATACATAGAATAGATGCTGAAAGTAAACGAATCGCCTATAGACCAAACATTAGCAACAGAGTTACTTAATTAAAACCTAAGGAATTCTATATCTTATTTGAAGACCACACAACTAATTTTAACAGTAACCCTCGAACTCGCTTAAATAATCCGACCGATCGAAAAATAGAAAAAAAGTAAAACTATTCTATCTAGAATAAACAAACTAATAAAAAAGATGTAGAATTAAACTAGTGAGCCAATGCTGCTGAATAAATTACTTGGTAGAATAATATTGAAAATAAAAATAAATTTAACTTCCTTCAATTTGACATCGGGGATTCCTGTACATCTATATCCGATGGACACGCCAACAACTCCTTAGTGTTGGCACATCATTACAAAATGTAGAAAATCGATTTTAATCAATAATAATTACTAATATATTGAAACAAAAATTGCAAACACTTTTTATTTGGCCATGGGTGCCTTGGATGCTACGGGGGCATGAGATCTGGTGGGCTTATTTATTTTATATATCCTCACAAATATATTTGATAATACAGATATCGAACTATATAGAGATGCTGTATTAGCAATAATAAAGGAATTCCAACAAGATCAAGGTAGCAAACTTTAAGAAAATCATATATATGGGAATTTAAAAAGTATGCTAAAGAGTCGAAGTACTGGCTAACTAAACAGTAACTCACTTCTTAGATGTTTCTTTAAACTTTAATGCAAATAGTTAAGAGCCATATTTAAACGAAACAACTAATCTTACATACGTGAACCTAAAGTCTAATCACTTGCAATCCAACATAAAACTGATTATTAATTCTATCAAACGTAAGCTTAGCAATAACTCTAGCAAATAAAATGTTTTAAGAAAACTAGCGACATTTACAACACACACTAAAAATTGTGTGTACCATAATATCGGAATACAATATAAGCAACAGAACACCAATAAATATAATGAAATTAAAAATAAATGAAAAAGAAATATATTCTGGTATACACCTCACTATAATCAGGTGCTAAAAACTCTACTGATCAAGAAATTCTTAAATCTCATCGAAAAACACTTCCCCGTAACCAATCTACTGCATAAGATATTCAATAAAGATCAACGTAAACTGTCATACAGTTGCTGCGAAAACTTAGTAATTATAATTAAGGCACACAATACCCAAATACTTGCGGAGGGCGGTAGGCAAGAAAAAAATAATAACGAATTGCGTAAAAAAGATGACTAATATCACCAAAAATAGCAGTAAGAAGAGCAATAGTATTACCACTACAAATAGTACCAACACAACCCCCAATAGCAATCTCACGGATCAAAATTAAAAAGTTCGTAATGAAGAGTAAAGCTGTTACTGCATAACTCGTATACTGTGTCTACTAAAAAATACATGCCTAACCAAAAGTATGTTTTACCAAGCCACAGGATTGCCCAAAGAAAGACCGAATAACAATAAGTACTACTTAGCTATGACCTCTTGTGATTTTAAAACCAAATATTACGATCACAACAACGCAATAAAACACAAAAAACACCGAATGAAAACAGCAATAAAGTCAGCGGAAGCGCGTAAATAATCGAATCGGCGAAATCGTGCACATGGAAGGTGGATCTGTGAACCAGGTTTGCGCCTCAGGACTGTCTTAATTTATCACTTCCTCCACTGACGAAAGTAATACGCTCGAAACGACGTCGTATGTAAGTAAAATACAATTCAATATTTGTTTATAAATATTATTATGAAACCTCTTAAGTGAAATTAAAGATAGTCACTGCTGACAGACATTTAAAAATAGACAGTCACTAGCTAAAACGCAAAACTCCGAGTAAGTCGTCTGCTTTATGTTGAAGTTGATATGACTTTAATATAACTTTAATTATCCGTACACGTGGTAATTTGAAATGCCACTGAGAGTTAAGTGATCGCATGCAGATCCGACGGTGGCTCTGTGAACCTAGTTCGCGCCTCATGTCCGTCTCAAATTATCACATCCTACACTGAAGAGAGCAATAACGTTGTTTGTGGGTAAAACATAACGTAATATTTCTTTATAAATATGATATACACACACAGGCACACATACACACATGCACACACACACACACATATATATATATATATATATATATATATAATTATATAAACATTGGAAACAGTATTTCTAATGTATATATAATGTAATTTATAAAATATCTACTTTGTGTTGAGCACTTTTGAAAAAGGCTAAGTTTTAATTTAATGGTATCAGTATATATATATATATATATATATATATATATATATGTATATATATATATATATGTACATATACATATATATACTGATACGATTAAATTAAAACTAATACTTTTTCAAAAGTGCTCAACGCAAAGTAGATCTTTTATAAATAACATTATTATATATATATATATATATATATATATATATATATATATATATATATATATATGGGGGTGTGTGTATATATATATATGTCAAAATAATTATCCTAATGAGTAAATAAGACAGCTTTTTTACTTTTGTTCTTACTCAATTATATGACCTGTTTTTATTTGATTCTATGCTACAAACACAATACATGTAAATACCGTAAATATAGTGTTATTCCATGAAAAATACCAGTATACTGAAATCATATGCCCTTAATATTGTTAAGATGAAAATTCATATACACTAAACACTAAATGTACAAAAGCAAAAAAAATTCCAAACTTTTACACTTGTATTGTCATTAAAGATATGCGAACACAACAGGGCTATGTATTTTACTGGTAGAAATTTTTCTTATAAAAAATATAAACATTGTTACTATTTTAGCACTGTTAATATAAGCATTGCCAATAAACATTTTAACTGGTATTTTACTTACCTTTATAGTATCCTTATCAATCACGCCCGAGTGGAACCATTATTCATACGACACTAGCAGCATTGTTATGTATTAAGGAAAATAAAGGTATTCTTGTTGTATATAAGTCAATTTTGTTTCACACTTTCATTTATTAGAATTAACAACTTTGACCATTTTTGTTAATATATAAACGATTTTACTGTATTTTTTCAACAATACAATACCTTTTTTTACAATTCAGATTGAAGATCCTCAAACAAGAATTTTAAATCTTATAAATTAAAACACGTGAACTGTAAACCTTGGTATTTCATTTCTCTGAAATTTTCGTTTTCTCTGAACTAAAACAGTACTCTACGGCACTAATATGACAAATATAGACAATAGAATTGCACTTTATTTTGTTTCTTTACTTTGTAACCTTGCCTAAGGGTTCAACACCTATACTACAGCCAAAATCTAAGTTCTTACTGGATTGACCTAGGCCCAGTCGATATTAGGTAGCTTCCATAAGAACATCAGATTGATCAGAACGTTTGTCAATAAAGGAAGACGATGAGTTTCAGTCGAATTCCCTTCGGAAAAGCCCAAGAGATGTTGTATAAACGATTAATTCTTGTTCGATGTTTTGCGCTGAAAAAAAAATTCCTACCAGTAAAATACATAGCCCTGTTCTGCTCGCATACCCTTAATGACAATAAAAGTGTAAACATTTGGGAATTTTTTTGCTTTTGTACATTTAGTGTTTAGTGTATATGAATGTTCATTTAAACCCAATTAAGGGCATATGATTTAAGTATACTGGCATTTTTCATGGAATGCCACTACTTTTGTAAAGGCTATGCCTAAATACAATGGTCGCCCCATTTCACCGCTACTTTCTAATGTTGCCTTTTGCGAAAGCTGTTACTTCCCCACCATTCCTACTACGTTGCCCAGGACAATAGTATGACATATTTCTATAAAAAATACCACCTCTGTCTGCGCCTTCTATATAGATACTTATCCTAGCCCCGGTGTTCATACTATATACGTAACTATCGCCGTCCCACTGCAGATAATATATGAGTACCTATCGCCGTCTAGGTGCAGATACTATATAAGTACCTATCGCCCCTTTGTTCAGAAGCTGAATACGAACCTATCGCCGCCTCGGTGCGAATGCTGAATACATACCTATCGCCACACCGGTGCGAATGCTAAATACGTACCTATCGTCGCCCCGGTGCGAATGCTAAATACGTACCTATCGCCGCCCGGCGCGAATGCTAAATACGTACCTATCACCGCCCCGGTGTGAATGCAAAATACGTACCAATAGTGTGCAAACTACATAAGTACCTATCGTAGGCCCAGTGCAAATACTAAATATGCACATATCCCCGCCCCGGTGAGAATGCTAAATACGTAAATATCGCTACCCCGGTGCGAATGCTAAATACGTACCTATCACCGCTCCGGTGCAAATGCTATATACGTACTGATCGCAGCCCCGGAACGTGTTCTATATACGTACTGTCTGCCGCCCCGGTGCGCATGCCATATAGTACTTATTACCGCCGCTTGGCACATGCTAGATGCGTACCTATCGCAAACCCTATGCACTACTTTATACGTACCTATTGCCACCCCGGTGCACATACTATGTATATACCTATCGCCGCTCCGGTGCGCATACTATATACTTACCTATCTCTGCAAGGGTGCACATACTATATATGCATCTATCTCCAGGCCAATTCGCATACCCAAGCACTCATATTAATCTGCCCCTGTCGTGTCAGAAAAACAGAATAGTGTTCATTCATGTAGTGTCACTATCATTAATGTAGTGTCGCATACATAGAAATATTTTTAATTAAAAAGAAAAAAAATCCGCACCCCCCAAAAAAATATTTTTCATCCTCCCCCATACATAGAAATTGTTTAGTTTAAAATAAAAAATAAAAACATTTACACCTCCCCAATTTTTGTTTATCCTCCACCATACATATATTTTTAATTACAAAAAAAAATGTGGCCCCCCCCCCCCATTTTTTTACCCTCCCCCATACATAGAAATGTTTTTAGTTAAAGAAAGAAAAACAAACTTCCGAGGCACCTCGGTCATGTACAAAGAACCATACTGCAGAAACCCCCCCGGTGCTTGGTCTGTATACTGTAGAAGCACCAGAAGCACTCCCGGACCGTATACTGCAGAAGCAGAAGCACCTATGGTCCCTATATTGCAGAAGCCTCCGGGTCCTATATTGTAGAAGCACCCCCGGTGCTTGGTTCTATACTGTAGAAGCATCCCTGGTCCATATACTGCAGAAGCACCCAAGGTCCATATTCTGCAGTAGTCTCCGGGTCCTATATTGTAGAAGCACCCCGGTGCTGGGGCATATACTGTAGAAGAACCCCTGGTCCCTATACTGCAGAAGCACCCATGGTCCCTATTCTGCAGAAGCCTCCGAGTCCTATATTGTAGAAACACCCCCGGTACTTGGTCCTATACTGCAGAAGCACACCTAGCCCTTATACTGCAGAAACACCCATGGTCCTTATTCTGCAGAAGCCTACGGGGCCTATGTTGTAGAAGCAGCAGAAGCACCCCCTTACTGATCCCCCTCCTGTTCATCTCACAGTAGCTCTATCTAGGACATTGAACACTTTTCTCCCGGACAACACTGAGTACTTAGAAAATCAAAGAGCCATCCAGAGTACTACTAAAATCACTCTTACTGAATCCTCCTCCTTTTCATCTGCACAATAGGTCCGAAAAGAAGCGTAGATGCTGTTAAAATATTATACACACTTATCACTACAGTAGCTCTATCTAGGACATTGATCACTTTTCTTTCTGGCAATGTATTACAGTTCTGCGTTGCTTGTATCCAATGTTTGTTAGAATTTTAAAAAACTAAGTTTACCCCAAACAAGGCAAGTTTCCACTGTAAACGTAAGGGCTACTGAGATGAGTGTGTTGGGGGTTCCTTAAATTGGCAGCTGTGCAGCGAGATTCTTGTTTACATTAGTTTTAGATTTCTGCATCTTTGTACAGGAAGTTTGAAAGGCTGGCAGCTCAAGGAAAAAAGATATAGGAGTACGTGTAATGGCCATAAGCTGAGTAAATCGCCACAGTAATGTTTCGGTCATATTCTGATATGTTAAACTTTAGCAAAACATATAAAGCAATACAGATGTTCTGAAACAATGTGTTCTGTCGAATGCTACAATAACATTGACATGACGAGTGAACAGTGGGTGCTCTATGTAACTGAAAATCTATTCAAATTCATGTAAATCCAAAAATCAAGCGTCTACCAAATACCTACGATTCCGAGATGAAATGCCCCAACGATGGTTTACATACGGCGAAGACCAGATCGCAAACAATCAGAATATTCAGAATTAAACTTGCTAAAATGAAAATTTAAAATTGAAAATATAAATGTATAATATATTATTGGCTTACGTTGAGATATAAGTTCACTATAATAAGATGTTAATACTTAATCGTTAAAATTCGATATACATTATTCAAATCTAATTTGATTTATTGACCTTATACGTGATTTGGATAATAGATTCATATATAGGGTCAGTCTGAAGTATCTTCATAATTCAGTGGTATTGAATGTTTAGATGTCAATAAAGATATGTACTATGTAATGATAACACTTTAGATTGATCATGCGGAATTTTTTGCATATATTCTATTTTCCATTTCAGACATATATCACGGATAATAGAAATAGACAAACGAGAGTTTAGAAGAATCGCTTGAACGGCAATAACAGTAAAATAATAGTTAAGGTTTATAACCCGGTTCAAGTATAAAAAGCTATTTTTGGTATTTACTAATATTTAATAAAACATCAGATTTCGACAAAATTCCGAAATCTGTCTTCTTCTTTCAGTCACACAATTGCTCCACCCTCCCTCTCTGTCTCTCTTACTCTGTCTCTGTCTCTGTCTCTGTCTGTCTGTCTCTCTCTCTCTCTCTCTCTCTCTCTCTCTATATATATATATATATATATATATATATATATAAAGGTGTGTGTGGGTGTTGTGAGAGAAAGAGAGACAGTGACTATACAAGGGTGTTGATAGGAAAATTGACCACAGTACTTAATTTCTAGAGTAAGACTCAAACATTAATTCAAATGGCTACAGACTAGATATTATGTACTTGTTTCAACATAAAAGGTCCTCACAAAAAATAAGGACATCAAAGAAATTAATAGTGAAATACTTTCACGGTCAACTTGCCTTCTTGGCCTTCTGGCTAGAAGCAAAGTGTAGGGGCTGTTCTGATATTATACTTGATACTTTCTGTCCTCGGTCAGAGAAAGAGAATTCCCTCTAAAGTAAAGCAATTTTTGTTTTCTAATCCAAAGTGACACTTTTGGGAGGCTGGATTTTATCCACATTAAAAACTAACCTTGTGTGGAGGCAAGAAGATATGAATCTGTGCTTACTGTAACACATATAAACCCGTCAGACTCATATGATTAGATAGGCGTGTACCGTTGATGAAATAACATCAATAACACTTCTAGCAATGTCAACGCTGCACAGAATGTCGGTAATGTTGATATAAGGTACACACTTAATAGTGTTGGTAAATTAATGTGAATATCAAAAAAATCGTGGCTAGATGGAAACATAGTACTTTTGCGATATAATTATTGAAGTTAGAAATGTAAAAGTATGTAACGTTATAGCTGGGGCTTACGGCAAACATGGCATTCGTTTTACGGACCAGACAACCTGGGTCGAAAATGGCTATTACTGAGGCGAAAAATCAAATGTAAGACGGGTAAGTACTGAAATACTAAATGTTTATATAAAAAGAATTGTTGGTGGATTTCAATAGGCAATATTAGAATAACATTTCATGAGACAGTATGTCATTGACAACGGATTCCTAAAACTGATTAAAGTGCTTACAAAAGTTGGCCGAATACAGATGATTTTATGTATTGACACTGTATTTTTAACTATTCGGTTACTGAAACTAATATAAAAAGTGCGATGAAAACAAATATACGGGTATGTCTTCGTGAGTTATACAATTGACGATAAAAAAAATCTGCCATAGAAGACATGCCATATAGTATAATGCACTCAACAAACAGCAATAGAATAACGATCTTTCACAGCAAAAATAAAACTTCAATAGAAAATACTATCACATTTTTAACTAATCATTTATTCTATAATAAATGACAAAACGATGTATTTGTATTCCTAAATAAAATAAGTAAATAAACATATGTAGTCCATAACGTCACGCGAAAGTAAGTCAGTAAAATTCATGATATTTTAAAACCACAGGGGAAAGCATTTCATGTCGGGAAGAATGCGAGCGAGCGAATAACAAGTGAGACTGCCACATCACACGTTTCCCGCTGCTTGAAATGAGTTTGCAAATGCAATCCACCACTCTATAATAAGATAAGTACACAGTGGGTGTTGATTTCTTTAGATCATAATCAATTTATATATGGAAATTTAAATTCCTGACGTAATTCTGTGAACTTATATGTATGCTTTAATAATATATTCAGATAAATAGCCAGTCCGTACACTGGCGAAGCAAAATTTCCTTCACTTTCAGGAAAAATATATACTTATATATATATATATATATATATATATATATATATATATATATATATCATACTGGTTCGAATAGTGTCGTGTTGGAATCCGAATAAGAGAGGTCGATGCCCAATTAAGCAGACGTAAACACTCGTAATGATAGCCCAAATATTTGAAGTTTAATCCAATCCTATAATTTCCATAATTATATTTTAAACCCCTTTACCGACAAAATTGGCTTTAATCGTGTTCATTTTTAATTTTTCTTTCATCATCGAAAATTAAAGCAACTACCTTGGAAAAGTACAGAAATGTATTTTATTTCTAAAATGATGCGTCCTCCATCACCCCGTTTTTGTCTAGAATTTTTTTTATTTTAATCGCAATTTACGTGCTGTAAGATGCCATGTATTTTTAATGTCGTAATCATTTGAATTTTAAACGCAAACACGCATAATAACACTCTAAATATTCACATAGTAATATAATCAGTAATTCTTATAGGAATACCTCTACTTCTTTACCGACAACATTGGTTTTAATCAGGTTCTCTTTTAATTTTCTTTCCTACATAAATTATTTTTATTTTTAAAACTTTCGCCACCACCCCGTTTTTCTTTCAGTTAAATCTTCACAATTAATTTTAATCATTTACCACTACCCCTCACAATTCTCCTCTTCATTATTACGACCAATCAGAAAATATTTTATTTTATTTTGTATTATTTATTTTTATATATTTTTTTTATTTTTTATTTTATTCGTTAGTATATAAAACGGTGTTACTTTTCTCGTCATGTATGTCTGAATCGTGGTTGAAGGTACATCTGAGGAGACCAAGATAAGGTCGAAATAAACTATCATGTATACAACCTAAATGTGTATCAAATTCATCTCATCTTCAAATTTACATATATATATATATATATATATATATATATATATATATATATATATATATATATATATATATATATATATATATATATAGTAAGTGATGGAAATATATTTATAGCAATTAAGCTACACAGCGGCTTAAACGTTTCATCCCTAGGGAAATCTTCAGGCTTAAATGCATGGAGTTAACTATGCCGGGTGTTTATACACACGGGTAGCTAGTAAACAAATCAGATTCTTTGTTATTCTCTTAGCGACTCGTTGACTTCTAACGAACAAATTTCCGGTTAGTTTTCCTTCTTATTTCCTATTGTATTGTTCTGCTTTCTATAGATGTGCCTATCCCTGTTTTTTTTGTTGTGTTAATATAATGGGTGACCTTATTTTAACACGTGTTTTTTGTGTTTCTATTTTAGGTTCATAGTCTTTAAGTGTTTAGGTTATAGTTTATTTGTTCTTACTTATTTGTGTGTTGATTTAGTTATTTATTCATGTATTGTTAGCCTACGGTAAATTGCATTCCGTGCAGGCAGCTATTTGCTATCCTACTTCTACAGTTTAATAGATTTTGGGGGTCTTTAAAGTTTAGGATTTTAATTTTTTCATTCAGAAGTAATCTACACTGGTCGGCTAAATGTCTACATGTACTGGCCTGTCGTATTATTTTCTATTGAATTATTGGTGAGCGTCAATTTACTTTGAGCTCTTAATAATGGTTTGCTTTTGCAGTTTTAATTCGACGTTCTCTGTTTTTAAATGTGATTTATGATCGTACTATCTAATTTTAATATTCATGGAGGTTATACTCACGTAGTACTTCTTGTTATTCGGTCTTTTTTGGTAACTATTGTCGCTTGGTAAACAATACTTTTGGTTAGGCATTTAATTTGTAGTGGACAAAGTGTACGATTTATGCACTTGCCTCTGTTCTCTTCATTGCTAACTTTTTCATTTTTATTCGGGTGATTACTTTTAAGGTTTTGGGTATTTCTATTCGTAGTGCATATATTTGTGTTCTACTTAGTGTTATTCTTGCTTTATTTGTCACTTTTCATGCAATGTGTAATGTTTTCTTCCTCTCTGCTGTTCTCTTTTAGTATTCTGTTATTGTGTGCTTTAATTATCATTACTAGGTTTTCGCAGCAGCTGTATGACAATTTTCGGTTATTTTATTGAATATTTTATGCAGGGGATTTGTTGCGGGGAAATGTTTGTCAATCAGATTTAGGAATGTATTGCCCAGTTTAGTTTTTAGCATCTGATTATACGTTGGTGTATATCAGATTTTATTTATTTTATTTTTTAATTTTATTATAATTATTGGTGTCCTGTTTCTTATATTTATTTTCGATATTATAGTAATTACTATATTTTTAAAGCTGTAGTTTAAGTGTTGCTTGATTTTTTAAATACATTTTTGTTGCTTTAATTACCGATAAGCCTACGTTCAATAGAATATGTAATCTGTTAAACGATTAATGGATGTGATTTAACTTTGGGTTTATGTATATTGTATGGTGTTATCTTTTAAGTATGGTTCGTAAATGTTTTTTTATTTAAGTTTAACGTTACATCTACGGAGTGATTTATTTTTATGTTAGCCAGTACTTTTATTTTAGGCCTAGTTTTTTCATTTCCATATACATCATTTTCTTCATGTTTTCTTCCTTGACTTTGTTGGAATCTCTAATTATTGTTAATGCATCATATCTATATAAGCCGATATCCGTATTATCAAATATATGTCTGAGTGTATATAAAATAAGTAACCCCACAAGATGCCTCCGCATAGTCATGGGAACCCTTGACCAAATGAAAGGAGTTAGTCATATTTAGTTTAAGTCATTGGTCATCATTATTGATTAAAACTGATCTCCTGCATGTTTAATGATGTTGATTTAATCCTTGGATATATCAGTATACATCTCGGAAAATTCTCGGAGTTATTTTTATATAGATGGATAGAAATCCAATATGTAACATTGTATGGAGATACATTTGTTCTTATTTTCGATACACAAAAACCAAGTGATTGCTTCGGCATATTCACCTATTGATGTCATTCTAGGTATTTTTATTTGTTTGATTATTCTATAAATAATTGCTTTACTAATCTTTCCTATTTCTTGTTTGATCGGATTTATTAGGCGATTGCTAGTGTTATTGGTAAAATTACTGTTTTGGTATTTAAATTAGATATAGGCTTCCTAAGTTGTTAATTTAATAATTTTGTCGCTAATTTTTAGTTTATCGACGATTTGTTTACTTTCATGTTTTATTATATTAATGTAGGTACGTTCGCTTGTATCTAGTTTTTTGTAGTTTTTCGTTAACTGTTATATATATATATATATATATATATATATATTACGGTCTTTTTCATTTGTCGTGGGCCAAACAGCATTCTCATGTCAATATCGTCTCTGCAATACTACAAACTCATCAGAAACATTCACAAAGTGTAAAAAGTTATTAGATTAAAATGTCTTGAAAAAACCTACACTATACAGTGGTTCATTTTTGTGTGAAACCAAATAAAAAACAAAGAAACGAGCATAACTCACATGTGGTGAAACTCACTAGTACGCCATTTTGAATCTTTAAGTTCAGAGCTAGTACATCCTAAGAGTTATGTGGACATTTATAAATTGTAATTCAGTAATATTTCTTAAGATACTTAATAAGTTCTATAATTTATTCCTAAAAATTCGAAGTCACTAAAGGGTATTTTTTTTTACTTTCCTAAAGTTACATCAATTAGTCTTCGAATGTCTATTTAGGTCATTTAGATACGAAACAAGCTGCATCTTTCAAAGCGACTGCACAGTGAAAAAAACACTGATAGTAAATGCTAATACATTTATTGTCATTAATACTTATATATATATATATATATATATATATATATATATATATATATATATATAATATTTTTATAAATAAATATTAATTATTTTAATACCTACATACATCGATGTTTCATGCTAACGCAATCTTCAGTGCAAGAACTAATTCTCAACAGTCGGCGGAAAATGCACATTCCTTCAGTAATTGAAAATTCTTCACGAGAGTAACCTATCATAGGTTTAATCCCTCGCTGATTTAGCAGATTGTTTTTAATGGTTGTGTTGTTTAAACATCAAAATTGAGTTAAACACATGACTCGTCCTGTAACCGGTATTGATATGCCTCCTTACACTGACGATTCTCGAATGACAAAAAGGTATACTCATGTAAATGTAAACACATAGTTATATATATATATATATATATATATATATATATATATATATATATATATATATATACTAGCAAAAACTACCCGCCTTCTAGGCGGCAATTACTGACGCTCTAGTGTGCTTTACAGTAACCAAATAAGTACTTTTTATTTGACAATTTTGTAATTTAGAGGAAATTTAAAAAAAAAAATGATGATTGTCGTCTGTTATTTGATATATTTTAATATGGGGAAAATATAATGTGCATGAACATCGTCAAATTTTGTTTTTTGTTTTTTTAAAAGGCCAATTCATATGTTCTTTAAGATATTAAACGTCGATAAATTTTGTTTTGTTTCATCATAAAAAATAAAATGAATTCCCCATTAAAACTGCTTATATAATCAAATGAATAAACATGAGGGTGGAACGTCGATTGGTCCAATAATCCACATTTATATTACTGAGTAATTCGAAATGGGTACTTAGTACTTTTTACTTTTGTTATAAAAAGAAAGAAAACTACGTAAAGAATATAAAAGAAAAATACTTTTTTGTAATTTAGAAAAATTAAAAGACGTTTATTTATTTTCTATGACAATCATCATCATCATCATCATCATCATCATCATCATCATCATCATCATCATCATCATCGTTGCGCTACCAACATGTTAACTCCTTGGTGTTTTGGCTAGGAACAAAATGTAGTATCTGTACAAAATCTGCATTTAGTTTTACTGTTCTCTATCAGTGAAAGAGAAATCCTTCTAGACCGAGGCAATTAGATTATTGTTCTTATTCAGAGTGTCCATTTTGAAAGGAGCTGGATGCTTCTCACGTAAAATATTGGCATTGCACTAAACTCTGCTCTCGTGGGAGGAAGTAAATAGGAATAGGAACAACAACCACATCCACAACAACAGCAACACATTTATTTAAAAGAATAATAAACGCATGTATTCAATTTTTAACAGATTAGAAAATATTATTTCATTAGAAAATTAAAAATAAATAAATATGCAAATGAGAGGATGGTATCATGATGAACGAACTACACACACTGAACTCTCCAACAAAGGAGTGGTTAATTCCTGAGAGTATTATATCATGACAACAGAATAGAAAGTACACTAACTCCCTCCACACAAAAAAAAACTGGTAATCCCGAGGAAATAGGATCGCGAGGAACGAATGTATACTGTACGGCGTTCCTCCCGAAGAGGAGGTAATTCTTTGGAGGAATGTATCATGAGTAATGCTAATACATACTACAGAGAATTAAATAAGCATACACTGTTTTAATGTCAATATAGTAAGAATAGGAGGAAAAAATGTTGGCATGTGTTTATTTTAATAACATTAAAAACATGGCAAGTTTCATTGCTCACGTGAAACGCTTAAATAAAAATTGGCTGGAAAAATATAATCATAATCTTTATAAACAAAGATGAGTATGCTGGATAAGGACGAACGATTACTTTCATAATTGTCTACGTAACAAGAGACATGTTTATTATCAACTTGAGTTATCGTTCTTCCTAAGCTAATAATATGGTGAACGCACATATTGATCCTCCCCTCTCACAGACGATAATATCATGATGAACGAACACGACACATCTCCACCAAAAAAGGAGGAAGTTATTCTTGCGTGGACGATCTTATGAGAACAGAAACGATACTATACTAACCCCCCTAAATTTTTTTTATTATGACTAAATCGACTCTTGGGGATTTTTTTAATTCTGGAAGATTCCCCCCTACACACCATTAAAAACGGAGGAAGTAATTTATGTGTGGACAGTCTTATGACAACAGAACCGATACTACACTACCCCGCACATTAAAATATACTCCAATTTAATCAATATTTTTTTTTATTTCTTAGTCATAAAAAATATTTGTTATGCTTTCGTAACCTTTTGGCTAAGATTAAAGTGTAGTATCTGTTCCACATCTCATCAATATTTGACAGTTTACTAAAGCCGGAAGTAAATTATCTCTCTTGAAAATGGAATCCTAAATAAGTTTTGAAACGCTATATTTTTTTAATAAAATCTTTTTATCTTATTTTATTTATAATTATACTAATAGTGCTATCGATAACACAATATTGTATGTAATAGAAATTTGAGATGCAAAAGTATAAAGGTATATTACACAATATCATTTATTAACAACTTAAAAATAAATCAATATGCAAATAAGCCAAATCGAGATTTGGCTGAGCGAGTAGGAGATGCTTATATATAGGGTATTTCAATATATTATTTTATCTTAGATGTTTTGATGTAAATATATTAAGGATAGATGGAAAAAAAATTTCGCATGCATTCATTTAGATATGTCAGGTACATTTTATATTGAAATAACCGTATTTTAAAATGTGTTTAATTTAGTTTTTGATTTGTTACATTTCTAAAGAAAGTAACATTTCTTTTGAAATGTATTCTGACGGTCCGTTTCTTCTACCGTAAGCGAAAACACATGTGTAGTTACATATCGTATCTGCAACACTAGCAAATCATCAGAAAAATGCAGAAAGAATAAAAAGTACTTTTATTGAAATGTTTTGAAAAAAACTACACTATACGGTGGGTAATTTTGGGGGCGAAACAAATAAAAATACGAAGAAACTAGCAAACTCATATGTAGGGAAAAACTCACTAGTACGCCATTTTAAAGTTTTCAGTTCAGAGCTAGCACAACCAAAAGTGTTGCGGACATTTATAAATGTTTATTCAGTAATATTCCTTAAAATAGTTTATAAATTCAATCTTAATTCATAAAAATTTTAATTCACTTGAGGGTAATTGTTTACTTGCCTAATATTACATCAATTCTCTTACAAATGCTTATTCATGTCATTTGAATATGATACTAAGTACAGGGCTTATCTCTTTCAGCGTAACCAGTTGGGAGCAAGCTACATATATATATATATATGAACCCATCCATTCAATCATTACTAATAGTGTTATACTTTGATGGTTTGGTGGAATATGATTATTATTTATTCATAAACTGTTCAAATAAACACTAAGATACGATTAATTGTCCAGATTACTTTACGTAAGTAGTAAGTTTCTATCCAATGTGAAACCAAAAGGAGAGTAAGTATTTTCAAACAAACACATTTTATAGTTACCTAGACATGATCAAACTTCCGAAAGGAGCTATAATATTTTGATTGTTTTCTATTTAAAAGTGCTTAGTTCTTTATTATAAAGTATTATGAGGATTCAAAAGTACCTTTAAGGAAATGTACACCCAAGGTTAGTTGTGATTACGTGTTATATTTAACGTGTGTTGTGAGGGAAATAACGTTAAATAGCCATATTACTTTCCTATATTTTCTGTATGTATATACGTGAGTGATTTTTTCCTCTATGTTTAGCATTTTGAATAATAATTGTGTAATAATTATTCCTTAAATCATCGTAGTTTTGTTTAATTTCCACTACTTCACTAATTAGTACAGCTGAACTCTAAGAAAATGCCTGCTGAGGTGCTCATGATCCTGCTCCCTTACCATTTCCTCATCTATAAGCTAGGTTTAGGCTAGGTCGCTTTGGTTATTTTTGCTGTATGTGATGTGTTATATATTTAAATGTTCATAGTAGGAGGATTGCTGTTCCGTTATCTACTATAAGGTGCACAGTTTCTATTTGTTATATAATAGTATAATATTCGTGTACCTTGTATATCTTTATATTTACGTTGATGAAAGGGTTAGTGCCACAGGTGTCTATATGGGTCCGTAACGGGATAGGGCATATGCGGTTCTATGTATGCTCTTTTGAACCACTTCCTGTTTTTTATTTAAAATATTCTCCTTAGACATAACTATATTGTGGGATTCCAGAATACAGAAGTAACATCTCTTACATATGCTAGGTTTGTATCTCTCTGCTCTACCTAATATAGACTATTTTAGGTTGTATTGTGTATTTTTCTTCTTAGTTCTCTTGTATGTTTAGTTTACGTTGTGTGGACCTTCTTTGAGTTTGCATCATGTTCTTTGAGAGAGTGCACATGATACCTAAACATGCCCTTGAAACTACATTCCGTCGACCGAATGTATGCTCTAATTCTGTTATTTTACGTTATATCTGAAGTGAAACCTCTTTCTTTTAAAAAGCAATCGATGTTTAAAGGAAGAGCTTTACTCTGTGTGTATTTATAATTTTCCCTAATATACTATCCCTAGAAATCTTTACTCAATAATTTTGTAGAACTGTTTAGGTGTTAATGAGAATGGTTAAGCCATTAAAAAGGATGAAGCAAGGTGATTTTCGACGTACAGTTTTCTTCCCAGTGATATTATCTACCGCTGGTGCATTTGTTTATCCCCTAGTTATTAGTGTAGTATTAGGTGTTCTGTGGTTACTTATTGACAATCATGGAGTTGACTCGCTTAAAGAGACTGCTTATTAATAGGCACTGATAGTATATGATAATACATATATTGTCATAATATATATATATATATATATATATATATATATATATATATATATATATATATATATATATATATATATATATATATAAGAGCTTAAAATGAATTCAACACTTTTATTAAAATATATTTTGTTGGATGTGCATTACACTTGATCCATATTAATTAAACACAAATAAAGCAAGATGATTTCCAAACCAATTTTTGTTGAAGAACTATAAAATTTAACCTTGCATTTTTTTACATATACACATTGGCATAAATATGTTGAACATCTTTCTAACGAGATATAAAATTAGTGTTAAACTGTTGTGTTTAGGGGCATTAATTAAGAGTATTTTTCTTGTTTAAATGAATATAAATATATACTAACTCCCCCTCCCCCACACATCACACACACACACACACACATATATATATATATATATATATATATATATATATGTATATATAATATGGATATATAATGATAACTTAAAAATCAATCCTTTTATGTAGGTCAGATCGTTTACATGAGAATCAAATTCTTTATCAAAATGTACCTCAATATTGAAACTCTCAAATAGTTATTACACACTTTCTACAATAACTATAGATGAATAACATACAGATTAGATATACATCATGCTGAGATCAAATATCAGTTGAAAAACAAAGTAAAATTCACACGTTTACTAAATGAATTCGTGCATGAATAAATAAATTCACGTAAGTACGCGAAAGTATTATCAGAGTGTGTAGCTACATGAAAACCATGTAATATTAAAGCGAAACTTCTATATAACAACATGGAAGTTTGACGTAAAAAAGAACTGAATCGCAGAAAATTCAGATTTGAGCATTCAGAAAAAACGCGTCTGCACATTAAAAGAGAAACTGGAAAAGCTCTTAGAAGACAATGCAGACCTCGGCTAGAATAACTAGAAAAATATTTAAAAAAATGATCATGTTTGGTACCTCACGACCGATCTTTTCTTCTATTCTGTAGCGGTTTCAAAACAAAAGCTTTCCAAAGTCAAGTCTAAATAATGCAATAAGCATATGAATGACGATGGGAGTGTGACAACGAAAATTAATTTTAATACACAGATTTAGAATATTAGAAAGTTATACATATATAGTTGTATCATCCTTGACGTTTTTAGAATGCTAAAGAGAGAAAGAGAAAACCGGGAGGCGAAAGTTATAAATTGCAAGCTGTGGTTTCAAAAAACAAACAGTTATAAAGTAGGAACACTTATTAAAAATTGTAACTAATAAAAACTTTGAAAATGACATTTTTAACAATAACTCAATACGAAAGTAAAGAATGATTGAAAATGTATTTTGCGTGATTAGAATATATAGAAAATAACATTATTGAACAAAAAATTGAATAACGAAGCTGTTGAACAATAATATATAGACATTTTTTATATAAAAGTTATTAAATATTTTTGTGAGAAAAATTTTAATTCTCAGACCAAGTAATGTTAAAGTGCCATCACTAATTCATACTGTATAACTTTAAGCAGACTTTGAGTAGTTAAATTAATCTTTACTAGTGAAAGTGCACATTACTAATTTTATATGATATTTATCATTTAACCACTGCATATATATATATATATATATATATATATATATATATATATATATATATATATATATATATATATATATATATATATATATATATATACATTTTTAAATATGCCATCATTTCACAAAATAACTGTTTCTATTTCCAGCACACAATTGTGTGTTTTTCTTTGTTTGTTCTCTGTTTTATATATGAGCAATGCAGATAGCCATACCAGGAAATACATGCATAGCAAATAGAAGCATTTTACATATATATTGGTAGTAAACCGAAACAATTATATGCTGGATATAAAAACAGTTATTTTGTGAAATGATGTGAATGTGTCTTTCCTAACATTTGACATAATTTAAAATTAAACCAAAAATATTTGATACAATAGATCTAGCATCACATTAAAGTAATTACAAGTTGCTGATTTTATAAAATGTATATATATAAATATAAATATATACAGATTAATATATATATATATATATATATATATATATACATATACATTAACATATATATATGTGTGTGTATTTCTGTCATAGTAAGAATTGTTCATATATATATAAAATATAAATGTAATAACATAAAGTAATTATAATAGCTCAATGGGGTAAGGCCATAGCTATGCTATATTCAATATATTTATGTAATTTATACCATATCAAAGTTATAAAGGACAGATTCACGTAATTTGATAAACATCTTTTTTGTAATAATAATAATAATAGCTTTTTTTAAAACTGTTTTTTTCGAAATGACGTGGGTCTGTCTTTTATGACATTTATATGGTATAAAATTACATTTAAAATATTATATATATATAAATATATAGTGTACTATTCGGAATAATTTATTTTCAATTATCAATTAATAATTAAACGACAAATTTTATTTATAATTCTAAAGATCATACCATCGCAACCCAATTATTTGCACTAACACAGATCACTAATTTTCTGTAACATTCAACATGTTACAGAGTGAATCCGATCTATATCTTATGATATAGACTTACGGTTGCATTTTCTAAGCAATACATTTGACCTGTAAAATTGCATATATAATTTAAAAGTTTAAAATAGACAATATAAACATTGTGTTTATCATTTCAAAAGTTTACTAAAGGCACGATATTAACATCTGAAATATACTTAGTTTAGACTTATTAAAACACGTCCGAATATTCTGGGTTACATACTTGACGAAATCGTAAAACAGTAAGAAAATTCGAACCAGCAATGAGTTGTTGGACAATCAGAATAGTCATTTCAAGTGACGATTATCAATTAAAGTACTGAGACTTGAGGGTTAAGCATTAACATTAGGATTAGAGTTCGGGTGTACCTAAAGAGTGAGTTAGAGTGAAACAGAGGTGAAAGAAAACTAAGAATTATCAATTAAAGTACTGAGACTTGAGGGTTAAGCGTTAAGGTTAGGGTTGAAGTTCGGGTTTACCCAAAGAGTGAGTCAGAGAGAAACAGATGTGAAATGAAACTAGGAGGAATTATTTCGACTTCATCTAAGGGACAATGTGATTTGAAATTTTCTCTAAAAAAGAATTAGTTCTAGTGAACTTCCTCAATTTATTTTTTCTCTTTTTTACAAATGTTCTTGTGTTTTTGTTTTTTCTGGTAATTCGGCATCCTGCCGAATGCTAGACATTCACCGGCTATTTCAGACACTCTAGCTGAAGGATCTTTTTAAGATGCTAACCGTCCCTTTAAGTGCACTTGTTTGTATCTCTCTTGCACTCGGTTTACCGGTTATATTCGCCAAGAAGTTTTTGAGTTAAACAAAATACATGTTCGTTATCGAATACACATCACAAATAACATGACAATTAAATCCGACCGCGTGTCCACCGATCCATTGATGCTCGTTGTTCCTGATCGTCTCCAGCAAAGGAAATCCTTGCTCGGGAATTAAAGGTCGACAACAGCACAAAAAAGAAGAATATTCTAAATTAAAAGAATAAACATTTAAGATGTTCTCGTGGACTTCTCTTTTTCTAGCGATCTAGGACATTGCGGGCTACGAGCATATAAGCTCCTAAAGCTATATATGTATCATCAATTTTTTACTTATTCTCTACGCGTGCTGTTTTCTCAAAAGTTAGCGAACAGAAGTGGACTTATTCTCTGTCCCCATTTGCTGCTGGGTATGCAGGTGTAGGTAACATCTGAGAGCATAATCGATAACCCGATACTCCTGGTTTTATGTTTACGTGTAAACGTTTGCCTGTGCATTAAAATCACTAGATGAATACTAACAAACGTACTATTTACTGTATAATTTCAATTATTCGGACTACTCTTCTCATCTTAAGTGCTATTCTCACAACGTTAACAGCGCTGTAACCTCCGACCTGCTTTATTCAGCGACAATGACGTACTAAGAAGATACAGTATATAAGTTAATACAATATGGGAACCATGTATTAAAATAATAAGTATGGTTATAATATATATGTGTGTGGGGGGGCGTGTGTGTGTATGGGGGTGTGTACACACAGTGATGTGTAATACTAAAAGTAGTGATCTATAGTGATAAATAGTATGACTGCACATTAAAAACAAGAATAGGTTTAAGGCCCCAACAAATTATACTAGACTTGTCAAGGACTCGTGACGCAGTGGATATAGTACAAAGTCAAATTCAGTTCTAAGTGATAGTCTTCTGAATAGTTGCAGGCGATACGAACACCTCTCCCAGTCATGGCTCACGGAACGAGAGCATGCTACTCCCATGTATTAAATAAAGAGTTCCGTTCGACATTCTGTCCAGATTTCCCAGCTCGACAGCAACCTTTCTGAGTTCGAAAACATACACCTGAAGAAAGTCTGAGGATACAGCGACCGAAACGTTGTGAGAATATAACTCAATATGCGAACAGTACTCCGAATAATCACTCTTCTAGAAAGTAACAATCCTCATCTCAAAAATTCAGAAACGTACGCTTTACTATTTAACAGTACATGCAGTAATAGTAATGCTAGTAGTATTAGAATAAATAGTAGCAGTAGTAGTAGTATTGGTAATGTTTATCTAGTAATTGTAGTGGTAGGTTAAGCGGTCTAATATAATTTAAATATCATAGATGGCATCACTTATTTAACAAATATAAATTAACATTTCTAAAATAGATCACACACATTTCAAACGACATATTTATTAAAACGGTTATTTCGTGACTGTCTGTAAAAAAATCACTCTCAAATATATTTCCCCTGAGTCAAGTCACATTTTCAAATAAAATCATAATCCGAAAATAAATGTCTGTTAAACTTGTAGCTCATATTTTGTTTTTTATTTAATTAAAATCTACTACTTCACGCATTGATTTATTCCATTTTAATTTGAACTCTTTTAATGCATATACAATGCAAACAAAATAATGAAATTCAATGAACGGTATATTCGTTCATTTTGTACATATAATTGTGAAAGAAAACACGAAATAAGTGTAAGACATTTTTTTTGTTTTTTCCGATTGCAAAAGATAAATTTTCCATTCTAATATATAGATGCATTAATAAACATTAATATCCATTAAAACTTACATTCCTATTTAAAACGACATATTTTTTTTAATCATGTCTAGCTTTCAGAACTTTGTGAAAAGTAAATATTAAACAAATTAAGCATTTAAATATGGATATAAGTTTCGTACTTCTTTTATTATTTTATATAATGTTCTCTCGAGATCCTAAATGTCTAGTCCTATCGGCTTCTTTCGATTACCGTTGTAAATACCTCTGAGTTCTTACGCCAGCAATTTACAATAAAAATCGCGTTTATAACGGCAGTTGGGGTTCTCTTAAATTATCTTAGCGTCCAGTATGTTCAATGGAGGTCTGGATTGTGCCCTCATACATATGTCTTTCTGTCCTCCTACTTCATTCACGCCCATTTTCTATGATACAAACCGAATCTCGTGTTCTTCAAGAAAGAGTAGCCACATTTCTACCTATTGGCGCTGGCATTTTCATTTCCCTTGGATCCCTGTAATGTTCTATAATTTCTATTTGTGTTCACACAGACGTATCTAATTTAGACTTGTCTGTAATTGGAAGAACCAGGTTCACAACAATGAACTAGAAAATGCTATATAAGAAAGCAGATCTAGTCAATCCTGCAGAGTTTGAGTTTGATAAACACGGAGTAGATATGACATTAGACTCGAAGGGTGGACACAACGATTAAATGTTCTATGATGTGTTACTTACTCCCACAAGAACGTAAACACCTTTACTTTCAGAAAATGTGGACTCAACTAGATTAGGCATATTCCTCTAATTACACATTGCGACTCTAGATTTGATTTTCTAAAAAGGAACTGTCTTGACATTGAACATATATATATATATATATATATATATATATGAAGCAATCCAACAAAAGATATAAGCGTCAACTAATATCTTATAATTAGTGAAACATCCGGATAAAAAACTGAAGCTCAATATACTGGATAGAGCATTAATATTATAATATAAAATGAAGTAATAAAATAAGGTGTCAATCAAATTTTATTAGAATTCAAAGTTCATGCAAAGCATCCTTAAGTCCTTAGCTCATGAGTTTTCAAAGATAATTCTTCTCTTCAGAGGACCATTACCGCAGTTATACTACTACAGGCAATAAAATTACGCTTTGAAAATATATAAAATTATATACACAAATATATAAAAATACATAACATCAAACATATCAATCCAAAAACATACTTTTGTTGAATCCATACAGTCCATCCAGGTCATACAAGTTGGGAAGCATAATCAGGAAGGACATTACTCCAAGATACAAACAGCAGTCCAAATACGTGAAATTGAAGGGGCCGGCAAAGTTATCCAGTCGCGAAATGTGTCCATATTCAATGTTAATGATAAATAAATCAATCAAAATAATACAAAAAGTCCAATCAAAGTTCCGAAATCCCAACATGTGGTTTGCATGAACTTTGAATTCTAATAAAATTTGATTGACACCTTATTTTATTACTTCATTTTATATTATAATATATATATATATATATATATATATCAGTCGTTCACATTGTTATTGGTCCGCTTTCCCGTGAAAGTGATGCCCCTCTTCTAGTCCACTTTCGCTGGTCTAGGACACAAGCTCTTGACTCTCTGAATATCTTGTCCTCGCTTGATTTATGGCATTACTTGAGAAGATTTGGTAAAATAACTATAAATGATTTAGCAGAATCATGCTTGATGGAAACGCTACATTTTTAGGAAAATAGAAGTCAGACAAAGCTATTTAGCTGGTCTTGCAAGGGTGACATTTCCTGGTTTAGAGCAGACCATATAAACAAATGATGTCCAAGCCACGCACTTATACATCCGTGGCATAAGTTAGATCATATGAGGTATAGCAAAATGTAATATTCTTCCAGTTACTAAAAACGTCAGGGCATACATTATCAACCCAGTAACGTAAAGGAATTGTACGTCTCATAATTCCACGGTTCGTTTAGGAGGAAGACGCTGCTGCAGTCTTCTGAGATTGTCGGGGAGGGGGGCGGTTATGCAGGTGCTTTGCCTTTTAAGTTGTTGGTTTAGGGATGTAATATATGCATATATATATATATGTATATATATATATATATATATATAGAGAGAGAGAGAGAGAGAGATAGAGAGAGAAAGAGTGAGAGAGAGTACTACGTGTGTGTATGTGTGTATGTATGTACGTATGAATGTACACGATAAAAACCAAAGACAGTCAAGCAACATTATAATCAGTTAATATACTGATAGTCATAGACTATTGAATGATAAACGTGTAGAAACAATAATGGTTTTCTATAATACGTTCTATGTTGCATGCAGGTTACAGTCAAATGAAATGTAAAGTTTAATAGCCAGTTAATCTTGTTAGGAACTATTGAAGTCTTACATAACAGATCCAATAAAGAAAAACATTTTTTACAGAAAACTTAGAAGTCGTTCCAAGAAAATGAACCAATTGCATATCGCCATGCAGATATACTCGGCAGAAGAATGCACTTGATTGAGATAATAAAGTACAGAATAATTCAGTAAATACTTTTTAATTTATAATGTCTTGTTCTTTATAACGGCCTTTTTCTTTTAATTTAATGGCGTATTTTCATTTAATGATTTGTGTGTTCTTTTATTAAATGTCTTGTCCGTTTATTTAATGGATTCCACATTAAATACATTTAATTGTTTTAAAAGAGTTTAGTTGGTTGATCAGTTATGTGCTATATTCATATTCAAATGTATTTGTATGTTTTTTTTTTGTTTTGAATGTAAAAAAAATGTTTGCCAAGTTCTCCTACAATAAATGGTGTTATGGTTGATTTCACATATTGCATACCCCATTAATCACTCAGGCAATCCGCATATATATGCTTACATTTCTTACCTTTTTGAACTTCATTGCGTTATTTGCTGAGTTAGAGAAATCTAATATTTTTCAGGGTTTTTCTGTCTTGGTAACTTTCGCGTTTGTTCTTCTGGCTTCGCTTAATTAATCCATTTGTATTTCTATGTATCAGCATATTTTATAGTGTGATTATTTTACTAGATGATGAAAGTGTCGTTGTTTGCTTATTTATCTGTGGATTATGTTCTCAACGTTTTAGCGAGGCTGTTGCATTCATATATGATGGGGTTTACTCTTTCGTCTCTTTCCTCACAGAGTCTGCATTTACTCTTTTCCTGAATATTTTGTATAATCGCATTTATATATTCGTTATGTTTGCGTGTTTTTTTACGGGTACCTGACACGATTATGTTACTCTTGTAAAATATATGTATTGATGGACTACTTCCACGGTGAACTTTCACAATTGTCTTGCTATCTGCTTCCTCTCATTTTTCTCTTCTCTTCTTTCTCTTCGCTTCGCTGTTAGGAGTGCTTGTATCGCCGGGAATCAACCTCTCATAATTTCGTGTTATCCCTTTTTCTAGTCATTTATTTGCATCGTGAACGCAGTTTTCAATAATAAACAGTTCTCGACCGTTCTATATTTATTTTCATAGAATAGGTTGGTTATCATATGTAGGGTGTAATTCATTGTAAAAAGTCATTAGATGCCTAATTCTTTGATTCAGGTAATCAAGTTCTGTTGCCCATCTTATCTAAGATAACTTGTATCTTATATTTGAAACTTCACAAGTATGTATTAATTTCTATCAGGTTGCAATCATATAATTTAAATTCAATAGCATTTATTTTTCATAATAATTAATTAACCTTCATCATCTCTATTGATTTTATATACCACGCCCCCAAAATGCTTTCAGAAAGTTATCTTATCATTTCCGGATATGTTAGATATTGTCGTTCTGGTGTTTATTGTTTTCCTGTATCATAGAAAGTAGGGCACATTCATCCATTTCGAATTTCATTCATCACGAATAAAAAAAATAGTTGTGTTTATAAATGTTTCAATTCCATTTTTGCCAGTAGTTTAATGTTATTCGTGTAAATATGATAGTTTATTTTATCTTTTGTTTTCGTAAATTTGCATCGTGCATTGCATCTAATGATGTGAGTATTAGTATATTCAGGCTAAAGTGTAGTAAATCGAGGATGCGTATATGCACTTTTATCCTTTCAAGATGTTTTTCTTACGCTTTTGAATGCAGACTACATTATTCTATTCTATATAAAGTTACATTTTTTCCTTATTATTTTGTCCTAATTTTAGCCTTAATTTATTAATGGTTTATTGATTTGGTCGTATGCCTTTTGTAGTTGACCCACGTAAAGCCTATATAGTTTCTGCTTCTCTGCTTGTCTTACGAGATTCGTCGCGTAATTGATTAATCTTCTGTTGTCAATTTTCTGAACATCCTTTTCATGGTTTTCAGTAATCTGAAAGTTTTTCTGATCTTGTCGTTTTTCCCATATATTGATCGAGTATATATCATCTCTTTTGGAAAAAAGGTTACTCTATCTTTGTTCTTTCCCCTTATAACATTTTCGTAAAACGGGATTTTATTATTGTCAATGTTTCTGTTTTGTTTGTAATGTTGGGATTTGTCGGTATATGCTCTCTATAAGTGTTCTAATCTGTTTAGCATTATACCTAAATTTGACCTTTTACTTTGATGTATTTATTTGGGTTTCATTTTCTTCTTCTTGCACTCATTATTTTTCTTCTTCTTCTTTTTCTTTTTCTTCTTCTACTTCTTCTTCTTCTTCTTCTTCTTATTATTATTATTATTAGTAGTAGTAGTAGTTGTTGTAGTTGTTGTAGTTGTTGTTGTAGTATCAGTGGAACCATCAATCATCTTTATTTAATTTAATAGTACAGCATAGTGTGAATCTTATTGGACCCAACTATTATTCATTTAAAATAATCGTTACTATCCGGTTCATTGTATAAGCGATGCACTTTTCAAGATAATTGTTACAACTCAAGCAATGAAGATAGGAGATTTAGTCAGAACATGACAGTAGTAGTAGTAGTAGTAGTAGCGCTAGTAATAATAGTAGTAGTAGTAGCTTGCGAAATTTAAAAGCTTCGAACATTTTAGAGTATGCAATATCATTAATTGGTGTGTAATTATATTTTCTTGTATCTCATCAAACTGATACCTCCAGGATACATTCATATTTAACGAGTATTAAGTAAACAGTGTGAATGGGATATCATCTTCCTATGATAATTAAACGCTCACCTGGCATCCTAATAATAACATATGGAATATTAAAGCTCTATAATGAAATGTCTACCATGTAGAACATAAATATATGAACTAATAAAAGAGCCTGCCGTCAGATTTCATAATATACATCACGGGGTCTAGAAAAGGTAATTTTCTCCAGTAAATAAATACTGTTAAGCCTCGAGACCTATAGTCTATCAACACATATTTGAAAGGTATAATTGTTTTCGCTACAATCATGTAGGCTATTCCTTGTCGAAGCTTTAGTGTTACTGCTGTTCTATATTATCTCGATTCTACGACATATAACCGAATATATTTTATAAAACAGATGAAGAAAAATTATTGTAAATGATTCATTTTATAGTAGTTAAAAACAGCTAAAAAGTTATTTACAATGTAAATCGCATGTTAATATCTCTCCCTTTCGTAAATTATCATAGTTTTACACGGTAGTATATTGGAGATGGGGCATGAGACATATTCTTCCATTAGTATGTCCACAAATATAAAATAGCAGTGTACAAATCGTCTGTTATGTTTAGTAACTGGCGCTACTGTTGTTTACGCTGTATATTCCATAGAGAACTTATCCCAACTATTGTGATAAACGCGGGTCAAGAAAGAAAACACAATATATCCGCCAAAATAGGCAACATTTCCCTCGGTAGTCATATACTATTCTTCTTATGTTGCTGGCCTGACTTCCGTATTGATTAAATAGTCTCACCATGTATATAGTTTGTTTTGGTTTAAGCCTGTTTCTAACAGCACTAACTCATAATTTCTCTCTTTTTCTATAGTTTTAACATTTTAGTTGCAACTCTGGAATGGTATTGCATTTTGAAGTTCATATTCTAAAATATAGATATTTATGAGCGAACATATTTACACTATGACACTTTATTTAAGCAGAGCATATTCCCAAATAGGGACGATCTATAGTTAATAACAATATATGACATTACAAACCAATACGTTTCAGACAAAAACCTTTATTTGGATTGAATATTGAATAAATACTTTAAAAATTAGTTCAACATCTCTAAGTAAAATGCCATAATTTATTAAGTTGTTATATTTCAAAAGAAAACCTTAAATATTTAAACCCTGTTTTTGTATATATAAACTTATATTCTTCATATATTGCCTAATCAAAAGTAATAATTAATTCTTGTTTACCATGTTTTAATGTATAGTAATACTTATGTGACTGCCTGGAACATAACAATATCCGTGTTTATTAAATAGACACGCTAATATATGTGCTTGTTTTTAAAACTCTTACCCACACCAATTACGTATACTATAATTCTTTATTTAAGTAGGCGCATATACTAAAATAAGGAAGATATTCAGTTAACAATATATAGCATGAGAAATCGAATATGTTTCATCATAAACCTTTATTTCCATTGAATATTGATTAAATACTTAGAAAATCATTTTTCTATTATAAAAGAATAAGTTAACAATGAAACCATATTTTTAATTATGAAATTATATTCTTTATTTAGTGCTTAATAAAAACAGAACTAATTCTATATTTGTCGACGTGTTTAAGTAAAATAATATTCCTGTGACTGCCTACACAGGAACATAACAATATCAAATATACTTTATGATTCTGCAAATATCAACCTTTACTAAATGATGAGAATTATAGTTTTATGATGTCCGCCAAGAAAGTAATAATCTCAGTTGATTTTTTGATTATCTGTGTTTGCCCAGCAAAGTTACAACATTTTCTGACATATTGCTATCATACTTGCTCACAATATCAGAAGTTTAATTCAGGGATATCGAGGACTAAAGCCAAGGTCAAGGTTATGAAAAGTTAAACGTAACAAGTTTGATAATAACTTTGGTGTTGTTCATTGAAGAGACACCTTACTCAGCCGACAGTTTAGCCGATGAAACCCCGCATGTTACATGCCTTTGATCTCGACAGTGTACTTTGGTCTTGCAATAATCCAGCAAGGGTAAAAGTTTTACGGAAGTTAAACTTTTGATTTTCATAAATTGATGCATGCATCAAATGCATTTTTATAATCAGCATGCAAAATAGCAGCCTAGTCATATAAATATTTATTTTAGTAATTAGCGTGTCCATAGCATAACTTCAATATGGAGAAGTCTAGATACACTTTTGGTCGGTAAGAGCTATGCGGTCTCAGAACTGACTCATGCCCTTGTTTATATTATATTACCATGTTTCCTAAGTTTCGCACATTGTACTCTCAGATCTTCTTCGGGTGCCGTTTGTCGGAATCTTTAAACAACATATGCAAGTGGTGCAACTAGTACAATATTTGAATGTATGTAGGTTACGGAGCGGGCTAGAATAATAACGTTATTATTTATAAACCCATTCTTAACATGGGGGGTGGTAGGTATTTGCTAACTATTCTGTTCTTTCACCTAACAATTTAATAAAAAAGATACCGTAAAAATGTTGTTAAACTTGAAAATGCTATCTAAAACATAGCCATATCAGTAAACTGCATGAGCACCAGAATATATTTATTTAGCATATACTGCTTTCTCAGATGTGAACTTTGCTTGTGTGGCCAAAACTTACACCAAGACGACTTCCATATTATATGACATGTTTATCTCTTAAATATAATTAAAATCGGTATATATTGAACCGTAGTTCGAGATTCATTTAAGGTAATCGGCTACGACAAAAGAAAGCTAAATAAGGTTGGGTGTACGTTAAAGATACGGACAACAGTTAAAAACGTGTGAACTATGTGAATAACAACACCTGATCTCTGAAATAGCTTTAGACACCTCTTTCCTCTATTTCCTATGTTTTCTCAATAAAGTTTTCTTACATAAACGATGCAAAGACAATGCGCCGTTTAGGGAAGAAGGATTTATTTGGCCGAGGGTAAAAAATAAAACCGTTAGTGGAGGCAACGGATAATAAGTGTCGACAACAAAAAACTTACCGACTGAATAGGCGTAAGTATGGCCTATGAAATCAATAAACTGCGTTCAAATTGGAGATAGATGAAGAGATGGTGAACTATAGACAAGCAAAGAGAGAGGAACAAATGGATTGCTGATGAACGATAGGGCCAGAAAGCGAGATAAAAGGGTGAAGATCTTAAGATAAAGTACATATATATATATATATATATATATATATATATATATATATATATATATATACTTTATATATAGATAGAGAGATATGTGTATATGTATATGTGTGTATATATACATATATGTATATATAGAATGATGTATATATGTAAATATTTATATGTATATATATATAGAGAGAGAGATAGAGAGAGAGAGAAAGAGAGAGAGGGAGAGAGCTAGATAAATGAAAGAAGAGAAAAAAGAGATCTGAGAGTGACACATCTATTACGTTTTCAGCTTATTCAAAACCGAGTATATTCAATAAATGAATATTTATGTGTTTTCTTTTCTGTAAGCCAGGTTTTTAAAATAATAGTTTTCTTATTATCAGAGGAATTAAATAGATATATTAGTGGGCGAGGAATAAACCAAAAGTCATAAATTGAAAAAGTCATCAAATGTAAATGTAAGTGTGCAAGTAGAGTGTCAAAAATGCAAAAAGTGTCCAGTGAAAAAGGTGTTCATTTTCGACTATTTTCTTACACACTTACAACAACATTTTATTACTTTTTCGACAAGTAAATATATGTTTGATTTAATACTAGAAAATATGTTGCTCCCAATTATATACTGTACTTATCAATTACACAATGGTTAGTATCCAGTTTAGTAAAGTAATCTTAAAATAAGAAATATATGTTATTTTCAAGATAATTGCTATAAGCTATCATCCGACGTTGATAGAAACATAAGCTAAAAAATAGAGCAAGAGTATTAGTATTTTGTGGTTATTATTTTTAGTAGTAATGGGTTTGTTTCAGGAGCTTTGAGCACTCATGATATCATTAGTAGATAAGTAATTATAATTTCTAATATGTTATCTAAATGATATATTCGAGCACGTTCATAATTGATGACTATTAAATAAATAGTGTGACGGAGATAAACACTTCCTTTGATAATGAATTTCTCATAACATATCATAATAATAACTTGTTAATAAGTATGTTTACTGAAAAGTCTACTTAGTAGGACAGATCTATATTAAGTGATAAAAATGCATAACTGTAGATTTGCAACATGATTCAGCAGTGATTTAACAAACAAGGTTCTCTAGCTGTTTAGTAATGTTAGGTGGCTTAGCTTTGTAATAGTTGTGGGCGCCAATGTTTGAAGCATTATCATGCTTCAGTCTAGTTTATCAAGTAAATTCTACAAGATACTACAATTTTTATAACTGTTGTAAAATATTCATTTATATACATCAACTAAACACATTTGATAGATTGAACATAGTGTAAATACACATTTTCAGATATATTAATACTAATTGGGATGCATATGTTTTGCGGAAGTATACCAAATTTTAATATATGTTCCGGTTCTCCAAATGTAAAACAACATTTGTAAATTATAGAAATTATTTTGATAATTAACATCTTTCTTTCAAAGTTTAGTCATACTTTTTACTTTTTTCATGTTTTCAAGGTTTTGACTAATTTAGTCTGATATTCTTCATGTGTATTTTGTTGGGGTAGTTAACATCGGAAATTTGACAGTGTAAACGGGTTGTTCGACTAGTAAAATGTTGATTTGAATCTATATCGCTTATAAGATGCGAACGTATGCCACGTGGTTATAATTAAATCTCATTGACTTCCCCATTATACATTCCGCTCATATATTTACATATATAGATAAAATATTGAGCCTTATTTGAGATTGCTTGAATGCAGCTGAAAAGGGCTACAAAACACAGACACCAGAAACGGTTGTAAGTGATATTCTATTTTTTCCCTTTTTTCAACTTTAGAGATAACCACAACAGTCCGAAACGCATGAGCAATATCAATAAAGGAAACCAACCTTTAAATATAGCCACTAGCATGAACTATTAAAATGATGAACTAATTTTTAAAGAGATGGATACAAAGCTGATGAAATTCAAAAAGGCAAATAGAAAGATATGAATGAAATAATGATGCCTGATGAGATGAGATACTACAAGCGGGCTGATTGAAAACCCGTCAAAGATCACATCAATGACACCCTATTGAATACAACTTTTCTCTCCCTACTGACCAGTGTGCAAATGAGTTAACCAGATGGGTCAAAGCAGGCATTGAAGCAAATGTACCCATTAAATATTTTTCAGCAATCCACACTCTAAACAATGGTTTACCTCGAACAATGCAACTGCTATTGCACAGAAGCAGCAAGTACTTTGGCATTTCAACCGCCAAAACGCAACTACAAATAGACAGAAACTTTAAGTGTCAAATAATCATACTGTAATAGATGAAGCGATTACGAATAGACCGAAATGTATATCGTCAAGAAAAATATGTAACGAAATGATAGGTGAAGCAAACAGAAGGTATACAGAGATGACCCGGAAACATATTACCTCACATAAACTAGGTACTCGTGATTTCAGGAAAATCTGATATAGTGTGGTGAACAATGTACAATTCACAATTCCGCCTGTATGCAACCACAACGATGTTGGCAGAGACTAATAAAGATAAACTACTTATTTATATATGATTCATAATATAAACACGTTCGTATTTAAACAAATCAAAACCTTTATTTATTTTTATTATAAACCTTTGCTTTTCTTTATTCGTAAGTTCTGTTTCATATACTTTCCAAATTCGTTTGTGGACTATTTATGAACAAAGATGCCATTTCCGGTAGAATTCGATCGGTGTGGTTGAGTAGCCAGTCAAATAAAAAAAACGAATAGTTTGCGTAGATTAAACAACTTGCTCGCCTCTCGTTTAAAATCAACGTGTGTTATGCATCCGCTAGTTTAAATATTCGTTTGTTATATCCTTAAATACATTGATAGTTCACACGAGCACACTTTTTTATACGTATTACCAATAGAGATGTTTATCTTTCTATCTCAAGTTGAAAGTATACTATTAATTTCATTAATAACAGTGTTTTTTATATGTCTGTCTAAAGCGGAAAATATATCATTACAATGTTTTAACCCTAAAATCAGTTAACTATTTCAGACTAATGCACTATCCTTCCATGCTTAACTCAGGAGGTGTTATGGTATTTTTCCGTTGTCAGAATACGATACTCACAGGTTGTTGCTCTTTCCTTCATTTTAGGCTAGTGTAGTATCCGATATTGTTCATAAAACAATACTTTATGTTATTACATCATTCTTTTTGTGGATACGGTAGTATATGTTATGTTGCTATAAATACATCCTCCCAGACATTATCGCCTCCTTTTTTGGAGTGGTGTAGTCTGGTATATGTTCGTTTGTCAGGATACTATCCATTCACGTATTATTTCCCCAATTAGGATGGCAGTGTAGTATACGTTTGATCGTGGTATATACTATTAAATATGTTTCCACTGGTCGCATATGTTTTCTTGTAGGATTAATTTTAAAACATAATTAAATGGTAAGCAATTTAATTAAATAATATTGTGTGGGTATTCTATATGTTTCTTTCGGTTGTTAAGTGGCATCACACTATTAGACACATAACTCGATCCGATGAATAACAATTGTTTACTATTTTTGGTGGTAATATACCTTTGAACCAAATCGTAGAAATTGTTCTCGAATTCATTACTTCCCAGGTGCAATTGTTTATTCTGGATGATATAATATTAATTTCCCTAACTTCAGCAACATTTCATATGGAAAGTAAACAGTTGCTTGATTAGTTCGACCAGGTGAAATAAATGAGATTGAAATTATGTTCTGTCTCTGCTGTAATGTAACGAAAACTACATGCTATGTTAGGTCCGCAGAAATATGCTACTATTAAAGTATCTCAGGAACCACTATTCAAGGAATTTATCTGAATTAATTCGAACGGGTTTATAGTTAAAGTCTCCGTATTCTTCCCTTAGAGTATAACTGGATATTATAAATGAAATCATTATACACTTGGTGGCCACGTCCAACTGTATACGGCGTATACACACACACACACACCCACACACATATATATATATATATGTATATATATATATATATATATATATATATATATATATATATATATATATATATATATACAATAAAATATATATATACAATTAAATAGACGTCGTACAGCAATAGTACATACATTTTTTTAGTTCCTGTTTAGTAAGCTGTTTACTGCATGTTTAGCCGTACAGTGCATTAGAAAAAATTAGAAACATGGATATATTATATGAATGTGAATTAATTGTGATTCTAATATCTACCATATAGACCCACTGAAACATGATACACCATATATTTTAGTTTCACAGATCCGATATTACGGGTAAATCGGAAGGTAGATTAATCAGTTTCAAATTGCACTACATTTCGGAATTCCATTTTTCTCAGTAATTCGAGTAATTCTCTAATTCATGAGTGAACGAAAATAATCAATATTCTCTTACGTTGGTTCTTCAGGACATTCTGAAAACAGTCTTAATTATTAATAATAATAATAACGGTGCATATTTACTTATGTTATGTTTATCTTCAAATGTATACACACAAAGCGGAGAACGAGGTATGAGCGATTACTCTAGTAAATAACCAACATTCCGACTCTTCGACGTGGGCCATTTTGGGTTTCCTCATCCATTTTTTATAATATTTTAATGTGCTTTATTATTTTTTATTATTAAAAACTGTGTGCTGCGGCTACGGTAGTCAAATGACATCTCGTAGCTGCAATCAGCCATCCATTCTAGTCCCAGGCCATCTGGCCTTGTCATGCGCAAGTTGTCGTAGGCAATGAAGTTGTTTCGCAGTACGTAGTAGTCCTAGTCCCGCCTGCTTGAGGTCAGCACGTAGTGTTCCGAGCAGATTTATGCAGTGCCGTCCTAGTCGCGGTTAGTAGGCTTGCGAGCCAGTAACGACACAGTCTAGTGCTCTCTGTGCGGGAGTGCCAGGGTCCATTCGTAGGACATGGCCTAATATAGACCATCTTTGTTCAGCAACCTTTGTGGAGAGGGTTTGTTTTTTCGTTGCACAGCTCGTATAGTTCCTTGTTGCTGATAAGTTTTTTTGGCAAGCAGTGACCTCTGATGGAACGGAGGTGTCTGCTGTGGCACGCATCCAGCTTGCCAAGCATGGCTTTTGTTATTGCCCAGCTGTTGCTATGGTAGAGCATGATGGACACGTAGTACGCGTTAAAGAGACGGAGTCTAGCCTTCAACGGGATCTTGGTTCGTCGGCTCCAGAGTTTATGTAATGAATGAAACGCTACATTGCCATGTATACAGCGGGCTGTGACGTCTGTAGTGCTGCAAAGCAGGGAGCACAGGGTCTTTTTCTTGCGCCAGCTCTCATTACCGCGGAGGATATTGCCTTCTGGGTCCAATTCTGTGGCTTCTGCAAGGTATACATGGCTAAACTCTGTTTTCATCTCGTTTATGAAGAGATTGCCCGTTTTCAGTTTCTCTGGATCTAATCAAGAGACTTCTTTTCTACGTCCAGAAAATCAACGTCGTCTGCATATTCCATTTCTAATGGCAGACCCAGGCTGTAGACTGGTGGGTTGGGCCTGTTAGAGCTTTTCGGACGGATGAGAGTGTTGCAGTGAGGTAGCAGGTGAAGAGCACCGGTGAGAGGCTGTCGCCCTGGGGGAGACTATGATGATATCAAATGAGTCAGTAGCTCCTTTTTTACTCGGACTCTTAGCTTTGTCCCTGCTAACAGAGATCTTACAAGTCTTAGTTCGTCATCATTGCAGCCTGCTTGCAGTAGGAAATCTTGGATGTGTTGTCGCTTGACGGTATCGAAGGCTCGCGACATATCAATGCCCATCTTGTAGAAGTCCCATTTCTTTGTCATCACTACTGAGGGCAGCATACATTGTGCCCATACAATGTATGCGCAGCTTCTGCCTCTTTTGAAACCACTTTGGTAGGGTCCCGTGAAGCAATCGATTTTGTCTCTGATGCGGCGCAGGGTAATGATAGACAGGATCTTTCTTATGCTGTTTAGCAGGGCTATTGGCCGATGGTTGGCTGGTGGCCCAAGGGGGTTCTTTTGGCTTGGTTAAGGTGATAAGTGTGCCTTCTCCTAGTGTCTCTATGGGTGTGTGGTGTTTGAAGATAAGTTGATGGGTTTAGCCAATGGGCAAGAAACAATGTTCTTTGACTTCTTAAACAGCTCGCTGTTTACACCATCTGGACCGGTGGCACGGCTATTTTGAAGTGCAGTGATGGCAGATTTACTTCCTCTACTGTTATGGGGGTCTGTAGTGGCCGTGGGGTGCACTCAAATTGCTGCAGTCGTTCGTCCTGTTGGTCGGTGAACTGCTGCTGGAACCAGTCTTTGATGATTCTTGCTTTGCTTTCATCAGTACCCATGAGGTTGCCATCGGTGTCTTGGACAATGATGGGTGGGGTGGGTTTCAAAGCTGTTTTGCTGCACGGAACATCTTTCGACAGTCGTCAGTTGAGGTGATTTCATCTGCTATGGCGCCTGCCTCTTCCACTGCGACTTCCTTCAACATTTTGGTTATGAGGCGCAGGATGTTGTTGCTCTCCTTTCGGAGTGAGGTGCGGTTTTCACTTTTGCCATGTTCGTAGATCTTGATCCTTAGTGCTTTTTGATTTTCTGACAGCTTGGTGACTATGGGATCAGCTGTGAGTTGTGTGTTCTTCCATTTTTTTTATCTCGCCGACTGTCTTTGGTGCTGAGGTCTTTATGTAGTCCAGCAGGTTATTCAGTGCTTCATTGGGGTCCTGGCTTTGGTGGAGTTTAGTCAGTCAATTTTGAATTTTCTCCTGGTAGGACTGTTGCACTGAAGGGTATTTACAGAGCTTGTCAATGTCAATACATGCCTGGCCTGTGCCTTTGGAGTGATGCTTATGCACTAGCTGTAGTTTGTCCATCCTGAGTCGTCTGATGACAGGTTTGTGGTCAGAATTCAAGTCAGTGCCTCGATAGGAGGGCGAATCTTTTAGTATTGCGGTGAAATTCTTCTGGCATAGTACAAAGTCGATCTGTTTGAATACTGCCTTGGTGACCTTGGAGCCTGTCGCTTGGTTGCTGTCAGCGATATGACCCGTCCATGTTGTCCGGTGTCTACCTGGATGTGTGAAGGGTGTGTTGCTGGCAAAGAGGCCGTTTGTTAATAAGAAGTCAAGAAGAGCTTCACCGTTTGAGTGGCGTGCCCATACCGTAGAGGCCAAGTTTAGGTGAACGCCAGCTTCAGCATCTTCAGTGGTGAGTGTTCCCAGCTTTGAGTTGAAATCACCACAGATGAAGAGCTTCCATCTAGCAGGGATGGTTATCACGAAACCCATTAATGTGCTTACGCATTGGAAATTCAACAGATAAATAAAAACGATTTAAAAAGTAGATACATTAATTAAATAATACTCTCTAAACATTGGGCATGTGTATCATATTTGGATAGTAAAAGTCTGTAACTAACAAATATATCCAATGTGCCCGTGTATTCCCAAATAAGTAAAATATAAAAAAGGCTCGTTTAATTGGGCTAAAAAAGACTCGTCACATCTGACAGCAGCATTTAGCTCTACAAAGTGACCATTTGCCTTTGAATCGAGCATTGTTTCCACATCTGGGCCACTGCACCAACTACTATTTCCCCCTCTTAGAAAGGTGTTAAAATATGATTTCTAACCCAAAAGATCACACACCATCTACCGATCTCCATCCCCTGCCCCATCGCTAAGGTGTTGCATCACTGTAATCGTTTTACAAGTATTTCCACGGAATATGGTCCGATTTACTACTGCACTTATAGAATGTAAACGTTAATACCGGTGACCCATTAAACAAGCAGCAACATCGCACCCCTTCACTTTTATAGTTTTTAAATATCGGAATATTTTCTATTATATCATATGATTTTGCCTTTGAATTCCATCCTTACTCACTATTCTTCCAACCGCACCTACGTGCAACAATTTTAATGCGATGTTAAAAAACGTGTTTCTGCCAAATGTTGTATTTAGGTTGTCTTCCTAAAATTATGGCACTTATCGCTGTAGCCTCTTACGCATCAGTAAAAATATACTTTGTTAGGAGTGAAAAAAGGGAAAATAAAAATATTTATCGGTAATATTTTCTCAAAGATTTTCTTGCAACACCGCGTGCATACTGAACATGTTCAAACCAAATGTATATTTTAATGGAAAAGACACTGCACTTCTCTTGCTGAAGTCTACTTTCTAGGTCAAGTGTTCGCTTTGTAATACGTTTTCATAACGTTTGTCTGTAACTATTTAGTCGCCTTATTTATATTAGCTAATGTATTTTGAAACCATCTTGGATCTTACCTTTTTTGCTAGTATATATAGTTGAATAACTATAATTAACGTGCTATCTATAATATTTTTACACAACTCAGCTGAAGAAAACAATGTGTTTGCTTCGTGAAATGGAAGCACACACATCTATTTAGTAGCTAACGTCTAGTCTTTCCCACTGATAATCTAAACGCCTATTTGAAATACACTTTCTCTCACCTAGCAATTGATTTACACAGCGTATCACACAAAATATCATTCAAGTATTTTAATTTTAATCAGACAATCTGGAAATTTATTTTCACGGTTATTATTAACCTTTCTGCGGACTAGTGGTCAAGTGCTCCTATATCAATGAACCTCAAAGAAAAAATATACATGTTAATTAATTTAACACTCCTATAATTCTTATTATACATTTCCCCACGTAGACTATAATTACACGTGTTGCACATGACCACCTACATATTTACGGTCGTGTCTAAATGTGTGCAACTATTACTTTAAATATTGTTTGAATAATTGTAGTGTTAAATACATACATTCATTAGAAATAATTTAAGCATCACCGGCTTTCCGTTTATGATGATACATAGTTCAATGTTTATATTTACTGTAACGGAAAGCGAAATGAGCTTACAAAGACTAAATAACAATTTTAATGGGAGTAAAATTAAGTACATCGATAGGATGTTTCGTGGATAATATTGTTTATGACAAGCATTTATTTCTTCGGAAGAGGTACTTACTTTTCGCTAGATGCAAGGAGTTATTATCTGCATTTTATTCTGACAGAAAACACGAACGTAACCTGATATATATATATATATATATATATATATATATATATATATATATATATATATATATATATATATATATATATTATCGGGATGGCTGTTGAAGATAATCTGCACGGCTGTTTAATATTTGCATTATCAAAAGGCCTAATACAAGAATACCTAGTCGTCGCTTTTTCGTTCAGTAAATGTTTATAACAGACAGCATAAGAGATGAAAGGCTGTTATTATACGGCAGAAAGAGATTGTAAATTTTAGAAGACTGTTTGTCTTTGAGACGGATCTCTTTGAATGTAAAACCTGGTTAGATTGGGCTAATAGGGGATAAGCACGCTGATACAAGCTTTGAGAACACATGTTAAATCCTCTTATTTGAGGCTGTCATGCAAGAGTTGACCCCGATGAGATAATGCATGAACAAAAAGATAGAAGAGGCTGAAGATTTTCTGGATCTCTAATTTATTATTAATTGGATTTATTAAGATGAATGTGTTTAGATGTTAATAGAATATATGTATATATATAATATTTTATTAATAAACATTAATTATTTATTACCTACATACATCAATGTTTCATGCATACACATTTTATAATCCAATAACGAAGTTAGTTTTTTTGCTCACGGCAAAGGAAACGGACAGTGACAGATACATCTCGCAGAAATGTTATTTTTTTGAAAACGTGAAAAAATAAAAACAAAAATAAAAAATAAAAAGCACATGGTTATTGGATTATAAAATGAACCTACCTTATATATGCTCTGTTGTTACTTATTGACAATCATCGAACTGAATCTTTGTAAGGGACTGATAATTATACGGCATTGATAGTATATGCTAATACATATATTGTTATAATTAGTATATATATGTATATATATATATATATATATATATATATATATATATATATATATATATATATATATAATTATGTTTCTTAGTTTATATAAAAACATTATAAGTATATATCCATTATAATATCACCCAATGAACTTATATTGTAGGCTTCATATATATATATATATATATATATATATATATATATATATAAGTTGCTTACGTTAATAAAATAAACGTAACACCAACATTTAAAAAAGACTGAATAACGAAAAGAAAAGTTATTAAAGTGAATACACAATATAACACTCTTATGTCAACTAACTAACATTTCGACTGAATAAAAATAAAAAGTGAAAAGTTAGAATCCATGATTGGGAATGTCACCAGCAGAAACCGGAAGTCAAGAAAAAAAGAAGGGAAAAAACAAGATTCAAATCCGACTAAACTACGGGTTTGCCAAATATAGGTCAGACTCCGCTGCCCGTCCAAATTGACACTCATGAACCCCTCGTTTACTCTCATATCCCGAACGTTGTGGCTAAACAGCGTTAACCGATAACATTGTCGATTTTGAAATCACCCCTTATATCCCACTACTTCAATATCGACCATAAACCGGATTGATAGCATATTTTAGGATTTCTGCTATTTACGAATTATTTGCTTTAATTCACAAACAAAATAATCTCCAATGTAATTGTATAAAACCATATGTAAAATGGCTTAACTATGGTTGACACATTTTACAACTAACTGACAAACCTTATTATACATATCACTAGAATACAATAAATTCAAGGTAACTTACAATATCACTCATAACTGTTTGAAAATTAAGTGTCTACACGTTTTGCAACTGGAATAATTATACAATCATCCCAATTGATATTGTTATTTACCCAGTTGATCCAACTAATAATAATACAGTATTTAGTAAGTAACAGTTAAAATGCTATCAGTTCAAAATCCTAACTATTTTCTCCCGGTCAATTCCTAGGTGCACAGTCGTCGCCATCTTAAAACACCACATCGCTAGCTGCTATTTACACTGCTCCAGGCACATAACTTTAATTATATTGATTAATTAACTAAATATGTTCTTACAGAATGGAGTTCTAGGCATTTAAGTGTGTTGATCGTCTGTTTGGCTTGAAGACAAACACGGCGAAAGAGGGAGATAATACTGTAGTATAAAGCCATTGTTTTGTTTATTTTCAAATATGATCAGAGCATTTTAATAAACGTATTCTCGTTTGAAAGCTTCCACGTCGCCTTTCCTACAGTAACGGCTTCTTTCTCAAGCAATTGGTTCACATCATTATCGCTTAACTATATGATTCCAACGTTAGAACTTAATTCCAGAAATGAGACATGCTTCAGCGTCGTGTACACCTTTCTATAATCAATCTTATTTAAGACTTGCACTGACGCAAGTATATACTAACTAATCTACTTACTTGCTGATATACTCACAAATATTCAACAATATGAGTAGATGATTACATACATGTTGTATTTTAACAATCGCTCTAGAAATTCTGTTTTATAACTTTCCCAACAGTATGCGTGTGCATGGCAACAATTTACCAGCCAAACATTTAAGCTAGAATGGTCAATTGAGTGGGGCTCTTACGCAGTCTGACATGTATTTGTATTGTGCGTGATTTAGATGTCTGCCCATGCGAAGCGATGAATAGGTTAATAGAAACACGACCACAATCTTATCTCGAAAAAGAAAACCTGAAGGAGGCAAACAATTTTTCCTAAATAATCATCAGCCAAAATGCGTTTAAATCGAGGTATTTACACTGGGCTCCGCTGATTACTTTTTGGGTTGGCAGCTTCATCCCAACCTTTCGTTCGGCCACTCGTGTCATTTTCGAGCCATCGCGCTCGCTTGCATCAATCATGTTTTAGGCTGTTTCTACTGTTGTTGCCAATTTCCCATCTTTACGAAAACCATTTATCAACTATTTGCCTTCTCCCGTTCGAAATTTCATCAAACTCTTCCCCACACCCACATCTTGTTGGCAGACATTCTGCCCATGTTTAAGATCGGTGTTGAAGGAAGAAGTTAATATAGAATTTGGACAGAAGCGCACTGTCTAATTAGTCAATACTTAATAATCTTGGTTTTGCGCAGAACAGGGACGGTATTGCAATTTCCTAATAACTTGGAATACTGCGTTGTATGAAGAGGCAAACACGTCTGCTTTTAAAATTGAATATTTGAATAGCTGGTTGGAATCTAAACACGGACCTTATACCTGTTTAATACCCACATGCCGTAATAGAAGTTTTACATCGTTATTTACCAGATTTAAAAGGTGTTTTAAATAACAATTAATTACAAATTCATGTTTTATAACATATTATAATAATTACTACGAATGTCCGAGAAGCTTACATCTAAGAGTGTTCGTTATTTGTCTCGTGGCTTTAATGGTGGACCTTGGAATAAGCTATGTATTTTTCAAATAAATTCGGATTCATTATTTTGTTGAGCAAGTTTGTCCTCTAGTATATTCACTTATTGTTAGATATTTGATCTCAAATTGAATCGATTAAATATATACAATCAGTGAAACAAAACTTGCTTTATTCGCCATAACTTTTTTAATTTGTCTGATCGTGATGGGTAACCAGCATTTCTGTTCATTTTATCGTAGAAGATAAAACATCTACTATACATACTCTACTGGACGAAATAACGCAAAAAAGGTTCGAGTTTAACTTCAACATAAATCGAACCAAACATTGACGTAAATTTCTAAAATATTATTTTTACATTTTATATTTTCTTCAATCCAAATCACTTCCTTTGTTTAAAAAGTAATAGTGTGTCAATATGATAGATGGGTTGATTTAGATTACGCATAACACAACATATCTACGTTCAAATTATATTAATTAGAAACGTTTAAATGTTTCATATAGATTGAGATTAGAATTTATGGTTACATGTCAAAGGCAATCACGCCAAAACAGGTAGTCGACGTTACACATGAGAAATGTTTAATCTGTTGATTGTCTTCTGGTCTACGAGACAAGTGTGCGTGTTTCCGGGGCACTTCCCTCCCTTTACTTGAGGTATTAATAATGCATAATTATTTACAAAGGAACGTATAGAGAATATAAAACGAAGAAAACTATCTTAATTCAAAACCCGAACTTGGTAATGTTGTACAACTTCGTAGACGAACCATGGCACGCAATACGACCGTCATTCTTACAAGAGAAACATGTTTATTCTATCAATATCAGAAAGAGACATATCAACGTCATTACGGCAACGACACATACTTCCGCTATGACGTGCCTCAACATTACATGCGCTGCAAGAGATGCGCTGATGAGATGTTTGTTTCGGTTTGAGAAAAAAATCAACAGTGTAGCGCTACGAAAGTACTCCTAGTTTATCGAGAGTGCACTCAAATGTCATCTCCACCTTGGTAGACATAATCAGACTGCCGTCAGAACCCTTAGAGGTAGAGGAAGTTAGACAGGTAGAAAGTTAGTTGTAAGTCTCGGAGCGAACTTCACGTGTCGAGAATTACGTAACAATCAATTGTAAGCTAAGTGCCAAGGAGCCCTAAATGTCCAAAACCCTGTATGTCTTTCGTCGCTCGCAGACAATATAGCGACATCAACATCGTAATAACTAGTTTGTTTCCAAAATCGAGAATATTCTTATTTACTTCGCGCTACTCTGATACTTTTAAGATCAAAGTGTAGCATCTGTTCCGATGGATACTGCACCCCATAGACTGGGATTGTCTTGGCCTTCGGGGCTTGATTTACGCCGGTCTATGGGTCTGTCCTGTGCAGTTCTAGGAGGTCCACTCTCCCACGCTTCGCCTCCCCTCTTTGAGGAGGAGTAAGTTTATTGCTTACTTCCTGAGGCGCCCCTACCGGGGAATGCCGACGGGGCTGCCCAGGCAATTTTTAAACCCTACTTTCCCGACCCGACCTTGGGTCACATCTTACTTGTGGGAGTAAGATAAAAACTGGCTTTTTGCCTAACTCCTGGAGAGGAGTAAATCAATACTCTGATACTTTTATTCCTGTGTTTTTTAAAAACTTAATTTATGTCCAATGACGTTTAGAATCAGACACAATAAATTCTAACAAAAAATGTCGTACAATTAAATTGATCTATTACTGATTGTAAAACGGGCAGTTTTTAAATACCTGTATAGAGAAGTTGACCAGACACTTTTCTTGCACAAATATTTAGTTTTTATTTAACGAATTTTTACAAATCTGTTCTCGTGGTTTAGTTTATATTTTTTCTGTCGTATACGAAATCAAGTACTTACGTGTGCGATTATCATCTTGTTTAATATAGAGCGTGCTGCTGATATATTCCTATACTTAATTCGTAAATGTGTGTTAAGTTCGTTTTAGTATCTTGAAATTCATTACTTCACCATGTTTTAAAAAGTGGAATATTTGTCTTTACTTACTATAACATTCCAACGATTCCAATTCTCATATAGTAAGATCAATCACCCAACAACTTAAATCAACATAAGATTCTTTCAATTTCCCTATTTACGAAAGATAAGATTTATTCCGAAAATATTGATGTCAATCTTTAAATAAATTAAAATGAACTGCCAATTACTGCCAATTACTAAAACCCATCATATTATATATTGGATTGTCTTTTATGTTTTAATTTATTTAGAAAACGTGTAACACTCTATTTTGGATTTTAGGTGCGTAGATTTATCATGATAATTTAGGAATGAGTTAGTAAACTTCAAAATTATCTAACTATAAAAACTGAACATTAATACTCCTGTGTAAATAGTAAAAAAATACTTTCAGCTTATAATGTAGAACAGAAAACTATTGCCGGTAACATAGCTATCCGTATATAGGAAACGAAAGAGCATACGTCACTTTAGGTAAATGCTTACGAAAACAGCGCCTATCAGAACGACTCCAAGACCAAATCGGGTAATATTGTGAAGATACAATTGAGGATCTGGCAACACCGTAGCTTAACGCGGCACTGAACACACAAGGTGTATGAATAACTATGTGAAATACCAACTTATTATTCAATTGTTTACAATAGTTTTTTTGTGTTATATCTATTAATAATGAAGATTATGTATGTGTCTGTTTGTTTAAAGCTGACACTATATCAATAGTTTTCATCGCTCTCTTTTTTATCTACTTATCAGCTCCTATATATACCCATTCCAAAATGTACCCAACCATAACGCGTCTTTAACATTTACATAATTAATTTGTTTTGAAGTTTCTAATTAATTAATATTCGCAAATATACACTCATGACTGTTTTTTTTTTAAATTTCCAGATGTATTAAAAAATGTTCTTCGATAATAATTTTAATAACGATTATAAATAGAATTAATGAAATATATTGTTTTTTATTTATATAATTTAGTTACGTAATTAAATTAGTGAGTAATGGAATATGATGGAACAGCTGGCGTATACTCCACCCGCCTTCTTCTTATTAAGTATAACGTTCTATTTCGAACGCACAGAAAATTATATTTCAATAAATCAACAGATGTTAAAATGACGTCAAATTAAGGAGAGATGAAGAGAGAGAAAGAGAAAGAGAGCGAGAAAGAGATAGAGAGAAAGAGAGAGAGAGAAAGAAAGAAAAAATAGAGCGAGATGGGCACAAGACAAGTTCGTGTTATTTGATTAATAACATGTAAACAACACATTCCTTCAGAGTTATCGTACAAGTCGCTCAAAAATGATATATTTACTTTGATTTTTTTTATGCATTAAAATGTTTTGTTTTTTTTAATCTTATTTGAAATCATGTTTCAGACCACAAATTTATTAAATCAAATTGTTTAATTTAAAAAAAATAATTGATTTAAAAATTACCAATTTGTTGTAAAAAAATAAACACACTTACTGAGCAATTAAATAACAGCATTTAGAATCGTGTTACATGTATTTCACTTTTTTAATTGTTGATTTTATTTTAGGTATACCTTTTTTTCGATTTAAAAAAACTTAAAATATAATAATTTTTTTACGACCTTAAGAAGGTTTAGGATTTTTTTGTTGTACATTTTACGCCGTAAAGGGTAACTTTTGTTTAAAAACTAGATTTTTATTAAACTAGATTTTTATTTATTCAAATAAAGACGTGATTTTCTTTGATAATAAAACAATAAATTAGCAAAACGTTTCGTAAAATAGGTTTAATTATTTTCAAGGGAGGTAATTAGAATGGCAACAGTTTTTCGCAATTATATTTTCTTACATTACGAGTACAACAAAACAAATATTGTGCACAGTAATACTTTTCTGATGAACTCTTGAAATGGAAAAATTTCAACTGAATTCTAATTGTAAAATTTAAATTTGTCGACTAATATGCAAATTAAAATTATTTTGGTTTTCTTTTAATTATTTTTAAAATGTGTATACGTTTTCAGTTTCCGGAATTATCTTATATGTGGTTTTCGTTCTATAAGATCATTCGATATCAATTCAAATCTTTATTAATATTTGTTTTTACATCTCAAATCGCAATGTAAGTTTGAAAATAATCGCATCGAATGTTGGCTTTCTAAAAGTAAAAATTCGGATGGTACACAATGTAAAAAAGCCATCCCTAAACATATAATTTATATACTTGCATCCTTATCAGGGCAAAGTTAGACACAAGGCACAATGTTGGGTACTCCAGCTCCGCCGGAAACACTCTGGATTGGAACAAAAATTAAAATTGGCTTAGTCAAAAAAACTTATCTGTCACTGACAGAGGACAGAATAGACAAAGTGTAACATCAGAACATATACCACACTTTGTTCTTAATAGTTGTTATATGGTTATCGAATTATCACAATACAGTTTACAAAAAGATGATGAAATTGATTTAATTTTAAACGTTTTGCAATGTTTTGAATTAGTTTTTTTTTTTAATGTTCGCATTCCCTGACAAAATATTAAATAAAAACACGCACACACAATCTGTATTTAAACTGGGGTAAGCTTCTTTCTTTCCTCCGGGACCGATTTGAATTGGAAACTTTCTACTCATTTTTCCGACTAAAAATTATATATTTCTTCATTTGTTTTTAAATAGTGTTTCAAACATTATGTTCATGTACCCGTTAATTACGTAACCTTCATTTTCTTGACCAGTATTTTCTAACCATGGGAACAAAATTAAATTAAAATGTGTAAACATGTTTATATATTTAAACTATACGACTCCTTATTCTCGATCTATTACTGCCCGGAGGGTAGGTACGTTTTGCTAGTATATATATATATATATATATATATATATATATATATATATATATATATATATATATATATATATATATATATATATATATATATATAAAGAGAGAGAGATAAAGACAAGTAAGAGATTGGAATACAGATTGTAAAGATAAACTATCTATTACGTCATCAGCTGCTCAAAACAAAGTGTTTCAGATAAAAAAGTGTTTTACTTCCTAAACCCATAGCTTTTCAAATAATAACATGTTATCAACATCTCATATATCGAGCGTCAATTCTTTAATAATATTTTCTAATTCAAAGGCATATATGATATAATTTATTCTTGTTTTTCACCCCCAGCAACCCCACACCCCCCACACATATATATATATACATATATATATATATATATATATATATATATATATATATATATAATTAAATAAATATTATTACAGTCTGCACCAAATAGCATGCGTTTTGATTATATTACATATTTTCACCTACTGAATACTAATAAAACGTGTAGAAAGGAACACTCGCATTAATATCGCAGCCAGAAAAGAACCAGACTATATTAATGCGAGTTTACCTTTTTTCATGTTTTATTTGAATTCATTCTGTGAAAGATGTAATATTAATTTAGACGATGGCTATTTGGCGTAGACTGTAATAATGTTTATTTAATTTTATAAATGCTCTACTCTTGAAAATATTGGTTTCATGTTCATTTTGATAATGATATATATACATATATATATATATATATATATGTATATATATATATATTTAGAGAGAATGAAAGAAAGATAGAAAGCAAGAAGAAGACAAAAGAGAAATCCCAAGAGAATATGAGACAGAGTTAAACAAGTAGAAAGTCAGATATGTGAAGGATACTTAAAGAGAATTGTTGCGTTCTATGTTACGATTAGCTTCTTTGTCGATGATCCGTTCGAAAGAAACCGGGAAAATTTCACAGCAACGTATTTTGTCATTCGTATTTTTCAGCTCCCGCAGGCTTAAGTCTTGAGTTTCGGAGTTGTAATAAAATATTAAAAATGAATGTAATAAATGTTATATTATTCCGAATTATACTATGATGATCTGTTAAACATCACCTGTTAAACATTGAGCTGATGTTTATCTGCGATATTAATATATATATCTTAGGAGGTTCGTAAGATCTAATTTGTTTAATATACATTTTGTATTATTTGCTTTCCGTCGTGTATAAATACATTATTTTGGTTTTGTTACTTAACTTGTTCTATATATATATATATATATATATATATATATATATATATATATATATAGAGAGAGAGAGAGAGAGAGAGAGCGAGAGAGAGAGAGCGAGAGAGATAAAAATAAGACACTCAATGAAATTACTTAGATATTATGTTCTATATGTGTGCATCGTTTGAGAAAATCTCAGTTTTTATGTTATAGAATATAGACAAACACTGAGCAGTATTTTCATTGTAAACATCTAACACATACAATGTGTGTGATAATGCAGCGTAATGGATACATATCGGATAGATAAACATTATCCGTGTTACAGGATCACAGGTAAAATAAACCTTGGCCTGGTGTTGCCACATACACTTGCTAAAGCATGGAACTACTGACAGTAAAGTTAGATAAATCCATGGGACTCAAAAGAAAGCTCTTAATGGTATGACCGCAAATGACACATTTGATAGCCAACAGGAAGAGAAACAGTCAGCATCATGAATATTAGCAGCTCAAGCAAAAATGCTACACAGAAGGAGATGGACAACTTAAAACTTCGACTAAAATGAGTATGCATACTACCTCAGACTCCAAAAAATCTAGTATTACTGCCTAAAAAAACGACGGCCCGATCGACAGATACGCTGATCCTTTGTCACATTACAGTCAGCTGTTGATCTTGCCAGACGAAATCCATATTGTTTGTTACTGTGTACATTGTTTCTCTTCAGGTGGTTGGCAACTTATTGATTAATCACATATTTAAAAAGTGTAATCATAACGCACAGGTGAATTATTGGTCTGTTATGAAATGCATAAGACTAGTCTCCAGTATTGTATAACCTTCGGTAGACTGACGAAGCTTTCTAATAGGAAAATAAGCAGTTCGTCTTAAAGTACGATTGATAATAATAATAATAATATATATATATATATATATATATATATATATATATATATATATATATATATATATATAATGTTTTGGGGAAACAAACATAAAAATGTGTACTGTTAAAATAAATAAACACTATTTTAATCTGAGATTTCGAGAAATAAAATTCTCCTTGTCAAATCAGTGTTTTTCTTTCGTTTTATTCCTTCATCATCCGATGGTAATGGACTTTTGGGTCAGAAAATCACATTATATCTCAAAGCGAGGCTACGCCAATTTGAACTAGAAAGAGTGTGTTGATATATTTTTGAACCATTGCTTCGGATAGCATTAATTTGTCGTGTTTTTTTATTAAATATAACAATGTGTAGTGTTAAAAAAAATAAAATGTATTTTAATCTGAGATTTCGTTAATTTAATTCTCCTTGTCAAAGCAGTATTTTTCTTTTTTTTTAATCGTCCGATGGTAGTGGACTTTTGGGTAAGAAAATCACGTGATGTCTCAAAGCGCACCAACGCCAATTTTTAATAGTAAGGGTGTGTAGACATATATATATATATATATATATATATATATATATATATATACAATATGAAACTAAAAGTATACGTTTAGTTCATAGAACCTATAGATAATGGTTTAAGCTCAATATACGAGCTAGTGCAATTACAAAGAGTGATGAAAGAAGAGGGATAAACATGCACGAATGACAAATTTATTTCAAGTTCGATTGTTCATCTCCACCTAACAATTCTAACTTAACTTTGACCCAGCACTTGAACAGACACACCCAAAACATTACCGAACTATAAATAACACAACTAATATCATAGCAACGCCATACAACATACACACTTACATTGGGACTAGTGACTTCCCCATAAAGACCCGAATCTCAATACATATCTACTCTTTCAAACACAATAATAACAATGCCACTGGCACCTCTCTATCCAATCTAATAAAAAGCCTTAATAGTAAAAACACACCCTAGTCCCTACATTGGGCAATATTAAAAAGTATAATTCCTACACTCCAGGGTCCGCGTTCTGCCTTCTAGTTACATTAGAAACATTTCTTATAGCTACAGCGGCTAAAAGCAAAACTATTATTAACTCTAAAAATGAACTTATCTCAAATTGCAGGCACAAGCGAAAATTTAAATACATAAATTTCATTACTCCATCTGACACTTCTCCTTTCAGCCAACAACCCCCTCTTTTACATTAGACTAATTTTTAAATTCTATAATGTGGTATTATTTCTTTTTTAATTCTTAACTTTCCCAACCTTACAAATAACAACCCCAATAACATAATGTATCCTCCCCTGTACACTTAATAATTGTATCAACCCATAACACGTAATGTAAATTGAGAATTAATATTATTCTTCTCCACTCCACAAATCATTAATCTATTCTACTTTAACATTATAATTCCTATCCCCCTTTTTCCCATCATTTGCCAACCCTCATACACACTCATCCATTGCTTTTTATCGTGCTTTGTATTCAATCCATCGACTCTGTATGCGCTTCGCTCTACCGCCATTTTTTTCTCATATATTCCGTTTCTCTCACCTTTAAACTACGCTCCCTGGTTACTCCTAAAATCGTCTATTTGTTCCCCCCTTAAAATCTATTTATAATTTAAAAACCACTAGTGCTTCACTTAAGTTTACAAAATTACACCGTAATCCTTGTACTAGAAATCAATTGTTGCAAGCAGACTAACGCTGTTCTCCAATAATAATTTCAGTTATACATTAAAGTTTCTTATTTAGTCATTCATTTAATATTTAACTAACTGGGAATTATTTAAAGTCTTTATACATCTAACTCTGAAACACTAGTTTTTTTCCTGAATTATTACATTTTAAACACGTACATTCCAGATGCCCCTCGACTTGAACCCTTATTTCCCAATTGGAACCCTTTAATACTTTCGAAATTATATATAAGTTATTCAAGATCCGTTTTAATTATGGAACCTACCTTTTAGAAATATTTATGGAATGACTTGAATTTCACTTCTGCTTTTAGCTTATACTAGCCCCAACCCAACTCGCACTGGATTTATTGCTTACTAGCAATAAACAGTAACCAAACAATCCCTTCTCCTCTCTCTTCCCAGCATCAACCATAGTACATTTAACTCACCCTTTCACCCATTTGGTATGCTTTATCTTCATCCCTTTCCCCCCACATCGTCAGTTGGTCTCGTTTTAAACATAAAGCTGTTGCTCTTTCTAAGACTTGATCGAAGTGACTACATGAATTCCCGACTGTCTGTGTTAAATATTCACAGTTCAACTAAAACTTCCGAAAATAAACTACTCTCATTCCCGGTCAACAAAAGTATGTTTCAAATGGCCCGAATTCTCAAAATTACTTCCGAATAAGTGCGTTCTGCCTCCGATTGAACCAAAGATCTTTCTATTGGATTTACTATACCCTTGAACTTTTTCAATGCTGCCTTCACGAAAACCCTTCTTTTCTATCTTTAAATCTCCTTTAACTGGACACCTTATCAACGGACATTTATCAACTGGACTGACCACATATGTTTTTGTAAAGGCACATTCTCACTCTCCCGAACTTAATATGTTTTCAAATTTTGAATTTTGGCTCTTCCACTGCCAACTTATCTATCTATGCAATTCCTCTAATGATAAGATTTTAATCTTTGAAAAGACTTGGCTTAAGGAAAGAATAATAAACATATTTTTACCGAGTACACCTTGTATTGAACAATCGAAGTTGAAATAAATGTGTCATTCGTACATGAGTGTCCCACTTCTTTCATCTATCTTTATATATGCATGTTTTTTCAAAAGTTACATCTTATCGGAAGAGGAGATTTTAACAGATGAGTTGGTAACATAAGATTTACCATGATGTAAACAATTGAAAAAGCTTTAAACTATTAAAATAAGAGAATGTTACCCACCATAATAGGGTCGATTTTAGATATATGCTATATCTTTTTTCCTTCTAACCTATATATATATATATATACTTTAATCCGGGTTTCGAATTGTTAAACTGACGATGCGGTTACGTAATTTAATACTGACAAACGTGAAATAAAAACGCGAAACATATACATATGTATATAGATAAAAATATTTATTTATTAATAATAGTATAATATATATATATATATATATATATATATATATATATATGTATATACATAGAGAGAGATATGTATATATACATATATATATATATATATATATACATATTTCCTCTAGTTTTGTTTATCTGCTTGTTCATACTGTCTCTCTTTCTTCCTCTGATTCTCACTCTGTCTATCTCTATCTGTCTGTCACACTGAGTCTCTCTTTCTATTTTATGTTCTCTTTTCCTTTCTGGGAATACTGCATCAGTGTTTGATACTTGACAAATACGCTACGAATAAAACACTACTGGTCACTAATCCGCTCCAGCTACTCCAATGTTACCCGCTGAGAAATCTCGTTATGGAGACACACACACACACATATGCATTTATGTATCTATATATATATATATATATATATATATATATATATATATATATATATATATATATACATATATATATTGATCTGTGTAAATATCTGTTGTTTCCGTATTTGTTTGTCTAGTTTCCCTGATGACTGACTAACCGTCTCTCCGGTGTTGAGAACATCTGCGCAGCTTTCCCGTTCATTGGATAGAGTAGTAAATGATGCGAACAGACGACAGCGAATCTGACACACGGATAAGATGGAAGATATGCGAAAACGGACTGAATCATTAATCACGACAAAATTATCACCTCGAATTAAGATCTATTTTTTAAGATTACTTTTTAAAACATCTCCTGCAGTCTAGTTCGGTGTATCGCCTAGATACATTAGTATTTTATCAGATATATACATACACACACACACACACACACACATATATATATATATATATATATATATATATATATATATATATATATATGTATATATATATACATATATATACTTGAATACTCATTTATCCAGGAGATATACTGAACTACGCATCATAGATCTTTTGTACTAAATCATTTATTAAAGACTAAAAGCCACTTTAGGTTAAGGGTTAATCATTGTCAGGTTGACAGTGAGCCAACTCCGTGACGGTCAGTAATGGTGGCTTAATTTTATTATTTAGGAGGACATTTACTAGAATTTGTTTGGACTTGAAAACGACAATGCTCTAGTCAGCTGAGCAGTAACACATCAGTACTGAGTTCGACAGAGAGGGAGTTCTAGAAAATAAACTTTACTGATAAAGTTTCGTTTAGTTTTTTGGCACAGAGACGGAAAATTGAAATTATTGACAGTGGTTGTAATAAGACGAGTGTTTGTTGTGAATGTTTTACAGGAGACCATGAATTGGAGCTCAGCCGAACACCTGCCATGAAAATAAGGATAGAGTAGAGAAAGACTACCAACGTCTCTTTTTGTGAGAAAGAGGTAGTATGGAGGAGGAGAAGAGGAAATCAGCTCCTTAATTTCGAAATCAGTTTTGTATTTTGCCCAGGCAGTACAGGATGCTCTTCGAAGCAACTTTTTTAGATGTGGCAACAATATTCCCTTGTATCACGTATTTGGCTCTTATACAGATAGAGGATTGCGTAAGGAGTGAGATAATTTCTAGGGGGGTTAGAGTGAACGAACACTTTTTTCCAGCGACCTTGGAAACGATTTCATGTAAGTCTTCTATTTCAGGTGTCCTTTAAATATATAAATCACAAAACACTGCAACCACTCATTTTCTTTGTTTATGAATCTCTCCCACTTTTCTTGGTTCTATTAGAAGCAGGATATGTTTTTCTCTCAGGTTTCACTTGGAAATTCTTTATAAACTTTATTTCTTTCAAAAGCCAACACTTATCTATGAGTTGACAAAATATACTATATAATATATTCTAACCGTAATATGCCTCTTTCTGTCGCATATTTCTGCTCTAATATATAATGTGAGTGTTGAGTTTACTAATGAATGACCAGTTGTGTCCATTTTTTGTTGACGTACACTACCTCCAGCAAGGAAATTTAACCTGGGAGAATAATATAATAACTCAACACATACTATACTATCCACCAAAAGAAAATAGAGAACGTTAATGCCCGAAAACATTGTATTATTAAAGGACGGATACTACACTACTGCGCAATAACAGGAAATACTGTATCAGAACATGGGATCTTGACGAACGTACATGAACTACATTACACGCCCACTCAAATTAATACTGATTGCTTATGGGGATGGCTACGTTACAGCAACACAGATATTACACTTTTTTAAAAGCAAGAGGCAACCACCAAGAAGTAACATCTCGTGACAATAGACAAGATTAACCACTAGGACTTAATTAAATATTTAAGTATAGCACATCAGCCTGAAATAGCAATCTCTCTCTCTCTCTCTCTCTCTCTCTCTCTATATATATATATATATATATATATATATATATATATATATATATATAAAAGAAGATCAGAACAACGTAGGTTTGAAATTCGACAAAAAGGAATAGCACGTGACCATCTTTTGTGAGCCCTCCCTAGCCGCCGTTGTGGTCCGTGGTTGGGAAAATAGCTATTATTGCGCTTTGTGAGGGCGTAACAAAATTTGAATATGCTATCTTATTTTTACAAGTGTTGAATTTATAATAGTATATTTTACTTATGTTTTCAGCATGGGTGAGTTGAAAAGGTTTTCCTTTTCTGTGTCTATAAAGTTTAGTCGAGGTTACGATGAACTTCAACTGCGTACGACTTCGGTTCCGACGCTGATAAAAAAAAACTAAAAGCACGAAAACGAGAAAGTCCATTACTAAAATATAGCAATCTTAGTATCAGAAATCGATAATGAATGAAAATAGCTTAAGCCTACGATACACCATGGAAAAACACGTTTTTTTTATTCTGCTGTTGCATGTAAACTAAAAGAAATTTACTACTAAAAAATATTTCTAAGTGTAAAGAAAAAATTTCGTCAGCTTCATTATCACTAGGCGTTAAAAGATCTGATCGGGCTTTAAAAAAACAAATGAATAAAACTATATTTATGAAGTGTAAAAAAACAATGTGTACTTGTATAACATTCAAAATATATAAGTTCATGTAAAAGAATTTAAGAAACACATACACACATACATAAAAAAACAATACTTAGATAAATATAAAACCGTTGGGTTTTTAAAAATAAGAAACCTTTAAACACATTTTTACATCTCCTTAAAAAATAAACAAAAGGAGAAATTGTCATACATTTTTAATTGATGTCATATTCTCTAACAGGTCAAAGTCTGCAAAATTAGTTTTCAATATATGATACCAATGGACGAAGCCAGACTAAATGTATCTATCGTAGATTAATATCATTAATTTATTATCAGTGATAAACCAAATCGGCTTCAGTTCAGTTCTTCAAATTTCATTATATTCTAAAGATCAAGAAAAGTAAACTAACCACAGTTATTTTATATAAAAATATGATAAAAGTGTAGGTAAAATTGAACTATTTGAATGCGATTAGTTGATGTCTTATTTTCATAACAATGTAATAGTTTGCACAGGTATTTTTGTATATATTGCATCTTTGTATATACGACACAATCACGTTGGCACACCGGTTCTCGTTGAATCACCGAAGTTAAACAACATTAGGCCTGGTCAGTACTAGATAGCTGACCATTTGGGAATACCAAGCGATGTATGTTAATACCTAGCTATAGGCAAATAGCGTCGCCATCATGCAGTGTCTTGCGTGGCGACTGTGGCAAAAAAAAACTCTGAATGACTGTCGCCAATAAAGTGGACAGAAACCACGAAGGGTCCCCTCTTCCAGGAGTGATCAAACACCCTGATGATGATTGTATCTAGATCTATGCAAGACTAAATTAGCCTGCTGAACTGTATTATAATTTAACAAGAATATATCAAAAACTCAAAAAGTAAGTTACAGTGCTAATAAAGTTTAGTTAAGAACAACATATCCTATAGTAATGCACATTATAATGTAAATGGGAAAAGATAGACAGCGGACTGGTACTTTATATGGGACGTGTCATCAATAATAAAAATCACATTGATTAAACTTGACAGGTATATTGACTTTTTTCTATTTCCATAAATATCATCAATTATATTAAAATAGTATTCGTACAATACTTCCAACACTATATCTACAGCGTAGTTGTACAGAACCATCTAATATTTATTATAACTAAAACAAATTATACCTTGTAATTGACTACATTATATTTGTATACTCACGTTTCAGTTTGGTTTGGGTTGGTTTGGTTTGTGTTACGGCATAGCAATCAACTATGGGTTATGTAATGCCGAATAAAGTAATAATGATTGCTTATGTCGCTATTGATGGTGTCGCTACAGCAAAACAGATATTACACTTTTGTAAAAGCCACAGGCAACTACCAAGAAGTAACATATTGTGACAGTATACCAGATAAAACACTAGGACTTAATTAAATATTTAAATATAGCACATCAGCCTGAAATAGCAATCCTTCTATCTCTCTCTCTCTCTCTCTCTATATATATATATATATATCTATATATCTATATATATATATATATATATATATATATATATATATATATATATATATATATATATATATATATATATAAAGAAGATCAGAACAATGTAGGTTTGAAATTCGACAGAAAGGAATAGTACGTGACCATCTTTTGTGAGCCCTCCCTAGCTGCCGTTGTGGTCTGTGGTTTGGAAAAATAGCTATAATTGCGCTGTGTGGGGGCGTAACAAAATTTGAATATGCTATCTTATTTTTACAAGTGTTGAATTTATGATAGTATATTTTACTGATGTTTCGGAACAGTAACTCTAATAATGATTCAAAACGTATCGCTCTCAAATGAATATAAGGTGCTAGAAACTTATTCTAAAATAAATACAGAAGACAAAATTAATATTTTTTAATTGTATTAATTTCGATAGAGCTATATTGGTTTATTACCTATTAAGATGTGTACTCTCAATTATATAGCATTTGTTTATTCTATATCAAGTTTAAATCATTATTTGCAAGCGTCCATTAATGCGATAGTTAAAAATATAAAACAATGAAAAAGATCGGATTTGGGCAAGAAAATGCCGGAAGGCGTTTGATAAAAAGATCACATCAAGAATAGAAAACTTCAATTACGGACTCCATTAAAATAAACTGGAAAAGAATATGGTATTTACTCCATACGGAGCAAAGCAAAAATTACTGTGTAAGGTTTGGTAGATCCACCTATTTCGAGTATAGATTCCAGAAACCAGGAAAAGAAATACGACTAAATTTCGTAGGAGTCATGTTGCCAGTCATTTCTAGCAATCATAACCATAGTATCGGACGCATATTTTCTGTTGCATACTATTCTATATTTCTGTTAATACACTTTAGTAAATATACAACCACGTTGTTTGAATGAAACACCCGATGAATATAAAATATTTAAATTGAGAAAATAATTAATGAACGGAATAATGTATCAATTATAAACGTCAACTAAAATCTTATATCAATTGAAAGAAAAGTATGCCGAAATCATATTATGTAAAATATGATTTCAGGTGTAGAAATGAACGCATGTTAAGTGATAGATTCGCAATCGTTAAACTGGCGTCTATCGTGTTTTGCATTAGTACTATTCATATATATATATATATATATATATATATATATATATATATATATATATATATATATATATATATATACATTTCCTCAAATTGATTTACATATCTGATGATAGCGGGCCACTGCTTGAAACGCGTTATATAAATTTATAAAATGATAAAATAACAAAATTAGAAATAAATGTTGAAATAAAAACTTTTTACAAATGCTGGTACTCTTACTCATTTACACACACACACACACATACACATACACACATATATATATATATATAGAGAGAGAGAGAGAGAGAGAGGGAGAGAGAGCGAGATAGATAGATAGATAGATAGATAGATAGATAGATAGATAGATAGATAGATATATAGATAGATAGATACGTGTCGGTAAACGTCAGATCCTACCTTCTACAGGCGCGTTTTATCGAACTCCGGAGGTGTAATGTCGAAATCAGAAATCTATACGGTATTTCTAACGGACCCCTTTATTTCGACCACATGATAGAGTGCTATCATTCTGTGAGCTATAACTGTGTACGAGATTGAAGTAATTCGTAATTGTATTGTTAGTATCTTCCGTACTGAGAATTGAACATGTAACTTTCGGAAGACAAGGTCAATTGAAATTGTCGGAGGGAACATTGACCTACGTTTTTTTTATAATATATAATATATGAGCAATAGTACGAAAAAAATAAAACTAATTAAAATTAGTTATCTTCATCTCAACAGTTATATAATTATTTCTCTTTCTTCTTATCTATTTATCTATCTATCTATCTATCTATCTCTCTCTCTCTCTCTCTCTATATATATATATATATATATATATATATATATATATATATATTTCTTCAAATGGATGTACATATCTGTGTATAGGGCCGCCACTTGAAACGCGTTATATAACATTATAAAATGCTAAAATAACAAAATAATAAATACATGTTGAAAAAATGGTTTTACTTACTCCTTTACACCCACACACACACTCATATATATATATATATATATATATATATATATATATATATATATATATACATACACACATTTTCTTTTTTGTACAAAACTTTAAAATAGCATTGAAGAGACAATATTTATTACTCATAAGGAATTAAGAGATTAAAAAGATGAAAGGGCAGCTGACCGGTTTCGTACCTCGATCAACAGAGCCAAATATTGAGGTAATGTATAAAAAATATAAGAAATATGCTATGAGAATTATAGCGAGGGAAAGGGGTAAAAAAAAGAAGAAGTTCAATCAAATAGAAACAACATTAAGCCCAAGGAGATTTTCTCTTTGCTTGCAAAGAGAAGGTCTCAAGGACTTAATATAAATTGTTTCTAGGATCTTGAGATGATAAGGAGGGGACGACTTACTAATAATGGAGAATAAGTCGACACTGAATTTAGAGGCACAGGTGCGGTTATTTATGAGATGTTGACCTATCGACGAACCATAAGTATTATTTTAAACGTCAGTTGGTAAATAATTTGCATTGCGAATTTTTGTGGGCACGTGTTGCTTGACCCGGATTTCTTATCTTTGTGACGTCATCCCAACGTAGTGCATACTGCAACTACATTTAAATAAATAAATAATGGAATTATTATGATGTGGGGGAAGGACATCTTTTCGAATAGAAGTCAAGATTGGTCGAGAGGAAAAAACAACTCGTGTATTCGCAGCAAAATAACATTGTTGTACAGACAAAGAGATTTGTTTGGCGAATCTATCACTAATGTTACCAACCCAAGGTAGGCGAAGGTTAAAAAAAAATGTTTTAAAGATAAATAAATAATTTATTGTTAAAAAACCATAATTTGCGTTGTGAAGGTTTTCTAAATATTTTATAAAAAAATATTCTCTTTATCTTTGCCATTTCGCCAATGCTTCTAATGTGTGAATTTTCAAATAACTTTCCACGTACCACGTGATACATACGACTTATCAACATTTTCGTCCATACTGCTTGTCTCAGTCAGGAGGTAAAAAGAAAAATTCAAGAAAAAAAAGAGCAAAATATATGCTTATTCTTCTGAAGATAGAAAATATTATTACCGAAAGCGCTCAAGTTAAAAGAAAAAATGTTTTAAGATAAATAAATAATTTATTTTTAAAAACAATAATTTGCGTTGTAAAGGTTTTCTAAATATTTTATAAAAAAAATATTCTCTTTATCTTTGCCATTTCGCCAACGCTTCTAATGTGTGAATTTTCAAATATATATATATATATATATATATATATATATATATATATAAATATATATATATATATATATATATATATATATATATATATATATAATGTGTGTGTGGATAAGTATATATATATATAGAGAGAGAGGGTGAGAAGAAAAAAGTGAAAGGAAGAAAGATAAAACAAAAGCGAGAGAGAGAGAGAGAAAGAGAGAGAGAGAGAAGTCAAATCATGTTGCTGGCTCAACCACACCATTATGAATCGTCTCATTCGTAGTCTGGAATATTTTGGTAAATCTAAAAAATATATAAATAAAACTGTAATTTTTTGAAAAATGATATATGTTATATTGGGTCCGTCCAGAGAAAATTGACTGTCAACCAGTTCAGTAAGTCAAATTTGATTTTTTGTCGACTATCGCCGTGGTAGTAAAATACACGTGAGTCACGTGACCTAATCAACGAGCTTGGTTGACGTGCTTTCTAAGATTAATTTGAAGGAAAAAAGTAAAGACTTTCTTTAAAGATGTAAGAGTATATATTATACGCTGTCTTTTTTCCATCTAAAATCTACTTCGGCGAGTTTTTAATAACGAAGAAAATGAAAGATGTATATTCCATGTCTGTGTTATTTAATTGCCCATAACAACGACTCAATGTCTTATCTCCAGCAACATACCAACGAGGCGGTCTAGTAAAAAAGAAGGTTAGCTGTTATATTTTAATTGCGTAATATACCAGGCCACATGAATTATTATGTATTCATAGTGATGTTTATCATCAAATTGCCAATATTGTTAACCCTTACATTTGAGTGGTGTTTGGTCGAGGAGGGCGGTGACAGTTTAGTATAAAAAAGTTTGGTTTCTGAATTTTTTAGATGATCATTTATAATTTGTATAATTTGGATTATTCTTGTATTTGTGTAATCTGGGTTCTTATTAGTCCGATAGGACCCGTGCCGTAACAGATGAGATACAAAGTAAAATTCAGTTCTAGCTGCAGTCTTCTGAAAGTTGAAGGTTCAATCCTCAGTGCAGGCGATACTATGAATTATGAATTAGTTAACACTTGTACCCGGTCATGGCTAACGGAACGAGATCATTCTACTCCCGTATATTAAAGAAAGGCTTCCGTTCGAAATTCGGTGCAGATTCTCGAGGTCGACAGAAAGATTCCCGACTTCGACAAGATACACATGACAAAGGACATGGGTTGCATCGGCTGAAACGTTGAGTATAACCTCACCCAGCACCGGGGGGCCTCCACTGTGTATGCATGGGATTTAACTGATTTTCTAGTTAGTCGTGTGTATTTACGTCGGGGAGGGGCACTATTTTCATAAGATAGTAATTTTTTAACCAAAAAATGTAGAGATACATTTTATAAATACGTTAAATTGTTAAGTGAAGAAAAAATACAATACACATATATATATAATTAAAAGTAAAGTTAATTAATTTCATCGCGTAATTGTACATTGAGTTGTGGTGCGTAAAATCACCACGTTGGTAAACAATTGAAACATGGAAGATTAGAGATATTTTTTTCTACCGAAATATAAGAAAAATATGCGTAGCTGAACATCGGCAAGATGTGTGTGCTTTTGTGTCAGTGTGTGGGCTAATACATATTACTTTTTTTAATGAAATAACGTACGTGTTTACTGATGACCTTTACATAAGGTGACCAGTTTATTAGTAGTTGGCTAAAAAATAGATACATACTTAGTGAAGATTCAGTTTAATTAATAGATTATGTGATCCCTCCCATTTGTTTGCGTCTGTTTTAACGCCAATCTGTCATTCCCTCATCGTTTTTCATGATGTTAAAGACAACAAACTAAGCAAAACTAACACAACAAAAATGTACGAATGTAGACATAAAGAACACTACCTCAGAGGATTATCTCATCCATAATAGCATCCAACGTAACGTTTCATTAGAAAGGGAGCTTGGAATGAAACGTTGCGTTCATATTTTAGAAATTGATTTTTAGTTCATTGCTATATCTTAAGAATAATCATAAATGACTTTAAAGATATAGATAAATTCAATTATATTAATTCTTAATTAAGATTTTACTCAAATAATATGTAAAAAGTAATACTTTAGATCAACTCTATTTTACAAAGGAAAAACCGTTCATAGTATACTAGGGTATGCCGGGCAATACTATGCTTCGCTAGTGTTTTCACTCTCTATTGACGTAGATATATTACTCAAATATTTATATCGAATAAAGGAATTACGTCAGCTATTACATTTGTTCTTCTAGATAATAATAAAAAATAATAAAATATAATATTACCTAAGAGATGATGTTTTGGCAAAAAAACTGATAGTTAACAGTCGCTTCCCCACCCTAAATAGGAGATGGTAATCCTAGGATGATGGTATCGTCGAGGACGAACATATACTATACTCCCCCAAAAGATGAGGTAATGCTGTACGGGAATGTAAATGATTAATGAAAATACACTGTATTACTTTCAAAGGAGAAGGTAAATACTTGGAAGATACGCCCCTGAAACAGAATATGATGATGCCTAGTAAGATGGTATCATGACATCAGAACTAAAATGCCTCCTAAAAAAGGAGAATGTCATGTTTTTATATATTGTGTTCTAGAAAGTAAACAGATACGACACTAAACAATAAAGGTATTATTTTGAAAGATCATCTCATAAAATAGAATATACAGTACATTCCCCATCCCTCCGATGAGGATGTAATACTTGAAAAGATTATCCCCACTCTATTAAACAAAAGGGGGCAATTCTTGGAAGAACAATACTATGACAACACAACTGATAATGAATTACCCATATCCATTAAAAATAATAAAATCATAGATTAAATGAGTTTATTTAAACATTCAATTAAAAATGACAACTCAAAAAAATCATTTCTTACAGGTTCTGGATGTTTTAATTAAGAAAAAAGTACATTATCTATTCTCAGTAACCCAGCCACATCAGACGTTTTACAAACAAAACTAGTGCGTATATATATATATATATATATATATAATTTATTTTGTATGAAATCATTTTTATTGGTGAGTGCAGCGTTCGTTTTTTTTGCTCACAACCATTTCTATTGTCTCACTTACTGATTAAGATGCAGAAAATTGCATTATTAGTCGTCTTTAACCTTACATGACGTATTTTTCGTTAATATATATATTTTTATTTATTTAATACGTACATAAAAGTAAATTTAAATATATTCATATATATATATATATATATATATATGTTTATATACCATACATTTTTATTTATGTAATGATTATTTTTTACATATGTGTATATATGTTTCTCTTGTACTGCCCATCAAGACTGAACCTGTTTAGACCAAAACGAGAAAATCAAATCAAAATCTCATTCAATTTCCTTGTGTTATATATATATATATATATATATATATATATATATATATATATATATATTAGCAAAATAGACTTCCGTCTCTGTGCAGCAATTATGAGGATGTAGTCTTTTTTACAGAAGAACAAAGAAATAAGTTGCATTTGACCGTTTTGTTTTGATGAAAACAACAAAAAGACGTGGTCGTGCTGTTATTTAATATATTTGAATTTTGAACAAATTTACAGTTCATGAATATTGTTAAATGTTATTAATTATAAACAAAACAACAAAAAGCAGTTGTTATATGGATTTTCCATTTTCATTTTTATTAACATCATATCAAGTGAATGTTTCTATTACAAAACTTTTATATAATGAAATGGATGAAAAACAAGTAGAGCGTCGATTTAAAAAGAAAAATCGGTAGAATCGAAACGTCTTCGCCGTCTCCAGAGCACCTTGTGCCATGTTGTAGTTGTCCAATCGGGAAATACGCTCAAGTGTCGTTTGGGGCGGCCAATCAACGAAGGTAATTATGGTACATTAAAAAAACAAAATAAACGGTAAATCAAACTGACACTCCGGTTATTCGAAACACTATAGTACTCTTGATTTAGATTTAAATATATGAATATGTATTATTTCTCGAAAACTGGTATGTACAGGCACTCAGTTATTCGTAGGAATAGGGTGTAATTGTGTTTGGTTATGGATGCAACTAGCGGACTTTAAACTTTGACATTGCATCTCGCGAATTAATGGACAATCGACTGGAAAGCCGTTTCTTTTGCGGTATTCTAGAACAGTAATTCGTTCTAAAGATGAGAAGCGGGACAGCTCTCCCAACAAGATCTGAATTGCTCTATCCCTTTATTTTACTTCTGATTTTTTTCTAGAATTTTATTGTCTTACTTATACTGGCGCTTCGCTGCGATCTCCCCCCCCTCTCTCTCTCTCTCTCTCTCTCTCTCTCTCTATATATATATATATATATATATATATATATATATATATATATAACGGCAATGCATTTCGACGTCGCTCGGATGATTTTTACGTACTTCAGCAAGCAAGCGATCAGATTGTTCGTTGGCTTACATCAACCCACTTTGGGGGCCGAACATTCCGTGAGAAATCATTCAACAAGTTCCTATGTTGCCAATATATTTTGTGGACTCAATTTTGTTTTGGTATTGACATTTTTAATTTATGACATGTATAATATTCAAGCTGCCTCTCGCTTTTTGTAAGGTTACCCCTGCGTATCTAGTTAAACTAATGTTTCGTCAGGTCAGGAAATATAAACCATCTGCTTTAAAAACAAAACTGATTCTTATAAATTCATATGAATTAATAGTTTACGTCTCACGACGCGATTTACATACTTGCGGTTATATTACCATAAATAATGCGTACGGTTTAAGAAATATGTCCACAATTTCTCAACTCCGTTCAAATAAATCCACTATTTTAGTATACATCTTATATATATATATATATATATATATATATATATATACATATATATATATATAGTGCTTGTAATAGAGAGAGAAAAGAAAATAATACGAGCTTGACATACGGAGAGAATGCGATCATGAAGTTACGTAGTTCAATTTAAAATGGCACACGTTAATTTAAATGTAATGTGAGGGCATAGTCTTCCATAACTAGTGTTAAGAAAATATCACATGCTGAAATTAGCATTTAAATAGGGCGATTAATACCACGGTTTATGCGATATCATCTCAATTAGGAATAGTATAACTTTCTTTGTCCTCATAGCAAGCAACGAATGTAGACTATTACTTTTAAAACAAAAATTAAGATGGCAAACACGTAAAAACGACATCTTTAAATAGGAGACTACAATAAACCACATTTTGATTTGAATGCTGAGAAGTTGGTTTTCTTTGTAATTTAATGTCGTATCTTTACAATAATTACGTTTTCTCCATAAAAAAGGAGAGAATGAGATAGAGAGAAATTAATACAGTATGTGGATTATTGTAGCAGAACAAAACGCAAACATATGAGTATAGACCGAAAATGCAAATTTGATGCGTTGAAGGCAATAATTAGATGTCAAATATTACTTTCAAGCGAGAGATTAATATGAAGGACAAGTTAGTAATAGAAATTGATCATACTTTAGCAAGAAAGTAACTTGCGCTCTCATTGATTTACAATAGCCTCAGAGCAACGAACCTAAGCATTAAGAGAATAATAATAATCCATCAGTTTATTTTCTCGATACAGTGTACAGGATATATTTTTCAGCCTAATATGATTTCGGGTATTAAACATATTCATAATCGTTGTTAAGTTGTGAAAGCGAATAATTTAGGGTTATTTATCTGCTGTAAGGAAGCCTTAAATTTATTCCTAGAAATAATTGCGTTAGTTTAGATTTAAGATAATCTTATCAGAAGACACCCGGTTTTTCGATGTTAATCTTCGATAAACGAATACATACATTTTAAGAATTTATTAGGTAATCATGAGAATAACATACTATAAACAAATGTTGAAACACACACAATACGCAAATAAATGGAATATAGAGACACACGAATATATATATATATATATATATATATATATATATATATATATGTATATATATATATACATGACAAAAATTATAAATAAAAAAAATAAGTTATGTATTCATCAAAGTTCGGTCTTTATTTCAGGACTGTCTCACGATGAAGAATTTGAAAGAATAGAATGCAAGTACAATATTTGAAAATATGTAGAGCGTGTTTCATGTAAAAATATTTTTTCAAACGTAAGAGTCTTCATAATTACAAATAACATGGCATAGTTATCGCGTGAAAATAACGTTTTGGTTCTTTTTTCGAACGAATCATAGCCGTTAGAATTTAGCGTGTAGTGGGTGTATTGAAATAGAGTAGTGTTGTGGGTTGTTGTTTTTTTAATATCGATGCTATGTGAACAGTTTTGTTGTAGATGTAAACAGTGTACTTGTCAGGCACTAAAAAAGTATGATCGTTCCCTTAAGCTATATTTAATTCTTTCTAAAATATGACCTACGTGAGAGATCAGATTTGCATATTCTGATGAGATCTCAGCTTTTAACAACTGTTGATCGATAACATCGACATGTAAGTGTAACAGATTGTGAACATGTCTGTAAAAATTAATATAAAAAAATATCATATATATACAAGTTCTATTTGATAGTGAACACTCTTTATAACCCCGGTTGAAATTATTTGGATTGTAATCCTGTGGATGTTATCCTAACGTGGATTATAATATATATATATATATATATATATAAATATATATATATATATATTTATATATGTATGTATATATGTATGAATATATATATATATATGAATATATATATGTATATATATATGAATATATATATGTATATATATATATACAGCTATATATATGTAATATATGTATATGTATATATATATATATATATATGTATATATGCATATATATGTATATATACATATATATATATATATATATATATATATATATATACTTTTTTGATTTCATTAGGAATTATATAAACTCTGACATATCCGTTAAGACATATTTTTTTTACTTAAAATAGTATGTATCTTCAGTTCTACGTTACATTTATGGATAATATAAAAGTCAAGTGACCTATCATTCATTCCATCCAAAAAGCAGACTTAACTGTCTCGTCGAAACCCGGAAATTACTTTTCTGTAATTTCTCTATTTATCGTAATTATGCTGAACAAAAAAATGCATGCCTACTAATTAGTCGTCAGAATTATTTATTTCTTGTTTCATGTTCCTTCAGTCGAAGTCCTCAGAAATCAAGGGGCCCCTTCCTGGGGCTAAAACTTGATATATATATATATATATATATATATATATATATATATATGTATATATATATATGTATATATAGATGCATACATATTAAAATTGTCCATTCAAGTTCTACTTTACTTGTAAAACGTTAGTAAAGAAGTTGAGTAGAATAATTAGCCTTTTCCTAATTGAACAGATAACTATGGGTTGGTGCATCCTTCTAGGTGTCTCTTAGTATTATCAGATTCCAGGGCCATTATGCATCGAGTCTGGGGGAGTATACAGTCAAGTTGTGTTACTTAAAGTAACATTACTTTGAGAACGTGAAAAAAATATCGTATCAGCCAGTGTATAGCTTTCTTGAGGGGATCTAATTTGTGCTTCGAATACTGTTATTTTGCATATTTAGTCAGCGTTTATTTGTAGGGTGAATTTTCCTCATCTAAGGTTGTCCTGACAAACCCTACTGCAGAGAGACTGAACACACCCGAGGATGATATCTTGTAAATAATTAAAACTCTATCCTTAACACTATAACGTAAATGTTGTTATGAGTTAAATGATTACCGAATGAGAATCACAATAAAATAGACATGCTTGGTTTCCCCATCACTTTTGATCCAACCCGCCATTTACACGCTGACAATGTTCAAAAAAGATATTAAACATTCCTATCTCATATCCGAATTGATTGACAGCGTGTGTCTAATAATAGCTTACACTACATTTTAAATACAACAGAATGCTTGTCATTTTCATCCAAATTATTATTTAATTTTTAGAATATAATGAAAATCGATGAATATTGATTTCTATTTATCTTTTTATTTAACTAGTTCAATTTTCTAATGGCTGCTGTTATTTACGAGATAGTGGATATAAGCTTTTAGTGTCGGCATACTGCTTAACAGAGATAACCATGTCTCTACTTATAACATATACTAACTTACGCTTATAGGATGACAAACTGCTATTTATAGAAAATTATTTTATGTTTGTAGGTACTCGTCACAATGTATACTTTATTTTATAAAGTATCATTTTCTGTATCATAATATTTGTCTTAGGTCAAACAGTCTACGTACACTTTAAAGTGAATATTTTCTATCAGTCAGAACTGAAATGTGGATGAAAGGTTAGAACTCATTCACTTGAACATGCCTTTAAAAAGGTTTCATAATCGAATTATATTTTATATCGATATATATATATATATATATATATATATATATATATATATATATATATATATTCATAGTATGAACTTCTAATCTGTGTATATTATTATAGCTGAATAAACATATATATATATATATATATATATATATATATATATATAACAATAAAAAAATGTATATATAGAGGAGTTAAATAATATATACAGTATATAAACCAGAAATAGGGATAGGACGTATATTCAAAACGTATGAATACACTGTTCAAAGCAAATAATATACGTGTACACATATTTTAATATTTACACATGTATACATTTTATTACGTAAGATTAAAATAATACAATGGTAAATAAGTTAACAAATAAATAATATGAGGCATTGAGAATATGTAATCTTACATTTAAAATTACAATTCAGCTTTTAAAATTATTGAATATGTAATTAGAAAATTAAAATTCAATGTTGGAGTCAAGAAAAATGTTCTATTGAGAAAATTGCAAGTGAATAAATACCTGTAAACTATAAATAAATTAAATAAACCAAGATGCAATAATGATAAATAATAATTATCAATAATATACATTAAATAATAATTACAAATGATTAAAGAAAATACTAAATTCATTAATTACTAATATAGATCATAGTTAAATGGATGAAAGGGTTCGAAATAATAGGGTGAATGGATCTAAAGAAAACTATAGCTAAAATTAAAGATCTTAATAGAACTATAATATAAATTGGAAAATAGATACATATTTGAATATGAAAGTATTAAAGCGTATGTAACATATATTGGTATTTATTATATGTGAGGGTAATCTAATAGCCTAAAGATAAAATGGTACACTTATGAATCTAAAATCTAACATTAAATGCACCACATTGTAAATATAACTTATAAAGTCCCATTCCTTGATAACACAACAAAGGCAGGGGTAATTATATAGAGTTTAATTAAATAAAAGTAGTAATTTCACTTGTTTTAACTAGAAGTTAATTGTGATCATATTTTATATAGAAAATGTGTAAAAACCTATATACTTCTTATACGTCGACACTTTTAGAATACATATAACAATCTATAAAACACTATATATGTATATATATATATATATATATATATATATATATAATGAATCAATACATAAAAATATAACTAGTGTTAAAGGTACTTTACTCTTTAAACGGTTTCCGTTTCCAAACCTATATTTAATTTAAGTGTTCAACACTGTAGATTGATTGAGTTCTAATAATTTTTACTTCAATTACCCCTGACTAAATAAACATATAACTTATTTACCATGTCTACCGCGTAGCACTTGATTTGCTGACTCTATGTAATTTCCTGGCCTTCATTAATTTAGTTTAATGTATTTAATTAGATATATAGCTGTTAACGTTGTTTTATGTATTTTATACATATAACGTTTTTAAAAACAGGATGTGTGTATGATTATAACCGTTTTCAAAGGCTACAAAACTATCAACTGAGTAACTTTTTAATATTTCTGACGTTATGCAGCAGCTATCACATACACCATTATGAGAATTAGGGCAACAACACTATATTGGTCGTGGAATTACTCAAAAAGCGATCGTTATAAAATATTAACCGTATTCAGATATAAAATGAATGAAGTCTGTATTGATGCTCTCGGGCGTCATTCACAACATTGTTTATTAGATTCATTCATATTTATATTCTGTTAATTGAGTGGAGACTTTCAGAACCACCCCTTATATGTACGCAGAAAAAAACATATTTGCCAACGAATTATATGTGTTTATATCAAGTTTTGTATGTTTACATGTTTGTACATGTCTATCGATAGAATTATCTCCTAAACTAATTGAATGATCATTATGCATTTTGAAATACAACTCATGGGCGTAAGGGTGGGCGCAGTACGCTATATTTACTGAGATTATTATAAGGTAAAGGGTGCAAAGCAGTGAGTAACCAATTTTTTAAATTAAGATACTGTCGATTTTCTAAAATTCTCATTATATGTATCATTTATCAGTGAATAATTATTCCAAGATTTTTAAATTTCATTATTACTTAAAAATGTTTTAGAAAGGGTCATCATTTGTGAAAATTTTAGTAGTACAGACGTCTATAGTCATCAGACACTAATTAAGCAAGATCCCCTTAATCTCACTCTCTTCGGAAGACCCATTTAATCTTAAGCCTTATATTTGAGACATTTTCTAGCATAACATAAACGTCAAATGATGCTGTAATGAATCTTGTTCACAATCTGAATAACTATAATGAAACCTAAAGTTTAGTAGCATTATATGTTTATTTTAATATTCGTAATGTGCATAAATGTTATTCAAAACTGTTCTGGTTCAAAGATTTAGTCTACCCGTTCAAGCACGGGTATTTTCATAGTCTGCATATCAATATATAGATACACATACAACTTCATATAAATATTACAGGTTTACTAAAAACACACGATTGTTTAATTTAGCCGAATAACTTACCCTATGACTTACAGAATAAGAAGCATTTTTCTTTCTAATAAAGATATCCAGTTATGTATCTAGAGGTCTGTAAGACATCTTCAGTCACGTTTATAAGAGCTAATACTCAATACTACTATTATTAGATGCGGCCTAATTTGTTTAATATATATAAGCAAACATATACAACATACTGCAGTTTCTAGTTTATATATGTTTAATTAGAAATAAAAATGTTTTCATAGCCACGAAATAGCCTACACTGCACTCTCCAAAAGGCTGACAACAGAACATAAATAACATCATGTCTCAAACGAGGAGGAGATTCTGGGGGTATGGTATAATGAAAAGAGAACATATACTGAAGTACTTCTTTCAATTAAGCATTAAATAGAGTACAATAGTAATACTATTAGAAGTAATAGTATATTTTCAGCTTTATGAGACAAAAATCAAACTTCCATAAGTAATAGAGTATATATGTATTTCTTTGACTGTAAGTTGAAATAGCTTATTCGTCAGATAGTCATGCTTTTCATATAAATAGCATTTTAAGGCCGATCACGCATCTCCATACCCGGAATATACGAGGATATCCATTAATTCATTTTCATTTGAAAAGCTATTTTTACTTTTGTATCAACAAATAAAAATATGCATATTTGAAAGATTTAAAAAAAAAATTGTACATATTTTCTAATATTAACTTATCTATATTTATTATTATTGCTATAAACAATTTACATTGTGTTAATGTTTTCTAAAACAATTTATAATTACTATATTATGTTTTTCGATTATTTAATTACTCATTTCAAACTATATTTTTAATTCAGTCAATGAATATATTAATAGTTATGTAACCATGATTATTGTTCTTCTTATAATAATAATTGCTATTACATTTTTATGTATTGATAAAATATCGACAAAGTGAGAAATACTGTTTTAATTTGATAAAAGAACACAAATGTATCCTATTACTGGACTTTTGAAACTTTGGCTTTAATCAAAGCCAAAAGCTACTTACATATTAATTGTTTAACGTTTCAAAATGATATGGTTACAAACGAAATGACTATACCATCCATCTTTTATAGAACATGGTCGAAGAAAAGTATTTGTTTCTCATAACTCAGCGCGTATAAGTGTATGTGGAGTATTAAAACTTGCGAGTAGAAATTAATATATGACTTAACTTTAAATTTAGAGACAAATGTTTTATTTTCGCTTCAAATAAAGATCGAGCAATACCGTAATAATTCAACATAATTGTTTAAATCTTATTTAAAAGAAGTAAGAGTCATTTCGTAAAAGAGAAGAGGGAACTGTTTAATAACAAAAATAGCAAGACAAAAATTAAAGTAATAACAGGTTCTACGGGCCCGTCGCTTGCTTGCACTTCTGGTCATGCTTACGCTTTAAACATATCTTATATTGTTAAACGTGGAAACAGTATGGACGAATTTTAGGAATACCGATCATATTTTAATTAATATAATCTTACATAGTAGCGTTATGGGCAGCAGTAGATCGCTAATGTTGTTTTTATATCCACTTGTGGCAAAATCGTTTACCGGGAGCGATCTTTGGAAAGATATGTTACGACGGGACGATGTGTGACAACATGTGCACGTATGTGCAATGTCTCGTCTTGTTATCTCCAATGAACAATCCTCGTTTGAATGTCTTCTACTTCTGGCACTGGCTGGCTGGCTGGCTAGTTGGGTTGCTTGCTGGCTGGCTGTTTAGTCGGGGCTATCTTGCTTCAAATCAAACATAATGTAATAATGGAACAAACCATTTTACTTTTAAATATAAAAATATAATTTATTTTTGGCAAATAACATATTTAAAACTCGCATTTGTCAGAGCGTAACAAACGCATCTTGCTCGTTCACATTTCAGAAGCCGACTCTGAATTTTCAATCTCTTTATTAGAGAGAGAGAGAGAGAGAGAGAGAGAGAGGGGTAGGAAAGTGAGAAGGGGAGCGAGCCACAGTGAGTGGGAAAGAGAGAGAGAGAGGGGATATAGCCCTCATCGTTGTACGCTTTGATCTCTGAACCCATCACATGCACCTGTCATTGAATTGGTTTGACACCGACCTTCAGTCCTCCAAAATATGATCTCAAATGCAGATAGTTTCTGTTTTTTTTAATAAGTTTGGCATAAGGATTACGAATATAACTGGGAGACTTAGCCCCCCCCCCCCAAAAAAAAAGGTAATGCATTGTGCCGCAGATTCTCGATTGGACAAAATTTCCAATCAGAACTTTCTTTTAGCCAACGAGAGATGCCACAATATTCACTCCCAAAAATGTGTGCGTATAATACAAACCCAAACACACAGTGTTCTTCTATTTTTCTTTTCTTTTAATAGTCAACAAATATGATGAAGGCCTTTAATATAGTCTTGCGATGGACCGCGGGTATATTGGCAAACATAATAAGAGACGCTCATTACATATTTTACATATACTTAAAACACATTTATCTAACATACGTATACACAAGTTCATACGCAGACTCGTCGCTCATTGACAAAACGGAGGCACACTTGCATACATACATAAATAATATTTACTGATATTGTAATATTATATATTGAAAATCGCACGGTGACAATATAAAGAAGCAACTCTTTCTTACAGACTAAACGATTGACCTAGTTGGAACGTTACTTGGACACTTTGAATTTGAATTGTAATTTCTTCTTTTACATTTTATGTGTGAATTAAAATAATTTTTAATAGGCTGTGTCGTTCTTCATTATGCTATTCCCTTTCCGTATTCAGCGTCGTTGCATTTTCCTCTATTCTAATATTCCGCGAAATAATCGATATGTCGTCAATTCCAATGCATCGCACCTTTTATACATTGTGTGAATCTCTCGAGTTTAACGTCTCTTTATTCCATCTTTTGATTTCAAAGGAACAAACAAAATATGCTGTTAAATTTCATGATCAATACTTGAACTGATTCAATTTCATATCCATTATTTTGTTACAGCTTTCCCCGAAAGGTTTATAATATATACACACCATTTACATAAACCCTATTCTAGAAGAATGACTATATTTATGCATAATGACGCAATACTTGCAATCAAATAGAGGAGAATTATGTCTGATATGCTTTGAAATTGATAAGAGAATAACACGCAGTGACAACTTGTAAGACACTGGAAATAGATTGAGAAACAAGTGTATGAAAATTCGATATGCTTTTGATCGCTAAATTTAAATATCAATGAAACAACTTAAGATTTACGTTATATATCCTAATATAACAATATTAAAATCTGAATATGTGACTACGTATACATAAGCTCATGTTTTTCAGTTGCATGGTTAAGGTCAAACTATGGAAAATCGTCTATAACTTACTCTATTTGTAGCGACTTACTCTCGAAATACTTGGTCCACATGATTGAATAATGATAGTGGAAATTACTTCTTACGAATTAGTTAAATATGGTGGATTTCATAATCCAATGTCAGGCGGGTGATCTAGCATTGTTATACAGCAGGCTAAAGCTCATATCATCTAATGTCGTACACATACGGTTCAGTTTATTGCTATCCAATTTCTAAAAAGTATTTGTTGACAACATTTCGCTGAGGTTTAGGGATATACTGTCGATTGTTGCTCTACTTTACGATACCAAAACCCTATATTGTCAGCGGAATACATATCGGGGATATTAGGTCATGTTTAAGCGCTCTACCATCATAAACCGACTAAAGCGATCGTCGCCTTTAATTATTCTGGATAAACTTTTCATCACAGGTAATAATAGGATCGAGCAATGGATCAATTTCTTTCTAAAAAAAAGCGCTAACGTGACACAGATGAGTATTTTTGAGACGATCTTCATTTCCGAGCTATTTGAAATTGTTAAGGTTGTTTATCAAATGTTTGTTGCATCTAAAACTAATCCGACTGAACAGGTAATAACACCAGACAAAATATCTTTGAATTCCCCAACATTTCCCAAAGATTTACATGTGAAATTAAACGTAATACCAGTTCTCATTCCATTCTAATGTTTTAGGGAAGTTAATAAAATACACTTGATGTGAGAGATACATTCTGTGCGTATTTTTGGGGAAACGGGGTGCATTTTTAAGATATCTCGTGCGGTGTTATTACCTGTTCGATCGGATTAGTTTTAGTGGTAACACACATTTGATAAACAGCCCTAAACATTTAAAATGTAAACGATCTTTATTTCCGAACGGAAATAAAGATCGTTTACGTTCAGTTTATATCTGAAACTGGTATCCCACTCAAGTTTTTAAATTTTTTTTTTCTTCATTATACCTAGATTAAAGGGTGTGGCAACGCAATCGTCTAAAAAGTATGATCTATTTTTGGCGGGGAGTTATTTAGTTAAGTGTGTCATTAGGTACGTGTCATCCTATTTACTTAGACACAACATTTTTTTTTAATGTGGGGGATACAGTTCTCATACGAAGGGCACTCTAGATTGGAATAAAGAAATTGACTCAGTCTAGACGGATTTATCCTTCAGTGACTCGGGACAGAAAATATAAAGTGTAGCAGTATTACAGATACTTCATTTAAAGTATTTATTTGTTAAAAATATATAAGAGGTAACATAACACGAGGTCATCAAAAGTGCTGGACAGTGAGAGCCGTTTGTCATCCTCTATTAACACTGTCTATATTCTCTTAGCTAGAATAATTTCAGTCGACAAAATACCACATGTATGCTAGGGATAATCCTATTAAAACATATCAGTAATATGTATAAATGTAAGATATATATATATATATATATGTGTTGTTGTTATTATTATTATTATTATTATTATTATTATTATTATTATTATTATTATTATGAATTAAGTTTTTGTGTTAATACTGAAAAATGAATTGTTTTTCAATAATACATTCATTAAGTGGCAGATATTCAATCAATGTCCAAAATGTTATACAAAAAAGCTGTGTATAAAGATTCCTGGGGTGGGTCAATTTGTTTTAGGTAGAATTAGTTTGGGTGAAATTCTCTAGTGACAAGTCCCTAAAATCATATCACCAGAAAGTAAACTGATCTATCGACAAGTTTCCCAATGTGTATAATGTTCTTCTTACTTATCAGTAAGATACACAACATTGGCATACTCCTTTTTGATAAATTTCGTTCCAATTTGAAATTGTAAAATATTGGTGAAATCTTCGAAGAAATTGTATATAGATGCTGATCTCCATTACAATAGTATGCTGTCACAACTCTTAGAAATGTATCAAGGATTGCAAGAATAAATGAGAGCGAGATGCTTTCTCGAGATTTCTTGCTATAATCAGGCCCTCTTTGAGGATGGCTTGCGAAAAATTTTCAACGATATCTAAGAAGAAATGCTTGAAAAGTTTCGATTATTGAGATGTCTAATAATTCTGGCGGAATAGTATGTTCCCCACCTCAGCCAACATTTCCACCAGTTTCCTCGAACAGGCGAGGCAGTGGAAGATATAAAGACTCTGATATCGTCTGAACGGTTTGGTGATTATCGACGATGCTTGTTGAGATAAGGAATTTGAAATAAACATCCTCTTCAGTTAATGCTTCCTTTCACAAACAATCACGCATGAAGAGAGCGACTCAAAATATCTTCTTCAAATTCTCTGCCTTGACTTTTCCCAGGATTAAAATCCGCTCGGAGCGTTCGGTCTAGTTTAAACATCTCGTGCTATTAGCTCTTGCGGAAATAGGAATTATAATCAGTTAGAAACCGTTAATGGTGAAAATATAGTTTTATCGAAGATGTAACTATAGATGGAAAATAATAAGGCACCACAAGATAACATACACATATTGACACACATTGAAAACATATAAAGTGCTGTAGTTCATATAGAATAACTAAAGGAATTGCATATCTAACATAAGTACAGCAATAGATAACAACATACAACAGTAATACAAATAAAAGATAAAACAATATATAGTGGAAATATATATATATATATATATATATATATATATATATATATATATATATATATATATATATATATATATATATATTGAAAAATATAAAGTGGTGTAGTATATATAGAATACGTGTATGGATTGCATGTCTAACATAAGTACAGCAATAGATAAAAATAGACCACAGCAATCAAAATAAAACATAAAACAATATATAGTGGTACAATATATATATATATATATATATATATATATATATATATACATATAGTACTAGATAGAGTGAAAGAATAAAATAAGGTGCGACTCAAATTTTATTTACATTCAATGTTCAAGCAAAGTCCTTTAAAGTCCTTAACTTATGAGATTTCAAAGAAAATCTTCTCCTCAGAGGACCATTACCGCAATTACGTTACTGCAGGTAATAAAATAAAACTTTGAAAAGATATGAAAAAAAATACATAAATATACATAATATCATATAAAACATCAAATATATCGACCCAAAACATACTTGTTTGCTAAACGTATACAGTTCATCCAAGTTATAAACTTTAAAACAGCTTTAAGAAAGATATAAAAGAGGTTTATTAAATACAATCCATGTGCTGAATGGTATTCCCAAAACGAAAAGGTTATATAGGCGGATAATTTGGTTGCTATCGATGCAGTATATGACAGTGAAAAGTGTATCCAACGTGTATACAAATTAATAAAACGATAGAAAAAAACAAATCATGTGAAAAGTACAGAAAAACTCACTTGGTGTTGAATATTATAATGTCCAAGTTGATAGAAGTTGTGCAAACCATAACTTCCTGGTTAGATGCAAGCTCCTCCAAAACCAATTAGAATAAAATTAAACTCACCTGATGTATTCAGCCATTTTTTCTTCCGGGTTCGATTAAGTTAATCCAGTGAAAAAATGTTTACATTCGAAGGAAATCAAACCCCTCCAATCCCTATTGATAGCGTAACGAGTCTAAAAGAAACCCTTTTTCTCGGTAGGACAACCTTGCTGATAGTGGTTGAATGTCTACTGATTCAAACCGAGTATACAAATGGATGTTAAATGTCTGCGTTTACAACAACAACGCCCTCTTATAGTTACGGATGTGTAAAATCAGTTATATGCACACCGGATGCTATATGTCTGGGTCAAATCAGTTATCTGTATAACGGATATTAAAAGTATTGGTCACAGAGACGGATGTGTAACGTTTGGGTCCCTTAGACGGATGTGTAAATTTAAGGCAAAGCCACTAGACAGCTTCTTATGCAAACAAAATATTTGATTGTCTGCTTTAAGTATATAAACCAAATTCACACATCCAATACTATAAAATAATTTAGAAGATTTATGACATTAATAATTAATAAGTTATTAAAACATTTAGAGTATATTAAAATTAATATAATATCATTTAAAAGATTTATGCAATTAGTAATTAAGAATTCATTAAAACATTATAAATTTACTAATTTTACAATATTTTAAATTTAAAAATTTAGACGTTTTCAACTTCAAAAATGTAACGAGATATTTAGGCATCTTCAATGTCTAAACATTTTAGGCAGGGAAAATTTAACAAACGAAGCTCCAAAACTGGATACTCCGAAGCTGGTCACGACATTCACTCAATCAACTACGGTGGGTTTGGTGGTTGGCTGAATTGTGCATACTTGAATTCCCTCCTATGGCGACATTTGGAAACTAATTCATTTCTAGAGTTGATTAAATTTAAATGTGTAGGTGCTGTGGGAATCATCACGTCTTCTGAGTTGCATAGACCGCAAGATCTAGATCCTGAGTTATAAGAGTTTGATGTTTTCAGGATAGACCATTTTATACTGTGTGGAATATTTTTGGATCTTAGATTTTTAACTAATGTAGTCAGTGATGTCTTGTTGTTGCCGACATCGTTATTGAAGGAGTAATTATGCGCAAGTATGCGGGTTTTAATTAGATTTCCAGTGCCCCCAATATAGGTGTGTATCTTAGGGTTTCCTATTGTTCCTGAACCACTTGCATCCCTATTCACGGGTCTACTTCTGTTTACTGTGTTATTATGATATGGATAGGCTGGTTAATTAATTGTATATTATGGTTATCGTTATCGTTAACTACCATTGGAAGAGCGGTTTCGGTCTGCTGAGGTGGAGGGTGGGTATTAGAATTATTAGGTGTAGCATAATGGTGTAAATTTTTCATGAGGCTCAGTGGTTGAGTTTGAATAGAGGTTGCATTTATGTGATCTCTAGAGTTCATTGTAGAATTATTTATTTCAGTTACAGTACAAGCGTACACAATGTCAGTGTATGTGAAACTATTATCCAATGGGCATTCACTGGTACGCCTGCAGTTGCATGCGTTTATGGGCTTGGGACCACTAGCATTGGATTAGATAGATTTTATTTTTTGTTTGGGCTATGTTAGGCATAGTGGAGTAGGAGATTTTGATTGAGTTTTTATTAAGTATGGAACTATATTTATGTGTGTATTCAAAGGAGTTCTCTAATATTTTAAAGAACTCCTTGGTAATATTGGTGTTTACGTTTTTATTGGGTTAAACCAGATGTTGTTTTTCCTTCTAAGGCGTTTGCGTGAAGTGGGTATGGAATTATCTATGTGTTGCTCATTCACATCAGGTTTAATGGAATTACCCTGCTGTCTATGGTCATTTATATTTCTTTTAGTCCGGCTCCTATTGCTAATTGTCATATCATGTGCAATAATATTTACATTTGTAACTTCATGTTTATTCTGTTTATATAGTTTGTGTATATACATGTATATATATAGAGAGAGAAAGAGAGAGAAATGTGTTTTATGTGTTCACCAACGTTTCGTCTTTATTTGTAAGACTTCCTCAAGTACATGAAAATATTGGGTTGGCCTGATTGGTTAATGAGAAGGAGTAGTAGCTACTACTGGGAGCGCAGGACCGAGGTAAGAACTAATAGAAGTCTGTGATAGGGAATGTAATGCATGTGGATGGCTGTGAGTGAAAAAGTGGATAAGTGGGAGTGAATGAAATTAATGTGGATGGCTGTGAGTGAAAAGGTGGAGGGTGAAGAAACGAGAGGGGGGAGACTTTTTGTATTTGGTGTGTAGGTAGTGTCATAGTTTTAGAAAAGATTTGAAGAGGCTTGCGCTCCCAGTAGTGTCTACTACTTCTTCTCATTCACCCATCATGTGAACCCAATGTTTTAATGTACTTGCATGACATTTGTCTTAAAATTATTATCCTGAGGAAGTCTTACCAATAAAGACGAAACGTTGATGAATGCATAAAAATACATCTTTTGGTGTTTCTTTTTTCATTTCTCATTACATCGGATTACCGTCATCCTTCCTTTCTCATACATATATATATATATATATATATATATATATATATATATATATATATATATATATATATATACAAATGAAAGAAGAGAAATAAGAGATGTGACAAAAATCTATCACGTCTTCAGTTATTCAAAACAAGGTATATTAAATTAAATAATACTTATTTTCCTTCCTTAAGCCATGGCTTTTCAATGAATGTATCCTTGTCATCAGACGAATACAAATAATTGAGTTGGCAGCGGCCAAACTAAAAGTAACAATTTAAAAAGGTGTAAATGAAAATGTTTTATACACATTTTAGGGACGTGTTGTAAATGTCCAGACGAATAACGGTTAAAAATGGAAATAAAAAAGTTCACCGGTTATGATTCATGAATAATGAATCAGTAGTTTAAAATGTAATAGATCCAAGAATAATTACTCCATAGTCTTGTTGTAAAATAAATTGTTTAGGACGCAAACTGAATATTAGAGGTCAATTTTGAGTTCTTCAATAGGCACTCGGCAACAAAGAGTCATCTATATGTATGTATTTGTGAAGTTTTACAATTTTATGCGGGATATATATATATATATATATATATATATATATATATATATAATAAGTTATGAAAATTTATTTATCAGAATTAAGTTATACAGAGACTCCCACGTTTCATCCACGAAGGGGGGGGGATATTCAGGCTAAAATGCATGCAGTTAGTTTTGCCGGGTGTTTTTTTTTATATATACAGAAACTTAGTTAATCAATCAGATTATTTGTTGTTCTATTAGCCAATCGTTGGGCTTCTCACGAACAAAAGTCCGGTTAGTGTTATTTTTAATTTCCTATTCCATTGTTCTGTTTTTAATAGAGTAGGCTTTATCATTTTTCTTAAAATAAGGTCACACACGGGGTTCCTTGTATTTCTATTTTATATTTTGAGGTGTTATGTCTTAGTTAAGTTTAGGTTGTGTTTATTTATTTATTTGTTTATTTATTAATTTATTCATGTATTCTCAGCCTAACGTAAATGTTATTCTGTGCAGGCAGCTGTTTGCTATCTAACTTCTACAGTTTAATAGATGTTGGAGTCTTTAAAGCGTATGATTTAAAATTTCTCATTCAGACATAATCTACACGAGTCGTCTAAATTTCTACATGTACTGGCCTGTTGTATTATTTTCCATTCAATTATTTGTGGGGGTCTTTTTTTCTTTGAGCTCCCAATAATCGTTAGCTAGTGCTGTTTTAATTCGACGTTTTCTGTTTTGAAATGTGCTTTTGTGGTCGTACTATCTGGTTTTAACATATATGGTTGTTCTTCTTGTTATTCGGTTTTTCCTTGCCAAATATATTTTCATAACTTTCTACCTAGCTCTTATTTCCTATCGAGCAGTGTTGAAGTGAATACTGAAAATTGATACAAAAAAATGTATATCCCCTTCATGTGGATACATGAAATAGAAAATAAAATAATTATATATATATATATATATATATATATATATATATAAATGGTGACACATTTACAGGCGATATATATATATATATATATATATATATATATGTATATCGCGCATAAAATGGTCAAACTATACATATATACACGTATAGATAACTCATCTCACTATATACACGGCAATTTTAAGAGATTAATTAGTTTTACGATATCGTTGATTTTCAGCTGTAAAGGCTCAATAATAAAGTGGTCTAAGACAAGGCTCTTGTTTGGCCGTATCTTTATTGAAGGAAGTTTGAATCTTATACGAGTTTTATTTGTGTGTGTTGTATTCTTAGTTGATTCTATGTCCCGAGGATAACACAACTCATGTGTTTAGTGATTTTACCCGCGAATAAAATAACATAACATGCAGCATAATACATAATATGCAGTGGGTAGAAATCTGTTTTCTAATAATTAAAGATATAAATAAAGACAATAGACGAATCTGCAGTCTACACATAAACCACACGAAAATAAACGATATATAAAGAGAGGTTTCCGCCTACAAATGGAGAATACATTTTAAGCGAATGTTTTGATCCATGCATTTACATCATATCAATAGTATAAATAAAAATATTAATAGCAAAATAGCATAAACAATAATCACATAAACAACAATATAATCATTTTAAATAGCAGGAATAAAAATACATGCTAACCTCACTGTTATGGTGCCGTACCTACCTACGGAGAACTAATGGACTCGTCCACCTTATAAATACGGGAAGCACGTGACACTTGTTCTCTTCTTCCCCGGCAAACCGGCAATGGCGGTTGAGAGCACCATCTCATTGTATCTCTTTCATTCTATTATATAATATATATACCTTTGTTCATTTAAACCATGTGTTCCTGTGTCATTCATTCGGCCTTACCTAGGTCCACAACAAATGGCGACGAAAGAATTCGAACTATTGGGTCAAAAAACTGAAAATACCACGTGAAAATGCACTCACACGGTTAATGCAGGAAGCCGCACTCATGAAAAAGAAAGGTTTTTGCCGAACGGTCGAGAGAAAAAAAGGGAACTCAACTGACACAAAAAAAAACACCAAAAAAAAACGTTGAATTCTTAAGTGCGAGAAAATTGTTTTCTTTTAAGAAAAAGAAAACTGAAATGAACATGTTGTGCTCTAATTTTGAAAACTGCTTATCGAAAAAAAAACAGCTTGAAATTAGGTGCGCGTTTCCTCTAGTTTGGGAAAACTAGTTAAAAAAACAACAAAAAAAAACAAACAACTGAAATTGAATGCGCGTTTTTTTTTCTCTGGTTTGGAAAACTAACAAAAAAAAAGAATACCGAACACGAAGGAAGCGAGCATTGTTTTTTATAGACGAACTTCACAGCGAGTTTTTTTGACGAGCACACACAAAAAAATGAAACCGACACCACGTACTTCATTTAAAGAAACCAGATAAAAGAAACAAAACATGAAATGAATCACACGTGCGCTACTCCATAAAAAAGACGCACGATAAAAAAAGGTCAGTTTCATTTTCTCTCTTTCTTTTCCGACTTGTACTGAAATATTTTAAAATGCAGAAAGAATTAATTGTGAAACAGATTTTTTTTCTCTTCGTTAAAATTAAAAACGTGTATAAGAAACGAACATTACATAATCTTTTCATAACTAAAAGGGCGTCTTGCCAGCGCTAATTTAAAGAAAAGAACTTATTGTAAATTCATTAAATAACGAGAGAATATTAATTTTCAAAATAAAAAAATAAAAAATAAGTGAATATACGCGTATATAGAGAAAAGGAAAAGTTTCATAATCTTTTCATAATTAAAACGGCGCCTAGCAAACGCTAATTTAAAGGAAAGAACTCTTACAAAATCATAAGATAATGAGAAAATATTAATTTTCTAAATAAAATCAGAAACTAAACGGTTGAATATGGAAGATATTAAGTCTATAATCGCCGAACTAGCGAAATACCAAATCTCCCAGCAACAACAAACTGAGGAAAGATTTCAAAAGCTTTTATTAGAACAGAACCAAAATGTTTTATTACACAAAAAGGAGTATGATGAAAGATTGGAATTTCTGATACAAACAATATCGCGCAGTGACCAAAAAAATGAAAAAGACGACACGTTTTCGAAGAACGCAATTTAGAACAGTATTGATAATTACTCATACACGGAAAATAATACATTTGAAGAATATTTCCGAAGATATGAAGACCTATATAAAATTGACTGCGGTAGTTGGAGTGATGCGAAGAAGCTACGCTTCCTTCTTAGAAAATTAAATACCACAGAACATACGAAATTCGTGGATTTCATTTTGCCTCGGAAAACTAGCGAGCTAACTTTCATAGAAGCGGTTGGTTTATTGACAGAACTGTTTAGTCCAAGAACTACACTATTCCACAAACGATGGGAATGCATGAACCTGGTAAAGAAAGACGAGGAAGACTACGCTACTTTTGCATCGATAGTGAACAAGCATTGTGACGATTTTAAACTAGCTGAATTAAGTGCAGATAATTTCAAGTGTCTAATTTTTGTACAAGGTTTAATCTTAGGAAATAACACGGAGATAAGGCGTAGAGTTCTAAATAAATTATAGAATGAACCAAGCCTTACGCTGCACAAGTTGGCTGAGGACTGTCAAAGATTTGTAAATGTAAAACAGGACTCAAAAGACATTGAATTGTCCGGCATTGCGCATATAAAAAAGGTACATCAAAAAACAAAAGCTCAACCTTATAGAAAAATAAGAAATAATAATTTTGATGTAACAAAGACAAACCAAACCAGTAAAAAAATAAATAAATTGCCACCAAGCCCTTGTTCACGTTTTAAAACCTGTATGAAATTCAAAAAAGTTGGACATAAAAGTTCGCACTGCAGAACGGGCAGAGGAAATAAAATGCGGATTCAAGCCACTAGGACAAAGAAGGAAAAATGCATGAACATAAGAAAATATGTACAGGTGAAAATCCTGGATAAAAATATAAAATTGCAATTGGATTCTGGTTCAGACGTTTCCATTATAAATTGACATACATGGAGGAGATTAAATAAACCTACTCTATCAAGAACAAACAGGCTGGCAAGCACAGTTACTGGTGAAAGAATTACATTTGAAAGAGAATTGATCACAAATGTGTCCCTAATGGGAAATACTAAAAAACTCAAACTACTGGTACTGAAGGATTCGAATAATCTTGTTGGTTCAGAATTTATGCAGGCATTTGATTCATGGAAGTTGCCGATACATACATTTTGTAAAAAAATAAATAGTCGCGCAACAGAATCGGAAAAACTACAACGAGAATTAAAAAAATCGTTTCCAGAGGTTTTTTTCTGGCGGTCTTGGATGCTGCACTAAAATGACTGCAAAATTCCGTCTAAAAGAAAATGTACTGCCGGTATTTAGAAAAGAAAGGAAAGTACCCTTCGCCTCGATTGAAAAAATAAACGCTGAATTAGACCGACTGGTAAAGATGGGTATTTTATCAAAAGTACAACACAGCCAGTGGGCAGCACCCACGGTTTATGTAAAGAAAAATTCTAATGAGATTCGTGTATGTGCAGATTTTTCAACAGGACTGAATACTCCCCTCGCGGACTATCACTACCCACTCCATACGCCGGAAGAAGTGTTTGCAAGCTTAAATAGAGGAAGATTTTTTTCAAAAATAGACCTAAGTGAGGCATACCTACAAATACCGGTGGATAAAGATTGTTCTAAGCTGTTATGTATAAACACACATCGTGGTTTATATGAATTCGAAAGATTAGCGTTCGGAGTTAAGGTCGCGCCAGCCATTTTCCAACAAGTAGTGGACACAATGCTGGGCGGACTCGATTTCGCAATAGCGTATCTCGATGACATCTTGATTAACAGCAAAGATATCGAACAACACCAAAAACATGTAAATCAAGTGTTTGCGAGAATCCAAGATTATGGGTTCAAAGTAAAAGAAGAAACATGTGATTTTTTCCTGGAGGAAATAAAATATCTCGGTCATGTGATCGACAAGGACGGCAGAAGACCAGACCCAGAAAGGGCTACCGCAATAAAAAACATGCCGGCGCCAGAAAACGTCATGACATTACAGAGTTTTCTGGGCCTAGCAAATTACTACCAGGCTTTTATCCCAGAAATGCATAATTTGCGTGCTCCATTAAATGAGCTATTAAAAAAAGGTAAAGCCTGGGTATGGACACCTGAATATCAGGATGCATTTAATAACATCATAGAAAGACTTACGTCAGAGTTATTTCTAACACATTACAACCCAGAATTGGACATAATCGTAGCTAGCGACGCTAGTTCATATGGTTTAGGAGCATGTATCTTACACAAAATGCCTGATGGAACCCATAAACCCATTGCACATGCATCAAGGACCTTGCTCCCAGCGGAAAAACAGAATTCTCAAATCGAGAAAGAAGCCCTAGCAATAATATTTGCAGTAACAACGTTTCACCGATACATACATGGTAGACAATTTACCTTACAGACAGACCATAAGCCGCTAATTACAATTTATGGATATAAAAAGGCCTACCTGTATATACAGCTAATAGACTACAAACATGGGCAACTATCTTATCAAACTACAACTTTAAAATGCAACATTTGCATTCAAATAAAATCTATCATGCAGATGGATTGTCGAGATTAGTGCCAAAACAGAGAGAGACTCTAGAAGACACAGTGATTGCGTCTCTTCAAACAGAAGGAGATTTTAAAGAGATTTTGTGCAACGCAATGAGAGAGCTCCCGGTGACATTATACGAGATAAAAAAAGAAGCTCAAGAGGACGAATTTATCACCAGAACAAAAATGAAATTGGTAGATAAGGATTTACATGCGGCAAAGAGTGTCTTACTCTGTGATGACGTACTCATGCATAACGAAAGGGTGGTCATCCCAGAAAAACTACGAAAGCAAATTCTGAAAGATTTTCATGTTGGCCATCCAGGGATAACCAAGATGAAGGGGTTAATGAGGAGTTTTGTGTACTGGCCATGTATGGACAACGACATTGAAAAAGCAGTAAAGCTGTGTAAAGGCTGTGCCTTAGCGGCAAAAGCACCGCATATAAAGCATAGCCCATGGCCAAAGACCGACCGTCCGTGGGAAAGAATTCACGTGGATTTCGCCGGACCATTGGAAGGATTTTACTTCTTAATCGTAGTCGACAGTTTTTCAAAGTGGCCCGAGGTACTAACGTTGCAAGAGTCCCACGTCAGAGGTTACGATAAGATTCCTACATGAACTATTTGCCCGTTTTGGGGTAGTGGATTGTTGGTGAGTGATAATGGGACGCAGTTCACGTCATCAGATTTTGAGGAGTTCTGCGCGACGTTTCAAATCAGACATATAACGACGCCCCCGTATCATCCTAGGTCAAACGGCCAGCGGAACGCTTTGTAGAACCATTAAAAAGAGCATTAAAAAAGGCCGGTGATACTCCTAAAGAGAAGGATTTACAACAATTCTTACAAGTATATAGAATTACAAAAAACATGAACATAGCATCATCATTATGACCCGCAGAGATAATGTTTGCGCGGAATGTGAAGTCCGTGTTTGATAAATTATTACCTAAACATAATAATTATGACCGAATCTCTACGGTACCGGAGAAAAAATACAACCCAGGAGATAGGGTATATTTTAAGATGTTCAAAAACAATGCATCGTTCTGGGAACCCAGTACAATTTAAAAGAGGATCGGATCGATGGTCTATATCATAAAAGGACCACGGTTCTCGCATAAGAGACATCTAAATCAGATCAGAAAAAGACTGTCAGATGACACTGACAGCGCCCCACAAGGAGAAGATGTGATGGACGTGATATATGACACCTTCAACTTACCAGCACCCCAGGTAGTCACACGTAAACGACAACCAAAAAGAAAACGAATGGCTCCGGACTACCTAGAGATAGATCCGGAAAGGAAACGTTATTAAGACTCCTGAGGTGGTAAGGCTTGGAAGGGGGGTGTTATGGTGCCGTACCTTCCTACGGAGAACTAATGGACTCGTCCACCTTATAAATACGGGAAGCACGTGACACTTGTTTTCTTCTTCCCCGGCAAACCAGCAATGGCGGTTGAGAGCAACATCTCCTTGTATCTCTTTCTTTCTATTATATAATATATACCTTTGTTCATTTAAACCATGTGTTCCTGTGTCATTCATTCGGCCTTACCTAGGTCCACAACACTCACCATACACCAATAACTCTTATGTCAACAGCGATAGGGAATCTTACATCTTTTGAACGAGTACTTAATTGCTTAACATTAGGTAAGTAGCGCAGGTCAGTCTCTCCTATATACAGATGGTTTAAAACACAGCAGCAGCCACTTTTTTATAATTGCCGATCATAATATGGAGATTGCCGTATGTAATTTACTACTGCTATATCTATTCATAGTAGGTGTTTATATATTTCTCGTGGGTGAAAATAGCTGTCTCGTTATAAAACAGTTTTTTGAATCTATGTAGAATTTTTGTGAAATGTGTAAATTCATTTTGAATTGCAGTCAACTAGTTTTTCTGCTTTTCTTTTGTTAAATCATAGTCATTTTGATCATTGACTTACAAACGTTAGTCACGTTGGACATAGAGAGTTTTATAGTATTTTGTTATGAATTATTTAAATTGTTCGGACTACTGTTCTCATATTGGGTGTTACTTTCACAACGTTTCGGCCGATGTAAACTCCGACCGTCCTCAGGTGTGTATTGATCGATGAGTGGTGGAAATAATGTTCTTGTAGTTTTTTTTTCCAACAAATCATACTCGTTAGAATATAAACAATTCCCAACATTTCAAATTATATTCATTATATCAAATTGGTACGAACCCGAATTAATACGAAAAAAAAAAAAAAACACATTTAACTATCTTTCCATTTCATAAAGACATCACATATGTTGAATTCTTACGACCATTGTTTATTGGAATAAAGAACACAAACATTATTTATATTATTTCCACCATTTTCCAATAAGAGTGATTGTCAAAATGCACATGAGGACGGTCGGAGTTTTCGTCGGCCGAAACAATCCATAAAATACATATTATCATTCCTCATCTCCAAAATGTAGAAAGAAAGTATGTTGTTAGTTGGCAAAGCTCGTTATTTGCAACAGATTTAAGTAAGATCTATTCTGTCATGTTTCTTATTGCAAGTGGGGTGTTTTATATTCACTTTTTCATTTAAGTTTAATAACTGTTTAAATCATTTGCTTTTGTCATTTTTGTGGATTACACAACTGTAACTCAGTTCAGCAGTATATTTGTTAAACATTATATGTAGTTTGTTATTGTCAGGGAAATGCTTAGTCAAGAGACAGAAAGTGCCTGATTTCTGATGCAATCGTCTACCAACATAAAAGTCAGATACGCTCTGAGATCTGAGGAGATGCCGTTGACGGCTTTTTTATCGACTATATAACCTTGGTTTTAACTGTGTTTGACGGCCTATTTAATTCCCTCACAATCTTCTTCTCTAGTCCATTTTTGTGTATTGTAGATTCTTGACTGAGCTCAAATCTCCGGTGCCCTCCTGGAGAATATTCACAGCAATAAGTCGTCTAGCTACCACGACAAAAACGTCCTTTCTTCATCTGACGACCTAAAAGAAAACGGAACGTCTATGAACAGTATTTTCATATCTGAAGAACACAACACTGCATGAATTCTTTTAAGTCGCTTTTCAGTCTAATGTGAGCAAATACTTTTTGAGTCGTCCCATTATAGAATCAAATTCGGTATTTTCTAGTAATAATATTGTTAGTCATCGAATTGACAATCTTATCAAAACTTACCCGAAAATAGGTGTTCACTTTTACTACTTCGACCGGTATTTTATCGTGGTGTATCATACATGCGATGAATAATGTTTGTATTTTAAGGACTTACACATGTTTTTCCTTATTATACTCGGAAATATAATTATACGAAGTTCAACAGAAATCTGATTAATATACAGTTATTTATTTTTCAAAACTAATTTAGGATTTATAGATCTTGCATATGATATTGTTGGCATTTTTCATATTGGATCACTGTTGTAGAAGTTTAATGATAAGCGTAAAAGGTCTACACCATTTTATTTCCCTTAAATATTGAATAACATCATACCTGTAAAATATATTTTCCTTATTTATTACGTGTTTTATTTTAATGATGTGAAGAATCATTTTTATAATTTTCAGATTTAGAACTATGAAGAACATTAATTTATGAATATCAATCAATCAATTTTATTGGGTCACTGTACTGTTGTCTTGGGTTAATAACTCTTAAAGGTCTGCAACATTCGAATTTGTTTTCAATAGTGATTTAAATCAAACCTGTGAAATAAACTTTCCTTATTTATTATGTGTCCTTGTTAATGATGTGGATATATCAGAAATAACATAATTCTTTTTTAAAGTTTTCAGATTTAGAATTATGAAGAACATCAATGCATAAATATACAACAACTTATTTCATTGGAAAAGTACAGTAAATAATTTGGAAAGACGGAATATATTGCTTGTATATATGGTTTCATGTTTATCTAAGACAACTATAAACCTCAATACTGTAGGCCTCATGACAAGCTGTTCTGCCAGGTTGTTCCAGGGAGCAGAAACACGAACATGAATGCAGGTTTTTTTTGTTGAGACGAAATAAACGGGTGTGAGCGGTGGCTCTAGCTAGGTGTTGGGGTAAAAAAAGTTCTCCACAGGTTGTTTTACAGTACCGTGCATGCTTCTGCTGTATCGCAGAATAAAGTGCCCATGCATTTTCCCTGCTCAAGTAAGTACAGATTTAGTCGCTAAACCTTTTTTTGTAGGTAAGCGTTGGAATGTATATGTGTATGATACAAATAATATTTAAAATATAATTTACTCATGGGGGTGACCCTAAACAAACATCCATTAAAGTGTTAAACCCTTTTTCATTTGATTACCATTTAAACAAAATGTTAATAAATGGACAATAAATTATTTTTGTAGGAAATATGATTCAATAGTAAAAGTAAATTGAATTAAATTGAATTAATTGTTATGAAATTATAGCCATTAAGATGATGATGTTTGAATTACTATTTATTTATTTATTGAAAATAAAAAGTGCCAAAATGTGCAATCGTTTTAGACATGGCGACTTTCTAAGAATTATTTCCACATGAAAGCGTTTGTTTCAATGTTATTAAGCGTTTCAAGTCCTATTTAATACTATATCAATGATTTCGTAAAATGTAAAAGGACAACGAAACAAACATGAAAATTAACAAGAGCCCCAACAAGCACAAGAAATGTACATCTATGAAAATAAACTAGCCAACTCGCGCCTATGGGGAGTAGATTCATTAAATAAATTCCATAGATCAACTGTGAATTATTGAATATCATTACTACGAATACTAATAGCGAAAATAATAATAATAACAATAACAATAATAATAAGTTATATTAAAGCGATAAGCTGTAGAATTGTCTGCCACATTTTAGCGATCAGTGTTGTCTGAAAGCGGTGAGTGGGCAAAATATATATCCTATACTTTTGTTGTCTTAATTTAGTGGATTTTATTTGAAAATATTAATTTGTTTTCTTGTCTTTGAATGTTATTTTTTAAATACTGGTTAATGCTTATATTTTGTTGAATTCTTTTCAATGTCCATTGTTATTTTGCAAGAAGCTAAACTATGTATTAAAGATAACGTTCTTTACACAAAACTGTGGCCAAATGTGATCGCCTCGGTTCACGCTAAAATAAATCAGCACAAGACAAATGTTCGTATATCTTGATTGAGTCTGGGAGGTGTGCTTTTTCTCAGTCCGCGCGAAAATAGGTACCCCAGTCGTGGTCGCCGCTATCTTTCTGGTCAGTTGTCGGTCCGATCTGTCCCGATCCGCTCTCTGTCCAGGTTCGATCCTAACTGTTCATCTTCTCTCCGAAACCTAAACTCGTAAACTTTTTGTCATAAACCTTACTGTCGTCAAAGTGTCGTAAAACTAACCTACCCCACTGTCGCAAAACACCGTTACTCCCAAAGGTCGTGTCCGGTATTTTTCTGAGTAACCTGTCCTGAACAATGGAAATTGACCACTCCCGTATTTCTTTTGTCTCTGGCGATTAGTCACTTCCAATCCTGTATTTTCTTTTGTGTCCGTTCATGAGTCATTTCCTATTCCTGACCGGGCTCCGACCTTTGCGGCATCCATAGTGTCACAAAACCCTACCATAAACCTACTACAATCACTGTCCTGTTGGAAACTATGCTCTTTATTTATGGATTTGTTTGGAGTTTTGGGGAGAAAGGGGTCAAGGTGTGGGTTTACCAGGACTTAAGTTTAGTGGTATGGTTAATGAATGGTATATTTTGTTTTGTAAGAAAGATATAATGATATCACGTGATGAAATTTAAATATACTACAAATAAAACATCATAATAATGTTGAATATAGAATTGCTAAAAAATTGTTTTTTAGACGGCAGATAGTTTGCAGGGTTGACTAATGCTCAAATAGCTGACAAACAAATAATATGCTCAAATATTTTTAAAAATCTGACAGATTAAGGGAGAGATAAAAACAGCCTCGCCAATATTATAGATGCCAACCTTCAATAATAATGATCATAATAATTATAATAGCAATAATCCAACGATAATACTTCATATTTAAGCAATTAATACTAAAAATTATGCCAAATGTTAGCGAGTATTTGTGTTTGATTTTTCAAGCGGCAACGGGGTAGTATCATTCACCTTATCAATATGTTGTCTGAATTTTGCGGACTGTTTTTTTTTTACAACATATTTGTTTTTCTGATGCTTGCGGATTAATGTTTTATTTTACATTTTAATTTTGCAAATATTTAAAATTATGACAAAAGATTCACGTTTTTCAACAACACAAATAAACCTTAAATTAACCTATTACTAATCCTATGTCTTAGTGGCAACTACATTCTTTTCGTTGTGTAATATTTAAAATAATTGTTTTTTCGCCATGTTTCTTTTTATTTCAAGATTAAAACTGGAGACATTATCTATGAGCATTACACAATATGAAACACGATTTGTTCAAAGTAATTTTTTTAGAAATAATTCGTTTTCTTAAACGTCAGTAACTACTTACATTAAGTCGAGAATAGAGGAAATATAGACAATCATACGTCAGACAATAACATTTCCATTCCAAAAGAAGAAGGTAAGACCTGGCAGTCTAAACTAAGATCAAACGTAGTAATATTTGAGCATTGCTATCAAACGTATTTAATAATTGAATACAACTAGTAGAATGCATTATTTATATATTGTCGTTGTTTTAAATGTCTACATTAATATTCGGGCAATCTGATAGCAACTATTATGGCAACAGATGGCAAAGGTAAGCTGAAAAGTGTTGTTCTGAATAAAGAGTTAATGTTCTTGATATAATATAAATAATATATATAGAACAATGTAATAGAAAGAAGAAATAAAAAG
>OY744524.1:97283099-97293099 GCA_963556195.1 Sepiola atlantica
AGTGTCAACTGATGAGGTACGATGAATCACAGCGCATCAACATCATCGGGAGGCCATGATCTCAGAACAAATCTTGAGAGAGCATATCAACATTTTTAGAATGTTATATTATAAACCATTGCGCTTAATAAGAAGGCATAAGAACGCGGCATTCTCTGGTGAATATATGCGCTTTGGGTTCAGTAATAAGAAGAATTCGATCTATGTATTACGAAAATAACCCAATACGTTTTATTAAATCAAAGCTTATATGTATTTATTTGATTACGGCTGGGAATTGTTTTCAATGTTCGATACTTTTAGTTGTCGAAGAGAAATCCTAATTGTTTATTCGATCATTTTAGTAGTGTGCCCTCGAAAATGTGTATGTTTTTAAAGTTCGTTCGTTGTTTTTGTTATTTAATCTGTGTCTTCCAAGATCCAGACATCCTGATTGGTTCAATCGAAATCGGCGGTGAAATATTTCTTGGTGTGTGTGTATACCTCTATCTGGTGCAGGAGTGAATAATAAGTCCTGATGTATATCGTAATGATCATTGAGGTGGGTGTAGGTTAAAATGAGATAACCGCATAATCTTCGTCGCTCTAGTAGAAAATTAAATTAAAAAGAAACAGCTAAAATCTCTAATCGGCGAATATGTTTTAAATAAAAAAAATATAATACAAATAAAAATCATTTTGCTTTTAATGCTAGTTTCTATATTCACTCTTATTTTATTAGAAATAATACTGAATTTTAATTTCGAAATATCGACACTATATCATATAATAAAAACATGTGTCGTATTGAGTGTCTTAAATATTTATATACGAAATTATTTATAATACAGTATGACTTTATCCAATGTAAATAAGTTAACACTCAATCTTAGGATATATATTTTGAAATATTTTTTCTCAAAATAATTATATAAATCCATACAATTCACTTTATTAAACACACATTAGTTGTATATCTGAATTGAATTAAATTGCATGTCATTATAATTTTAGGTCAACGGTGTAAGCAATATTAAACCTTACTTCTTGATAATTTCGTTGCACAGCTCCAAATTTCGTAAGACCTTCTAAACGTTCACCGTAATTAACAGTAGCCCCTTTCGTCTACAGTGGGCACTTGCCTTGTTCCAGGTAAACTAAGTTTCAAAAAATACAATAAAAAATAAAATAATCTGAAATAAAACATAAAACGTCGAGAAATTGTGATGCAAGTAATCACGTAGTCTTTTTTAGAGATAGTCACATAAATTCAATTATAATGAAAGATATATATATATATATATATATATATATATATATATATATATGTGTGTGTGTGTGGGTGTGTGTGTATGTGTGTGATACATATTACTTAACAGAAATAAGCCGTAGTTATAATGAAACACATTCATATCATTGTTATATCTGGCCTTAAATACGGATAGTGCCCTATATTTCGGATTTTTTTAGAGAAAGATCGATATTTTGTATTATTAAGATTATTCGGACTAATGTTGTATCGTTCGATGTAACCTCCGACCTTCTTCAGGTACGTATTGTAAAACTCGGGAACCTTTACGTCACAGTTAGGAATCTATACAGAATTTGGAACGGAACCTGTTATTTAATCCACGAGTGTCGTTTGCTCTTGTTCCGAAAAGCATGTCCGGTTTGAAGTCTTAAGTAATTCGTAATTGTATTATTAGTATCACCTGTACTTCATCTCCATCTTCCAAAAGACAGTCACTTAGTAGTGATTAATATTTATCACATATCTAGCGCTCCACAGATTTCTAAATGAAGCTTCCCGAGTTCGACAACAGAAGTAAAATCGACAATAGCATTCTGGGAATAATACTCAAGTTTAGTACTTTAGTTTGATTAATCACAATAATAAATGTATCTTCTTATTGGACAAGTTAATCCAACTGTATATGAATGATGCTGAGTGTGATTTTAACTGCTTAGTATATTTAATAAAATAAAAGTTATATCTTTATAAAGACGGGTTTAGATTTGCCTTCCCCTGCCAAGTAAACTAGAAACACTTCTAAATTAAAAACAATGTCGATTCATATTATAAATATATCAGACCACCCGATAAAAATGTATCTAGTTTCAATGCAAAACTAAAAGAACAAGATGTCACTGAGATGAAGGACTTCATCTAAAGTTATATAATAGGTTTACCTAAATATAATACCTTTTGTTATTTAATGTAAACTCTCACAAAAAAAAAACACACGCACGGAGTATACTTATATATATATATATATATATATATATATATATATATATATATATATATATATATATATATATATATATATATATATATACACGCTTATTTGGTGTTATTTTTTGTGATCCTCAACAGGTTTGTACCGGTGCGTTTTTATTATTTATCGCTACTTGCAGCTGTTTGTTTATTTTAAGAATATGCAGAGTATCGCATTTTTTTCTTATCGGACGATTGATTTAATTAATTTATGAATTATTTTTTGTGTGCACAAAATCTAGACATGAACACATAGGCAGAAACACGTGTCCATTTCTACCTTTTGTGCACGCAAAAATAATTCATAAACTAAGGAAATTAATCTGTATACCAAAAAATAATTTATAAATTATTTTAATAAATCTACACACATATATATATATATATATATATATATAAATACATTATTCGTGGTACAAAATTTAATAACGGCGAGGAATACGGACGTTTGGGACATTTTTGGGAGTGATGAATGAAATTAAACAAGTATAAAAACGAGAGGAAACGATTAAATTAATGAATGTACTAAGCCGGCTTTCGTCCACACTCATCAGAGTATTAATGTGAAAGTAATTAAATACGACTAAAACCTAAAACAATTATAATGAAAACTAGTGACAAGTTTTGGAGAGAAAAAAAAATATGAAAAAAAAATATGGGGAGAAGGGTCACAAGTTGATCACATTAAGTCCTAAAAGCCACTCCTTTTGTTTACAAAGGGAGGGTTTGATTGACTTGATATATAGGGTTTCCAGGACTTTAAGGTGGAATAGAGAATGCGATCTACTTATGACAGAAAACCAGTCACTAGTGTGCGTCGACGCACATTCGGCGCTATTTATAAGATGGTCAGCAATAGCAGACCCGGATGTGTTGACTAAATTATTTAAATTATTTAGGCGGCCTCGGCGTATGGCAGGGGGAGGGGGTGTTGTTTGATTCTGGATTCACACCTTTGCACTGTACTTCCCACGTATACGGCATCGCACCGACATTTAAATTGATAAATTATATTACTGATATGTTGGGGTGGGAGAACATCCTTATGAATAGATTTGGTCCATAGATAGCAAAGACAAATGCGGTGTTGTTTACAATTGCTAAACGGAAACGCATATACGGGCTGTTTTCGTTTAAGATTCCCTAACATATGGAAAGCCATTCCTGATATAGGCTCTTATATCATGTCGATGGCAATCATAATGGATCTGGTGTTATTCTCATGTTGGAGTCGCTTTTTTCATGAAGTCATCGGTAGCAGTTGACGGGCTAATTCCAGTTTCAAATAAAGGGAATTGGTGCGGATTGGTGTCCTGTAAAGGGATTTGAATGAATCCTCTTAATATTTAGAAATAAGATCAACGTTAGGATTAGAAGAACCAGCTTAAACCTTATTTTTTTTATATTTACAACTTTTCCTGTTGAGATGTGTAACGTTTATGGAAAGGATCAGTGGATAGGGTTGTTTTAACTTAACATAAATAGAATAAGTAAGCAGATTATCTTTAGAAATCATTGCAGAAATAAAAGCCGTAGCAGTTCCTACTTGTATGACATCGAGAGGCCCCACCAGAAACAACTTAATAGTCCAGACTCCATTCAGCAAACGACAATACCGCAGCCTTGGTATTTTGCACCTGCTGATACGACAGCTTTCTATAGAGTTACTCCAAGGTCTGTGTCCTTTGTCTATCAGATGGATAATGTAAGCCAAGATTAAATGTTATTATTCAACTCCCTAACCCATGCACGGTAAACACTAACCCACAACAGGAACAAAAAATAGCATGTTGGCACCCTTTTCTCTTGCAAGGTGACGACTATCATACATGGTAGGGGAAGCGAGAGTTACGGGGCATTGAGAACTGGATTCATAGGTGCATTTTCTACCATCTATTTGTTTGGTCGAGCTTTAATTGTTGCAATTGAAAATAAATGAGAATGTGTCACGTGATACGTAGAAATTAAACTATATGTTTGCCAATAAACACGTATCTCTCTCTCTCTCTCTCTCTCTCTATATATATATATATATATATATATATATATATATATATATACATAGATATATATGTGTCTGTTGTGTGATACATATTAAGTGGGTACGTTTGCTTATATTCATCTCATGATTTAAATTTAAGGGCATATTTTATACACGTACATATGTCATCGGGTCAGCGAGTGCTCTCAAAAGTCATCTCGGCTCTGGGTGTAATGAGAACAAATGTGACGTGAACCAAGAAAGAGAGAACTGTATAAGCGATAAGTCGTGTGGAAGTCTTGAAGGGTGGTAAGCGTGTGGAATTGCTGTTAGTCGAAAATAACTAAAACAACAAATACCTAACAAAAAATGCGCCCCACCTTAGTCACTTGTTAGAGAAAAGATGCCTCTACACGGTCAATAAAATATATTTCTTCAGATCTATTTTCTTCATTTTTCGTGGCTGTTAACAATTAATTGCAGGTGTGCATAGCGATAGGTAGAATACCAACGACACAGTCATAATGGTGAGAATCACGTTAACATTGTACACTTATGAACACGTATATTCAATTGATTGTCATCTCTAAGGTGTGGCGCCTCTTCCAAGTAAATAGGTTTGTAGCATAGAATGTATATGTATATATAAATAAATAAATATATTTATATATATATATATATATATATATATATATATATATATATATATATATATATATATATATATATATAGCCTCTGAAGTTTTTTAACCATTAAAAGTATAGGAAAAAACATTAAGAAATTTTAAAAAAGAATTTAGTCTCAAGTCCTTCGATTAAAAATTACTTTTCTTTAAAGTCAATTCACTATTACGGTCACTATATTAGTTTGCATCCAAGAATATACGCTAGTCTTAACATTTTTTAAGGGATTGTCAGTTGTTTACCATTGATAACTGTTTCGGAATATATATATATATATATATATATATATATATATATATATATATATATATATATATATATATATATAGTAGAGAATGGTAGTTTGCTTGAAGCATTGCTGGGTATAGTAGTAGTAAGTTTTTGAAAGGCTGTGGGCAATGCAATTCCGGGTAAGATGCAAGTTGAAAGGAAAGGAACAAAAACAATAACAATAAATCGAATACGATATAAGGCTTACTATTTATTTTTCCTTTTTTTTTTCTCTTTTTTTTTTCTTACATAACAGCAAGAGTGTTTTAGCTGTTCATGTGATGTCCGGGTGATTAAAAATCACTATTTGATATTTCGGGAAAAGACATCCCTTTGTCAAAAATAATTAGACCAGAAGGAGAATAATATTTTATTCTTCTCCGACTGTGTAGAGAATAATACAAAACAAAATGGCTGCCAGATATAGACCGCAGCAAATAATAAAGCAGTTTCACAAGGAATATAAATTAAATTAAGTTTTATTTTAATATTATGTTAAATATATGATTGAATATATGATTTGGTGTTTAGAATATTTGTGTAATGTTGGTTAGGTGTATGGTGTTCGATAAACTGTTAGTTTTGATAATATATATATATCATTTTTTTTTTCATTTTTTTTTTTATATTTGAATATTTACTTTGTTTTATCTTCGTATTTTTATTTTGTTTATCTTTCTATCGTAATTTAAGAATTTTAATATAAAGTAAAGTAATTAGTCTCATATTTTAAATATTCTAGATCTATCTACTTATCGATTTCGATTATCATCTATTAAAGAAGTGTTATTAATTAATAATTGTGAGTTTCGTCAAATTAGATTAACGAATTAACTTATTAACTTAATATATTTACTATAAGATAAAGGGGAGTAACTCTGGATTTTTTAAAATATTTTTTTTTATAATTAATTTTTTATTTATTTATTTTTTATTTTTTTATTATTTTTTTTTTTAGGTGGAGATCTGTATAACAATATTAGTATATATATGCAACATATATACACATAATGCATATATACATATATATATACATATCTATGTATTATTGTTTGTTTAATTGTTTATCTATATATATTCATCAATTTCTTTACATATTTGTTTTTTTTTTGTTTTTTGTTTGTTTGTTTTTTATTTATTTATTTATTTATTTTTTTATTATTATTATTTACTTGTTTAATTTATTTTATGAATTATTTATTTAATATTTGCATGTAATTTGTATACATTCTATATGTGTTTGGATTTATTAATTAATAATGCTAGGTTATGGGGTGACTTATTTTGGTGGGTTAGAAGAGTATGTTGAATATGTTTTTTGGTTTGTGTTTGAAAGTGTGTAACGATGGAAGTTCATATGGGGAGGGGCCTCATCGCACTAACTGTGTTTACAAACTACAGTGCAATAAATGCAAAAAATTTTACATCGGCAACACTACAAGACCGCTACACTTGCGCATAAAGGAACACTTGAATACCCGTATATCCTCTTTCTACAAACACATAGAGATTTGCTCAAACACTCAGCGCGATATTCACGTCTCCATCTTAGCGTCTGTCAGAAACATTGGTGACCTTAGAATCACAGAATCAATCCTCATCTCCAGATTAAACCCCTCACTCAATCAACGTCACGAGCTCTACTCACCTTTCATTCTATAATATCTACCCCCCATCCACCAACCAACCCCCATATCTAACACTTAACAGAGTCCGTTTCCACCACTTCACTCATTACTCACCTCCTATAATAAACTCACCACACACCCAAACAGTCAAACAGGCCCCTCCCCATATGAACTTCCATCCTTACACACTTTCAACCACAAAGCAAAAACCATATTCAACATACTCTTCTAACCCACCAAAATAAGTCACCCCATAACCTAGCATTATTAATTAATAAATCCAAACACATATAGAATGTATACAAATAACATGCAAATATTAAATAAATAATTCATAAAATAAATTAAACAAGTAAATAATAATAATAAAAAAATAAATAAATAAATAAATAACAAACAAACAAATAACAAAAAAAACAAACAAATATGTAAAGAAATTGATGAATATATATAGATAAACAATTAAACAAACAATAATACATAGATATGTATATATATATGTATATATGCATTATGTGTATATATGTTGCATATATATACTAATATTGTTATACAGATCTCCACCTAAAAAAAAAAAAAATAAAAAAATAAAAAATAAATAAATAAAAAATTAATTATAAAAAAAAATATTTTAAAAAATCCAGAGTTACTTTCCTTTATCTTATAGTAAATATATCAAGTTAATAAGTTAATTCGTTAATCTAATTTGACGAAACTCACAATTATTAATTAATAACACTTCTTTAATAGATTATAATCGAAATCGATAAGTAGATAGATCTAGAATATTTAAAATATGAGACTAATTACTTTACTTTATATTAAAATTCTTAAATTACGATAGAAAGATAAACAAAATAAAAATACGAAGATAAAACAAAGTAAATATTCAAATATAAAAAAAAAGAAAAAAAAATGATATATATATATTATCAAAACTAACAGTTTATCGAACACCATACACCTAACCAACATTACACAAATATTCTAAACACCAAATCATATATTCAATCATATATTTAACATAATATTAAAATAAAACTTAATTTAATTTATATTCCCTGTGAAACTGCTTTATTATTTGCTGCGGTCTATATCTGGCAGCCATTTTGTTTTGTATTATTCTCTACACAGTCGGAGAAGAATAAAATATTATTCTCTTTCTGGTCTAATTATTTTTGACAAAGGGATGTCTGTTCCCGAAATATCAAATAGTGATTTTTAATCACCCGGACATCACATGAACAGCTAAAACACTCTTGCTGTTATGTAAGAAAAAAAAAAAGAGAAAAAAAAAAGGAAAAATAAATAGTAAGCCTTATATCGTATTCGATTTATTGTTATTGTTTTTGTTCCTTTCCTTTCAACTTGCATCTTACCCGGAATTGCATTGCCCACAGCCTTTCAAAAACTTACTACTTATATATATATATATATTTATATATATATATGTATATATCCATATATATATCCATATATATATATATATATATATATATATATATATATATATATATATATATATATCCATATATATATATATATATATATTATTACAAATATACTCAATTAATCTTAATACATGCCAACTATATTATACATGTAGTAGATTATATTGAAAAGTTTTGGAATAGTCCACGGCTGTTGTGAACAATAATTTACATCATCACAGTTCTCGTAAAATCTCACATTAGAATGTTAAATCTCATTACTATAATTAAAAAAAATAAGGTCTATTTGTGCAGATATATTTAAAAATCGTATTTGTTAGGAGAATTGTTAGTTCAAAAGCCGTGCTAACGCATTCACAGCTACTAATGTGAGTTACATCAACAATAACTATTAATGTGTCTGTTTATAAGCAGCCATACACATTGATGCCTTTTTACTGCTTTCGCCATTCTTCACAAATAAGCATGTGTATGTTGAATTGTTGCATTTTCATATTGTTTTTTTTTCTCTCTACAAATTCCCTTGATTTTTGTTGCGGTATTTTTTACTCTCTATTGCTCGTTGCCGTTTCTCAGAATACATTTCAAATTGTTATGTTGGCTATGCCCCATGTTTATCTTTTGGCTGATAGAATACCCTTCCTTTAACAACATGTGAAAATTACTTGATTTTTTTCACTACTTTTTTGTATGATGCGTCATCTTTATTACAAAAAAACGCCGTCTTTACCGATGCAGCATCCGCGATAAGCCATGCCGATGCATTAAATATGTAAATAGTAGATGAGCCATGCTACATAAGCAAAACGAGACATCTGTTGGTGACATATCATAATAGTTGTACTCACCTGGAAAATACAGGATTCAACGAAATCTGCTATGCGTTAAAGTGTATAATACATTTAAATATGGGTACAAAGAAATAAAACAGAACTTCTGAACTATTTTCTGATTTAAGCTCTTTATTCCAAACCATACCCATTTAAGAGTTTGGTTGTTTTGTTTTACGACATATCAACGATTTTCGAATTATTTAATACTGAATCAGGTCATTCCTGGTAAAAGATGTATGCTTCAAGTTTTTTTATATATTCAAATATGTATTTATGGTGCTTGGTTTGGTTGTATTGTTTTTACGGCATATCAACAAAGTTGGAATTATTCACTGCCGAATCAGGTAATGTTGGTAAACAATTTAAGCTCTAAGTGTTTTTATATTTTCAAATATGTATTCATGGTGTTTGATCTAGTTGTTTTGTTTTACAGCGTATTAACGATTTTCAGGTAATTTAATGCCGAATCATGTTTTTTGCTAAACGTGTTTATGCTTCAAGTTCATTAAAACATCAAATATTTATTCATGTTGTTTGCTTGTTTTGTTTTACGACATATCAACACTTTCGGATTATTTGATTATGAATCAGATATTTTGGTTAAAGTGTTCATGCTTAAAGTTCTTTATATCTTTAAATAATTATGCATGCTCTTAGGTGTGGTTGTTTTGAAGAGGATTAACCCAAATATAGTTTAACTTTCTTTTGGCCGAACACCTATGACTTGCACGTCTGCAATTCGCATGCACCGATTAAAAAATGCAGCCTAATGCGTTTTCACAAATATATATCAAATCCGATGCAGATCTGAAGAGTTTTAGTGCTCATACTATGCACCCTATATTCCTTTTCAAATAGTCCATATTTATCAAATTATGTTTTTACAAAAATCGGAA
>OY744524.1:97295599-97308099 GCA_963556195.1 Sepiola atlantica
AAACCGTGACTCTAGTGATTCAGCTTGGGTCCATAGAAACTCGGTCAGTAGTGGAAGACTACATCACATATACATATTGTCATTTATTTATATAATTGTTTTTTGTTTTTTGCAATATAATATTTACTTTACGGGGAAGCATTTACCTAAATGCATAATGGGTAACATTGTTCAATTCAAGCAGTGAGATTTGAACACATGGAAGCGTAGATATTTATAAAATACAATCATGTGAAGTCAAAAAGCAAGATTCTGGGCACTGTGTTTGTTACATTTAACCTTTAATGGAATTTCCAGGATTGTAGGTTTTATTTTGGTCGTATTATTGTTTAAATAGTGTGTAGCTCATCATATTTCTGTTATAATGCTGTTAATGTGTTTTACGGAGTCGTTGTGTTTATTGTGAAATTTTTGCATTTGATTTCTTGTATCGTGTCATAGTCAGTTTCATTTTTTATGCATGTATGTGTTCATGTTTGTACCAGTTTCTTCCGTAGTTTTGTAGCGGTTACTTTTAAATTGGGATAAGTAGTTGTTTCACCTTTGGTATCATGAACAATTAATAATAGATCGCTTGTGATGGTGTGAGTTATAAAAAGTTATGGTCGTATTTAGAGAGAGGTGACCGCTAAAGCTTTTGTTTATTACTTATTTTGGGTTTAAAAAAATGAGGAAGATATGAATATATATGTCGTTAATTCTAAGTAAGTGTGGTGTTCCTTATAGAGCTTGTTCGGTGTGTTTGTTGATTTACTATGTTTAATTTAGTTTCTATTCTGATAATAAATACGAGACTACTTTTGGATTTGTTTTGTAATGATATACGTTGTGCCATGGGAAATGTTTCTTTGCTATTTGTTAAATCTATCGAAAGTTCTCAGAAATCAGTTTGGTAAGTGTGATTTACTATTGTATAAGTGTTGGTCGCAAACGTTTTATATTGTGCATTTGGCGTATTACATGATATGACGTTATTGTCCATACTCCGGAAAACAAATAAGTACTATCATTGTATTGTCTCATAGTAGGAACCCCGGAAAATCTTCCCCGAATATAGAATAAGATGCATACATTGATGTATTATCATAAAATGCATCACATTATTATTATAATTTGTTTCTACAACATTACTGATTGAATTATAAAACAAAAGTATGGATCTTAGATATTTGCTTTTTATGATTTAAATATGATTTAATGATTTTGTTGAGGGAAAACTGAGAATAAAACCGTTTCTAATGACACCGTTTGTTCATCATGCTTTGTTAGCTCCAATGAAAAGACAGAGAGAGAAAGAGTGGACACTTCCTCAAGTCTGGGCGTTATTCGATATGACTTTTAATGTGAGGAAGATCTTATCTTTATAAATATTGTAACCTACCTTGTCTGGTAGAGTTCCCCAACGAGTCACGAGGAAAGACTATGGATATATTATGTTCTTATATGTTTCGTTACATGTGCATTTGTACTTGCCAACATTTTAATAAATCGGTAAAATTGTATTTGGTAGAATGTATTCTTCATCCCGGTGCTCAATATCATTACTGTATGTCCACATACCCCTCCCATACACACACGCATATATATATATATATATATATATATATATATATATATATATATATATATATATATATATATATATACATATATATATATACACATGTCATTTTTATACGGAGTAGAGAAATCAACGTATATATTTACTAAAATGTATATAAATGTTAATTTTGTACGACTGCTTGGGGATGTGGACGGCGAGGGGAAGTTTGCATGCTGGTGTTATTTCGCATGATGGTATTTTGGACGAATTGTTTCACAGTACAAGCGTATAAGATGTCACTTTTTATGCAATTGCTATTTAAAGGACATTATCTAGATTTCTGAAGGGGGTATAATAGTGGATGGTTACTGAGCAGATTTAATCTGTTTGCTATCAGAGGTGATGATAGTTTGCGCTATATTATGAATTGTAGAGTAGGAGATTTAATAGAGTTGTTATTAAACATATTGCTGCATCTATACTGGTGCTTGAAGGAGTTATCAATAATTTTTAAGAATTCTTTAGAAATATTTGTTTTAACATTACATTTATAGGCTTGATTAAACCAAATACTATTCTTTCTTTTATTTTGACTATGTTTCTGTGGGTCAGCTAGTTGGCCAGTATTAATAGTTTAAGTGGGCGTATTTATATATGTGTTAGTTTTCTTGTGTAATGTAGTATTTATCTGCTTTCTTTTCTGTATGCCCATGTTTTGTATGATTACACTTAAAGGTGTATATTCCTTGATAAAAGGAGTAGTGGTGTATTTAATGTCATCATGGTCGCCCGAATTAAGTAGTGCGTTATTGTAGAAATTAGAATTTTGTCCGAATACATATTTATTAGCAGATAGTTTTGAAATGTTATAAGAAACTGAGGGGACTATTGAATTAATGATGTATTTTGGGTGGTTATATAGCTTATATATATATATATATATATATATATATATATATATATATATATGTGTGTGTATATATATATATATATATATATATATATATATATATGTTCAATTACATACGTATACGTTTTATTCTTCCTGAATTGTCAGTGTAGATATAATTATTCAAGCTCATCGAAGGATTCGAAACCCCGAAGCAAGAGTCATGTGTTCAACTCAACTTCCGATGTCTTTATCCACGCGGCCACAATGAGCAATTACATACATCGGTGAGACTGTTAAACCAATAACAGCGAGCTGGCACGGTAGGCAGCCGACATCAACAGTTGTCACTTATGAAGGAACACGCATATATGTATATAACAATACCCTATGGCAATTTCATGTGTCTAAGTACTTATTACCCGCCACCCAATCGGCGAGGATTTCTTTATTTATAAATGTTTAGTTGACAATCATTTTTACGGTAAGATAGAAGAGAGTTTGAATTTTGAAACGTGTTAAATGTAAACAATGGATAAATAAGTGAAACGTTTTAACAATTTGTTTTATTTATTAAAATTCATGACAATCATCTTTATGCAAAGACAAAATAAAATATTTATTGTTTTAAACAGATATTAATATAAATTGTTTTAATGTCTAATATATTAGGAAGAGACATATTTACTTTTATTTATTTAAAGAATAGTTCAATGCCTGCAATGATTTTTTATGGGAGATGAAACAGTAACGTTTTACTTCATATTAATGTATACTTTCAAACGCAATCTTATTACCAATAAATTATTCAGATAGATGAAGACAGCATTGTTAAGAAAAATGTAAAAAGCATTAGGTAGAACTACACGAGAATGATTATTTATCTTCTCTCTAGGACGTTAGACACAAGGTCAGCTGTGGGTTTTGTTCTGTTGAATGAACTGGATTCGAACATGCCGCACCTAGGTTGTCAGTCCGCCCCGTTAGCAAGTTAGCCACCGTCACAATATTTAAGTTAGTATAATATAATATTCCCTACGCAGAACTAAAGTTAAGATTAAACGACCGAATATGTACACAAGCGAGTATTGTTGGAACATCTAGAAAGGGTACCAAAATAGCCTCTAATCTAATAGGTCCCACACTGTCTACGATATTCAAGCCGCTGTCCCATCGCTGCAATGTTGCATGACTGTGGTTGTTAAACAATAACTACAATCGAATGCGCTCTGACGAACTTGCTTCACTTGTGGTCGCTCAACGTATATACCAACGATCAACCCATCAATCATCAAAATCACAACCCTCCAATATAGATGTCCTCAAGTGACAGAAATCGTGTTACTCTAATAGTTTAATACATAGAACCGCTTGATTTCAGAATTCCCTCACTGCTTTCTGTTTCTCCAGCGGTACCAACATACATACATTTAAATGCGATGCGAACAAATAGTATTTAGGACTTTCTAAAAGAAGCATACTAAGACGGCTTGGGAATTAAACTATACTCCCACCACCAAACAAAAATGCGAAGTTTCACTGACATCTATTGGGGCCACAGAAAGTGGAGCTGGAAGGTCGGATAGAATGGAAATGCTAACGACGGTTAGCACCACTCAGACCGCGATCAAAGGGGTAGGGATAATACTATGATCCTGAGGAGATTTATAAGAGACCGGCCGCTATTAGCGAGACCATGATAGTTAACACAATTAGTGATCTGTACTAGTTATATGAAAAAGCAGCAAACACTTCAAATATAGAAATATTTGTTGCCACATTATATGCATGGAAGACTACTTATTTTACCAGTCATCTCTTCTAGGAAATGATTGATGTGCGAATGGTCAGTGAGTGCAAACTGACAATACTTCTACACTTAAATCTATCAAGACAGGTCGTATCTAATAGAGGATGAAGAGCTTATTGAATAGTACGTATGATACAACTAAGTTTAGTATCAATTTTTCATAAATAAAACGGTTATCAGCTTGTCATAGCGGATAGAATAAAATCCACACTTTCGACGTCTTTTGAATCATGGTATTCATTTTCCGGTCCCGCTTTGGTTTGTTATCTACGTATCATATATCTCGTGTATGATATCTATACTTACACTGCATTCTACGACTAATGAATCTACTTTGCTCTGCAATCCACATTTACATTGCAATCAACACAATACAAGAGCAAAAAAACACACTTCTAATTTGTTTCGACAAAATGCGTTGTTAGAGATTCGGGAAACCTAACTTTAACCCTAACACCTTACACTAACTCTAATAATAACAACTTACCCTAACCCTAACGCTGATGTTCAACGAAATGATCGTGCGGCACTTCAGCTTATTATTAACTGAGGACTCGCTAAATCTCAGTAATCTATCCTGACGAATAGAGAGCTTACGCTAATTTAAACAAAATCAATATTCGTCATTTTCCGTAAATCATCAACAAAATGTCGTCGACTCAAACACCGGAGCACAACCATAAGGAATTAAACAATAATGGCTCTACTCGAAAGTTCGTATATTGAAAAGAGATAAGAAACGTACAGTGTAGATATTTATTTTATTGTAGATATCAAGCAAAACTACTATCAGTATTTATATATATATATATATATATATATATATATATATATATATATATATATATAATGGGTGTGTTATAGTTTTGTGTTTTGGCTTTGGTTTATATGTATGGGTTCACTAATCTAAAGGCATGTTACAAATAGAATAGCAACTGTATTTGTTCGGATATCCGTTTCTTATCTCTAACCGCCAGCTATTGGCGATGTGTGCAGTGCACTCGATCAAACAAAGAGTTAACGCCCCTTAATATGTGTTTGAATATAGTATCGCTATACTAAAATCGACACCCTTAACAACATTCGTATTTCGCGATTTAGAATTATTACTAACAATTATGTTACTACAATAAAACTATAATTCTGATTGAGACATTTATTTTTAATTTTTTTGCCATTAGAAATTATTTTTCAAACAATTAAAATCGACATTTAATTTCCATTAATAATGAAGCAATTATTGATTTTTACATGATTAATTGTTAATTAGAAAATGTCATAATTTTAGATTGAATCAGGAAATGTTCATGTGTTTGCCGACCAGAAATTAATTAACGTATTCCTTTCTATAAAGAACATTCTCTAAACTTACGGCATTCTTCCTGGCAGAATAATTATAAGAGTAAACTACAATTCATTGACCACCGATGAGCATGTATAACATATCTGAAAGGCAGGAGTGTGTTTTGGGCGATAGGTATGTACAGTGTGTTATTATGTGCACTCCATCCCTGTGTTGCGACGCGTTGTATGGTGGGGTAATGTTGTCATGTAACTAGATAATAGAAACCATATAATTTGGATAGATATCTAGATTCAGTTTAAATGTTCGAAAGACCGAACGTTATCCGTCATGTTCATATTTAGGAGCTTTTAGTGATCAGTGAGTTTGTAGGACTGACTTATACCCTAGAACTTTAATGAAAAACTTACATAAATGATTTTGCTAAGGTTGCTGGAAAAATAGTGCAATTATTCTGCCGCTACAGAAAGTTACCCACCTCCGATGCAATCGTTTATCTGTATGAGAGCCGATAATGTCCTAAGATTTAGGACTCTTATTATATCTGGGTACTACCAACGAAATGTGTTACATATTTACAAGGCTGGAGTGTGTTTGAGGCGATAAGCGTGTAAAGTGTGTTAGTGTATGTGCTGCGTTTTTGTGTTGCGAAGTGGTGTATAGTGGGGTACACTGTTGATGACTATTTAGGAATACCAGGCGTGTTATGTAGGACGACGTCGACACCTCCCTACAAGAAGTGCAAAACACCTGGCGTCGTCATTTCACCTAACTGGGATATACAAGCGACTGTGAACCACTTGTGAATTTGATATTCCTATGTTACTTCCTCATTCGAAGAAAGCCGGTTCAACTCCCCCAATAGTAATGCCGTACCACGTAGAGGTTATATCTGGGAAATTGTTTCTCGGAGTACTATGTCCTGTTTTGACAGAGTAGAACATCTAGTGGAGAGTGATCTATTCTCATCACTACACAAAAACTAGATGTAACCAGTCTCTCTTTAATGAGCTCCAATCTCCTGTACCCCCTTAAAAATATTCACAACAAAAATCATATAGCTATCACCATAGAAAAAAACTTTCCTTTTTCACTCTCTCTCCTTCTCTATCGTTCGCTCTCTCTCTCTCTTTCTTTATCTCTTTTTATCTCTATCTCTTTATCAAAAACCAAACGAAACTTTCCTTCTGTAATGCCATATTTGCGGAAAAAGATTAAATGAATCTGCTTCCAACCCCATTACAGCAAGCCTAATGTAAATACACAGTTATTGAGCCGTCCTCGTAGATAATCAAATACTCTTAGGTAAGTGTTCGCCCATCTCAACCTATCCTTTCCGGCCCTCTCGTGGAGGCGATCGTCGTGCAACTGACAGTGGCTTTAACCATTATCCTGGAGTGGCTCCCGAGCCTTTATCAATTGTGAACCATTAGTAAAAAAAATGTCTAGCCTCTCAAAGTGTTCCAGTTAACCTAAGTGTATATATATATATATATATATATATATATATATATATATATATATATATATATATATATATATTGCTGTCTTCCTGTTTATACTTCTATATGTGCAATTAATTCCAACTTCCATCCGAGAATTGATACTTGATCCGAGGCCATGACCTAAAACAGGACTAACACTATGAACCTATAATAAGGATGATAGTTCGTCATTATAATTAATACAATGTTATCGAAGTTTCAAATTAAAATACATTTAAAAAAAAAGAAAAAACGGGCAATCATCAGTGTGTATAAAGCTCGCCATGCGACCTGCCTTAGTCGGTATACAATCTCAAACACCCGCTTGGGGAACAGAACCAAGGAAACTCTGTAAAAAGAGGTCTTGCTATTTGTGTTCTTACGCCAGAGCTTCTAATTTGCTGGGGTCCTAATTAATTTAGCAGTACCCTTGTCCATTTACATCAAAGGGAATACTACCTTATACAATTAAAATATATTATTGCTAATCCCCATCGAGTGGTTCTACAACCGATAAAAATTAATACTTGTAATAAATAACCAGTCAGTATAATATAGAGAATATTCAAGTGATGTAACCTGATCTGATTTCCGCTACAAATCAAATAGTATTGGTGGTCTTCATCCGCATATAGTGTTGATCTCTTGTCATCCAGTTGACAATCTTGCGTGATTCAATAATACAAGTCATACATTTTAAGATATAGATTATTAGAAAAATAGATTGGCTAGCACAACTCAATTTATTCTGTATTATAAAATACGAAAGCAAAATGTATTTTTGTTTTATTTCCACTAGACAAGATATAAACGCAAATAAATTAGACAAATGTATTAAACTGATTTGTTTTCAGTCATAAGAATCCGGGTTTTGTCCTGTTACTCAAACATTTTTAATGAGAATATTTTTTCACATCTGAAGAAGTATTCCATCATATTGTTCCTGGGAAAGTGTTACTTTTATATTTTCCTAAATGAGCATAATTTGTCCACATAACTAATGATGGCAAAAGTTATTTTCTTAAATATCATGGAAAGTATCATAAGGAGATTAGATTTCGTTTTGATGACCACTTTGCCATTTATTTCTCCAGAAAGGCATATTCATAAAATTAAAAACCTGATAGAGTTTAGTATTTAAAAATGAGAGGATATTGACCGAATAAAAACAGATATTATCAAAATAAAAAAATAATAACAAAATAAATAGAGACAATAATTGAAAAACCAATATCTTATTTTAAAAATGTACTAGTTAACAGGGTTAAATTTCATACGTAGATGATTATATTGGCAATCTTTGAAGTTATTTTGAGATGATGCAAGAATAAAATAGATGTATGAAGCTTACTGATTTACTGATGTAGAAAAACCAAAGCGTTGAAGCTAGTACGAGTAAAGTAGTGCCGGACACGAACTGCAGTTGTTTTTACTTTTGGCTACATAGGCAAACTATGGAGATCGGGGTTCATTTGAGCATTGTTTCAGGTTGGAGTGTAACGTGGGGCAAGTATGCGTACATATAGACGACGAATGTATATAAGTGATAAACAATTCCTAAAATTATTAATTTCCAGTTATTTTATGCTGTCTGGTAAGAAAGTTGGTTATCATTTTACGTAAGTTTTAATAGAAAAATATTCTCTTCGGTCGATAATCTAAAATATATTTTTCTGCAGATTTTATAAATCAAGAAAAGAAAAAATTTTCGACAGTTTCTTCCAAATTAATCACATAAATTAAACATCAGCCTATTGATTATTGGTCGTATTGTATTTAGCCTTATTGTATTTGGGCTTATTGTATTGGTCATTTGTATTTAGTTTTATTGTATTTAGTCTTATTGTATTAAGTGTTATTGCATTTGGGCGCATTGTATTTACTCTTATTGTATTTGGTCTCATGGTATTAGGTATTATTGTATTTGGTGTTATTGTTTTTTTATTATTGATTAGTAATCTTTTCTATTATTGGTGCTGATTTTGTTAATAGAGTTCACCCTAAACAAGAAAAGTTGCCACTGTAGACGTAAGTAGCTACTCGATGTTAAGGAGAAAGTTTTTAGTGCAATCCTAAATTAGGAACTGTGCAGCGAGATGGTTGTTCACATAAATTTTCAATTCATGCATATCGGTAGAGTCGAGGAAACAGAGCCGAGAGGTAGTTCCATAAGCCGGCCGCATGAGGAAATAATCTATTGGACTAGTAGGCTCTTAGGCATATGGGGACCTCCACAGTGAATATATGTGATTTAGCAAATTGTCGAGTTTGTCGAGTATATTTACGTCAAGGAGGGCAACAGAGCAGCAATTTCATCGAAGCACATTCCATTGAAGTATTTGTATAAAAACACAAGGATTCCACATTGCGGTGATGAGATAGGGGTTGGAGCTTAGTGGATACTGATTGATCTATTTTTTGGAACTTGTCTAAGAGGGGGAGACGAGTGGATGGTGCACCAGTCTAGATGTCACAACAATAGTCCATGCATGAGTAGGTGGTAGCTTTGTAGATATATAGGCTAGTGTCAGTTGTGTGAGTTTTTATAGCAGAGTAGAGAAGGCCAGATTTATTTAAATAAATACAAATATATTTTAATAGTATAAACATTTTACTTGAATTCAATATTTCAATCGCTGGGATCATGTTTTTATTGCTTTTTTATATGGGGTCAAACAGATTTTACGGTTTTACAATTGTATAACATACTATAAGCTTTAAGAAACAAACATTAAACTTCGAAGAGTTTCTTTACAGATAAACAGGTTTTTACAGAATTTTACAAATTTCGAAGTAAACATGAATAATGACCTGTAATATAGTCGACAATTTACGAATAAGAACTTATAAGAAACCGACATTGCGGGTAAAATTTTAGATGTGTACAAAAATAAATAAGAATGTATACTCATGAGAAGAGGTAACATTTCAGATCATGCCAATAATCTATTTATATAACATTTAGCAGAATAATACCAAGCGCAATGCAAGAGATAATCTTATTGCATATTTGAATGAAATGTATTTTTCTTTTAAACATCTTACACCTCTTTTATGCAAAAATAGTCTAGATAATAATCATTACTTTTATTAGTTTCATTATGAAATTATCGAGCAATTTGTTTTTAAATTCGTTGAATCCCAGTATCACTTGATTTTTATTCAAATAAAATGTCCAAATATCAATTTTTACTGTCAAATAATCTGTTTCTCTGTGCGTATGATTGCATTCTATAAAGCAACATGCATGTGTGTGTCAGAAGAAATCCAATTGAACGAATATGGTCACCACCAATTAAAACATCGCTTTCAATTGTAGAATAGATAACTGTATTTTTTCCGTTCATTAAAAAGGTAGTATCGCACTTGAATTAGGAAAATCAGTTACAGTTAAAAACTGTAACTACGGGTCTAATTGTATCTCATGAAACAGTTTCACTGTGTAAAATAAACAATATTCACAATTTTAGAGAAACCCAACGAGTAGTGTTTTTATGGAAAACAAATTGATCAGACGATATATCTGGTTTCTATACAACAAGGATATAGTTCCTTACAATTTACACACCAGCGAGATGAGAAGAAAATGAAATACGCTTTGAAAATGCTGGTTAACAGCGAAAGTCTAAGATATATGTTTATAAAATAAATGGTGTTCTCAGTGAATACATATATAAGAAAACCTTTCTTGGTCTTTCATAATTCTATAAACAACCTTCACAAAGCATTTTCGCAAATACCTATCTTATATATATGTGTATATATATATATATATATATATATATATATATATATATATATATATATAAAGCTTTTTCTATATTTGACTTTATAAATTAAACATTTAATAAACTTATGTTGACGATATCATCAGTGTATGTAAATGCCCGCTTATTGTACACTGATTGATATTTCTGAAGCATCGGTTGTACCAGGTGCACTGCATAATCACCAAATACTTAATGTTCAAGATAAAACCTGAAAACAGTCTTTGCGAATGATATCGAAGTAATTATGATTACGGTGATCCAAACTATGTTCTTTTATAAAAAAAAGTGTAATGTTATGTACTACATAGCCGTTTTCAAAACTAAATACACTCAAATAGTTGAATAGATAAACATACATACATTTATATAATCAGTTAGATAGATACTTAGATATACCAATGACATATCGCGAATAAACGTATATATTAATAATAACAATAGAAAAAGAGATGAGCTGACGACAAGTCTCGGTGTAAGTCGAATAGCAATTGTTAAGTGATACTGTTAGGCACGCCTTTCACTACTTTATTAAATAATGCTCTTCAATTTGTCTGTCGAGAGCCTAATCTTCTGGACAGGTTTATGTTGCAACGCTGAAAAAGTGTTTACCTAGGCATGGATGAAAATAATAACAGGATTTCTAGAGCTGATGATACTTATCAAAATGTTGATGATGATGATGATGATGCTGATGATGATGATGATGATGATGATGATGATGATGATGATGATGATGATGATGATGATGATGATGATTAGACAAAAGACGCGGAAGATTGTAATAGAAAAGTTATTATATGATCTTTATCCCATACAAATCATATCCAATCTTGTAAAAAAAATGTTATTGACCAGAGCGGAATTACGATTCAATTTCGACTTTTACGAAATGAACGAGGAACAACTTTATTATTTACCTAAAACGTGTCTTGCGAAGCTCCCTGTTTGGTTAAATGTTCGACGCAATTCGAAATTGCTTTAGATATCTCGCACAAATATAGACGACTCATAATCGAGACACACCCGTTTGTATTTCTGGAGCAATAAATTTTACAAAAGGATGAAAGTTCTGACTCAATATAGACACGAGTGTGCTTATAAATTAGGCGCAGCTTACTTGCTTGACTCAGATAGGTAAATATATTTATTTCCGACAATTTTATCTGCAAATTCAGCGATCAATCAAAACACGAAAATATCCAAGGATATTGATATGCCTCTGTCTCTGTACATGCCACCTTTTCTGCCTATCTGTCGGCTTTTCTTTTGTCTCCGTATTTCATTCTCATTAATACACACACACACACACAAATATATATATATATATATATATATATATATATATATATTTATTTATATATATATGCGTGTGTGTGTGTGATTTTCTAATATACTATTCTCTTTCTCTCTATATTCCTCTCTTCCAACACAGGCAAGCACACCTATATATATATATATATATATATATATATATATATATATATATATATATATATATATATATGTGTGTACTTTCCTGCTAGTTGACTGAGATCTTGGAAATATTTATACGTATCTCACAGGTTACGCAACGTGTGCCCCTTCATTTGTGCTCACTATGCTTGCTAAAGAAAGTACTTACAGTTTTCGCAACATTCATTATTCCCGAGTAGTATTCTATGTTTTTAGTAAACAAAATTTGCTTTTAATAGATTTCTTCGA
>OY744524.1:97313099-97338099 GCA_963556195.1 Sepiola atlantica
CGACAGATTTCCTGGTAATCTTGGTGATTACAGTGAGGAGCAGGGAGAGAGATTCCATCAAGACATCAAAACAATGGAAGAGAGGTATCAAGGCAAATGGGATGAGCACATGATGGCAGACTACTGCTGGAACCTTTTGAGAGACTGCCCAAAAGTTGCTCACAAGCGAAAATCGTATAAACGTCAATTTTAGTTTTGTGAATAAAATATTGTTTTGTGTGTTCATTGTAACTAAGAATCTAGTGTATAATGCTTTGCATTAATTTATGATATATAACTGATTATGTAAATGTTTTTTTTCACTTGGAGAATTAAAATTCAGCAAATTTTTAGCAAAGTTTTTGTATATCCTCGAAATCTATGAAAAGTGTTCACTTATAGGATAAATGAAATGATGTTATATCTAACTTAACTTGTTAGATTGAGATTTTACACTGTCTTTGTGGTTTAAGATCATCATAAAAAATCAATATCTGACATTTATGCACTATTTAGCCGTTTTTTGTACGTTTAGCTATGGTCGCGAATGGGTGATTTCAGACAAACGACCCCCCCTGTGATAACTCAAAAACTAGAGCCAATTTGAAAAAACTAATGTCAGATTCGGATTCAGCGCCCTTGAAAACCCCAGAAACCAGTCTTACTTTGCCTGCCAAAAATATTGTGTTGACCAGTGTAATATTGCTAATAGTAGTATACATTATATTAATAATGATGAAGTAATGATGATGATAACAATAATGAATATAATAATACTAATGGTTACACTAAAAATATAATAACAAATTACAATACAAATTAAGATGATACTGTTTTGTGTGTTATGTTTGTTTTACTATGAGTCATATCGCTTTCATTTCTTTAAAACTTTCTTTTTTAGCTTTTTCACATGTGGGTCTATTGGAGTTGTTCTCTACTAAGAGGCTGTGATCTCTATATAGTCATGTAGTTATAATATCACTGTCTTTAGTAAGGTTGTATTGTTGCATCGCTCCTCTTGCTTGAGCCGCGGCAGTTCTCGTTTGTATACTCTTCCCAGAACGGGCCATGGCAGTGTTCGTTTTATCACTCGTCATTTTTAACACCATAAATCATATAGTTTGCATACATTTAAATTTCTCTCTCGCCGCGTTGATAGTGCGTCGTCTAGGGGTTGAATTCTTTCTACTTTCTTTCTGCCGTAAACCACGCCGTTGCAACACAAAAGCTCCATGAACGACCCGGAAGACCAACAACCGTTTACATTTAATTCATGTTTTATTTCAAGCGTTAGTTATCCATCAGCTGGGAGATAATCACTAACGTCGAGAGAGAGAGAGAGAGAGAGAGAGAGAGAGAGAGAGCGCAAATTGCTGCTTTCGTAATTACTTATGAATTAAGTCCTTAACCATTCGTGAAGGGGGGGGAGAGATCTTTCACCTGTATTTTCTTATGGAATTAATTCCCTTAATCAAATTGCGGACTACATCCTCAATCACGTCTGATTGGAACGTTCGCTCTGACAGTACCTGTGAGCTCCGACGGTGAGAACAGCCCTACTGCACCCTACTATGCGAGTCCACCCGCACAAAATCGCGCAAGCTAAACCAAACGATTTCCAAGATGCCTCCGTTCCCATAGGGCCATTATCCAACAGTATTATAAAGTCCAACCCAGTTAGTACCTCGGTTGATACAAAGAGCCTACCGAAAGATCAAAATATCTAGTTTGAATTTCCCTTGGTCCACTGTTCTTTTTAGTTAATTAATATAGTAGTTCTACATTTTCTAATAATGTCAATTTTATCTCTTGAAATGTCAGAGAGAAAGGTTGCAAAATGCATAGCCATTTCGAAAAGTTCTTGTGGTATAGATGGGCACACCCACACACACATATATATATATATATATATATATATATATATATATATATAAGCCATTCACAGACAGACTGTTTTACTGTATCACAGCTCTTCAGACTAGCTCCATCCTAAGCAAGAGATCAGATCAACCGGTATCTAGTTTATAGACGGCAGTTTCAACTACTAATGAGCAGTCTCCCTTGGTAAATGATATCTCAATGTTTGATATAAACATCGATCGGCACTAGACAATGCTCAATCTGTGTATTAATAAACACAGTTTGCATTACGATTAATAATATCACCTGATATCATTACTGACTGTACTCAGCCGAGAAGAGAGGTTCATATAGCTATCCACGAATAGATTTTCGTTGTATCACAGGCACTCATCACGGGATCAAACCTAACACCATCTAATTGATAGTTGGTAGTTTTAATCACCTGACTACGGAATGTTAGTACATGATATATGAATTATTTAAATAAACCTTGACCGCCACTTGACAGTGCTTCATTTATTTATTTACGAAGAGTTTCTGACGCTTTTGTAGTATTTTGATTATAAAAACTACAACTCAGATATTGGTTATTATTCACACAACTGTTCGCCCGATGCATATTCAGGTGCTTCTTGTTGAGCTTAGTAGAACTTTATTTATAACTCAATAATATGTACGCGATTTTTAACAGAACCCTTTATTTAATGAACGGGGGCATCATACTCTCGTTCTATTAGCCACGACCGGATAGAAGGCTAAAACAATTTTTAATAGCATCTTAGTATCGCGCGTCCTGAAGAATTGAAAGTTAAACTACCAGTTAGAACTGAAGTAGTTTGTTAATGTGGGAATGCACTAAAAGTTCTTCGGCGTCGGTGCTCTTCGGCGGTTTACGGTAAACGCCGGAAAGCCCCGAAGGGAGACGCATAAACAGACGATATCTAAGCAGACAAACTGAATAAGACGCTGAACGTACAAACTGGTTTAAACGCGATTGCAAGATAATTTACTTAATGGTATCACTGGCTGTTGATACTCCTGAAGGAACGATACATTTCTGTCAGGACCATAAATTGATTGCTAAAGAAGCAAATGCAAAAAATGTGAAGATAAATGCAAGATCGCTAACCTTGTAGACACTATGGATCTTGTAGGTATTTTTGTTATAACGCTGACATTTAGAGGATTCAACATACCCACAAATAAAGAACAACACATCAAAATTGTAATCAAATGCTATATTAATTGCTTATACTTGTACTCGTATGGGTATTCTACTTATATTTACATATTTAGCGATAAAAAACAATGGCTAATTTCTCCTAGAAAGCTTCGCAACATGATTTATAACATACATTCTGCACAGATGGTGATTGTTAACTTTTGGCAAAACATATGCGGAATATCAGGTATTACCGATATACTTTCTAAAGGCATCTTCAAAGCCGTATGTGTTTTACTGACATACAACTCGTGGTATTGGCTAGGTGTAACGTCGTTTAACTTTGTGGAATAAACCACACAAAAAGTGTCTACAGTATTATGCCTTATATATATATATATATATATATATATATATATACATATACATTGTGCATATTTAGACAGCATCTTCTCATTCATGCTAACATTGTTAAAAATAACAGAATTCGTGTGTTTATTTACACCTTTTTTATTTTTTCAATTTTTTTGATGGTCTTTTTAATATTAAAAAACATAGAATATTTATTCATTTTTTTATTTAATATGAAAAAAAATTAGACAAATAAAAAAAACTTTAATCAAACAGACAAATTGTGTTATTTTTATCAATCTGTGCATAAATATATAGCTCATTAGGTGTGGAAGTAAAAAAAGAGAAAGAAAATAAATATAAATATAAATAGAAGAATAAGAAACATAGAAGAATGTGCCACCCACCCGTCATACTTCAACATCACCTAATGTCTTCTAATGTCGTCCAATCAGATCATCCTCCTCTTATCCCATGTATGTGCCTTCAAAATCAAACTATTTTATTACATTCATTTCTGAAGACGTTCTCCAACAGAAGGAACCCGGTAAAAATCTTTTTATTTTTTCTCCTCCACTTTAACTTGTTTTCCCGTTTGTCATTTTTTCACACACACACACACACACACATATATATATATATATATATATATATATATATATATATATATATATATATACATATATATATATATATATATATATATAAATGAATATATGCGAAAGTGTTTCTTATCAATTCTTATATTATCATGAAAACGGGTTAGTGGTATTAAAATCCATAATACACCATAGTATTTTAAAATACTGTGCATATATTGCCAATAGAAAAGCCAAAATAACTTTTTCCATGCCTTATTTATAACTATTGCTAACCACTTTATAGTTAATTGACTTGTTTACAAAAATCTTGACATTAAACAGTCCATATTAAACAATATAAGAGATGACCCTAGTTCGGCTTTTGCTCATCATCAATAAGAAAAGAACTAGAAAAAACATGAAAAAAATGCCTACTTTTCATTGATCAAGGTCCGTCTGAAGCGAAATATCTTATTTATATTCATCAAAAAATAATAAACTTTGACATCGACTGTGGCTTAAAAATTATATTTTCACTTCACGAAGAAGAACTTTGATGTATTACTAGCACTCGTGCCCCTCTCTACTTAAATCTTTACATTTAACATTGTCCAAGAGAGATCGGCCTTCTTCGGTTTTGCCATCATTGATCGATGATAAGAAAAGAAAAAGTAAATAATGAACATTGTCTGAGTTTCATGGAAAAAGGTCTGTATTGGCCGAAATATCTGATTTATTTGTATAAAACAAAATCCTTCCATCGATGTTGGCTTTAAAACAATTATTGTTTTCAATATATATATATATATATATATATATATATATATATATATATATATATATATATATATATATATATATAAGGTTAATACAACAAAAGATATAAAAGACAAGTAATATATTTACTTAGTGACCATCCAGATAAAACTGAAGCTCAATATACTGAGTAGATCATTAATAACACTAAATGAAGTGAAAAAATAAAATAAGGGGTGAATCAAATTTCATTAGAATTCAATGTTCAAGCAAAGTACTTTAAAGTCCTTAACTCATGGGTTTTGAAAGAAAATCTTCTCCTAAGAGGACCATTACAACAATGACATTACTACAGGTAATACAATTTAACTTTGAAAATATATAAAAAATATATATTTTAAAAATACATAAAAGTATATAAAACATCAAATTTATCGGCCCAAAGCATACTTTTTGTTAAACTTATACAGTTCATACAAGTTATAAAGTTTAAAACAGCTTCAAGAAAGATATCAAAGAGGTTGATTAAAAAAGCAATGCAGGTGGTGATTGGTAGTCCAAAAACGAAAAAGTTACCCAAGCTGGAATTATTTTGGCTATCGATGTAGTAGATGACAGTGAAAAATGTATCAAAGGTTTATGCAAATTAATAAAACGATAGAAAACACCAACTCATATGAAAAGTTCAGAAAGCTCACTTGGTGGATACCGTTTTCGTTTTTGGACTACCATTCACCACCTGGATTGCTTTTCAATTTACCTCTTTGATTATTTATTGAAGCTGTTTTGAACTTTATCACTTGGATGAACTGTATAAGTTTTAAAAAGTATGTTTTGGGCCGATATATTTGATGTTTTATATACTTTTATGTATTTTATATATATATATATTTTTATATATTTTCAAAGTTGAATTTTATTACCTGCAGTAATGTCATTGCGGTAATGCCCCTCTGAAGAGAAATTTGATTCGCACCTTATTTTATTCTTTCACTTCATCTAGTGATATATATATATATATATATATATATATATATATATATATATATAGCAATGATTGTAATAGTAGTATTACCATTAGTGGTGTTATAATTATTTTTTATTATTATTTGTACTCATAGGAGTTCTCACACAGATTATTGTCAGTGATTGCTTACCAACAGCAACCAGTGGTATTTCCATGAGTCTGAGTGACGACAAGTTTACCCAGATTTCCAGTATTGTTCACCTCTTTTTGATAACGATGCGGTATCGCAACAGCCTCTTACCATTGTTTTCTCGTTGGTAAATACAATTGGTCTTCTATCGAATTTGGGAGGCTTATTGCCACCCAAAGGTCTCAGCATTCTCTGCAATTTTCCAGTGGAGGTCTGGTTTGTGCTGTCCCTCCTTAGTCTTCTTATCCTCCTCGACCTTTTACCAATATTGTGTCTGGTGTCAGCCTAGGCCGGCACCAGTTAGAAAAAAATGTATAAATAAAATAATATTTTTTAAATTAAATTTAAAAAAACAAAAAACAAATAGTTTAATTTTTTTAATTTTTTTGTTTTTTTCCCTTTCAATTTCTTAATTTATTCCTTTTCTCTTTTCTTATTTAAAAAAAAATAATTAGTAATTCTTTTTAATTTTCAATTTTAATTATAGTGTTTCCTGTAATTTCTATTTCTTTGGTTCATTTTTGTGTAGTTATAGCTGAGGCCGGTGTAATTTATTGGGGGGGGGGGTTATGAAATGATGTTTCTTGCAGTTTCTATGCCTTGACTCTTGTTGTGGCGTTTTTCGCGTGGTTTTGTTTTCTCCGTTGTAAATTTCTTTGTAGCTTATGCTTGCTAGTTTCCGCATTCGAGGATTTTCCTTAAGATTGGAGCTGTTTTGATCATTGCCGTTCATCTATGGTTTCGATAGTCCCTTTGATTCCAATTTCTCCCAGTCTTTTCTCCAGGTTTTTTGGGATTGTTCCTAGTGACCTACGATTATTGGTATTATACTAACTTTCTTCATGCTCCATATTCCTTTCAGTTTTCTGACAAGTTATATGTATTTACTTCGTGTTTCAGTGTCTTTGATGTTCACTCTGTTGTCTGCTGGAACGGCGAAGTCTACGATTTTACAATATTTGTCCTTCTTGTTTATTATAATAACATCAGGTCTCCTTGCTTGTATGAATTTATATGTGTGTTTTTCGTTTTCCAGTACTGTTTCTGGTTTATGTTTGTACCATTTGTCTGCGTATTCGAAATTCAGTTGTTTGCACAGTTCCATGTGTATTACTTTCCCAACACAATAATGTATGTTCTTGTATTCTTTTCGAGCAAGTTTGCTACATTCACTTATTATATGATTTATTGTTTCGTCTCTTTGTCCACACAGTCTACATTTATTGTTTTTGGGTTTTATCTAGTTTAGTTTTAATGTAGTTTGTCCTAATCGCATTGTTCTGTGCAGCCATCAGTAAAGATTCCTTTTCTCTGTTCAAGTTTCCTTTTCTTAGCCATGCCCAGTTAATTGCGTTGGTTTCTTCTCTTGTGAGTCTTATTAAGCGTCCATGTAGTTGATTTTTTCCCCACTTTACTTTTCTTGTGTGTTTGTGTTTAGTTTCGATGCTTCCTGCGTTGTTCGTTGGGACGGTATCTTTTGATGCGGTGATCAGCCTTTCTGTGTTCTGGTTTATGTATTTCTCCAGCTCTGTTTTAGTGTCGTCCACACAGTCTTCTATACTTACCAGTCTTCTGCCCCCTTCGTTTCTCTTCACGTAGAGTATGTCTGTATCATCTTTTGGATGTAATGCATTGTGCATAGCCATTAATGTTCTAGTCCTCTGGTCAAAGTGTCTGAGTTCTTCTTAAGTCCAGTTTATGAATGGTCCAGTATATAGTATTAGTGATACTGCCCAAGTATTTATTTCTTTGGTTAGGTTTCTGCTATATAATTGTCTTTCTAAGAGCTGTCTTGTTCTTCTCCCGTATTCTTTTCCAATCTTCTTTTTCATTTCTGTTGATTTGATTGTGTCTGCTTCAGAAACTCCTAAATATGTATATCTGTCTTGTTCATCTAGCGCCCCCAGCTGCTCTTGGTTGGGTAGTTCCATGCCCTCAGTCGTCTCCAGCTTGCCTATTTTAATCTCTAGTAATGTACACTTTTCTATTCCGAATTCCATTTGAATGTCCTGAGTGAAGATTCTGGTCGTATTTATCAGCTTTTCCATTTCCTTTTTGCAAATAGCTGCAGGTCCTCAATGTACATGAGATGGTGTATTCGTTGTTCTCTGCCTGTTAACTTGTATCCGGCATCACATTTCCTGAGTATGTAGTTGAGTGGCGTCATGGCTATGATAAACAGTAGTGGTGATAAGGAGGCTCCTTGGAACATGCCTCTCTGTATTTTATCTCCGTCATGTATTGTCCTGCAGCTGTCAGTTCTAATCGGCATATTCCCATTGTTTACTTGATGAGATTAATAATCATGTCAGGTATCTTGTACATTCTTAAACATTCAATTATCCATGCTTGATTAGTATTATTATTATTGTTATTTTTAAGATTATTACTACTACTATTATTATTATGTTATTATTATTTAATCATCATTATCGTTATCAGTATAATAATAGTTACGATTATTATGGATATCATTGTCATCATCATTATTATTATAGCTATCATTATTACTAGTATTAGCATTAGTAATGTTAGTAATAATATTGCCAACACAAATGTTACTATTATTAATAAAATCAATCTTATTATCATATTTACAACCATTATGATTAATATTATTTCTATCTTCTTTATTATTATGATTATTTCTAGTATTTTTTGTATTATTATTATTATCTTCAAATATTTCCTGATTATATTATTTTCATCCAACTATTACTTATTATTAATTATTATAGATTATTATTAATTAATATTATTATCATTATTATTATCATTATTATTATTATTATTATTATTATTATTATTATTATTATTATTATTATTATTATTATTATCATTGTTGTTGTTATTATTATTATCATCATCATTATTATTATTTTTCAATATAATTACTTGCCATTGCTTCATTATTACCGATATTATAATGATTATTATTATTGTCATTATTATTACCACTTATTGTGTAAAGTAAATTAATTTGTTAGTAATTTTTTTTTAAATTTATTAATTTATGATAATTAGCTTAGTTTTAAAAGCCAGTAAAAACTATGGATTAAAAAACACAATCATTAGCCAAATGTATTAACGACCCCTACCCCCTAATACACACACACGGACGCTACCACCACCACCATCATAACCGACTCAAACCTATAACTGGCCTGAAAATTATGCTACGTGCCTTTTAATCCAAGACTGATTTTGACACGTCCCATCGCATGTGTCTTTTTTCTCTCCTCTCCCCACCCACTCTCTATCACCCACTTCTGTCTCTATCATAAATGATCGTGTTTTATTCCGCACCATATTATTTTATTTTATTGAAGTGTATCTCTATCAAACAATCTATTCATCTTTCCATCCATCTATCTATCTATCTATCTATCTATCCATCTATCTATATTTTTATTCATCTATATATCTATTTTATTATTTCTCTCTCTTTTTACTTTATTTTATTTTATTTTATTTTATATTTTATATTTCATATAAATATTTTGTTTTCTTGACATAATTATTTTTTTATTTTGAATCTTAACGGTGCCATTCAAAATTTAAATTTTAAATTTCTTTTCTATTTTCTCCATTTCATTCTTTAGAAATATGATCTATGGTTAAGATCGGCTTTTAAATCTACCCGATGAGATCCCAATTTATAATAGCCGTTGATCGAAAACATCAATATGCCAGAGTCGCACATTTTATACATGTTTGTGTAAATATAAATAATCATATATAAAAGCCTTATTTGATATTGAGCATTATTTATGAACCCGGTGTAAATTCATTGAATTACTACTTTGTGGATGTTTTACCTGGAGTATATATATATATATATATATATATATATATATATATATATATATATATAGAGAGAGAGAGAGAGAGAGAGAGAGAGAGAGGGAGAGAGAGAGAGCGAGAGAGAGAGAGGGGGGGGGAGAGAAGAGATATATACACGTCTATCGTGGTCACCTAGATTGACTTAGACAATCACTTAATTAAAATGTTGTGGAAGCCACTAGTAATTTATAATATTTAGTGTTCTTTTACTGTGTTTATGTAGTTCGATAGACCAGCTATTTGTAATTCTATAATTAATTTCGAAACAAAAGTTTCATCGCAAAACACGCAGATTCAGTGAAATAATTATAGAAGAGGTTACATAAAGTAAATAGTGTATGGGATGCGTTCACAAATCTCAAAAGAGGATATGTCTGCTAGTTGATATTCGTTTATCGTACAACTTTTATCGCAGAATATCATTTTCAGGGTTCGTGAGTTGTTCCGTCACCCATAAGTTTGCAAGCGCATCTTATTTTTTAGAAAAGTGTTGAGCTTCCGACGAAAAAAAATAAGTCTTTTCCAGTGTTCACCTCTCAATATATGCAGATGTATTACTGAATTATTCTATATTAAATCGTGGAATTATTCATTCATATATACATTATTATCTTTCGAGATTATATTTCTAGAGGCGAGATAAGTCTGAGATTGTACTTTGACACGCGATTTACTTTCTTTCCTTCTCTACTGGAGATTATTTATTTCCGGGTACATGTTTTACTCGAAACGTTTGGGTAACGAGATGGGTGTAGTCCCCCCCCCACACACACACACATATATATATATATATATATGATAAATGCCAGTATACTGAAATCATATGCCCTTAATATGGTTAAGAATACAATTCATATACACTAAATGTACAAATTACACTGTTATTGTCGTTAATTAAGTGTATGACTACATATAAACCACACCATTTCATTATCACATCACTACAGCAGAAATATATATGCATGAGTTGATGAAGTGTGTGAGGTCCGCTGAAGAAAAATTCCTACCAGTAAAATACATGGCCCTGTTGTGATCGCATACCCTTAATGACAGTAAAAGTGTAAACATTTGGGAATTTCCTTGCTTTTGTACATTTAGTGTATTTGAAGTTTAATCTTAACCCCATTAAGTGCATATGATTTCAGTGTACTGTCATTTTTCATTAAATGTCACTACTTTTGTAAAGGCTATGTCTTAATACAATGGTCATTTTTAAGGTTTTAGGGAATTTTCTGGAAAACTAAGGTATATGGTAAACTGAAATTAAAATGCCATCAACTTGACTCGAGAGCCGCTATCTCTGCGAAAAATCAGCTGAATCCATCAAATAGTTGATGAGATACAGGGTGGCACATCCGTACGTACGTACGTACATACGGATTACATGATTTCATGATTGAAATTTCTGGATCTCTGGGTTGCCTTGATTAATGATGCTGAAATTCTACACACTTATAGAACCTATCAAATAAAATGTGATTGCAAAGGTTTAACTAATTTAGTTTATTGGTTTTTTAGTTATGATAGATTAAAGAAATGAGATGACCAGCATAGGCCATTCGTGTAGTCTATTAAGTGATAGAGCGCTCTCTCGCCTCCCTTGATAAATACTGTTTTTTTCTTAATATAAAAGTATTGTGCGTGTGTGTATATCTATCCTGTTATGTAAAAGTCAGCGAACAAAACACGTGCTTTTTTCTATCCCCTGGACAAAATATACAAAGTAATACGCATTGCGTTTTATTATAGAGTGAAGTATTGCCCCACATTAGTATTTCGGTCCGACTACCCTTCCCGCTAAATTTAAAATAGAATAGTCATCGCTTAACGCGCAGGATGAATGAATGCCTCTTAAACATATCCGTTTTTGATTTTTCGGTAAAATTAATTTAATTAGAATCTTCATTAAATGATCAGTAGACAGTTCCATTTTCAAGCAAATTTAATCTTCTTATTAGAATAAGTTTACGGTTTCATGCGTGTTTTTTTTTAATTAATTCATTGATTGAAGAAATGGTGGAATGGCGAGAAACCACAATAATATTATATTTAATAGGATTATATTTGAAACAAACGTGTCTTAGATTAAAAACGTAAGTCAATATTTCCGAGATTGTATTTAAAAATTGTTATAATCCTGTTTAATTAATTATTTCTTGCTATCTTCAAAGCAAGTCTTTATTTTATCAAATCAGTCCACACGAGTATCGCAATGGCTGCTAACGCATATTATGAAATCGTAATCCTGAGTTCAAATCTTGTCGGTTCTTTTGTCTTACGCTTTCGTAATTGAGCTTTTTCGGCTGACTATATGCATTTGATATGTGAACCGGTTTTTGCTCTCTGTGTCAATATTTAAGATAGCGTCTACTTAAAAAAATAATTATAAGAGGCGTGAACTACTTTTTGAAAGAAATGAAAACGAACTACGTTTTTGTTAACAACGTTCTGAAAAAAAAAATAACAATCTGACAAACCTGAATCAAACATTGGTATTATAGGAACATCATCGATTCAGTTTATATAATAGGGTATGCCAACCTAGATTGATTAACTATCTATCACCTTACATGCCATGTAAATTCGCTGCACTGCAAACATACTCAATAAAGACTATTACCAAGAGAATGCAACAAATACTCTCAAGTTGACAACGTTCTAAGAATTACGTTTTTATAATCTTATTGTACATCGGAATAGGTTACACGCAGACTGACCCCATAACATGTATTCAGAGTTTAACACATGATATTTACATTACATTATATTCAGTCTTAAATGATTTTAAATAATGCCGGCTAGGAGACTTAGCTTTTGATAAAAGACATATATATATATATATATATATATATATATATATATATATATATATATATATATATATATGTCAATGTGTTTCCGAAAGTTAGAAAATATAATTGTGATATGGAATGCTGAACAATTGTGTGGAGTTTATATCAATATGCCTTACTTTGTAGAACTCATCGATCTCTTTTTTGTTGCGAACCAGCTCTCGCAGACATCCCGAATAGTTTCCTCTTATTAAAAATAGTATCTAATTAGTGTATTGGTAAGTTGCCTATACAAGTCCATTTGAATCTCGCTCATAAACTGTTTTTGAATTAAAATTATATTTTGCGAATTCAAGCGAAAATTTAAAATACATTTCCTTTACTTATAAACAATATTTTGCTGCCATTATTATATCACTTCATTTAAGTTTGAAAATAATATTAATAAAGTTTGCCAAATCGTGTAAAAGTACGAATATATTTTATTCAGAAAACACTTATATAAATGCTAAAAAAACGTGGTAACGTTTCAGGTGCAATGTTTTAACCGCATTAAAAACATCTGAAATGACGGTTCTTAACTTTTTTTTTATTAGAGTTGTACTACGAACGCTGTGGATACAAGTAAGGTTTAATACACACACGACTGTCTTATTATTATAATGGAAATATTTGTTGGCTGTCAGTAAACAAAACTTGGAATATTATTGACAGGTAAACAGAGTTAAATAATCAATGGCATCATAGCAAATACCCAAAATATGCTCAAACTGGTCGCATATATCTGCATGCATATTTGATGAACAAATACAGAGGATGAAGTAAAGCCGGTCAGTATGGTTTCATGACCCGAGAACAGATACTACACTCCCAAAAGTAGGAAGTAAAAGCTAGTGTTTGTATAATGACAGGCTTAAATATAATACATTGACTGAAAGTTGATTTAATACATGCAGGATCTAATGCCACACTATTTCTTAACGAAAAAGAAGTGCTAATATCTGCCACGATGGTATTATGGGAATAGAATAGATATTACACTAGTCATTGAATTCAGACAGATACCACATCTTCATTTGTTCTTCGGTGTTGCTAAACATAATAGCTGATGTTATTTAACACCAAGTTCGTTTTTAAACAAGGGCCATTATATTTGTGGCGAAAATAGAAACACCTACAAAGCATCATTGGAAATTTATAAATAGAAATGGTAAAATGCATACTGAATGCTTCCTTTATCTTAAGTTTTAAGAAATTATATTTTTGTTAAAATACACTGTATGCATAGAATAGTCTACCATTATCAAATTATTGGAATATATTATGGACTTATTTTATTAGATATACATTATTATTCTTTAATGAAAAGAAAATAATAAATATATTAGTAATCATCCACCCAGTTTATGGTGTAATCATCATTTATTTTTCATCGTTTGTTTATTTGTGTGTTTATTATATACTTTATGAGAATTATAATCATCAGATTTCAATTACTTTTATTTACCAAAGCTGTAACTTGGCATATAGAAGTCCTCATTAAAGTTTGGATGTTATCTACTTCAATATCTGGATCCAATATTTTTTTTGGAATATATGAAAAAGTCTCCATCTTTCCTCAGTGTTCAACTTTCAAAAATCATATCTCAGTAAAGTTGTTGTCTGTTCTTTTGAAATTTAAAACATAGCTATAATATAGAATTACATATCACCACATCAAATTTCATCTAAATCTTATACAGATTTAAGATTTAGCGGCACATTTGATTTTAACACATAACCTTCCATTTAACAACTTCGGATAAATCTGTCAATCTATCATTTTTCAATAAATCCATGTAAACTTTCCTGTATTTATGTGAAGTCTAATTGAAAAAAAACATCGCTAAGTTTCACGGCATAGTAGGGTAACACAATAAAGCTTTGCAGATGTTTGCGCTCTCCATGTACTTTTGTTATTCAATTATTTGTCATCATCTAACTCAATGTTATCTTCAGGTACTGCCGAATTAGCGCAATCTTTACATATACACTTTCTTCATGCTGTTGAACAATTATGCCCATGCTTCTTGCAGGTACACTGTGCTGTGTTGCAATCTGTTTTACAGTTGCACCGAATCAAGGTCAGAATACTTTCTGGTGCTGATGACATATCAGTCATATCTTTTATCATGACACCATTGATCACCTGCCATCCTCAATCTATGGGATATAGAAAACGATATCCTAGCCATAACTGTACTTGCTAGTGCACAAACATAGAACACAGTTTTGAAAAAAAAAAAACTGATGTTGAAGGTAATGCATTAAAATCCACTGCGATTATGGTTTTCGTTATCTTTTGTGAAACCGGCGATAACGCAATTTATTTAATTTCCCTTCTGGTGATCCTCCATATACCCCTATAAGAGCGTCTTCACTAAATGCAATGATGATTTCGCTTGCTGCTTCACTCTGACAGAAACCTATGCAGAATACTGTAAGTATTACTATTTTTTTATAGTAACTGCTTTTCCCATATGTAATAAGCGTGAAGTTGTGTTACATCGAAGTATGGCACGAAGAAATAGTAAATGTTAGCACGTGCTAGGGCGAATAGCATATTTCAAACAGTGTATATTCCAATATTTTTATGACGTCACTTTCTTTGGTTCATGTAGAATTAAGACGGTTTTAGTATTTGGGTCAACATGGTAACAGAGAGGAACAAGTACGTAGGTTTTATCAGTAACACACCTTTATTTTTATGATTGCCTGCAGGTTCAACAAAAATACACTCATCGTCACCATTGGTATGGATACACTGACATACTGCTTGTTCTAAACATCCACACAACATCGGTATAAATCTATGTTTATTAAATTTATTTGCTGGAACCATGGTTATTTCAGTGCAGTGACACAGTATTTAAACCCTTTCTTAAATGAGAAATGTATTTAACTGAGGGTTGTTCACTGTAACAATCAAATACAATAACTCATTTACCATATTTGCAATATACATATTTAATATATACATGACATATTTATTTAAATGTGAGACCACAATGCCAAATGATCCGATGTGGTAATGTCCTTCCATCCTAAACAAAGAGTCAACTAGTGAACAGCTTGCATTCTCTGTATCGCAGCTTGTTCTAAAGTGCACTTCCTAGAATTACTTTGTTTGCGGGTCAAGGTGAACCAGTGGAATCAAACATAGATGTTGGATAACTACACAATTCATATTTAAAGAGGTCCTGTATATTAAGTTTTTCTTTTGTCGCAACTAATGTTAGGCGTTCAAAGAGTACTTATGCATAAATATGCACTGCTTATTCGTTTATTATCACAGCTGTTATTACTCCAAGGGTAACTGCCTGTTTTTTTTTCGCTTGAAAAAAAATAGATAAATGTATCTTTGCTTTCTATAGAATGAAGAATCTTATAGCCAACCATTTCTGCTTGATCAACATTTACTGAATTCTGGGAAACACATCAGAGCTAATTCTGTGCAATAACCTGTCAGATTTATCGAAAGGATTATTTGCTTTTAAAAAGCTGATATGCTTTTATGTATCCCTGCAGTTTTTATTTTGTCGCATTCCAGTGCCAGCAATGAGGTGTGCACATATTTTCGAGCTGGTGTTAACCCACTTTCTGCTAAATTAGTACGTCTTTCCTGAATTGTATCAAATGCCTATTACATAGTTTACTTGTGAGTTTTCACTACTTTCCATTTTCTTTGTCAGATACTGAAGTTTGTGGAACAGGGAGTTCCAATGTGTCTGCAAGTGGTAATAGATTAAATGCAGCATCTATTTAGAAATTAACTCTTCGTGCTCTAGCAATAGCTTTTCCACTAAGCATATTTGGCAGTTTTGTGGTCATACATCTCTGCTAGAACTTCTGATAATCTTGCATTTTTCATTAGCTAGACTATACACACAAGAAAACTAACACCCGTGTGTAGTCCATCCAATTTTCAGCACTACAAATTTCAGACGGCTACTAGAAGGTCCATTAGCTATAATAGTTTGACCTTTCCAATACAGTGGGTGATCAAATGTGATAACAAGAGTTGTGTTGTTAAATTTATATGTTCAAGAAGGAATACCAATGTAAAATAGATGCATGCCATATTTGATGTATCTAATTCGATGAGAAGCAAAAACATTACTGTGGCCCTTCCTGGATGATTTTCCCTGTGTAATATTTGCATGAATCCTGACCACCCTGGTTGTGGCCGATGCAGAAACAGGGAAACTGCCCACAGGATATCAGGTAAATATGGGGTTTTAGGGTAGTAATGCCGAGGCTTTATATGGGTACGCTCACCAAAATTATATACATTATCATTGTGATAATGGTAATTATGAATCGTTACTTGGCCAGACTTAAGAATCTCATTAGTAGTTATTTTATGTTTGGGAATCACACGAGTGACACATTTTCCTGGTATTAATATGGAAACCATACACATCCCATGAGATGTATCATATCCATCAATGGTGTGTACATTGTTGGCAACATTGTCTGCTGTAATTTTCACAAATTGACCTTCTGTAACAGTGGCCACAATTTGCGAAGTTACAGAAGCATTTCGTTCAGATGTTTGGACTTCGTCCTATTAGCTACAAAGCCCGTGTGGATATAATGAGTCTATAGAAAATCTGGAACCAAAATAGTGTTGCATTTGTATGACGAACCCTAATTGTAAAGGAGCTATTACCATGCTTGGTCGAATAGCTTGAATGATAGCATGTGCCAGGCATACCTGCTTCTTCTCTGTAGTGATTTTATGTTACAATTATCTGCATAAAGTTAGCAACACTATCGGGGGAAATTCTAAGGTTTAATCAAAAGTAAGTTCATCTGTGGATGGATACTTTGAGTTTGGGGTGATATCTTTAATTCCATTTGTCATTTGCTGCAGTTTTAACGATGCGTTTGGTCTCTTTTTAACATTGCTATATTTGGGTTTATTATAATAATTACACAAAATAGCTTAATATTTGGTTAAAAATGTAATAATATTTGTCTTGTCAACAAGATCAATAAAAACAATCCTTAAAATAATATTGAAGCTTTTGTTGCATATATTGAACACTACATGGTTTTTTGTGTTAATATTTTTGGTGCATAAAAAAAACATGGCCGGCAGCGAGTAAAACATTGAATTAAAGTTCTTTTCTCAAAACTTTAAAAAATAAATCAGAATTTTATTTCAGGACAAGAAATACAATAAGGACCAACAATCGATTTCATTCTAAATAAGGACAAAATAGACGACAAAAACCGTCCCTACAATACAATTGAACCACATTTTGTGTTTGTCACTTAATCTTAAATTAATTGACGCTTTTTAATTATTAGCAATTTGGGAATTAAATGATTTTCCTATAACTATTTGGTTTAACTGAAAACTCATAAAGTTCATCAATAAAATTTACTTTTTAGATCTTCCGCTTATTGCATGTTAATTTCTTACCGTAGGATTATTTTATCCTTTCATCTATATATATCTATCTATATAAATATATATATATATATATATATATATATATATATATATATATATATATATATATATATATATATATATATATATATATTAAATTATATACATATAAAATAGTTATGAAAGTCTCCAATGAGTATGTGCACGAATTATAAACGATTTCAAATTTAGTCGTTTCTTTTTTATAAGCTAATAATAGTACACTTACCGATATATCCTTTTATAGCACATTATTAAAGATAGTTTTTAAATGGGGGGGGGCGTAATAAAGTATTAGTAAATTAACGGTAGCACGATAATTGACCACACGACTATTTACCTCTTAATATTTGATGCAAAGAGTCATATAAGAAGAACTAATGAACCATATTTATTCGGGTATTTTCTTTCTTATACACATTTTCTACCCTATTATTACACCTTTAAAAAGCAAGGGAGATATATTCATACCTATCCTATTACTTTTAGAGAAAGTGTTCCTTTATTTAATTTGACTTTCACTTCCACTTTGATCTACAGCAGTTCCAATTCTCAAATTCTTACCAATCATCGTAATGTCAATGCTGAGTGCTGATTAATTTCGATTCTACAATGATATAAGATACTTCAACATTAGGTAGCAATAAAATGTAGAAAACAACAAATAATTTATTATTTTGAAACAAAATGTCTTAATTTGAAAACGTATTTGCTGTGTAAAAAATTGCTGAAAGTATTCTTTGGTAGACATAATCGAATAATATTTATGTATTTTGAAAGTTGTCTACGCAAACAGGCTGCACATTTAGTGGGTGGTTAAGGTTACGGTTAGGGTTGGGGTTTGCGATGCATGCGAATAACAGACCTGTTTGAAGGTAAAAGCTATTTCCTAAGAAAAGAGAAATCATCCAGATATTGAAAATATCTTTGGTCTGAAGCTTGCAACACCCATAATTCGATTTGTTTATTTGAAAAACAATAGTGCCCCTTTATACGCGTGTTCATGCTGAGAACAATGGACCTGAATAAAAATATTACTAAATTAGAAAGGGTTTTTTATGTCCATGAATTGGATGCAGATTAGCATTTTGAAATGAATACTGACTAACCATTTTTCAGGTGCTCTAGAATGTATATATATTCCAGCAGATGGGCAGGAGAGTGCAGTCAAACTTGGTCCTCTGGGTGTCGCATCTTTAATTTGGTTTTCTGGCAGCTGCTAGTAACTTAGCTGTACCTCTCCAAGCAAGTGAAGTGATTTGGCTTATAAGCCATTAGACTACTGTTTTATTCGGTCGAGCAAATATATCTCATGTGCGAGTCTGTTATTTAAATGAAGAACACAAGCATCAGGTTAACCTCTAAGAGAATAACATTTCATTGCTTGTTTTAAACGAGAGTCGCGATACTATTTGGACGGTGAATTCTTCTGTTACGGTGGTGACTGAGACAACATTAAGCCTAGAACTGGTGATGGAATCGTACAACAACTTTTTTACTGGCACAAAGAGCGGACAATTACGGTGTATGTAGTGAACGCACACCATGTATTTGAACGCTATCATGTTATCTACTTCCGCCTTCTTTTGTTCCGGCTCGTTTGACTTGTTGGTCTAGTAGTCTACATCAACTCGCTGTGTTGATACTTCATTGCAATACAGCTTACTAGTAACTTATTTCCAAGCACCACAGGCTTGTGGAACTCTCTTCCTGTTCACCTAGTTCCTCCTACCGATAACCTTGGTCTTTTCAAGATCAAGACTAATATGCATATGCTGTTTTTGCGATAATCATATTTGTGTTTGTAAACTATTTACATTAAATGGCTGCATGCCTTGTCTGGAGTATTTTGCATTACATTTTTGCTTTTAAATTTGGATGCTGTCTTATACCGCTCGATCGCATTAGAAGCGTTTCGTCTTGAAATAGAAAATGAAGTTTCTTCTTAACTTTAAGTTTAGTGCATGTCTATAAACTGCACAATAACTTTAATACAATGGTCAATGTTAGATGGTCGAAGTTAAGCAATGTGCAGCCTGAGCAGTACCGAATGGGTGACTATTTGGGAATACGAGTCGCTGTATGTTTGAGGACGACAACACTTCGCTTAAAAAAAACCTGCGAAATATTATGTCGTTTAAATTATGTCGCATGAGTGGGATACCCATGCGACTAGGGAGAGTTTGTGAATTTGATATTCCCTAGAAACATTCCTATATGTAGGAAGCCAGCTTACTCCAACCAGGGTGCCTGCCCCACCAGGAGGATCAGGATGTGTTGCATTTCTGTTGTATAATAAGCGCACTATAAAGAATGCATTACTAGCTTAGATGGCGTATTTTTTGTGCAGCATGACGATTATTTCCAGAGAGTTCATATCATTCGAATATAAATATGAAAATAAAAGAGCACATTATACAAAACAAGGTATATTTTTCGAAACTGTCATACAAATATAAGAGTCTTAAGAGCATTGTGGATGAAAAATTAATATGTTTATTTATTCGTTTACTTAAAAATATGAACATTTCGATCGTAGACAACTTTTCTTATTGGGAATAAATTACGTTTTTTAGATTGATCTCGGGAATATATTCAATTTCTAAGCAAAGATAAGGTGAATACGGGTTTTCTCAAGTGAAAGGCAGTGAAATAAACTTTTTAGTATTCGCCTAAAATCATTTCCATAATATATATATATATATATATATATTCTCTTTTTTCCTATGTTACTAGCTTCTTTCTCATGGGTCATGTCTTTTTTCTATTATTGATTGATTGATTATGCAAGGCGTGCCGAAAGAACGGGTTTGGTTAGAGAAGTGAACTAGAGCACAGGAAAACGCGAACTACAGATATGGGTGATCGAGAGATATGACACGTTTTGCTAAATCATTCATTTTACAGTACTGCTTACATCGTCTTTTAGTAATTTCAGTGTTGTTGAAGGCATGATTGTTCCGGGAAGAATTGAATAGCGTAGTACATGAATCCTACACCTTATAATTTGGTTTCTTCTTCTTTTAATTCTTCTTCTTCTTCTTCTTCTTCTTCATATTCATCTTTTTCTCCTGCTACTTCTCACGTTTCTTCTTTTTATACTAATTCATCTTGCCGTAACTGGAAATTCACCCACACTTCGACTATAGTTTTCTTTATATCCTCCTCATCCTCCATCATGCCTTTTCCTCCTCCTCCTCCTCCATTATTTTTTCCTACCTATTCTTCCGCTTTTTCTTTATCTTCTTTTTCTCGTCATCTCTTCTTATTCCTCTCCTTTATTATTATTATTATTATTATTATTAGTAGTAGTAGTAGTAGTAGTAGTAGTAGTAGTAGTAGTAGTAGCTTTGATATTCTAATTATTATTATTTCTCTCATTGATCTAGTTATTATCCCCTCGTTATTACTTATTCAATTAAATCTTCTACTCTGGCTATTATTCTTCTCGTCTTCCTCTTCATAATTGTGTTTTATTTTGATACGTTTCCTATATTTATCAACATTATATTTGTGGCTATCTTCTATTTATTATTCTTATTGTCATTATCATAATTCTACTCACTGGTAGTTTTAACACAAGTAATTATGAGTGATTTCTCACCATCATTAACAGTCGTGTTGCCCTTAAGTGTTCTCAGATTTCTAGTAGTCTCCATTTCTTCCATAACATTTGCACACTATACTACGTTATCGCAATAGCTCTTTGGTAGAGATTTCTTGTTAGCAACGGCCGTTGGTCTTCTCTGGAATTTGAGTGCCAATATATTTCTCAGTAGTTGCAATAATCTCGCAGTTTGTTAGTGGAAATGTGGATGTGATCTTCCTCTTCGGTGTTTTAATTTTCCTTTACTTTTTACGACGAATTTGCGTGGTATCAGTCTGTGGCTGGTGAACATGTTTTGATTATGTTGCTTAAATACAAAAATATTAAAGAAAATCCTTGGATTAGGAAAATCCAAGGATTTTCTTTAATATTTTTTTTTCATTATTGCTTTTTGTTGTTATACCTCTTTCATTCCAATTTCGTCCACTCTTTTCTTTTGGGGTGTCACGGCTGTTATTCCTAATGTTCCTACAATTATTTGTATTGCAGTCATTCATATTCCATGCATTTTCTTCGTTTAGCTGCCTATCTCTTCTTTTCTATGTGATATGATCGGGCAGCGATATCTACAATTCAGTAGGATTCCCCTTTTTATTTACATTATCACCCCGGATCTCCCTGCTTAGATGCATGTGTTCGTTTGTATCCCATGCCGCAAAGGATTTTGTGATATTCATTTTCAAATACTGGTCCTAGTTTGCGCTTGTACTTAAAACCTGCGTGTTCGAAGTGTAGGCGTTTGCATAATTCTTAGTGGATATCATCATCATCATCATCTTTATTATTATTATTATTATTATTATTATTATTATTATTATTATTATTATTATTATTATTAGTTACTAGAGAAGTTCTCACGAGGTATCGTTCACTAGAAACGACGTGTAGTATTCCCTCGGGTTAGAATACGTTACTTTTGTCAGCATTGCAGATCAGTTATGTGTTCTCGCGATAGCTGTTTACCATTACGTTGTCGCTGCTAACAACAATTTACTTTTTGTAGAACATAAATTGTTCATGATTCATGTACTCTCCGTGCAATTGCATTTAAACGCTCCCAATTAAAGATGACAGCCTAAACTTTAACCCTAATTCTCAGTAGCCCCTTACGACTACAGTGAACACTTGCATTATTTGGCGTGAACTTGTTATCACTTGATTATGTTACTTGGATTCTACATTCCATGATTTTTCTACAATATTTCAGCTGTTGTTGCAGTGCCGCGCTTAATGTGGTGTCAATCGTCAATTAGATTAAACATTCTCTTAAACTTTTAACCCAGGGTTTTTCGAACTGTTCCTTCACATATTTGTATTACTTTATTTTTTGTAATTGTCCATATACGGGGACGGCAATGTTAACTGTGTGAAAGTTTTCTCTTCTGGTTATTATGTCGGGATTATTTCGTTGATGAGTGTGTTTATTCCCATTCTATCCCAATCCTTTTTCCAATATTGGCGCTGATATGTCTGTGCACTTTTGCCTGTTCAAAAAGCAGTCGTTTACACAGTTTTTACTGGAACTACCTTCGGAACCAAACTATGTCAATTTTAATATTTCTTTCGACTAGTTTGCTGCATTTATGTATTATCTGATTAAACGTTTCGTCGCTTTGTGAAAATATATATTTTAGTGTATTATTTTATCCTTTCACTTTAAATGTGGATTTAGTTCATTCTAATTACTTTGATTTGCCCGATTTTCATAAGCGATTATGTTTCTATGTTCAAGAATTATCTCCGTAGCCATCTTTTCACGTTTTATTTTTGTCAGTCTTATCTATATTCCGTGTAATTGCTTCTCGTACTCTTTCCCGTTTTGCTGCTCTTCATATTCTTAACTTATCGGTGATTTTGGCCGAGGAAATCATGCTCTCTTCATTTTGTGTTTTGTATTTGTCTAGTAATTGTATCGCATCGGTGGGGCAGTCTTCAATACTTACGAGTATTTTTTACTCCTTATTTCTTTATTAGATTAAAGGCAGTGCGTATGATCATTCGATTGCTGTACACTAACCATAATCATTAACATCTTGCTTTTTTACGTATGGACCTGCGTTCTTATTTGTCCAGTGTGTGAAGGGTCCAGATTTCCTTACTAAGGATAATGCGTAAGGATTTATTTATTTTGTCATATTCTATGGATAAGCTTTCTTGTTGTTCTCGGTTATTCATGTTCAAGCATAAATAATTTATGTTGATATGGTCTCGATTAGGTAATAATATGCCTTCCGTTTGTGAGTCTCTTTCGTCTTTATATCACGTAATACACTTTTTTCATTTCGACTTGTTTTCCTTTATGCTGATTATCAATCACAATTGTGTTAATTATAATGTGTCGCTCTTTTTTGTAATTTGCAAGTGTTTCAAGCCATACTTATACTTTATATTCTCTTTATCTCTGTAAATACCGGCTTTAGTGTATCATGGATATGAAAAACATGGTGGAGACAGGAGCATTCTCGGAAAATAATCTTCTTTTTCTGTTTCCTTTCAGTTTCAGTTTAAATCTCAATTTTTCATCGCTTTCTCCCTTTTAAACGTTCAATTAGCCATACTATGAGGATCGTGTCGTATTATTATATTTACTAGTGTGACCCCGTGAAAATACCAGGATGTTTTCTTCATCAATCTCTATATAACCTAGTGTTTATAATAACATTCCTTTTGAAATAATAAATGTCTGACAGTCTCAATACTATGCCGTTAAAATAATTGTACATGAAACCTAAATATTCTTTGAATAAATAGAAACGAATACGTTTCTTTTTTATCTATCTAGAATTGTAGCAATTTAATTATTTTTAAAACGATAAATATAATTTCTGCTTTTATCGTTATGATAATTATCAGCTGACTATCTTCAAAGAATTAAAACGAATATTACATTTTTAAACGTATTTATTTAAGATAGTATAGTTTTAATCGACGGGACGATATGATATGATTTGAGAACAATTTCATTTGAAAGTAGATTAAGTCGATGTGTTTTTTATGTTAAGGACATCAGATAAATCACCACTCACTATCTGCTCAGATTGCATGGTCGTATTTGTTTCACAGTGAAATGTGAAATGTAATAACATACTTAGAAATATACAAATCATTAGCGTATTTTTACATAGATTATAATTAATATGTTTATTATTAATAGTTAACTAGAAAATCATGCGAATCCTTTTCACTGATTGCTAATTGTCAATAACAGTTTACTGGAGGCTGGGCGACAAGTCTCTTCAGATTTCCAGAACACTCTGCGTCTAAAACTGTAGCAAATAGTTTTAACGTTATTGTAATGTCTGTTTACAATTGATTTCTCGCTGGCAATCACCATATGGATTTTATAAAATTCATGGTAAACAGCCTCTCCAATGTGCCAGTGCTCTCTGCAGATTCCGAATGGAGATCTGCTTTATTACTTTTTTTTCCT
>OY744524.1:97340599-97370599 GCA_963556195.1 Sepiola atlantica
ACAACTTCTGATTGTGATCCAATTCATAAAGTTCGCATATATTCCAGTTTAGTACCTGAACGTTTTTGTCATGCCACCATTATTATAGTGGTGTTGCGCTAGTATTGAGGATTCAGATACAATACAAGGTTTATTCATTAAACAATAGGCATATTGATGATTCTGTAGTTTTGTCAACGTAATGTTTTATTGACCTAGTGCGAGTGGCTTGTTCTTGGGCTGCCATTAAGGTGCTTTCAGTAGATCTTTTGAGATCACCTCTGACCAACCAATTCCAGCTGTCATTATCTTATGGTTGTTATTGTAACTTCTGTTCCTTGGTCCATTTTTGTGTGGTGTTAGCTGAGGCCGGTGTGATTTATTTGGGGGGGGGGGATTATGCAGTGATGTTTCTTGCAGTGTATGTTCCTTAGTTCGTGTTCTAGTGTTCTTCGTGTGGTTTTGTTTTCTCCGTTGTAAATTCCTTGTGACTGGTTACCTTTTGTAGCTTATGCGGGTTAATTTCCGCATTCAAGGATTGTCCTTAAGATTGTAGCTGCCTTAATCATTGGCGTCCTTTGTATGGTGTCGGTGGTCTCTTTGATTCCAATTTCTCCTAGTCTTTTCTCCGTTTTTTTTTTAGTGTTCCTAGTGCTTCTACGATTATTGGTATTATTCTAACTTTCTTCATAATTCATATTACTTTCAGTTCTCTGGCTAGTTCTGTGTATTTGCTTTGTTTTTCGTCTCTTTGATCTTCACTCACGATGTTGTAATATGTGTTCTTTTTGTCGATTATAATAACATACGCTCTTCTTGTTTGTATTAGTATATATGTTTGTTTAACCATATCCTAGATGAGTTTGTGTTTTTCGTTTTCTAATACTGTTTCTGGTTTATGTTTGTACCATTTATCTGCCTACTCGAAATTCAAGTATTTTCACAGTTCTCAGTGTACTGTTTTTCCTATACAGTAATGTATTATCTTATATTCTTTTTAGGCGATTTATATGATTTACTGTTTTGTCTCTTTGTCAACATAGTCTGCATTTACGGGTTTCCTGGGTGTTATCTATTTTAGATTTAATGTACTTTGTTCTAATCGCATTGTTCTCTGCAGCCATCAGTATAAATTCCGTTGCTCTGTTCAAGTTTCCTTTCCTTAGCCATGTCCAGCTAGGTGTATTCTTTTGTCAGTCTTATGAAGCGTTAATATAGTTGTTTTTCTTCCCACTATTTTTTCTTTGTATGTGTGTGCCCGGTTTCGGTGCTTCCTGCGTTGTTCGTTGGAGCGATGTCTCTTTCCTACGGTGATCAGCCATTCAGTGTTCTGGTTTATGTATTTCTCCAGCTCTTTTTTAGTGTCGTCCACACAGTCTTCTATACTTCCCGGTGTTCTTCCTTCTTCCTTTCTCTTCACATAGAGTATGTCTGTGTCGTCTTTTAAATGTAGTGCGTTATTCATTGTCTATAATTTTGTAGTCCTCTGGTAAAGGTGACTAGGTTCTTCTGGGTTCAGCTTATATATGGTCCAGAGTATCTTATTAGTGAGTCTGCTCAGGTGGTTATTCCTTTGACTACGGTTATGCTTTATGATTTTGTTTCTAAGAGCTTTCCTGTTCTTCTCAGATATTCTTTTCCAATCTTCTCTTTCATTTCTGTTGATTTGAGTGTGTCTGCTTCGAAAACTCGCAAATATTTATAACTGTTTTGTTCGCCTAGCGCCCTCATCTATTTATGGTTGGGTAGTTCCATGCTTTCAGTCGTCTCCTGTTTTCTTCTTTTAAATCTCTAGCAATGCACACTGTTCTATTCTGAATTCCATTTGAATGCCCTGGCTTAAAATTCTGGTCGTATTTATCAGCTTGTACAGTATTTTTCTTTTTGCAAATAGCAAATTATCATTATTCATATTATTCATATTATTATTATTATTATTATTATTATTATTATTATTATTATTAATCCTCTTTTTAGTGTGTCTATTTTCAAATATTTTGGCCGTCATCTCCTCACATCATCATCATCATCATCATCATCATCATCATCATCATCATCATCATCATCATCATCATCATCATCATCATCATCAGCAGCAGCAGCAGCAGCAGCAGCAACAGTAGCAAAGTAATCATCAACATCATCAGCAGAAACATTCCCATGAATCGTATACTATCCTTCTGCATTCATTAACCTTCTAATCGATCTATTTGATCTGTTATGTTTATATTTGTTCTTCTTCATGGTTTCGTCATTTGTCCTATTTACCTTATCATCAACCTCCCTAACTATCTCCTCCGTTTTACGTACTCACTCTACCTTACACCATTAAGACTGTTGTTTCTCTTTTCTTGCTATTGTACTTTCTTTTCCATTCACTATTTTATCTTCAACCTCCTGAATCAACTTCTTATTATTATTCTTTTTCCTCTTCCCATTTTTTTTGTTTTTCCCGCCTTTCCTCTCTCGTGTTATCATTTTAACTTTTCTTTTTATCGTTACTCCCATCCCCTCTCCCCTATATGTTAATTACTTTTCTACTGCATCAATCAGATGCGATTCCAATATCAATACTAAAATTCAAGAGTACCATAAACGAACCCTTTGTAATTCTGAGGCAAATGAAATCTTCCAACGACCAATCATTTCCGGTTTGCTATAGCTTTCTTTATCATACCCTTTATGCTATTTTGCTTGTGATTGCACATCAAGATTTACTGACCTCATTTAAAAAATAGGAAATCGTTTGTGATTAAGACATTGCTGGTCACGCCCATAAGCAGGATGACGTATGGTAACACAATAACTATAGAGAGAATACTGTGTCTGATTCTAGGACAAAACGTTTCTTCAAATGTTACAATTATCTCACATGTCGCGTACTTACAGCAATACAATGTTACGCATCGTAGCTTAAGAATGTACTCCTACTAAGTACATGACCTACATTTACAGTTTGTTAGCATCTTTCATCAATTATTTCATCAGGAGAGCGTAGGCTGATTAATTTACTGACTACTGCTATTTTCAGACTTTATTTAACTATACAGAGTACTTTTACAACAATGGTAGTATCTATTGAATTCCTATGTATTGACTTTGAATAATCGACATAGAGATGCCACGGAATGGTTCGAACAATTTTAATTTCACAGAAATGAGCAGAGTCACACGCTGTTTTGTATCTAGAATACGGTTAAAAATACACATCATCAACTGGCAGATATCGCCCGTTCGTTTGAACAAACATCGCTTGAAAAAACTATGTTCTTATCACGATCTCACAGAAAGTTATGTTCTCGTAAAGTTCCTCAACACATTGAAATAAGAATTGACAGCGAGTCACCACGGTTTATTAAGCAGAAATAGGTCTACACACGAAGTGTTTAATACATAGTTATAATAAGAGAAATAAAACTATGGTAGTTTTGTAACGGTTCATATTAACTAGTGTCAACAGCGGCACATTTATGTAACTTATTCTACTAACAAACGCCACTTTTTAAAACATAACATTAGTGAATAGACTTTTCTTTGTGTCTGATCAAATACCAACGCCAACATTTTCCTAAATTTCGATGTTGATTTTTTACTGTAATTGACTCTTCCTAAAAAGCCTATTGTTATTAAGACTTAACGGCTTACTTTGATTAATGGCGATATTTTTAGAAAAGGGTTGTTCATAAATATGTTTGTTCACATTACATTCAAATGTTGCACGTTGGTAGAATCGGGGAAACAGGGGGAAAGATAGTATTCTAACTAATGAATTTATAAGATTATAAAGTTTTTCAAGATCTGATGATGTCTACAGTGAAGGAGTAAGACTTTGCTGCTAGTCGGGTTTGGGGGGGGGGGGTATGTAAGTTGAGAGTGTAAAAGTGCGGTAAGTTCACCAGACCATATTCTGTGGAAATACTTGAAGTACTTGTATATTCTTTCACTTGTATCGTCTTGTACATTTTATTTATATTAGTGTCGACTTAATACTACTTTCCTATAATATGCTTAGTTTGTTTATGCACACATACCCGGGACAGTATGGGTAAGTTTATTTGCATTCATATAGTTTTCGTGCGGTAACACTCTCATTTGGTAAATAACAGTTGCATTGTTATTCCAGCTAATAACAATCAGGAGTATACAACTATATAATATCTTACACTAACCTTAAATATCATGAAATCCGTGAAACCCACAATTTCTACAATTTCTGAAAAAGTGTCGTGCTTATCGTCTTGCAAGTATCAAACCGGCACCAAATTGCAAGAATGTACTCAACATGGGCACCTCTAGCTGTGATTTAGGGAAGCGGTTATTAGTGTACTTGTTTTTAATATTTACATATATTTTTTTAATTTCTGACGACCGTATAAAACAGATCATGCAGAAATACATGTTTGCACTAATTTATACCGGTGTATATACTTTTATGTGTAGAGTGCTTCCTTTCCGCGCGCTTGAGGCAAGAAATGTTTACGAATTTCCAAATCTACACTAATTAAGTTCGTTTGATGCAATGTCATTTAGTTGTTGTATGACACCATAGCATCAGACGCAATACGTTTTTAAATCAGAGAACGTCGTATTATTTACTACCGTTTTCGTTATCTAGACTAGCGATATGGTTTTTCGTATGTTTAACATGTTCTTTTCTTAAGAATATTGTGTATATTCTTCTGAATATTTATTCACCGTCTTAATCGTATTAATCTGTTGGTAGTTTTCCGAATGTGTCGCACAAGTCAATAGACCTAACGTGAAATTGGAAGCGAAATATTTATATATTTATATATTTAACTGAACCACTATAGTTTTAACAATTACATTGCTGCTTATTTTCACGACAACATTTGCCCATGAATACATTATATAAAAGGTTTTAAAACGTGATAAAAGCTGTGCCCTTTAAATATAATGGGAACGAAATCACCGTTCATAGATAAAGTAAACATTTTATGTTTCGGATTTTCTTTCAGATGAGGCTTGAAATTATTTTTCATTTGGATTTTTTAAACTACTGTTCTCATTTTGGATGTTATTTCAACACGACGCGCCTGAAAAAGGTCGGCCGAAACGTTTGAGACAAATATCCCCGATAAAAATTGTAGTCCGAATGATTCAAATAATACACATATTATTTCTCGATAAAAAAGCACTTTCTATGTGCAAATAATTTGTGTAATACTACGAATCAGCAACGTAAATGCATTTCCGTTATTTCTCATCGAATAGGTTTTATAATCATTTCAATCTATTCTCGACAAAGTTGTGATCGCTTCCTCATCTGATATTCATTAGGTGTATTTGTTATACACGGCAATATTTCTCTCATAGAAAATCTTGTAGAGTATGTTCTCAGTGTGTATGATATCGTTTCTCCTGCTCTTAAATCAATGATAAAAAACGAGGACAATCATCTGAATAAGAATAGTGGAAAGTATAAGCACTCTTTATCCGAATTCAGACACACCACTGATATACTGTGTGAATGGATGAACATTGTATATCTACGAATGAATAACAATGAACTTTCTTTCCTTCGCATCGTTTCCGTTTAAAGTATGAGTAAGATTAATCAAATTGAAAATAATGTATTTACATTATTCAGCGTTGATGAATGGACATTTTAAATTGTGTTAAAATATAAAATGTTTGGACGATCCGTTTCTTATCTTTGAATACGTTTTAATTAAATTATCATGTTTCTTAGTAATAGATTGCCTCTTCTGTAATGCGCTCGAGAAAACACAATCATATTTTAATGGAGATGTCCGCTATGGCTGTAAGTAACGATAACAATGTTGATCTAAAATGAATTTTCCATTAAACGATAAGCAATTTACCAAGCCTCCCAATATTCATAAGATATGGCACAAGGAAGAGTCCTCTACGATGGATGCTACGTATAATTGAGAGTCCGTACGTCTATATATGTCACACAAATTTTACTGAAAATGGAGTGGAATAATATAATCAAATAAGACCGAAGACGCGTAATTTAACACACGTTACTGACGTTAGACTCGAAAATATAAAAAATATAAAGATTGATTGCAATACAATTTGAACAGGGGCGTCATTCAACGTATATTAGGAAATTTTAATTTACTAAACAATTTATGTATATTAAGTATGTCGAAAAGTTTACAAATTTGTTAAGAATAGTATCCGAAAATATAAACGAATCGAAATTATTATTATTAGTAGTAGTAGTAGTAGTATTAAGGTTGACACACACAGAGGCTGAAGAGAGTCCGATAAAGACATGTATTTATGCTCCATCTGTAAGGATTTAAAACAGACAGTACCGATGTCGTTCTTATCGTCTGTAATAGATATATATATATATATATATATATATATATATATATATATATATTAATAAATATTAAGTTATTAATACCTACATACGCTAGCGTTTAAAGCTTATTGATCTCATCAGTGAAGGAAGTAACAATTCCAGACGGTCAGGAGGAGCGAACCCGGTTCATAGAGTCAACCTAAAATCTGCAAGCAGTCGTCATATCTATTCGGCCACCGTAAACTGTCACATAATTTAGGAAAATTAAGTACATACCTAGAAGCGGGCAAATAGAAGACCAGTCGAGAGTGTTTGACGAACGTATTCGAAACTTTGCATTAGAGATTTTTGACAGTCTATTATTTACATCCCCGAGGGTGCTCAACTTGTGTTTCTTAAAGAGGCTTATTATAATATTTAGTAATAAATCTTATATTATGAATACCTACAGACGCTAGCATTTCAAGCTTATTGCTCTCATCAGTGCAGGATGTTAAATTTTCAGACGGTCGGGAGTCAGGCTAGAATCTGCAAGCAGTCGACATATTCACCCGGCTATTGGAAACTTCACATAATAAAGGGAAATTAAGATGTATATGTACTTAGAAGCGGGTGCAGATAGAAGCGCACTCCCTCTTACAAGATGTCACGTTACCGGCACGCCTACCTGATTGTGTGGACCAGCAAGCCTAACTTCTCTACCTGTTCTTTACCTCACTGCCAAGGAGTGTGTGATGAATGCCCATAGCCCGTTCGGTAACACTGATCACCTTATGATAATTATTAATATACCCCTAAAATCTCGCTTTAAAGGTAAAGTGCTCTTGCTCAAAACGACGAGATACTTCAAGGGCGGTAATTTTGATTCTATAAGAGATAACATCAGAGACTCCCTATTGAGTTGACTTTTTTCTCGATCTACTTATACATGCGCAAATGAATCAATTGAATGGGCCAAAGCAGGCGTTGATGCACATGTTCACATGAGAAAATTCTACAACTAGCCCCACTCTCCACAATGGTTCACCTCGACATTTACAGCTAGTATTGCTCAGAGGCAGCAAGTATTCCGACGATACGGCCGCCGTGAGTCTACTACAGATAGACAGAAATTTGTGAAATAAAACAATAGTTGTAAAACTGTGATAACTAAAGAACACAAAGGTATAGAGAGAAAACGAGGACACGCATTCAGTTTGAGAAACTAGGTTCTCTTGATTTCGGGAACATCAACAATAGTGCGATAAACAATGGGAAATCGAAAATGCTTCCTCTATCCAACCACAATTATGTCGTTTGCATGGTAACTGACACGGCTGAACTACTGGCAATGCGTTAAAATCCAGTTTGGACTCCGCAAACTACCCTTTCCCTAATGTCCCACTGCGAACAGAAGGCACACCGGATTACCTGGCAATCACCCCATCTTATATAATGTACATCATAAAATATATTGACACTACGAAACATGTGGGTCTGATCGTATTCCAGTAATAGTTATAAATAAATACTCTGCTGAACTGGCCCCTGGTCTCTCCAAACTCTACACCATATGTCTTGATGAATCTTGTTAATCCGATTGCTGGAAAATTGGCTCTGTGGCACCAATCTTTAAAAATTCTGGAGATAGAACTGACCCTCAGAATAATCGCTCTATCGGCTAACTCTCGTTCTTCGCTAAAATCTTTGAATCTTTCATAAATCCTTCAATACTTCGGCACCTTGTTAATACTAAATATCTGTTTGATCAGCAGTATTCATTTATACAAGCAAGGTCTACTGAAGATATACTAACGATCATATTCGAACGCATATACCATAAACTGGACAAGACAAGCGAAGCTAGGGCGGTAGCGCTTGAGATATACAAAGCCTTTGACATGTTCTTGCATAAAAGTATTTTCATGAAAATGAATTCATATAGTATTACCTGACGAATATATAGTATAATTAGATCCTTCCTACCAAACAGAAAAATACAGGTTTTCCTCGATGGCTGTTCATCCAAAAGAACATGACATAAATGCAAGTGTGCCCCAGGGATCGATTCTTGGACTTTTATTATTCATGATTTTCATGAACAACACTTCTAATAACATTGTGTCTGATATGGGTATAGTTGCTAATGACACTACGCTCTACTTCTGCCATGTGCGTATAACGGACGCGCACATATCAGATGCAATGACTGCATCCTTAAAGAGTTACCTCTACTGGAATGGAGTCATAAATTGATTGTAACATACTGCTGTTAAAACAAAGCTGGTTTCGTTCAACAACTACAAGAAACCTCTTCAACCACCGATTACCATTGCAAATAACACTTTATCTAAGAGTCCAACGTGCAAACTCCTCGACCTCACATAGGTTTGAATAACTACATAGAATACATTGTCAAGGCTGCTGCAAAGTAAGTGGAATCTCTATAGTGTGCTAGTAAACTTCTCACACCTGGCAGAATACAACATCTCTACAAAAGCACTATCCGCACTATGCATAGAGTATTGTTATCACATCTGGGATAGTGCACCATCTACAAGTCTCTTATAATTAGACAATGTAAAAAGAGTATATAATCTGTTCGGTTTTTTACTATTTACCAAACTATAGCCCTGTCTCATCGCCGCGATGTTGTATTGTTGAATTGCTGGTTTATAACACGTTGTAATGTCGGAATCTCTGGCGTTGTAGAACAGCTCCTTTATTGATCCAGCGAACGGCATTGCTTACTAACGGGACGATATGTCGTTCTTGATCCGGGCGACGTCGAGTGGTCTTGTCAGTCGCTTCCATCTTTCCCTTTCGACTGACACAGCAGTAAACGCAATTCGAGCTGTCTCTTCTCTTTCTTTTTTTTCTCTCTTTTCTTTCTGCTTTCAAATGTCTGCCACATAACTGCTATTGTTAGCCTGCTAAGTCGTCGCCACTACCACTCTCTGCAGACGCTTTGTTGTTGTCACAATATCGTGCCGGCGGTTACTTCGTAAGCTGAAACCGAATCTCCCCGTACACGATACAAGATAACAAGCCTTTCTTTTTAGTTTGATCCATTTATTTTCAATTAGCTTGTAGTAGAGAGAGAAGCTTACGCTAGTTAATTTAATTACTTGTAAAGGAAGGAAGAGGGGGACATCGTCTGACTCTCATTTTTGGGGATCTGAATTCCCCTATCTTAATTAATCGCTACATAGCTAATGCGACTTGACTCGTCGGATTCCAAGTCAAAACTGTCAAATCTCACTCAGTTTTCTCACCTGGAAAACTGGGACGTCACGAAACCTCGTGATCAACGTACAGGTGTGACCTAACCCTCGACGCTGAGGTCTCGTCAACTGTCCCCGCGAATCGTGAAATTACTTTGCACCAAAGTTGCACGAGATGACTCCGTTACAAATCGCGCAAGTTAAGCGATCTCTCTGTACGCCAATCATCACATGTGTCCCATTATATAACAGTATTTTACAAGTACTTCAATGAATTTGCTCCGATTAACCTGATGCTGTTGTGCCCTTTCGACGTAAATACACTCGATTAGCCCGACAATCAACTAAATCACATATATTCACTGTAGAGGTCACAATATTCCGGGAGCGTTCTACTTCAATAGCTTCTTTTCTCGAGCTGCCGGCCTATGGAACAAACTCCTTGCTCTCTGTTTACATGACTGTACCGACATGTAGAAAATTTAAAACTAAAGGCACAAGACATCTCGCTGCACAGATCCTAATTAAGCATGACCTCATAAATGTCGACCTAATTATCAATAACCCCTTAATCTACATTGTCAACTTGCCTTGTTTGGCGTGAACCTTCTTTTAAAATAATGTTAAAAATTACATTTATATATATATATATATATATATATATATATATATATATATATATATATATACATACATATACGGTTTGATTTCCTTTGGATTTCTACCCTGTGGATTTTTACCCTACCTGGATATATACATATATATATATATATATATATACATACATATATATATATATATATATGTGTGTGTGTGTGTAATATAATATATAATACACATGTATATATATATATATATATATATATATATATATATATATATATGTATATATATATATAGGAATAATTACAATAAACAGATAACATATTCCAAGTTCTAGATTGTTTGAAACAGGTTAGTACAACAGGTAACGGACATCAAAAGTGCTGAATATCACAGGGACATTAGCTTGTATTAACACAAAGACGTAAGATCTATCACAACCTTTAAATTGGGTGATTTTCGTTCAAAAGCAATAATAACATTGAAGAAAAGGGTTGAGAAGAATAAAGTTATTTCTGTTTACATAGGCACCCAGATGCATGCAAATAAAATACAATCAGGGGTAAGCACCAAAGTGGCCTGTGATAATTTCGCGAGTGGATTAGTTTTGAACAGATTATTACTTAATTAGCCTAGTTGACTGCCTTTTTATCACGGGAATCAGAGTATGCAGTTTATTCAAATCAGGTTTCAATTGTTTTTCATACTGTGAATAGTTAGAATTAGCGCGTTCTCTTCGAGATTAGAAAGACGGACGCCAGACGACTACTAAGCATTTACACTCCTTTCGGATGTCTTACTTGAATATAATTAATCCGGTTAACTCGCTCAAAACATTTGCGGAACGAAATCTAAATTTTACTCATTATTTACTATCAAAGAGGGATAAATATGCACTGCATCAGATTTAATAAGTGGCTTGCTTGAGTTGCTCCATGTTAGTTTTCCTATAAGATATACCAGTCTATTATGTTAGCGTTGGATTTTATGTTATTCGTTGCTGTGTGTTTACTACTGGGGCATCATATATAAATGTGTGTGGATAAGGTTCTACGGGATGGACTCATTAGCAGTTAAGTGGTGATGAATATCATCAGACTGTTAAATCTCCACATAACGACCACTATAAACACAACAGCATGTCTTACCCCGTTGTCAGAAGCATGGCTAAGCAATGTGATGAATAAAGGATAAACTGGGGAAACGAGATTTACAAGGCAACAGAGAGTAAACAAAAAATCACTCTGAATTCTGCGATACCATCTAGACTGTGTTGTTGCTGTCTACGCTCATAATATCATAGAGCTATATAAAACTTAGCTTATTGTGTTGCTGCCTGATCCGAAACCCTTGACTAGCCTAGGCTAAGCACGCCAGAAGGAATATTTACCAATGTATCTAAGCGATCTATTTCAAAATATGTCAACATCTGTTTGATACATGGTTTCGAAGATGACAATAAATGTTTTGTCTTGGGTGTATTTTTATATCAAAATGTTTAGAAAATGCTTATACAAATAACTGTTTCTATATACTTTCTTATCGATATTCTGAGGGCACGGTAGGTTAAGGATTCGATATATTTTCAAATGCAATAAATGGGTATCGTTATTAAAGGGAGACCGAGGTTGAACTCGACTCGCTGACCTCATAGCTTTCTTCGGTAACCATGACAAAACAGACTCCACATAAAATGTATTTTTTTTTATTATTCCATAACAATCTTTTTTATTCGTATCATGGACATTTTTCAAATATTGCTGCCATGATTTAAGCAAAAAGTACAAAAATATTTATATATAACACGTAAATATGTGTTTGATTTTCTAGATTTTTTCCTCCATCTTGCCTGACATTTTAAGCGGTTTGTTCGACTCGTGGCTCAAGTCGAGCAAACTTAATTTCCGCACAAAGATGCCTTAGATTAATGTAAACTTTTTTTCATTGGCAAATTGATTTAAAAAAAAAAACAAGAAAACTCGTATGGAAGCCGACTCGGAGCAAAAAACATTAAGCTTTGATAAATTGTTGACGCCAATATCACAAGTACACACCGTCAAATGTAATTGTTGTTAAACGACAAAATGTACTAACATAACAGGATTATGTTAAGCTTGAAATTCCCATAGAGTGACGGTTTGTGTCTGAAATAGTATAGGAAAGAGTTACTGTCGTAGACAATGTTTTCAGTTCAATTCCTAAAGAATACTTCAATTTAAAATAATAATAAACAGTAACATTAAATATGTTGGAACAAGTGTATGACATTATCTCTACTATAACAACGTCATTTTTTGTTTCTTCCCAACATGTTGTTATCCTTTTGTTTACTTTCTTTTAGAGTTTCGTATGTTTGTATACGAATATAATTTCTTTTTACATATATCTATCTAGCTATCCATCTATCTATCTGTCTATCTATCTATCTATCTATCTATCTATCAGTATATATATATATATATATATATATATATATATATATATATATATATATATATATGTATATATATATCCTTACATAAATGCATAAAAACATACACATTACAAAGCTGGAGAGATCATTTATTAGTATGAATTTAGTCTATACTGAACTAAGTATTAAGTTTAAATAATTTATTAATAAGTATAGTAACAAAGACAGGCGATATATTTACATTAGAGAAACTAACAAGGAAAATAGCAAAACGAGGCTTGCATAACTATATACATATATGTACCTTTACAATGTTTTATTCTCATCTCTTATATATTGTATATATATATATATATATATATATATATATATATATATATATATATATATATATATGTATGTATGTATGTGTGTGTGTAAGTATTACTATATATATGCATGAGTAAATGTTTAAGTAAAATAAAGCAAAACCATTAAAGATCAAGAAGAGATCAAATAATAAAAAAACTTATTTAGTACAATATTAGATCTCATTATTTCAATAAAATCGCTACTTGAAGGATGTTTATAATTTTCATGTAAATTTCATGTGTTTTTCTTCTTCATATTACTAGATTAAAAAAAAGTTATATCTCTCTAAGGACATAATTATTTTCGCACTGATTACGGATATCTCAACTACATGCTATTTTTACTTTAATAATAAATTCTATATTCTGAGCAGAAAAAATCATAAAAGTGTTTTCATGTTTTACTCTGAATATTTTTTTTAAATACGTGTGAATATGGATTAACATGGCTAAGTGATATTTTTCGGAGGTTAATTATAATATTTAAAATGTTAATTGGCTACAATATGAAATTTACAGATGAATATAACATATATATATATATATATATATATATATTTAACGTAGCGGTTTCGCTGATACTTACGTTTCTGTAGTTAGCACCATTGAAGTACCAGGATATTTTGTCCAATTAATGAACATAAAGACACATGTAATTGTAGTGCATAAGCAAACACGAGTGTGAAAACAATAAAAGCGTGATACATAATTCACTGTCGTAAATAACATAACAAGCAACAAGCTCATAGTATCCACTGCTCGACGCAATTCTGAGGAAACCATTGTTACTCGCGAGTGAAACATAAAATAGATTTTCACAGGGCTCGGAGGTGAAATCTACAACATGAGAGGTAGTGTTTTATATAGAGGTCTTCTGAGAAAATAATATTTGTACAGTATTACTGGACGGATTTTTAATAGAACCAGATCCGTATAAGCCAAAAGAAAGGCCACGGTTGATCTTGAGGGGCGTACATCAAAATATCACATTAATGAAGGTGTGCCCCAGCTGTTGACATTTGAGCGCTTCTTTTTATTTATCATATAAACACAATCCCTTATGTAATCGCGTCCGATGTTGCTATTTGATGATGACAGAAGCTCTACTATCGATCTGATGGCAAATCAAAAACACGCTTATGCAAGCTAATAGTTGAATCCTTATTAAATAAACTCCATTCTGTAGGAAAATGAGGCTAACTCTGAATGATCACATTCAATGTTACCAAGAAAAGCTTGTTTTTTTTGAAAAATTATACGAAACCTTTCTAAACACCGATTGATATCGTTGATAGCTCCCTTCTTGAAAGCCAGGCGTTTACACCGATCGTCCTAAGCATTCACAGGCAATATGAACTGGAGAAAATACATACATCAAATTGCCAAGAGTGTTGCAAATAAGGTGTTCTCATTCTACCAGTTAGAAACCTTTCTACACCTTTCATTTTCCAATTTATCTATAAAGCCACTATTTGCCCATGCATGGAGTATTGTTAAAGTAAAGAAATGTTCAGAAAATGATCTTCGTTTTTTTTGTAATTAAACATCGAACTTCTTTAAAATTATTTCTTAAAAAAACACATGAAATAATGCCTATCGTTCCGTGTTTGTGTATAGCAACTAAAAGTTTAGATCTACTCCAAATATCCTGAAATACCTATAAAATAATACAAATGTTTACAAATACATAGAATTAATAATTAAAGAACACAATCATTACTACTTAGATAAAGTTTTTAAAAAATATTAGAAATACTTATACATTTTCAGGAATCGGAGCAGGAGTGTTTTTGTTAAATAATTGCCCCGGGCCACGCCGGGATTTGATATCAGAGACTCTATTGGCTACATTAAGTCTTCAATTAGTTTCACTTTATGTATTTAGATATGCTATATTCTTATTCAAACTTTTTTTGTAATGTGCATATTTTTGCTGTTGGCCAAAGAAGAAAAACGCATCAAAATCAATGATGGGAATAACACACGGATACAATTGTCGAGGCATGAAATATTATGCCATAAATTACCTACGTAAAACCGTCAAAAATCGCGTTCTTGGCTATGAACATGCATTCAAAAGAATTCTCACATGTTTTATTTAGGTTAAGGGCTGTTTTCACGGCGTGGATTGGTTGCTATGGTGAGAGAATGATTGTTGTCAAGTGAAAGGAGACCATTTTAGAGCAGGGGGAAACGCAGAACCTCAATTTGGTTTCGTGATTTTATGTCATATAAACTCTAGCGGCTATTAAATAAGGAAATATAATACTCATTGTATATTATCAATTGAATACAGTTCAGTGAATATCATCTACTATATTACGCATAGCGTTAAAGGATTTAGACGTTTTCGCCGTTCCAAGGTCAGTAGTGGGTATGAGGATGTAATAAATAATATTGGAATCGTATTCGGTTTCCCAAGTATATAGTATGTGTCGAAAAGATTTGGAAAATATACGACTTAAACATGTTTGCGTTTAGACTCCAATTGCACAAACTTGACATGCCTAATTATTGAGGTGACACGTGTGGCATATACGAATAATGTATACTATTAATGCTACACATGCTACTACTAATGCTACTGGTTAGAATGGTGTATGTGTTTACCTGAAGCACTATTGATACTCACGAAGTTCCATAGGTTCGTCGTATTTATAATACGATGTCTGCTGCTATTTCCACTACTACAACTACTACTACTACTACTACTACTACTGCTACTACTACTACTATTACTACTATTACTACTGATAAGAATAATAATGATACGCACACACTGATCAAGTTTTATTGTACTAAATTCCATAACAAGTTGCTTAATATAAACAACGTCATAAGAAAGCGACAATTATGATACGATTTGCAAGACTAGTACAGAAAACAGATGCTGCAAATATAGTAAAGAACAATATTGTTGCAATTTGTAAACATATGCATTTTTTAAAATGTTCACTTAAAAATTGTAGACGTAGTTAGTAAGATATTTTATTTATTAATAATTTGCTTACGACATTAGAAGTGAGTAGTGTTAATGGACCAACAACCAAACATAATTAATGGTGATTTGCCAGAAGAAAATATAAAAGGTGAAACATAAACTAACATTAAACGGAATGTATCGGCATAATTTTATATTTACACAGATCTTCCGATCTCCTGATGGGAGATAGAGTATCATTAACTATTTAATCAAAATTATATATCGTACAACAATTCAATAGCTTCAGCGAATGTTACGTATTTACAACTAATACACACACAGTAAGTCTGTCGTATTTGTTAAAATAGAAATAATTAAATGGTATAACCTGTAATATGTATAGGATATAAATGCCGAGTAGTGTTGTTTTTTTCTTCTTCAAGACGAACATGTAACATTTCGTAAATGCATATATATTTAATTCTAATAGCATAACCAGTAAAAGAAATAAGTGTTCATCCGGCTGAACGATTCGAGCCCCATATATATATATATATATATATATATATATATATATATATATATATATATATATGCTCATTTGCTTTTGACACCTGAAGATGATACGACGAAGAATCGAAAACGTTCGTGAAACCTGTGAACCTATGAAACATGTATTAATGTTATTGATTTTAATACAACAAAGACCATCAGGGAAAAATGAAAAAATACAAAAGGTATAATTAAACAGACGAATTATGCTATTTTAAACAATGTTTGCATAAATGAGAAAATGCTGCCTAAATACACACCATATATATATAAATATATATATATATATATATATGTGTGTGGGTGTGTGTGCATATGCATGTATGTGTGTGTATGTATGCATGCACACATATATAAATAGTGTTTTATATATAAACGTTTATAATTAAAACCTTTACATTGTGCTATAGTTTAGCCAATTTATCAAGTACCGATTTCTGACATATAATTAATTAGATTAACACTGACAATTGGCCTGGCCAAGGCCCTATCCATATCAAAATCATTGGTACAATACCTCAATAAATCTTAGAAACAATGCATCAAGATGAATATTCGACTCTACAAGATTAGATAAAATAATCCTGTTATCTGTGTGCAAGATGACTATTGTAATATCACCTATTGAAAGTAGTTGGCTAGTTGCTCGCGATGCACTAGCTAAACAAACTGATCGATGATAGTTCAGGGATGGAAGATTCACAGTTGCTGTAAAACAAATATAAAAAGGCATTGATCGATGCATGTATTTGTAGCAGGTTGCTGTTGAGTTGACTTAAGCGTTTGACACATTTAACATGAATGCAATCAAAATAATGCGTTGCAAAATCGCACACATATTAAACTGCCTGAGACGTATGCTTAACATTAAACAGCAGAGCAGAAATGTTGACGCTGAGATACTTTGCAGGGCATAATATCCTAGTCATTCATTTATCTCGTATGAAGCAGATTTATCTATTGTTGGTATTAGTTTCCCGGATATCTTTTAAGTTAGACTTCTTTCCAGGAGTACATAGGATACTTACGAGAAGAACGAAATGGAGGTTGCAAATATCCTAAGTTTCAGTAATTCTGTGGATCGCAATGGATTCGAACTTAGCACACCCGGGTTGTCAGTCTATATATTTAACTACTTAGCCACAGTTACCTCACCAAACAGTTGACGATTAGGTATTTCATAAAATGCTATCATATGCTTCAGTGAAGACACCTGGTTTGCAGGAGGAACGATAGTCTCTTTAAGCATTTATTTTACGCTTTGATACATCAAGCAAAACGTGTTCAAGCATCATTCAAGTGGATAGCTGTTAACACAATACTATTCGAAAGCAGCTAGGTTGTAAGTCTCTCTTATTCCATACTTTACGTCGACAAAAGATAACACTATATATATATATATATATATATATATATATATATATATATATATAGTCTTGGAAGTTTCTCAACCATTAAAAGTATATAAAAAAATTTTTTTTTAAAATTAAATTAAACTGAAGTCCCAAGTCGTTCAGTGGAAAATCACTCATGTAAGTCAATTTAACTTTTTCAGTTATTATATTAGTTTGGTTCTAACATTATTTAAGGGATCATCAGTTGTTTACCATGAAAAACTGTTCCGGGAATTTAAAAACAAGACAGTATTTAATTTCATGGCTCTCCAGCAGAGTTGATCAGACCCCACTTCCCTTAAAAGACAAAAACATAAACGTTCCGTATACTAAACCTAAGTTTTGTTACGTATAAATGTTTTGCTAACTTATATTAGTTATTAAAAAAATGTCCTCCTTACCTGTGTTGTTCGTCTGTCTAATAAAATGTATCCGTTACTTACAAAAATGTTGCTGCATTTTGAAGTGTGTAGACGAATCCATTAAAAATGTGTTTTAATTATATATATATATATATATATATATATATATATATATATATATATATATATATATATACTTTTAGTCCTACACTGATGATTCTATAAAAAGCTGTTTTTTCTTTCACACTCTTCCCCCTCTCTCTGTCCTTCTGTTATATTTACTTTCTCTCAATATATACAGTGAGTGTCTCAAGCCGGGATTGAAACTCAACAGTCGACCTGAAAGTCGGCGCTCCTACCCCTGCGCTAACATACAACACTGACTGAATACAAGCAATATCTCAATGTAAACATTGCAAAGTGCTGGTTGCTTGAATTAGTTTTACCCAATCAGCTATGCCTTAAAGCTAATGACAGTTGGTGATATCGTTACAAAATAGGTTCTACTCAGGAATGGAGCTTTATATAGTCATCCATATACCACCTGTTTAGCTGTATCATACCTCTTCAGTGCGGCCAGACCAGTTAGTGCCTCAAGCCGGGATTGAAACTTAACAGTCAAGCTAATATATACATATATATATATATATATATATATATATATATATATATATATTGTTTATTAGCGTAATTGCTATTTGCTAGTAAGACATTGTTAAACTAGTTTTACTTAATGATATAATCTAATACTAAACGTAAACATCTACTGTCTTGTGCCATAGTATTTTACTGCTACCAGAATTACTGACAGCAGCGTCGTATATATAAGTATACATATCATAATTTAAAACAAGTCCACACATCAAACAACTTACACTGTGGCATTTATCAAGTTTTTTTTTGTTAAGTTAGGCTGTTATATTTTTCTTCAGTTTATGTATTTTTTTTTTAATCTACAGCATAACTGCGTTGACACACCGGTCACTGTTAGATCACCCAAAGTAAGCGACATACCGCCTGCCCAGTACCAGATAGGTGACAACTTAGGAATGCTACGCGCTCTATGTCATTTTTCCTTTTGCCAGGATATATATTCGGCTGGTGACCGCTTGAGAAATGAATATTACCATTTCTTATTGTATTTTTTTAAGTTTCGAGATTTGCGAATTTTAATTTGTGTGCATGTTTTACTTAGCACCAGTTTACAGCTCTATGTCCGTGAGTATATTGAGAATTATATATGTATCAATTCGTTACACTTGAGAGAGTATAAGTATTAAAACAAAACATTAGCGTAATAAAGAAATAACTCATGTGGGGTTGCCAGGCTGGATATAAAACGTGGGAAAAATAACAGATTTTATTTCTCACGCGTTTCTATGTGTTAGTACATATTTACAGCTGAGTATGTTGGCAAGTTCAACACTCATCCGTACAGAGAGTAATGTTGTGACACATGAGCGTGTGCACGATACATAAGTCTCTCCATCTTGCAAAGGGCACTAAAATAATTTTAACCTGATATTGCTTGCACTGTCAGTTAAGCTCCTGTTCCTACCGAAACGCAGTAGTGTTACATTCTCTGCTTGGTTTAGAAGTATTGCACATAAAAAAGTTTCGATGTACTTACTGCACCTGTACACCCTCAACGATAATATCTCTAACCCATCGACTAGCTCAAAAAGCCAACTTTTTCACCATAGATATACTTAGATGCCAGAAGATTCTATAATTTTACAGCTCTTTTCCTCGGACCGATTACCTTTGGAAAATCCTGCCTTTCTCTTTGTTTCCCTGAGTGTGCAAACATGCACACAATTAAAACGTAATGTGCACAAGCATCTTGCTGCCAATCATTCCATCTAAGTTTCCAAAAACAAATGTGATAACAATCACAGTAGCCCCTTACGTTTCGTTCGCAATATACCACGATGGGGGTGAAGAGTAATATATATATATATATATATATAAACATATATATATATATAAACATATATACAAACATATTTATACATATAGATAGATATATAAACATATATATATATAAACATATATATATACATATAGATATATAGATATATTAAAGCATATATATACTTATATAAACATATATATATATAGATATATATATATATATATATATAAGCATATATATATAAACATATATATATGCATATACATACACACATATATATATATATATATATATATATATATATATATGTACGTGAAAAAAATTAATACTTAAAAGTATTTACAGTTCATGCCCTTTTAAGATTTAACAGTATTAATAGCAGTTGAGTTACGAGATTGTCACCAGCGATTATGTAGAGTTATGCTTGCCCCGCCTCTCGGGTAAGTGTACGTTAACTTCAATAACTGTATGTGGCGATTTCTCGTGTCCGCGTTGGCATAGCCGTTAGCTTGTTATTCTAGTCTATATCTACGAAGTGCGTTCGATCCCAATCGACTACTTGCAACCGCCATACCTGCACTGATAAGGATGAAAAGCCTGAAACGATATCGTCTGTCGGTTAAAAATACATTCATATTTAAAATGTTTACAGTATATATATATATATATATATATATATATATATATATATATATATATATATATACATATATATATATATATTTAGAGAGAGAGAGAGAGAGAGAGAGATTCAGAGGTACAAAGTTTTAATAGGCAATCAAATAATATTTGGCGAACTGCCATTATAACTTATGGTTTAGGTTAGTTGTTTTATTTTTATTTTTAATATATATTTTTTAAATTTATATCATAAACGAAGAACAGAAAATCACAAGACGGAGAACAAAAGAAGAATCAATTCGACTTTTTTCTCTAAGAAATATGTAAAACGATTATCAACAGAAGAGGGGATACAAACAAAATCCAAACTACAAAGACATCTTTCTGTCAACCCTTTTCAAGACATCCGTTGACAATTAATGACAATACTGATTAAAAACGTCACCAAAAGACTAGAAAATACTTATCGATTGTTAAAAACTATATATAAAAAAGGAGAGAACAAAGTGGAAGCGACATTCATATCGTCCACCCATAAGTTCCAATTTGTGTGTGTAATATTTTTGTTTGCACGGACACGGCTGTCGTAAGTTGATAGAATCCGCTTCGTGAAATGTTAGATGAGTTTTCGAACGAGCACTATTCACACTAGAGAATGCATCATCCGTCTACTCTCCACTGCTAAATTGAACACTGCAATAAATCGTCAACAATGGCCGACTCGTGGGCTCGTGAACGCGTAAATGTCTGCCACTGTCTGTGTCTACGAATACAACGGGGCAAATGTTGAGAAGTTCTTACCTATTTTCATACTTAGTTCACCCCCCTAAAAACCAAATTTACACTGTAGACGTAAGGGCTGCTGAGAATATGGGTGAAAGTTTAGGGGGTCATCCTAAATAAAGGAGCTGTGCAGCGAGATACTTATTCACATTAATTTTAAATTTCTGCATGTCGGTACAGTCGGGGAAACAAGTAGCAGAGAAGGACTTTCATAGTTTGGCAGCTTGAGATAATAAGCTATTAGAACAGAAAGAATCGCCGACATCTGGGGACCTCCACAGTTAATGGATGGGATTTAGATGATTGCCTAGTGTGTCGAGTGGATTTAGATCGAACAGGCACCAGTACAGCAAGTTCAGCTGAACACATTCCATTCATGTGATTGTAAAACAAGAACAAGAATTCAACATTGCGGTCATGCGTATGGGCTGGAGCTTGGTGGCTAGTTAGTGACCTATTATATTAGTGACTCTTTTTTAGCCTTGTCTAAGAGAGAGCCCAGATGTGACAACAATACTCCACACATAGGCAGATGGTACGTCCCATTTAGTCAGTCTCGCACCATATTATATTGCTAATTGTGGTTAAAAACATCTTTGAGAAAAAAAAGAAATTCGAGGGAGGTGGTCCTTGTTCCTTGTCGCGTGATTCTCTTCCTCGTTTATAATATAACTTTAAATAATATATATATATATATATATATATATATATATAAACTCACCTATCACATTGATAATAATGGTAGTTCAGTCAATATTATTTAATTGCATATATATATATGTGTGTGGGGAGGGGGTGGAATGGGTATGCCTAAATTGTTACAAAATAAGCCGCATTTTCTTAGATCTAAACGTATCAGTTTTGCTCACATTACCGGAATGGGGGAAGTGTTCTGATATTTACAAGCTATTGTGTGCTAACTTAGTTTTAGATAAGCTGTGCATAAGTTAAGCAAACATATTTAATTTTTAACGCGTCGAGGTGTTTTGTTTCACTAATTAATTATTTCTTACGTTTTACTTTTTTTGACGCTACGAAGATGTATTCTTATTTTTTTTCGCCGACTCGTCTACCAATTTATATTCTATATTTCTTCTCTCGTTGCTGCGGGCAATTAAGTAATTGTTCTCGTTGAAAATAAAGAATGGTAAAAAACGGCACCAAAAATATTATGAACAATTTTCTCACTTTATACATATGATATATTTTGGAAAAGACGAAGAAGAAAAGAGAAAATTGTATTTATTTTTGTCGACAAAGCCTGCACATCACAGACTTAAACGCTCGGCTCGAAAATCGGTTATCGCAGGCGTAAATCTCTGACAGAATTTCATACGCAGGTGTTTTGTCAGAAATAGTGATTGATCTTTGATGCCCCGAAATTATGAAGGGATGAATTATTCATGGAATATTTCATTGCTAATTAAAAACATATATAAAACACCCGCCAATTTATAACATACTGTTTTACATAGTATATATAAAAGAATAATTATAATATTTATAATAATTATTATTATACTAATAGTAATAACGATAATCTATATTTATATAAAATTAAAATAAACCGTTTAGGATAATTTCTAAAATACTATTGTTTACAAGATATATTTAAAGAAGAAGAATCACACATAATGTATAATAATAATAATAATAATAATAATAATAATAATAATAATAATAATAATAATAATAATAATGATAATAATATTAAAAATTATGATATATATAAAGACCGTTAAAGCTTATTTATAGTATAGTATTGTTTACATAGTATATATAAAATAATAATAATAATAATGATGATGATAATAATAATATAGAATAATTATAATCATACTAATATTTATTATGGTAATCCATATTTATATGAATTAACGTTGTTTAAATTTTATATAAATATATTTATAATATATTATTGATTACAAAATATATATGGAATAATAATAAGTTCTCATAATTCAATATAATGATGATAATAATAATAGTAATATCAATATTAATATTAATTATTTTAAAAAATATATTAATAGTTATAATAATAATAACAATAATGATAATTATAATAATAATAATAATTATAATAATAATAATCAAAATAATGATAATGAAACTTTCGATATATATATAAAGTAGTATATGTTAATATGATTATATATATCTTTCAACTAAGATAGGTCGATCATTATTAGATTTTAACATAGCTGCTAAGCCTTAATAATGTATGATCTATTTAGTTGAATTTAGTTCAATATAAAGAAGATAAAAAGGTTGTATACTTGTGTTTAGAGATAATATTCCCCAGATTTCAGCAGCTTTTCACGAGTATTATAGGACATAATATAAACATTATTACCGAGTTGAAAATTAAAATATTTCATAATTGCATTGCATTTGAGTCTTAGTAATTAGTAATCAATTAAGCAAAGGTGCCTGAATATCAATTTCGTATTGACACTCCTTAAATGTAAGCCCTTAATGTTGATACTGTTTCTAGAATAAGCATTATGTAATGGGTTTTGATTAACATTGAAATAAAGAATAGTAGAACTGTTGTTCAATCGCATTATATCTTGATTGCAATCTTACAAAATGGACATCAAAATTATGCAACAATGTTACACGTCTTACTCTAGCATATATATATATATATATATATATATATATATATATATATATATATATATATATATATATATATATGTATATATACACATATATATATATACATATATATATATGTATGTGTGTATATATATATATGTATATATACACATATATATACATATATGTTATATATATATATATAACAAAGTAAACGCGAGATGTCCTTGCAACTCAGTCACAATAGGAAAAACAAACTTGTCACTTCCTATGCCCATTTTTTCACTCTCAGCTATAGCACATCTTAAACTGCGGTTTACAAAAATATTCTTACATTTACTATGCTTACAAACATTGTTACATTAATTCCGAGATATACGTTACTCAAAAATACGTCTTGCGAAAAGCAGGTAGTAACCATACTCCCTCCATATAAATGTTCTACTCCCACCCTACTCGTCTATAAGGTAGTCTTTGTCTGTAGAAGCGGCATTCAGTTACTGCTCCGCTACATTCCAGATTAAAGTAATTGAATACTGTAGTTCTGGCTGCTTGGAACTTATACGTGTGCAGGGAACGGATTGAGTGTTAACCAACCACTCGATGCGGGCCATGTTTGAGATCACATGTTTGAGATCACATGTTTGAGATCACATGTTTGAGATCACATGTTTGAGATCACATGTTTGAGAGTACATGTTTGACGTTGACCTTTTCCCTTTCTATTTTTGACATGTGGACGATGTATTTTATTAGATAAGGCAGACGGCTTTAAATGTCTTATCTCGTGACAATAAATAGTTGGATTTCTTCGTAGACTGAATAAAATTAATGTATTGGAAAATATTCTGTATTGGATCCTACGTTATTACAAAGAATAACGCAATCATTCTAATAAATTACACATTATATTATTATGTTTAAACATACATTTTTGCTTGCATTATTTGTCAGATAATGAAATGCTACATTCTCGAATATAAAATGTTTGATTTTCTTTTATTTACTCTATTAATTGTAAAAAAATCAGCTATCCAAACAAATTAAACATTGCCATAGCTAAAAAGGAGTTCTTTTTACGCGACTAAATATAAAATATACACCGGATTTTGAATATGTTTTATGAACGTATTTAAATTTTGATTAGTTTGTGTCCACAAGTTCGTTTAATATACACTGTACACTGTAAAGGTAATGGATAACGCAATGCCAGCCAGCGATTAAAACACTTAATTAACGCTCCTAATAAGTGTGTGTTGTTTTTGTTAAGCGAACACATGTTTGACCCCCACCCTCGATTTTTAACGTTTTTTATTCAAACATTATTTTAAAATACAAAACACAATGCTCGTCAGCGATTAGAACACTTTCTGAACGTTTGATTTTCACGTCATTAGCAAGTAAGTTTGTTCATTTTGTTTTCGCAAATATGTTTTAATTATGTTTAAATTTGTGAATTCTTGACGCCTTTGTAACGTTTAACTTTTATTTTTGTTATTTTGTTCATTTTCGTTTTCGTAATAGTTTGGAGAGAAGATACGAACTCGGGATTAAGTAAAGCAAAATTAACAACAGGATTGATAGTCGATCACAACTTTCTATTTAATCATCAACTGATGGAAAGGCATATGGATTAATGTATGCGCCAAGTAGTAGTGAAACTGTTGTTGTACACCCAAACACAACTCGAACACGGCACGCTTACTACACCCTCAGCGCGTGTAATAATTTTCCCCAACTACTTCCTATGCAATTAGTAGAACAATTCTATGTGTTTAATTAGATAAGATGTTTGTCAAATAGAGAGTAAGTTAAGTCAGGCGCCGAGACATCTGAAGAATACGGTTCATGGTCAGACAGGTCACTTGCTGCTATGTTGCAATCATGAAAGTTAAATAATAATTTCAAATCATCAGAATGTAAGGACAAATCCACGTAGCGATGGCTTATGCTATTTGTGGAATAACTTATTTGAATTATTTGATCTAGTTCATAGAAACCAATTAGTCTATTTAATACGCATGTTAATTGCCAAGAAGGGGATGCATACATTATTCACGTGATTCAAGTAATATTATATGTCTCACGTGATGTTAATGCTAATCAGATCTTACAATATTATTCATTAAAGATGTTTTGGCATGACTTTTCCCAATTGTATATGAACTAACTCAGATTGTTTACAAACCCATTTGGGTAACCGATGCTGATTAGTATTTCACACAGATGATTGATCTATTTCTGACAACTTATCCTAGATAGGGCACATCTAGTGTTATATCGCCTTTGGGATACTTAAATCACTGAATGGCTTCAATTAATAACATCTACGTTTAAAAAAATATCGGATGATCATTTCATAAAAATAAGGAGTGTTCTACAAGCAGACTTTGCCTAGTCACTGAAACTAATTTTAGTGACATCCGTATATCTATTTCTGATTTTTCATACTTATCAATGATATTGATTCTAACTAGGTAACTGCTCCTGATAACACTGCTTAAAGTATTCAGATAAAACTCTCCCATTTTTATAAAATTGATTGGTCGTTTCTTAAAGCAACACTTTTTAAAAACTTGATGGAACTAGTCGCCACTCGTTAAAACATGCTAGAACTTGATCTTCTGCAACTAAGTACAGACACGCCAATGTGTTATGCGTCATGGGAAGGCGTTTGTATCTTTAATAAATAGAGTGTTTCAATGTCGGCAGCAAACGAAATCTAATTAGAAACAAGGTATCTAGAATATGTCCTCAACATCAAGCGCTGCGAAACTGATTGTACTATTACACAGGATCGGTGAATCTGTACTCCAAGACCGTTGATAAAGATTGGTAGAGTTTTCGCCCGCACAATCTTGCTTGCTATGGAATATCTGACAATGTGTTTACAAATATATATCTTACGCTGACAGGTCTTTAAAAAGTTGTTGTTGATTGACAGAAATCTATGCACATAATAAATATTGTAATGACTCAAGGAACTGTTCTCGTACCAAACCTCTTCATGATGTACACGAATAGTCTTTCAAATAATATTTCGAAAGCATTTGTTGACATTTATTCAGAAGAGATAACTATATATCGCAACAATTTGAAAAGCATTGATGATTACATTTCTACAAACTTGGAGTACGCTGGTCAATAGAAAAATAGCTTGTTATTCTTAACACTTCTGAAACAAAGTTGTTCTCCTTTTCCCAAAACAATTTGATCCTGTTTTTGCCTCAGTTAGAATGGGTGGATCTTTTATTGAAAACATCCCTTGATTTGATAGGATTCTGGAAATGACTTCGACACCCGACTGCAAATAGAATTATTAGTTTCAATCTGTTCTCAAAAGTATTGGAGAAATAGTTGTATAATCTTACTGATATTGCGCAACTTACTAAGTGCATACGAGTAAGATACGTCCATAGAATGAATACTGCTCCTACATATGTGGTGGTATTGCTCTGAGGTCTTTTTTCTTGCCTTGCACAGTACACACCTGACTTCGCGATCGAGTTGATATGATCTGTTATCTTCTCAGAGCCATTTCTCAACAAAATATGTGTTTCTAGTCTTTAGCTAGTCAGTCGTACATTTCATGGTAAGTACCCGACTAAGCTAACATCTGTGGTTTCTCCAAGTAAACATTCATAGCAAGAACTTGCCTAAATAAGTATGTTCCTCTATGTACGTAAAACTTAACGAAAATTCCATGAACAAAGTTTCTTTCTGGGAACATTCCATATATGAACTACAATACCAGGCGAGTGCTTCCCTGTTGATTAGAACATAATCCTCTTCAAATACAATTTGAGAAAATACCTGTCATATTTAGTCATTATATTCTGCCTTTTCCACATATCGTTTTTAATTTGCTCAATTCACAATGTAACCACCTCTTATATTCGAGTAGCCTTTAAGTGATGTAAGTTGAGCCTCATAAATAGAGAAAATATGCAATAAATGTCGTTGTTCTTTATAATTCAACAGCTTTAGATAATAATACAAAACAAGCTCGACTGCTTCTCCCTTCTCTGCTGATATGAGTAGATCATGAAGTTCGCAAATTCACAGCGGCGTTCGTAAGACATACTAACAATAGAAGTGGGCATACCAGCCGAGATAATTCTTGGCACCATTTTTGCAACAGAGGTTCTGATGTGACCATCACATCCTTCTATGTCAGAATAGGGTGTGGTTTAGATCGGTCATCGACGTACACTCCCCTACGATTTACTTCCTCTTTCGGAAAGGAGCACTTTTTGTCGATCGTCTGACTGTTCGATTCCAGCTACTTTTATACTAAGGCATAGTGCCTACTCTTGTAAGCTGGTCTCCTGCACCTTACAACCTTTCGCCACTTCTTGTAGTAGTAGGAAGCATGTTAACTTTTACATACAACTTTTATTTCGTGATTTAAATATGGTATTTTTTTTACAGTTGCTAAGCAAAGCAGCATAAAACGTTTTTTAAAAAATAGTTATCGGTTTTATTAACATTTCGAACGTTTATATTACTAACGGCACCGCCAGAATTCCCCGCAATGAATAAGCACACTGTTTTCTTTCCTGATCTTTGCTCTGAACACTATATTAACATGTTTATTCTTTTATTGTTATTTCTATAACTTTCGATTCTCAAGATATTAATAAATATGTGTACTGAGAGAAAGTGTTAATAATAATACTTGTAATAATTATTATAATAATGAGAATTTGTAATAGCTATTACGCTGATGAAAACTGGAATTACGAAAGTTAGTTGATACAAAAGTTAAAATTGGAATGTGATTCTATATGCGCTTTTAGAAATAAACAGGGGATGTGGTTTGGCATATGAAAGTTTAGGAGTGTAATTGAAAAATAAACATTTGTCAGTTTTGTTTTTAGAAGGAACGATTGCAAACATAAACACGTTTCATGAATACTATAGCCAATCGAAAGACGAAAGAGCAAATATTGTCATTTAGTATATCCTCTGCACTATGCCAACTGGGTTGGTCAGCGGGGCTTACAAGGTACATACATGAATGAGTTATGTCGTCATATATCAGCCATAAATATCATCAATGAAACATAAATCTTTTTTGTTTTCGAATCTTCATTTATTAACAAATCTGCAGAAGTAGATTCCACCTCGAATGCTAGGAGAATTCATCTACTAAAGAATTCGAAGTAAATGTTTCTATTCAACTTTATGTACCGTGACATCCTGAAACACAAACATAAGAAGCTATGTTACCCTAAACCATTTAAGGAACTTTACACACTTTAACATGTGACCCCCACTAAATACATCATGAGCAAATACTTTACATTTATTGAGTCTTCAAAAGGTCCAAATTCCATGAAGGTGTCCCTCTACGTTTGGCAGTGGCCGTTGTGAAATGGGTACTTCGTGGAGAAGCGATCATGGCAATGTCGATTCCAAAGCACCAATTTCACTGTTGATTTGGAAAACCTTTATTTTATCGCTTTTGTTAGGTTCTGATATTTAAAAGAACTGATAAAACGAATGCTACAAGTAGGATCGTGCCGATTTAATGCCGTACGATACTTATTTGTGCAAATGTATGTGTCCGCGAAGACATTCAAAAGAAATATCAATAGGTACGAAATTACAACGGCTAACACTTTCTGAACACGCAAGTTACGCGAGACCAGCTGTAGCTTAACAGTCATAAATGCTGAAATAAAAATCAAACATATGTTAAAAATCAAACCTGTAAAATATACGTGGGCTTCATAAGCGGTGAATCATCAGGAAAAAAGAGGGTGTCGATTACAAAAATAGCGTCTATTTTACTTTAAATTTGCTTCCAATTTCAAGGATGGCGTACATTTTAATTTGAATTTGCTGCAGTTTATAAAGATGGCGTCCATTTTAATTTAAAGTTACTGCCGGTTAAAAGATGGCGTCCATTTAAATTTAAAGTTACTGCCGATTAAAAGATGGCGTCTTTTTTAATTTAAATGTGCTGCTGATTACACTATTTGCGTTCAT
>OY744524.1:97380599-97393099 GCA_963556195.1 Sepiola atlantica
AAGGTCCCTCTCCGTTGCCAATATAGCTGTATATATATACGTATTATTTAATTAATATTTATATGCACTGCCACACTTTTCTGGTTTTCGTTAAAACTCATCTGCGTGGCTATATACAGCTTACCCGGCTGACATATATCTCGCTCATCCCACCTCAGACAATAGCTGTTCTAATTATTGAGACCACCTAGAAATCGAGAAAAATGAGAAGGCAGTATATCGTATACATGATTAAGGTTCCAGTCGAGTTACATTTCGAGTAAAAAATACTTTGCAGTACAGCTTAACACAGAATCTTAGTCTTTACATCAAATATGTATATACATACACACACACATATATATATATATATATATATATATATATATATAATACTTTGTTTTGTATAGGTTTTTGTCATCAAGCATATATATTTCATGTTCACTTACAATAATCAGTATGGCTTATATAACTGTACCGCTTGTCCAACGATTAAAACTTGAACCCGAGTAATTTCAATGAAACATTATTTACAATTCGGACAACGTGACAGTCATATTAAATGTGAAAGAAATAAACACTATATTTACTATACGAATATAGTAAGCCTAATAAAGTGTTCAATCGGCCAAAAGAGAGAAGATCTTCAATATTGCCAAATAAACAACCTTCTTAATATATCAAATTGCTTGACTTGAATGTGGCTTTATTAATTATTATTTTTATAAATCAATAGTTATTTTCCATGGACAAATATGTTTCATGTTTATTAATACTCATCAGAATTGTTCATATATCTTTAGTGCCGGTCGAACGATTTATGTCTATCTATGTGTGTATGATAATTATGAAAAGAAAACAAGACAGACGAATTAACACACTTCATAAACATATTTTGAATTCTCACGGCTATGTTACGTAAAAGAAAAAAATAAGGGAAACATATTATACGTTATAGACGCACTGCACATTTTAAAGTTAGTGTGTCGTTCGAAAAGAAACAGAAGGAACACATGTTTTCTACGTCATAGACACGGCAGGCCATATGGTTTTCCTTAACTAGTTATTTTGAGAAAGTCTGTAAATAAAGACTAAACGTTGATTAATAGTTTAAGAATGTTCAGTTTTCTTTTTTCTTTTCTGGTTTCAAGCACAGAAGGACTTAGCCATCTGGCTCTCTTCAGCTTAAGTTGTCATCTGTTTCGGAAACGTTAAGTCACGTGTCACTCTCGTGTGGACGCGTTATTTGCTTAGAGTGTTGTGTATGTTTGTTTTAATTTAGTGTAAGGAATGTTTAATAAGGTTTGACTAAAGGGTGGGGGTGCAAACTAACAGTTGAGATTTAAAACAGGAGAATATTTAAAGAAATATAAAAAATAAAATAAACAAATAAATAAAAATAAAACAAATATTTCTATATTAATCCCGTGAGCCAATATTTATGAGTAGTGTATATTTGGCTGTTACTGTTCTGTGGTTTAATAATGTGCCTTATAAAGAAATAAGTGAGAGAACATTGGTTTAACGATTATACTTATAAAGAGATAACAATATTTAAAAAAAAGATTAAAAAAACAACAGTCAATTCAAGTTGAAATCCTGGATTAGAGGACTTTAAATCAACTATGTTCAAATTGTGCAGGCGGTCGGGTTTTGCTTCTTGACGTGGATATTTCTTTAAAGTTTAACGTCTGACAAGTGTTTATATTTATATACATATAATTATTTACACATTTGAATATGAAAAAGTAACTATTTCTGAAATATGAATCAGAACGTTACGACAATATCTTTTGCCCATATTTTAAAAGAGAGAAAGAGCAATATTACATTAGAGTACTGATGAATAAAGTATTTCAGTATCATTATTTTTAATTTTTCTGTAAATATTAATCGACTGCTGGTGATATATTATAGCTATGGGTTTTATACGGTAAAATCGTAGAAAAGCTGCTGACTGCCCGATGGACAGACATATGTTTTTTCTAGGAGTCTAGGAATAATATTACTCGGAATAATATCGCCAATGAAGTAGGTGGCACAGCTTTTCAGATTAACAAGTATAACGTGTCTGAGGAAGAGAGTGCCCCGTTGTCTAATCAATTCATGAACAACTATAATACTCGACGATTTATCGTCCTTTTGAATGGGAATATATATAATGTATATATCCTATATATAAAGTACAGTGGATCTTTCTAATATTTGAATTTATTGAACCGGCTAATAAACAGAAATTATATATGTAATGTATATTCCGTTATTGCTATCTATCTATTTCTCTTCTGAAATAAAATAAAATTATTTACGATAATTATTTGCATGTTGATAGTAGGTACGCTTACGAGTTCCTTTTTTACAAGCGTTAAATACGAAGTCGGATAAAATAACCTCTTAGTCAAAAGTTAATTTACTACTACCAAAATTAACATGTTCCAATATTTCGTAGGGTGTATATATGTTACCTGCACTACTTGTAGTCGTACGGATGTACACGCATTGAATAATCATAACATATTCTTACACCTATGCTTTTGATTTACATTTCAGAAAGCTCCGCGTATCACTTAGTAGTATTTCACTTCTTTATGAAATGCGTTTACAGTGAAATATAAAATCAAAGTATTTTCATAAAAAGTTAACGCATATGTACACCCATATATTTTGTTTTACTTCAGAGTAGTGAAAAAAAGCGCTTATGTGAGCTTCCAAATAACTACGTGTCGTTTTAATTAAATACTTCTTCTTTAAAGACATGCAATTAATATTTTGACATGTGTTTATTATTCTGTTTATTAGAATTACCTTGGATTCGCTCAATATGTTCACATTTCTTTTCTTTTATAGTTACTGACGTCATGCGCATGCACTAACCTATTCTGTTTTATAGACTATGTGCACTCTGTCACTACTACTAACCCATAATAGTAAAAATAATAAAAATGATGATAATAATTTACGGATATTATTAGTTTCCAATACATTGTATTGTCTAAAACTATCACATTAACATTGATTACCATCAATGAATTATCGCAATATGAACAAATGTCACTATGTTAAAAAAAATAGTGCCAGTGTGTACACAATATATGAATCGATAGGGTATAAGTTTTCCGCTGAACAAGAAAGTGCATTGCAACATCAAAATAGTTCGATATCCCCGACTGGATACAATTGTGATTGTTGTTGGTTACCACTATTCGTAAATTCAAAAGAAATGGTAAAACACCCCTATGAATCTAATGGATAAAAAGCTATAAGGCAAGGCCGTAAAAACGTGTAGGGGTCTTATACACAATACCTTTTTACTATGAGGGTTTCCCATCATTGCTTAGCCATTAATTTAGTTCTAGGTTTCTTTTAATTTCCATATCGAATCTGATTGTGTTGTTTTAATATTTTCTTCCAATTCCTATAAATAAGTCACGTGCTCGGCTATCAACGAAAACAATCATTTCCCAAACTGTAGGCTTCTCTGACTTTAATTGGATCACACTGTCATTAATATCAAGTTGGTCAGTAATTGGTTTACTTTCAAGGTCGATTATTTCTATGTATTTATTTCGTTAATGTCTATGTTTTGTCAGATTGTATTTGATGAGTTGGCCCTGTGTGTTTTTATATTTCCTATTAAGTCCGCTTTAACGGAGATTTTAATGAGATTTGTTAATGTTTTTCATTATTTTATATCTTTTCTATTCGGAAATTACTCTGTTGGTGATATTCTTATTTCTTAAATACATCCGTAAGTAATTTTAAACACCATACAATTATCATACAGCTGATATATTAGTTACGCTTTTCAATACTTAGATTCGCGTATCAATAAAGAATAACATTACCGGCTTTAAAGCGTATCAGATATTTTGCGTATCGGGCAACCGTTCACAACAAAAGAAAACAAATCTACAAAATTGTAGAGTTTTGAATTTGGAATGAGTCTGAACGTGTGAGCAACTTATTTCATAAGTAAAATCAACAGATTAAAAAAAAAACGTCTGAATGAACGTATATGGAGAAAAGTATTTAAGACGCCAAGAGAGAAAGCGCTGGTTTTGGGCTCATTATCAGTGTATAAGTAGAGGTTCCTCTCGACGTTTTAACCGTCATTGTTTGCTTACTACAGGATATCTATAGGCCTTTCTTTACTACAGTTCAGATCGTAATTGCGTTTTTGTAATCAATTATTATTTTGTTTAATCACATTATTTTTTCATTGCTTTCTATATATTTTCACGCCATGTTCTTGTTGATCATTTATATTTTTATTTTGTTAATTTGTAGAATAAATTCTTCTGAACTTTAGAACTGTTTAATGAACTTAGTATTTTGCCTCGCTCTATATAACTCCATGTCTGCGGGCGATTCCTATCGAAAGAAAAGTTACAGAATCTATATTAAAATGTAAAATTGCATTCTCATGTAAAATCTATCTGGGAAGACAATGTAAGTGTTCCTGAATCTCTAAATGGACACCCAAGTGGGCGATGCGGGCATAACCACCTTAAACCTTCTAATGTATTTTTTATTATGAAATTAAAATTCTATGAATAACATTTACTGGGGAAAGCAATGGGTGTTATTAAAAATCCCTAAGTTTCGGTCCTTACGTAAGGGTGCAATGGAGGCTGAGTTTTCTTATAATATATCCTAGACTGACGGTATTTATATTATATCTATAAAATACTCCGAGAAAGACAACGTGAATTGTCTTGAATCTTCATCTAACACTCTATGTGTCGAATATCTACGTCCTCTTTCATCAACGTACCATGGAGTAATAACCCTCTCAAAATTTTAAATAAGTATATACTATTTTATATTAGGAATGTTATGAATATGTTGTTTAGCTGTTTTCTATACTATCGTGAAACAATAATTTTTATATAAGCAAAGATAACCATTTCAAAATAGTTTTAATATCCGTCTCAGACAAGGTGCAAAAAGAATATCTAATCTAATATGTGTCTCACTATCACAAAGCTTAAACCCCTGCCCGATCGCAGCAATGTTGCATTATTTACAAATAATTAAATGGAATGTGCTTAGATGAACTTTCTGCTCTAGTGGGGTTGTAACGTAAATAGACTCGCCCAACGCGATAATCAGCTAAATCTCATTCATTGGCTGTGGAGGTCCCCAGATGCTGGAGAGCCTTCAACTAGAATAGTTTCTTCTCCCTAACTGCCGACCCTTGGAACTTCCTGCCTAGTTCCTGTTTCCCCGACTGTACCGACATGCAGAAATGTATAACTAATGTGAACAGGAATCTCGCTGCACAGCTCCCAATTAAGAACGACCTCTGGAACTTTTACCGTAATTCTCAGTGGCTCCTTACGTCTATAGTGGAAAATTTCCTTGTTTGGGGTGAGCTAAATTTTTTAAAAAATCTGTACATAATCTAAAATAAAAGAGAGCCCATTATATAATCAAAATAGTTAGACATATTAATATTAATTATGTGATCATTGTTGTTGATCACAATCGATTTTTGGAATTATCTATGATAAGCATACAATTCTTCTGTAATATTTACGGTGATAAAAAATATTTCTTTTATTGAGGGGCAAACATCTAGGATTTAGAGCTGTTCGAAAATGCAGATTTTCGTATTTATCAATCTTTTTGAAGAATTAGATTGACTAAGAAAGATACGAGTTAGGTATGATAGGTATTAATAATGAACGAACACAAAAAAATTGATTGGGTTTTTCGGAAAAAAAGGAAATCAATATAAAAAGTAATAAATATTTAAGTAACGCAAGGCTTGGTGATCTTAAGTGAGAGGGGAAATATACTTTTTCTATAGCAAGCAAACAATACATGTTCTATAAAAAAGTATGTTTATCTTTTATATTTAAAATAGTTGAATTTTATACAAAGAAAGATGCCTATAATATATCATATGGTAATAAAGTTATATATCATAATACATATGTATATACACATTGTAATTGTTTTCATCATTTATTCCAACTACAACCGTTTGGTGCAGGTACACATTTAGTTCACATACGAGTGTTCAGACGAATCGCTGAACATCATCGTCTGTCAAGAAAACTCGTTATTATTAGGCGTATTTATATACATAGACATATATATATATATATATATATATATATATATTCTTGGCCAAGAAGAAAGTGTAGTATCTGTTCCGATGGATACTGCACCCTATAGACCGGTGTCGTCTTGCCCTTGATTCTGTCGGTCTGTCGTTTTGTCCTGTGCAGGTTTAGGAGGTCCACCATCCTAGGATGTGCCTCCTCTCTTTGGAGAGGAGTAAGTTTATTGCTTCCTGCCTGATGCACCCCTACCCGGGAATGCCAACGGGGCTGCCCAGGCATTTTTTGTAGGCCTGAGTGCTCAAATTCTCGGGCGCTGGCTCTTTAAATCCCACTTTCCGATCTTGTGTCACGTCTTACCGCTGTTGGAGGTAGATCAATAATATATATATATATATATATATATATATATATATATATATATATATATATATATATATATATATATTTATATATATATATATATATATTGATACGTTTTTTTTTAAACCAGTAACATGCAGAGGCCTTTTTTTAAATAAACATATTCTTTATTTTTCTTCAAAGTTTCGATTCACACAGGAATCTTCATCAGGATAATAGACAATATTTTTTTGCTTTTTCTTCCTTCTTTATACGACATGGTGTCGCTTGATCTTGTGCTTTAGATGTTTATGAAGCTCGTATAAAAAAACCGTTACAATTACAAAATGTAAATGCATTCTATACAGCAGAACTTTTTACTAAGACTTATAATGTGCGACCAGAGCACACACCACTTGAAGACATTACAAAACAACGAGCTTCGTTAACATCTGAAGCACAAGATAAACCGACACGATGTCGTTTGAAAAATAAGGAAGAACAAAAATATTGTCTATTATCCTGATGAAAATTCCTGTGTGAATCGAAAATTTGAATTCAAATCAATAATGTTTATTTTAAAAAAATCTGCATTTTGCTAGTTTAAAAAAAACGTTTAAATTTCGAAATTTAAATGTATTCTATACAGTAGACCTATTTACTAATCTCTCTCTCTCTCTCTCTCTCTCTATATATATATATATATATATACATATATATATATATATATATATATATATATATATATATATATATATATATATATATATATAATTGTTTCCAAGAGACTCCTGAGCACTAGCAATTTGCCTGTCTTAGATGTATGAGGTGGTAAACTTAGGTTTTTAAGTGCATAATAATCCATAAGGTTTACATAAGGCCAGTTGGGGTCAGATGTTTTAAGTGGTGCAGTCGTGTAAGTTCCAAGGCAGCAATAAAGCACTGGCTTATCATTTGAACTCCACAAACCAATGACGACATGTACATTATTTTTAACTTTCCAGAGGCCACATAACGACGTAGAAAGTAAGCTTAAGAAAATGAAAATGTTTCTAGTTGTAAGATTAAAGAAGATGGGAAAAAATCCTATTTACAGTTGAAAGTAAATATATTCGTGGTATATTACCTGTCGAGAGGCAGATCGACGATAGAATCGTATATCGCCGGGAGACACATAAGCTTGTCAGTGAGGCTGACACGACCGACAACAGCTGACATATGTAGTCTGGGGCCCTAGACACGACGGTATAACACAGACACCCCGAGCACAACTAACATTTCTCTACGACCTTTTTTGTGTTGTGTTTATCGTATCGTGTCTACTGAGAAGATCATCGGACCACAATGTCGTATCTGTAAGAGCGTGAACCTTTGCTTCGTAAGATATTCTGTCTTAGAGAAAATGCTAAGATCCACGCTTACATTTATATCGCTAAAAAGAGAATTAAACAGTAAACACAGATACAAAAACAAAGAACACACCCATGGAAGTTTAATTAAGGATAAGGCATGAATACAGTTGAAAGAAGAATAAAACGTAGTTTAGAAATAACACAAAATATTTATATATGTACAAATACAATACATTATTAATGAGTGTGTATGTGTGCGCGTAGTGTAGCCATGTGTGAGACTTGGCGTTAGTACGTCGAAGTGTGTGAATGTGCGTGTCGCATTTAGTTCATGGTTGTACGAATGAGTTCGTGTTAAGCGTCGAAGGAGAGAATAGAGAAGAGGAAGTTATGCGCCGTATTGATGTATTTTATACTGACCGCACATATGTGTTTGCACGCGGTATTACGTGGTCAAGACTTTTGGTGTGTTGCGCCTTTTTATTAGACTTGTCCCTGGGAGCCAATTTTTAGTGCCTCAGTTTTGATCTTATTTGTGTTGAAGTGAATTTCTGATTGGTTTCTGTTTTTCTGCTTACGGTGTTTGTTGATACAAAATTAGAGGCCGTCAATCTTATATATCTTCTTCAAAGCAGTTTGTACTTAAACATGCTATTAGTCCTTTTTCAATTTTCACTTTATTTGTATTATTTCATATAGTATCGTTTTTATGTTAATTATGAAAGATAAAGTGTTAATGAAGTCATGTTTACGTAAAATCATTTTATTAATAAAAATAATTATAATACGAAATAGTGATTAGTCAACTATGACCATGTATCCATAATAGATAATGCATAAGTTTTAGTTTAAGAATAAAACGAAAATTAGGTCCGGGTTACACTTTTTGAATTATTTTATTTTATTATATATGTGGTAAATATATATATATATATATATATATATATATATATATATAGAAGTTCCGAGCCTGATATAAAGATGACCCTACCATATGCATTTTGTAAAGTATTTAGCTTCAAATGCTATGTGTTCAATGGGAGATTAACCTTGTAATAGTTTACAAACAACAGTTTGCTTAAGTGAAGCTTGTGTTGCATATATTAAAAGCAATTAAAACAATATGATAAAGCATTGCTTTCTAATCATCATATACATATTCGGTTTAACATCTATTTTACATGTTTTAATGTGTTAGGCGGCTTTTAGAAATTGACTTCCAAACTAAACTATCCAACCTAACTTTCTGATGGGCGAAATACTGTTCAACCGAACCAATGACTGGATAAGTTTTTATTTGGACACTGCTCTGTCAAAAACTACGGTAGACTATGTGTATTTTAACTTTAAACGAAGTTTTAAATACACCAATGATGCTGAACGCAGTTGCCCCATAACACATAAACAAATCGTATTATTCGATCATGAAATAAATTGCATGCGATAGAAAAGAAGTTCAATAAATCACAATTTTGAATGCATATTTGTCAATAAAAAAAACTATATTCAAAGTGGGTCTGGCGTTTGCACACACTCGATAAAAAAAACTAAGATTCAAAGCGTTGCTCGTAACTGTTTCAAAGAAAAACATTTTCTTTTCTGATTTAATATGTGAGAATAGATAAAATATAAACATCGACCAAAGACGCATATATCAACGATTTTTCTCTGTATTTTGGATGTGCTAGGTATTTCCTTCATTGATTAGCTTAAATGGAACATTCACTATTAGGGCACATTATAAAGCAGTAGTTGTACGTTTGAAAGAAGTATTCCACGAGACTGGCCACAAAGGAAGAAGAAACATGAGCTCTTTTACGAAATCAATACACCGTGTGACAAGTCGTTCGTAACAATAGTAGAACTACATGAATTGCACTTTTTATTTCCTTCAGCAAGCATCCTATTCTCGGAATTTGGGATCAGCGACTATTATATGTATATAGAGATCAAAACAAAGTTAGTGAATAAAGTAGGATTTTGATTTAAAATAGTTGTTTTATTAGATAAACCGTGAATACATTTATTAATATGTTTATTTGTTGAAAAAATACGAATTTCTTTTAATTTTATATATGTTTATTTGTTGAAAAAAATACGAATTTCTTTTAATTTTATATAGTTGATACATATAAAATCATTAATTGCCGCTGCTACTTCGAACAACATGTATTACCGTACAGAACCCAGACAAGCATCAACCTTAAACGTGCGTGTCGTATTTGCTTCTTAATCCTCTTCTTCTGTTCGTTTCGTCTCCTGTATTGCGATCGCCGTGGGCGTGTGCTGATTTTCAAGTTGAGTTAAAAGAAAAAGCGACGCACGCTTACATAAACAGGTACACACACAGGCATACCCATTGTGTATTTAACTTGTTGGTAATGGTAGTAGTGGCGTGTGTTTCGTTGGGGACCTGCCCCTAGCGTCCTACTCTGTCATGTTTCAGTCTTTAAAATTTCGGATCTCAGCTAAGACCTTTCTAACTTACTTGTTTTTTTCGATCCGATCGTCTGATCTACTCCATTCTAATATGCAATCTAGTTGTCTCTAAAATATGTCTATTTTAAACCGGAAATTATAGATGTCTAGTCACTCTCTAATTCATGCCCGGCTCTTCTTTTAAGCCCATCGTTATCTGACTACCCAGAAAAACTTACAATCCCGTCTAGTAAGTGCAACACATTAATGACCTCCATAACGTTTCATTTTGTAAATCATTTTTCGATTTGTCAATTATTCGGGGTTGTCGCTGTGTGTGCGTGTGTGTATGTGGGTCAGTTCACATTATCACAAATGTAACCAATACGGTTAAAAATATATGCTTTGCTTTTTGATTCACTCGACACCCTTTCCGATAAAAAAAACATTACTTCTAAATAGGAATCTTACAATAATACATTTTAAAACTCATACAAATATAAATATTATTTATTTTAATTGGTTATTTTGGTAATAAAATAGTTAGACAGCTCATTTTACATAAAATAAACATTACGTCAAAATAACAACATTCTACATTAAAATTGTTAATTTTTAGAGAGTTTTAACGAACGATCAAATTCACGTAAAATGTAAACAAATCTAATGTAAGTAGAACTTTCAAGATAATTAACATTTTTGTTTCATCGATGATGAGGATCGTACTGTAAATCAACCCACACCTCTAAAAATGCAGATTCTACTTTTTAGGAGATTATGCATAACCAGCCTAAAATACTTGTGTCAAAATTATTTTGAAAGAATTTACATTGGGGAATCAGTTTCGCACAAACATTTAACGTGAAATGATTACCTACTTCCCGACTAAATATTGTTTGAATGGCATGTAACTCTTCTAGTAAATACTTAGTTGTAACATGGTATATTTAAACTTGAACTTAACATTAGTGATAAGGCAATCTTTTGGTAGAGTTATAGATTTTTTAAATCGCCCCAACCATAACACACACAACTTATCTCCCTTAGCAAAACTAATTCCGGTTCTATACTCTTAAAACGTTACCCGGATAGACAATCGACCTTCGTGATAATTTTACGTTTAATTTATATGCTAAACTTGTCCCCTACTCTTGGCCTTTTGGCTAAGATCAAAGTGTAGTATCTGTTCCGATGGATACTGCACCCCATAGTGGTGTTGTCTTGGCCTTCGGGTCTTGATTTACACCGGTCAATGGGTTTTGTCTGTGCAATTCTGGCAGGTCCACCTTCCCAGGCGTTGCCTCCCCTCATTGGGGAGGAGTAAGTTTTTTGCTTACTACCTGAGGCGCCCCTACCGCGCATGCCGACGGGGCTGCCCAGGCAATTTTAAACCCAACTTTCCCGACCCGACCTTGGATTACATCTTACTTGTGGGAGTAAGATAAAAACTAGCCTTGTGCCTAACTCCTGGACAGGGATAAATCAATACTCTTACATTCTAAAAATATCGTTTGTCTTTCCCAATACGTAATCACCTTAAAAAGGGGAATTTTATACATTTTTTTGGGGGGGGGGGGGCGAGGTACGGAGGGTACTTATGTAGAAATTTATCGACAACTTGTTAAATATAACACTTTCAAATATTCTTTAAAGTCTTCCGGTACGATTTAAACAATAATATATAAACTGTATAATGTATTATTTATGTCCCTTACGGCAAGTTTTTGTATCGAAATATGTTCACAAAAAATATATATACAACAAGACTAATATTCTAATTTAATAGGAAACGTATTTGCTTTATCACCGCTAAAATATACGAAACTAATAGAAAAACAGATGAAAAAATCTGTCAGTTAACATCTTCAATATAGTCTATTTTTCTTTACATATTCATAAAGATACTTGTTGATTCGTCATTTTTAACATATTTAGCATTAGTTCTCGTATAGCTGATGTATTTTAATTAGTTACAAAAATCACTATGTTTATTGGTTTGGAAATGTGCGTGTACCCCAGGGATCCATCCTTGGACGTCTACTGTTCCTGATTTTCGTAAATGACCTCCCTAATGCCATTGAAGCTGAGATGAGAATATTTGCTGACGACACCAGGCTCGACTCTCGTCATGTAGGCAAAATCGTCGCGCACAGATATGAGGCAATGGCTTTATCCTTAGAAAATGACATCCAGTCTGAAGTGGCGCCTTATCCACTAGTCTCTCCCTCTCAGACAAGGTAAAAAAAAAAGTCGCCAACTTCATAGGTCCTTCACTATCCACCAATCTCCAGTCCCTGTCCCATCGCCACAATGTTACTTCTTTGTGCCTGGTTTACAAGTA
>OY744524.1:97395599-97435599 GCA_963556195.1 Sepiola atlantica
TACCACGGCATACCAGCACTAGCGACGACCACACTCTTGAGCAGATCCAGTTGTGTTTAAACGTACTCATCGAAAAAAGACAGTGTCTTCTCCTAATTTGTGTTGATCTCATCAAAAATACAGTTCGGTGTTGCTCTGGGAACTCACAAACAAATGATGGAATATTACATGTGAAACAAAAATAGTGAGTGGATTCCGGGTATTCAAAATAAGACAATATTCTTGATAGTGTGTTTAAGATGAGAAAGTGTAGTTTTCTTCGAAACTGGTGTGTTCAGGAACTAATTGATCTCCTATTGGGTTATATGACAATTTTCCTGGATGAAGATTAGGGATGCTAAATTACGACTTTGCAATTTGCCAATTGATGGATTATCGGTGTAAAATACTTTTCTTTTCCGGTCTTTACTCAATCTCAACTTAATCATTTTTAATCTTCATTTTACTCCACTCATTTTAATTTGTGCTACGCATCGCTTCATATATCCAGACTTGTCACTCGGTGGCGTCCAGGTAAATTCTACCTGCTTCAGAAAGCAATGATCGCAGTGGTCGTTAGCTTACATCGGCCCAATTTTGAGGCTGGCTTTTCCGTGTCAATAACTCGCCTCGTTCTTAGGTTGCCCAGATTTCCCGTGCACTCAATTTTCTCCTGCCTTAGACATTCGGCAATTTATGACAGCTATAATATTTGTAAGTCACGTTTGCCCTTCGTGGAGTGACACATGCAGGCAAGCCGAAACAATGTGTTGCTAGACCCAGAAATCCAAACAACATATTTTAACTACAATTTTATTCACATACATTGGTGTGAACATAATGTTAATTCTACCAGCGTAGTTTTTAAAATACATACTAGTGATTTAATCATTCTAAACAACTATGTAGGATCCAGGAATTGTGTCATATACGTACTAAAAATTATGAATACACGGTTATTTCGTTTAATTAGACGAATAAACATGTAGTTTTTAAACTTTCGTGTACATGAAGTAACATTAAAATATATTGAGCACACAGTATGAAATAATGCGGAACTAAGTAAGCAGTCTAAAATAGTCAAAAAGCAAAATAAAGAAGCAAGTTTACTTGTTTGAAACCCCATCAACCATTTAAGCGAATATACTTAAAGATTCATCGACATTTTAAGGTGTCAAATAGTAAAAATATAAATTACAATAATATAATAATATATTTTTATGCGTTCCATGATATTGTTTGAAATACTATTACTTCCAATGAGAGTAGGATTAAAAAAGTGTAACTAATAAAAAAAGTAATACAGTAGATACATCTAATAATTGTAAGTGTAAAGACAGCGATAAATGCCGTTTCTTAATTAAAACTATATGCCAATAAATGTAGTTGATACATGTGTTGTTAAATGTACTAATAATAATTATAATGATAATGATAATAATCATAAACATTATTATTATTATTATTATTATTATTATTATTATCATATTAAACTTATATAAATTCTACAATAAGAAAAATTAGAAAGCAAAGTAGTTCTGCGCATAGTTATTCCTTTAATAAAAAGAGGAACGTAAATACAATTTATAACTATAAGAATATTTAGGATTTTTCAAAATATACAACTTCAATATTTTATAGAATTCTCAATTCGTACATATGCAATTCTCATAGTTCAGTTTATTCGTTGTGAAATCTAATTGACACTTTAGGTCTTATGAAAATAAGATCTTATCTAGAAAAAATTCAAAATAAAATCGTCATGTTTTCTTAAAAGTGTATTTAAGTATGACCATGCAAATTAAGTTTAACAAAATTGAAATTGAATTCCAATTGTATAATAAACTAATAATAATAAAAAATGGTAATAAAAACATAATTTTACATAACTAGCGTGTAATATGTGTTTATCAACCATAAGTGTGCACTTTTCTTGTTTTATGTAGTGCTGAATTCATTTCAACTATTTGAAATATTAAACTGTAATTGAGACTAGAATCGATGAGTATGGATGTATATTTTCGAGTGGATTTGAATAATTAATATCTCTAAATTACTTAATACCTTGTGTAAATAATCCATACTGATTGAAAGACCAGTTCAAATAAAGTTTGACCAGAAATAACGGATACAAATTCCAACATCCTTTTTCAAACAGATAAAACCAAGTGATTTATGTCATTTTAATCTACACTTGTACATGTATTGCTAATAAAACATGTTCTGTTTTGTTGCAGGTCTTATTGCCATGTACAAGAAAGGACACCCTATTATACCGCTTCATAAAGCATAGAAGAGACAGTGCAATATTGATGTGCCATGAAAGTGGCCATTTTGGGCGAGGCAGAAAACGGTCTACTAGAACATCTCAAATACGAAAACACATACAAAAGAGGGTGCAGCTAAATCTGATGGTTAGAATGAAAACAATCGCTCGTGATATTAGAAGTAACCGCGAATTGTGTGATGTGTTAGGAGGACTTTAAAACGAATCCTTACAAGCCCCGGTAAGTAAGCTAAGAGACGCGTAAAAAATCATGAGGAAGGAAATATGTCTAGCGTTGGTCAAAAAGGCTGCAATTGACTACTGCAAGAAAGTACTATCACCGATGATAGTTTTTTTCACGATTGAACGAGCTCACAACCATCAACATGACCGGGTTTGGTGTCAAAAGTATTCTGAAAAGCTTACACACGTTATGTATCGCCAGAACTCTTGATCAGTTATGCGTTCGGCCGAAATATGCTCAATAGAAAACTGTATTTACTTTTGTTTAAAAACGAGTGAACATGAATTAAATAAATACAGCTAGAATATATTGAAGGGTGTCGTACTTCTCTGGGCTCAAATACATTTTGCAGACAAGTATAGTAGCTTCAAACAAGATTATGCACCTGCTCACACGTCTAAAGACGACTGCACTGATGCGACGTCAATTTTTCTTACTTTAAACCCAGTCGAGAATTACCTCCGTACTCGCCCACATCATGGAGTATATTTGTTAGTTGATTTTAGAGGCCAAAAGCTGTAACAACCATCACGGAAATTAAAACTATTTCAAACAAATCCTTGTTGAGCGAATGGGGCAAAATGGGCGAAGAAGTCATGCGGTCCACAGCTAAAAACATTTGCAAAGGCTTGAAGCTTGGTGTCAAAGCAAAAGGCGGCCATTTTGAATACTTAGGTTACTAAGAAGTCCATTAACTTCATTTTCAAACCATGTTTGCTACTTTAGTGTGATTGTTTATTTAAATAAAGGGTAACACTGTTGTCTTCGTTTTTTCTTGTAACTCTTTAATTAATGAATACGTGATAATCTCGTAAATTCGTAATTACCTCTCTTTCATCGTTATATTGATTTCAAAGGCTCCGGGTGTTTTACTATTAATTCTCAGCTATTCCCATATGTTGTGTGTTTATTGTATTGTTATCAGTTATTTTCATGAAAGATTTTAGCGCATGTTTGCCATCATTCCTCTGTATAATAATTTCCCTAGCACTTTCTGATGCTTCAATGAATTTTGTAATGACATATTTTGGATTTTAACGTAAGAGATTATTTGAAAGCCTATTGGAGATAATGCTAATTCATACTAGACACACTCCTGGAGTGTCTAAGGTATCTCTGTAGAGGGGTTTGTCAGGACTATCTCTTATAAGGATACTTCCCGCACAAGAAAAACCTGACCAAATATTCAAAATAAGATAGTATTCTAAGCCCTAATAAGACTCCTCGATATAGCTACACACTAGCTCGTAGAGCAGAACAGTGCACCTTCTTCAAGTGATGTAACAACACTAAGCTAGATAGTCAACTAGTCTAGATGAATTATTGTCCTGGAATCCGGTAAAACCAATAAAACACAAGTAAGATATACTATACCATAGTTCACTAGTCAATTCAGGAGAGGAATCTAATGTTCTTCACTTATATAGTAACTCAGGTTTAGAGGTAAAAGGGGAATTTAAGTGAACACTTGAATATATATGCATCTCATATAGAGAGTAATTATTAGTCCCCTGGATCGGCCTGTTGATTTGTAAGAATTACACTGAAGCGAAATGAAAAAAATAAATAAAAACACATTAATAGTTTTTCCATGTAAATGTGTATATATATATATATATATATATATATATATATATATGTATATATATATATATTCCATTAGTATGTCTTAAAGATAGTTATGTTTGTTCATATACTTGTTTTTACTGTCTATTCTTTTTACTAATACCTTTGAATTAAAACAATTTCGTAACAATGGTAAACTTATTTGTTATTATTTTTTCTTTTGGAATTTACTAAAAGAGTTAGATACAGAAACTTAATATTCATGAATAACTCTATGATTCTCAAGCCTTACATATACATGACATCACTAATAAATTATCCACGTGACATTTACAGAGTACTAACATTAAACTGGCATGACTTTAAATTAATTCGAATCGGATTATAACTTTACAAATCACAGATATTTACGTGAAGCTACTGTTACATATGTTCAAAACAATAAACAATATGAATTGCGAGTGGTGATAAAGCATTAATTTGTGACATCAAAAACACTGCTCAAGCAAAGCACTGTCTTGATAAGTGTTATTCGGGCACAGGTAATTCATAAACATTGATCAAAGTTGTGTATAATGATTTTAAACGCGGTCGTACAGACATACATTATGCTTAAACTCAGGTTGCCCAAGTTTGAATGTTGTCTTATACAGCATAAAAGCTATCCACGAATTTGATTAAGCTTATCGGAAAATAAAGTTAATGGAGATACAAGAAGTGAAGATATAAGAATACAATATATTTACCAATGTACATGTAGATTTGTCAATCGGAAAGTTGCGTTCACCGAATTCGATGAAAGAAAACAACGTGACAAGGAGTTAAAGCTTGTGTGTCACTGTTTTATCTGAACATTAAAGGGTGGTTAGGTCAACACTTCTGGAGATAAGATGACTGTTATCTGCTGAGTAAACAGCAAACGGGTTAAGTCGCCTAAAGCGACCTAAGAGACAAGCATTAGCAGGAAAGGGTTTGATCTGGATATTTCCTGCTGCACAAGGTATTTTGTTCACTCGAAAGGAAGAAAAATCACGGGCGCATATTATATTGGATGGTTAGTGCGATTTAACTGATGACATCGTCAAAAAAACTTCTCATTCAAGACAATAATGCAATGTATAACAGGTGGATACCACCGATGGCAGAATTTAATGATTTCAACTCTGAACTCACCATATACTCCAGATTTGGCCCCGGCGACGACTGGCTGTTTGCAGATCTCAGACGACTTCTTGAGGGAAAGTGATGTCACTCCAATGAAGAAGTGATACCGGAAACTAAGACGCATTCTGATGCTTAAGACAAATCGTTCTACAAAAGAAGCATCGAATTCTTAGAGAAACATTGGAATCAGTTAATCGCCCTAAAAGTGAAACTGTGTTGATAGATAGTTAAATGTATCATATTATTTATAACCTAGATTAATTAAATGCTGTGTATTACGAAACATCATCGGAAATACATTAAAGACAATATAATTATTTAACACAACGTTTTAGGGGGCGAATTCTGTCTGCGTCGATAGAAACGTTTCAATTGAACAGAACAAGAAAAATCACGACGATTGCAATGACCACACCTTTTAAATTATGGACACATAACATATAATTAGGATACATTATGTTTTAAAGAGTTATTATTTTCATTCGGAACCATCCCGTTTTTTAGATGAAGCCGATAATTGAAGTTCAACCTTGCTGATGTGTATAAAGAAGCAACGATGGTGAGAATTGGTATTGACCAGCAACACTTTTATTTTTATATTGAGTTCACCAGTTTTGTTATTTTAAACCGGCGGTCATTTCCGTGTAAGACTAATTTAGACTAATTGGCACTACTCTCTTGAAACGGGTTAACAAGATTAGCTGATATTGCTCCAGATGTGATAGAATTGCCTTCTCATTAAAAATCGACGGTGACCATGACACACGAACTCGGAGGAATCTTGATATGAGCAGGACATCATCTTGTAAACCAATCTATTTAGTTTAACATATTTTCCACATAGACTTATCATGATACTAAATCGGTGTAAAATACAAACGGACGAACCTGTACAAGTAGGGAGAACAAACTTGATAATAATTAGCAAGAAAAAAAATGCAACTAACTAGTATGTCTCAACGTTCTAGCACATCATTGGGTGAACATCCAGGAAGAACTACTAATATATCGAGCTTGCTATGAAGTTGAGAGGAATATGAAACACGACGAAAAATAGTGTTATATGAATAATTAGGTGACACTTCTGAAATACCGATATGAAACGCTAAGAGATGTGAATCAAACCTAGAATTGACTGGATACAAAACACATCAATATAGTAAAATTGTTGAAATATTCAGTAAATTCTTGGGTACTGAAGTCAAACAAAGACAAATAGGTTACACCAACGAAACACAGATGAATATACATAGAACAACTTCGTAAACGCAAGAAAGAATTATGGAAAATCATAACCCTTATGTAAGGGAACAACGGCTACTGTTGTTCATATGTGATACAACTCGCACATACTGTCACTCCAGCACCGCACCACAACAAAGCGAGGTGATAGCAATTCCGATTAGTATCGAAAGAATGGTCGGAGTGTGTCTAGGAGGATGGAAATACAGAGGAGGATGAGCAGCATCTAAAGCCACATTTGAAGGGCATGAATAGTTCTAGAAGACTTAAGAGACGTATTGTCACTGAACTATGTAGAGTAAGCATATAGTCATATTCGGCAAGAGCCCAATTGTAAATGTATATTGAAAATGCAAAATTATTTAAGACATGCCAGAAAGAAACAGAGTGAACTAGACATCTGTTGAGACTTGGTAGCGCTCAAGCTCAGAAAAACGTCATCTGATTTGCTAAAAGGTGATCAAAGGTTGTGAAACTTGTGGGAATCACTGATATGTAAATACCGATTATACACGATTGGGAAGCTCTATTTATGAGCCCTATGCAAATGACAACCCCCAAACATACAGACAAATGCTACAGGCAAAAACCGAAACTAATAATGTTAAAGTAAGTGCCTACAACCCTTATGAACATTGCAAACAATTTAACAAAATATAAAAAACGGGCATCATAGTAATCAATACATCAATACATTAGGTAAACTCGAAAATAATCGATTTCCAATCCTACAAGGTAACAAACGGAAGCTGAAAGAGGCGGTAAAATGAGTAAATACATAGTGATGGCTGAGGAGACGAAATAATATAACACACGAAGAAAACTTCTCTAATACTAATAATTGCAGAAACACTCTAGACAGTTCCAAAAACTTTAGATAAATATAAGGATACTTGTGAATTAAAGAGACTGACACATTAGATTAAAGGAGCATATTAGGAAAATAACATAGCAGTGATAGAGTCATCCATCCTTTTACTACATAAGTTTATTTACAATTAAAAAAGGGTTATTATGGCAATACAATTACAGAAAAAAACATCGACTGTAATCGGGGATATGCAGCTGATAAAAAGCTGATACATAACATCAAGTGAATTGGATTAGTGATTGAAATAACCGTGATTTCTGGTAGACTTGCTACAAAGTCAGTGTCAATAGAATAGGGTCACTGTTACCTAGTCAGATAATAACTATATTTATTTTATCCTTACAGAACATACAACATACGGCCACTAACAATTAATGAGGCATTCGTCTGTACTATTTCACTAATTGATCCAATGCATTTAATAGTTCATTTCACGTGTACAATGAAATGAAACGTTTTTGTGACGTTTTTTTTACGATATATATTTGAACGCTTGCAAAAATATACCGAATATGAGATCTGGTTTGCTTACACTGAAACATTTCACATTTTACCTCCCGAGTTATCATGTAAAATTCATTCTTTAAAATCTCAGTATTTTCTCAAAGGAGCCTGAACAAACACTAAATTTATTTGTAAAAATATTTCATTAATTTTCTTTCTTTATCAAGATTTAAGCGTTCCGGGATAATATCATAATGGGCATGACGGTGTTTCAAATGATAGTTTGAGATATGCGGTCGAACATGAAAGCGGTCTCTCGGGACACTTTCCTACATTTTGCTATCATCTGTCCCAGGTCTTCTATGAATCGGGAAGTATCGGAACACAGAACACGTAAAGAGTCGACTCAGATGTGCTGGCATTTCCAACGGTCAGTTCGTGTTGTTGTTTTTCTAACGGCGAACTGAGAGTCAGAATTGACAGTATATTCTACAATGCTTCACAACTTGAATATGTTGGAGTAAGTGGTGTCCCCTATCAGTGGTTTTCCAACTCAAAACCAAAGAAATCATGCCGTCGGGTCGGCTACTATCGCTCTGTCTATACCGAATGCCTCGAAAATTTATACGAACCCGGCAAAATTGAGGATTTGTTTGACTACATCATTGTCTGCCGAGTAACAAGGAAGACGACTTGGTCTGAATCTGCCAAATTTATCAATAGTTCGGCTGATGCGATATCGGTGCGGAAGACGCCATTTATTAAATGTTGATATCTATTTCAACCGATCGTGATATCGAACTTGTCAAGAAATTTCTTACACGACCCCTTACCTATTAATTCATGTCATTCTTTAAATATTGAGCGATTAAAAATTCATTACTTTTCATTTCTAATCGTATTAGTGTATCTAATAAAATGTGATAGCTCTACTTTCCCTCGCTATAAAAGTTGTACATTCCTACAAAATCTCGAAATCAAATCAAATCCTAAATGAGATGATATCCGTTCTGGGAAGCACATTTTAGTAGTATTGTTTGTAGATGCGTAGGTAATATTATTATCGGATGTGTTTAGTTTTGACAATTATTTAAAATGTAAATTTATTAAATAAAATGTATGATGAACAACTTAAAAAGGGCATGTTAAAATCAATCTTATTTCCTTTATCAATGAAATTATTTAAATGTTATATTTGATTTTGTTTACCCATCTGGTTACGTAAAATATATCAAAGGAGTTGCTATGTTATCCTGTTATATGCCCGAATGCTTCTAAAAAGCCTAGCGATATTATAAAAACAGAATCATAAAATGTGTTTCTCTAGTCTGTATTTGCTTGTTTTTTGTGTTTTGCTATTTTTCGGGCGGTAAAATGTTTTCAATATATACACACCCTGGTATGATTGTATAAAAAGGTTTACCACGTATGTCGTTGTACTTGAAAGGCTATTTGACATATATAGGTACAGTACAATTTGAAGACTTTATTTGTTGCAAAATAAGAACGGATGTTTTTAAGTAGACGGTGTTTAAGTGTACAGCTTGAGAATTGTGTTTTCTAAAATTTCTGAAATCTTGAACATACGAATTACCACATTCAGATTAAAAAAGTTAACAAATGGTAGTCCGGATAAAATGGGTGATATTTAATAAGAGTAACTTTCCCGATACATCTCAATTTAATTATCTAATTGAATTGGTTATTGATATGTATGTTTAACCATTTGCTGTTAGGTGTTTTTTAATTGCCAATGCCAGACTTGCTTGATTATATTGCGTATAAAGAACAGGCAATTCGCCGAGAAAACGTAAATAAGTCGACTACAAATAGGCAACCATTTAAAGCATCAAGAAATAAGTGTAAAACTATAATAGCCGCAACTTAGAGTAGGTATAGCGCGTGGACGAGAAAACGGATTGAGTCGTAGAAATTAGAGACTAATAATTTCTGTAGAATGAATAATAGTTTGGTTAATAATGAATATTATGGAATTAGTCCGCCATCCAACAACCATGATGTCTCTAGCAGGTCAACTGAACTAGCAGTGTTTTTTTACTCCACAAAACACCGCATAGAAAAGTCATACTTGATGATTTTATCATCACCACTTCCTATGGTAAGGATATTATCAAAACTATTTACACCTCCAAACCATTTGGGCCTGCTTTTTATCTGCTATAGTAATAACTAAATATTATTCTGAGCTGGCTCCTGTCATCTCAAAACTCTATAACAAATGTTCCGCCGTATTTTTCCTCCCTGAATGCTGAAAAATTCTAGTGAAAGAACTGGCATATAAAGTTGTCGTCTCACTAGATTCCTCCTGCCATTCGCTTAAATCTTTGAATGATTAAACTATATAGCGATAGTTAACAACCTAGTTCATTCTAAACTTATTTCTAACAAACAGCACGAAGTTAGGCCAGCCCGTCCTACTGCGAATAACCTAACGGTCACTCTTGCACGCATATAACATACACTGGACAACGCAGGTGAAGCTAGCGTGGTAACGCTTGATATGACAAAGAACTTTAACAAGGTATGTCATAAAGGTATTTTCATGAAAATTAACTGTTACGGTATTACTAAAACATATTTAATATAATCAAACTCTTGTTTTCAAACAGAAATATCTACTCGACCGTACATTTAAACAGCACCGCGTTAATACGTTAAGCCCAATAGTTGATCAATGCACCTTTATTATACTTAATTTTCATAAACGACTATTTGATGAAGGTCTGCCCGAGACGCGTGTATTTGTTGATTACCCAAGCTCTATTCTGGTCATGTGGCCCAAACAAACGCACACATATTCAAATCATGAGCTGAATATTTAGGAAATGTCCCCCAGTCTGTAGTGGAATGTGGCTATACATAGATGGTAACAGTGAATGCTACTAAGATAAAGCTAACTTTTCTTTGTGGATATATGAAATAATAATATTGTATATATATATATATATATATATATATATATATATATATATATATATATATATATATATATATACATATATATATAAAGAGAGAGAGCGAGAGAGAGAGCGAGAGAGAGACGGAGAGAAAGAGAGAGAGGCAAGGAGAGGGATTACTATAAATGCCACGCTTATTTATTGATTCATCATTTTGATGGAGGAGGCAATTAGCGATATTGCATAGCTCTTAATGAGAGGACAGTAACCATCTACAGTTGACAAATAATTAATAAGTCATTCATAGAATATTAACTTTCACCGTAAGATACTAAAAACTGAACACCTGTGAGTCGTATAACAATCTGCACATGGATGAATATATATATATATATATATATATATATACATATATACTTAATTAATCAAGTACAAGTATGTTCATAAAATGAACATACACATAATATTTTCTAGAGTGCTCAATAACAAGAAGAGCATTGATACAATGGCATAAGCAATATGTGTAGTCTACGCAATTACAACAACGTTTGAATGTTTTTACATATCTTATTCATACGTATTAACCTAGAAATGTTCTTAAATTTATTTAAATTTGACTGTATATATTTATATATATATATATATATATTTATTTATATATATATATATATATATATATATATATATATATATATATATATATATATGTGTGTGTGGGTGCGTGTGTGCGTGCGTGAGTGGGTGCGTGGGTGTGTGTTTTAGCATAAGTATCTGAAATTATGTAATAAATAAATTGTTGCCGCTTTGGTTTCTTATCAACAAAAACAAGCCGCGCGTGTGTGATCCCCCTCTGTATGTGACTCGATGTGGCGAGTGTAAAATGCAATAAATTTGGAAAATTTAGGGCATTTTTGACCCCCCCCCCTTTGAGCCCCTGAGGGCGCGAACCAGAATGTTTCTGATGTCAAGGATGATTATTTTATATCCAGAACAATTGCCTCTACATTTTGGCCAAGTTTCAGAAAAATTGAATTGATGGATCAAACGTTATGAGAGAAAAGGGTCATTTTCTGCCATGTTGGGAGCTTTTGACCTCCTTGGGGCGCGAACCAGATGTTTACCAAGGGCAGCGATACTTATTTTCTATTAGGAACAATTGCCTCCACATTTTGGCCAAGTTTCGGAGAAATTGAATGGATGGATGAACCAGATTGGGGGCTAACCAGATTGTTTTCCAAAAATCGGAGAATGTCACTTTCTAACATGACCAAAGCCTATGACTAACATGGCAAAATTTCAGAGAAATTAAATGGATGGTTGCGGAGAAAAATCCGGACGGACGGATGGACGGACATTCCTCAGAAAATAAGTCCCCTGATTTTATAAATCGGGGGACTAATAAATCGGTACAGTACGAGCATACTTTGGTAGATATCTACTAGAAGAAATTGAACACAGTACGCCAGTCAGCTTTTGTCAATATACGAATATTCGCGTCAAGACACTATTTTTCAATTTTTCATGTATGTGATCCGGTGTTAAAATTGACGACATTTTACTGATTATTTCCGGAAACAAACAAAAAATGAGTTGGTTTAATTTAAATTTCTTTACAATCTTTACAATGTAAGATTGTTAAGAAACAAACAGTTAGTACCCCGTCTTCGATTGATTAGTTTTCTTATTTCAAGCTTATAATCAATCCGGCACTGTGCATGGACCCCAGACTTCTTAACATATTACTAATATATATATATATATATATATATATATATATATATATATATATATATATATATATATATATATATATATGAAATAAAATTGTAAATCTCTGCACGCATTATTATGTTTTGCAAAAGGTATTACATAGCGTGACATATGGAACACTCATACACACACACGTATACGGTTATTGCCCGGTTTTATTAAAATATTATTGGGGAAGCTCTGTTTGCCCCATTTTATATACTCACACAACTTTTTAAAATGAAAAATATTCATAATTATATTGATTTTTTTAAATTAAAAATATCTATAAAGATATGGATTTAAGATTTGAATAAGGATATACGAACGTATTCGAGAATTAATTCTTCCAGTACCTGTGTGTGCATATGTATATAAAAGCTTATATATATATATATATATATATATATATATATATATATATATATATATATACATATATATATATATACATATATATATATATATATATATATATATATATATATATATAAGAATAAATACATAAAAATGTATGTATATACAAATACATATCTAATTACTGTTATAAAATATGGTGTATATGTATTTTAATCATGTATATATCCATATTTTTTTTTCATATATATGCATTTACATGAATGTATAGATTAAATATTTAATCTATATTTTACATACATATATATATATATATATATATATATATATATATATATATATATATATATACAGGGTGTTTCAAAAGTCTTGGGAACATAACGATTTTTAATAACTCAAAAACTATTAGGAGTTGAAAAATGAAATTGGTACCGTTGGAAAGGTTAAAGTTTCAAGTTTTGTGGGGAATCTTCAAAGTTGCTCAATATGAGCACCATTCGTCACACGGCAGACATCTAGTCGATAGTCTATTTCCTGCCAAACGCGTTCCATAATCTTGACGTCAATGGTTCCCACAACTACCGTTACTGGAGCCTTTAGTTCGTCAATATCTCTTGGAAGGGGCGGCACATAGACTTGTTGCTTGACAAAGCCCCAAAATAAAAAGTCACACGGGGTAAGATCTCGAGACCTAGGAGGCCAGGGCATGAGAACGTCATCACCTCGCCCAGATCTCCCAATCCATCTACCAGGCAGCCTTGTGTTAAGAAACTGCCTTACTCTAAGACTCCAGTGTGGTGGTGCACCATCTTGTTGAAAAATGAAGTCATCAGATTCTGCTTGTTCCAACTGAGCCATTAACCAGTCTTCCAGCATGTTGAGATAGGATTCACCAGTGATAGTTGCCTCTTCAAATAAGAACGGTCCATAGACACCTTTCTTAGAAATTGCACAAAACACGTTCACTTTTGGTGAATCTCGCTCGTGCTCAAGAAGTTCATGAGGATTCTCAGTAACCCATATGCGAGTGTTATGCTTGTTAACTTTGTCATTTAGATGGAAGGTCGCCTCATCGCTAAAAACAAGCCGGTCATCAAAGCCGTTATCTTCCAACTTCTCTTGCATTGCAATGCAAAAGTCACGGCGAAGTGGCTTATCAGTGTCCTTCAACTTTTGGACCAACTTGAGCTTGTAAGGTACCATTTGCAGTCGTTTCCTTAAGACACGCCAGACAGATGCTGGAGCAAGCTGAAGTTCCCTGCTGGCTCTTCTCACTGATTTACGGGGGCTCCGCTGAAAGGCTGTCCGAACTTGCTCAACTGCATCTTCTGAAGTTGAAGGGCGACCTGTTCGCTTACTTGGGTACAAACACCCATCTTTCACAAATGTAGCATGCCATCTGACAATGGATTTCCTTTCAGGGGCTTTTTTTTTAAATTTCCTGCGAAATGCACGCTGAACACATGTCCACGATTCAGTCTTTGCAAATTCGAGGACGCAAAATACCTTGTCTTGTTTAGAGAACGCCATTACTGCACCTGGAAAGATAACACGAAAATCATTAGTATGACCAAAAATTTTATTAAGCAAGCTTTAAAATGGCACCAGTTTCATTTTTCTACCTGGAATAGTTCATGAGATATACGCATTTGTAATGTTCCCAAGACTTTTGAAACACCCTGTATATAAATATATTACATCTATATATATATATATATATATATATATATATATATATATATATATGAGAAAGGAAGGATGAGAGTAATCCTTTTTCATTTTGACATATATATATATATATATATATATATATATATATATATATATATATATATATATATATATATATATTTATATATATATATATATAGGTGTATATACATATCAATTCTTTCTCAAACACATGCCTATTGAGAGATTTGCTCTATGTTCGCTAAATGGAAGGAGTTTATATAATTCAGAAAATCATCCCCCGGCGGGTATTGCATGAATATTGATGACATGGGGAGGTAACTCTGACTGACTCAGTTGGGTTCCGTCTTAGCAACACATGTTAGACGAAGCAAACTCATAAATGTCTCGTAAAAAACAGATTTTAATGGAAAAATACATTACCAAATCTGATATTCTTAAATAATTCAAAGTTACAGTCACTAGATAATTCTACGTATGCGATGTCTGTCTCAGATGTAATTAGTCGTATTTTTTAAATAAAATATTCATTCTCTGTTTAATCGCAATCAAATTTGTTGTCTTTAAAATAATTCACTTGAATAACTTCATACGATGTTTTCACACCCGCGGCCGGGACAGGTGTGTTTCAGCTGAATGTTTATCTTTTTATTCAATTTGTTCTTCATGATGATTGATGATATAAACGGGACCTTAATTGCAATAGTTGTCATTTTGCAAAACAGAAAGTGTCTACATCGTCTTCTACCTGACTTCTAAGGTAATTGTTGTTTCACCGTAGGCATAATACAGTTGAAGAATTTGCGAATGCGCAAACGGTTATCTGACGTTGCTGAGTTGCTTTGTTCTTTGTCTCTTTCAGGAAAACCCTCCACCCGATGTACGTGTTTTAATTTACCTTTAATTATTAAACATACTGATGATTGTTTTATTTACAATGAAAATAGTTTTTATTTTAACTTCATATACAGATACGTACTTCATGGAAATAGGCAACAGACGGACAGAACGAGCGCATTTCCACCTTCCTTATTTGTCTGTAGTCCTCTCCTTATTAGTCAAACTTACGCATGCCTGTCTTTCGGATACGGTTTCTTTTATCTTTCCTTATCCTGCAAAGAATTCCTTTATATAATAACTCATCTGCAAATCAGTGATATACAGGCTGATTCATAAGTCACTTAGCTATTTATTTTTGAAATTCTAAAGTTAAAAAATAAGGTAATACAAAACAGAAAGTTTATTCAACAAATTCATTTATGGGGTTTTTAAATTACAGCAAATTATCAAACTTCCCACCTTCGTTCTGCATACATAGCTCCATTCTTTTTTGCAAGGAATTTACGACTCTTTGTAGCATATTTGATTGATTATGGTGTTATGCGAAGGAGGCTTTCTGTTCACATCACGTTTCCATTGCCTTTAAACAAGTGTGGGAGATTCATCAAATTTGGCCATATGAATAACAAAAAGAATTCGCTCTTCAATTGTAAATAACATTTTAAATAGCTAAGTGAAGTGACTTATGAATCACCCTGTATATTCTTAAACGCATCTGATTGCGAATTTCACTTCATGTAAGACATTTGTATCTTCAAAATCTTATTAATTGTGTACTCTTATATATTTATTCTTGATGATTCACCTTGCATCCTTCGTTCTTTATTTCATTGAAGATACATTTTTACCTTTAGTGTCATCTAGGATTTTCTCTCGAGAAATGTAATACATCTTTTATCAACCGAGAGTAGGCAATCATTTTAATTTTCTCTTAAACATACGAAATGCAGAAGCACACTTATGCCGTGTCTTTGCATCTGTATTGCGCACTTTTCACGATTATTCTCTTACTTTATCAAGAGACGACTCACACAATTAGGATAGGATATTGTATCTCTATATCTTCTTATTTAATTCGGTTCTAAACTAAAATATATAAAAATGATGACTTACCCTAAAATCCAGCATAAAAACTAGCCAAATATACAATACAGTCATGTAATACTTTACATAATAATATATACGTACTCAATTTATCTGGAAACAGTGATATAACGTATTGCAACAAACAACATCATAATAAAGTTAAATAAAGTTTCAGGTTCTTCTTTCCTTTCTTTCTCACACGACTATGTGCTTATAGATTGTTTCGATATAGTCCCATGAGATGCGGAGTTTCTTGTTATCCGCTCAACACTATAATTAACAGATACTTATTTACATGTATTCCCGGGAAACGGCGTGTGTTTGATCTCTTCCATGTTTAATTAAATAACATAATGTAACACATATATCTTTCTATGCATCCACTACCAACGGCAACGATCTTTTCTCCCACAAATGTACAACTATTACGAAACAGTGACTGTTTTTTATTTATTCTCGTACATCGCCGAGTTTCTCGTCTCCATCCCCACTGTCATCAAAAATATAACGACTCACACTTATGTTGATGCGTATTAACCCTTAGTTTCTTCCAGCTGTATAAAACACATATTAGATTATATCTACGGACAACGCATTGTTCGTTCTATACTCCATCTTTCCCTATACATTATAATGATGCGGATACTAGTCTATATTTATTCCCAGACATCGCCGAAACCTTTGTCTCCTATCTCACGAAACACATATTAATTTAATGTACTCCGTGGCAATGCCAAATTTTTCGTATCTCTCGCACCCCTCAACATAATAATGAAACGCATACTGTTTTCTATTTGTTATGGGCCAATGCCAAGTGTCTTGTCTCCTTTCTCTCTTCCATAATAATATATTGACACACATGTGTTTAAATGTATGTCTCCTATTCCACTTTCAATGCTATAATTAAAAAGATTATTGTTTCAATTTAGTGTCTGTTAACGCAAATGTGTTTGTCTCTTTTCTCCCCTCTCAATAATATAATGAAATATAGATTTGTTTTAATGTATTACCCGGCAACGCTTAGGTTTTCTTTATTTTCCCTCCCTCTCAACAATATAATAATACAGATATTGCACACCAGTTTTCTCGACTTCTCTCCCTCTCTCTTTAATACTGTAATGAGACGTATGTTTGTTTAAATGTATTCCCGAACAACGCCTAGTTTCATGCTTTTTTAACCATCCGAGTTTTTTTAAAACCCTAAATTAAAAAGAAATCCGCTTTATTCAAGGCGATGTGTTTCCAAATTACTACATGATAACATTAATGGGACAGTGTAAATGCGAACCTCTCTGACTAATTTCGTTCAAAGAATTATTTTGTTAGTACATGTAATATTCTTTAGGAAACGCTATGACATAATATATCAGATGTATGGATGAGTCTTGTGAAGTTTTTATTTTACTTTGAGCAGGACAAGAACAACTAGATATATACAACAATTTTTCATATCATATAAAACTATTGGAAATAGGTTCCTCATTATTATTTTTCTGAACTTTCAGAGATTTTATTTTTATTTGGTGATTTTTTTATTTCAATGAATAAATTTGTTTAGTGTTTTGAGAAAAATACCGTTTTATTTCTGCGAGAAAAAAAAGTCAGTAAAAGTATTAAGCCTGAAAAACATGCATTTATTTATTTGAATATAAATATAATATATACCATTGATTCTGGTATATTGCTGTAATAATAAACTTAAATAAGTGGAATCTGTATTTAATGAAATAAAAAAAATATGCGGCAATAAAAAACCTAGAACAAATCATAGCTAATTAAGTATTTTTCCCATTACATATTTTATGTAAACCTAGGCTTAGCTAAGTAAATGATTATGCCATTACATAGTAAGTCATTGCTATTTCATGGATACAAACAGACAACTAAAGTTTCAATTAATTATATTCGCCATTATTGATAGGATGCTTCTTAACCTTCTTTTAATACGAATTAAACAGACAACAATGACTTATTAACAAAGTATATCAAATGAAAAGTTCCAATCAATACGAAATGTTAAAATGGGTTTAATTGTCTACGGACAGCAATGAGATGTTTACTGTTATGAACGTGCATTGCTGTCCTTTAAATATGCGCTGCAGTTTTCATCACTAATATTCGCTTTTCTGTACTTTTTTTTAAAAGTGAGAACGGACTAATGGAATGATGCTTTTGTAGAAGAATACTATATTTAAATGAAATAATAACGAAAAGATAGGATATAACATACAATAAGATATGTTCTTAGAAATGTCATTCTTTTGCGTTTAGTTTGTATAATACTAATGTTAAATTCACACCATACGAACCAAAGAACAATAAAGAATAATACCCCATTGCCACTATATAGCCTATAATATGTGATAGTTACAGATAAAGGGAGATATGAAACAACAGATGTTCATCGCCGAAAGCACGTTTCGCAAAGTCTCTTTGGTATGAGATTCTTAGACGATATGAATTAGAATAAATACATAGAAGATGCTGCCAAGTCTGCTGTGAAGGAGGTACGCTCCCTTTACTGTGCTAGGTAACTTCGCACCTACCAATAACTTATATCGCTTAAAAGAAACGATTCAGTCGTAAAGTATGTTTAACAGATCTAGGCTATCTTTAACAAGATGCCAAAATGAATTTCTAACCTTACATGTTCCGAACTGTCTACCAGGATTCAGCCGCTGTCACATCGCCACAGTGTTACATGATCGTAATTATTTTACAGGTACTTCCACGAAATGTGATTCGATGAAATTACTGCACTTGTCTTTATTAAAGAAAAATGTCACGATTCACTCGAGGAGCAGCAAACTTGAAACTCATCATTGTAGGAATCCGTTAATTCTGAAAAAAATTATAATCTCCAAACTCCTTTGTCGGACCACTTGTCTCTAGAATTACCTAATTAACCTCTGTTTTCGGGACCGTATACACATGCATAATTTTTCCTGTAATGTGAACAAACATCTAGTTGCGCTAATCATCACCAGTTGTTCCTCTGTAAATATGGTCCTTATCTCATTAGCTCCTCACGCTTACGTGAAAATATGTATTCTTTGTGACCAACAAAATAAAAATACACCTGTTCTTTCATATTTTGCCACTTTTTAAATTTGCAACTCTTGTTAAAATCCTAGATACGTTGAGATGTATTCTTGAGTTTTAGATCGTCCCTTTGTCATGTTTGCTCATACTGTCGGAATTCATTTATTCTTTAATTTGTGATATCTGAATAAGCTTTCACTTAACATCATTGCAAAACACACACACACACACACACACATATATATATATATATATATATATATATATATATACATATAAATATGATACTAAACGTGAGCTTTTAGTAAATATAACCTATAGTGAAATGGTTTAAGCTCAATATACGAGATAGAGCAATTATAAAGATAGATGAACAAAAAGTGATAAACATGTACGAATGTCCAGATTTATTTCAAACTTCGATTGTTAAATGCAAGGTATATTCTGTAATAACATTATGTTTATTGTTCTTTGCTTAAGCCAAGGCTTTTCAAAGATCGAGATCTTATCATCAGAGGAAGTATACAAAAAGATAAGTTGGCAGTATGAAAACCAAAATTCAACATTTGGAAACATATTATTAAGAATATTAAGGGTGAAAAAAAGTTCGTGTAAAAAATATGGGGTTTGCCCAGATGGTAATTGTCCGTTTATCAGGTGTCCAATTGATAGATATTTAGATGGAGAAGAAAATGTTTCGTGAAGGCATTATAGGAAAGTGCTCAAGAATGAAGTAAATCCAATAGTGAGATGTTGAGTTCAAATCGTAGATTGAACGCACTTAAACGGAATTAAAATGAAGATATCGGGCCAATTTAAACAATAGTTCCTGGGCCGAGTTAGAATCGCAAACAAATGACATTAGCAGTGGAATATTGAGGCAGTTCTTTGAAAAGCCTTGGCTTAAGGAATGAATAATAAACATAATGTTATCACAGAATATACCTTGCATTGAACAATCAAAGTTTGAAATAAATCTGGACATTGGTACATGTTTATCACTCTTCGTTCATCTATATATATATACATATATATATATATATATATATATATATATATATATATATATATATATATATATATATATTGTTTTATTTCAGAAACTAAGGGGGCCCTTCTTGGGGCTAACACTTAATTTCTATATCAGATACATATATATTCGAATATTCTATTAAAGTTATCCTTTATCTCTCTAACGTTGAGTCAATAAAGACGTTAAGCACAGTAATGTTCTTCTCCCCAATTAACCAGTTTACTATATTATAGTAAATCTTTCTTGTGGTATTTTAATCTTACCGGATTCCAGGACAAGAATCGACTTTTCCTGATGGAGTATCCAGCTAAGAGTTGTTACTTGAAGCAACGTTATCTAGGGCAAGTACACCATTCCTCGTATTAGCCAGCATACACTCGTGTCGGGTGGGTCTTAATTTGGCTTCGAATACTATGTTTGGGCAGAGTTTACTTATACGGTTGAGTATACTCATGTCAGCTTTGCTTTTCAACCTCTTCTACAGAGAGACCGAAGACACTCGAGGATGGTATCTAATAAGTAATTCAATCTCTCTCTTTATTTCTTTATTTCTTTCTTTCTCTCTCTCTCTCTCTCTCTCTCTCTCTCTCTCTCTCTATATATATATATATATATATATATATATATATATATATATATATATATGCATATTTGGCGATGACACAAAGATCTATAACAAAGTTACAACGGAAGAGGACAGAGCCGCACCGCACAATGACATAGAAAGGCTCTCTAAATGGTCAGCAGATTGGCAGCTAAAATGTAATACCTCGAAATGCAGAGTTATACACTTTGGACATAACAACCAAAGGAATATCTATCTCATGAAGGACAATGAAGGAAATGACAAAGAAATATGCGCTTCAGATATTGAAAAAGACCTGGGTATATACGTAGACAACAAACTGTCATTTCATCACCATGTTAATGAAACTGTAAAGAAGGCAAACCGTACACTTGGGACAATAACACGAACGTTTGTTAGCAGAGACAAGACCGTTATGAAGAAGCTCTACACCTCAATGGTTAGACCCATCCTTGAGTATGGAAATGCACCACGAGTCCATCAGTTTGTCGGTGATATTGACAAGGTTGAAAAAGTCCAGCGCGTAGCAACCAAGTTGTGCCCTACACTTGTGGACCTGCCATACGAAGATAGGCTCAGACACATGAAGTTCCCGTCCATGTACTATAGAAGGGAACGTGGAGATATGATCCAGACATTCAAGATCCTCACAGGCAAAGACAACATTGACCAGGAGAGACGGCTACCCCTCAGCAAGATCACCAGGACAAGAGGTCACAACCTGAAACTGGAAAAGAAGCATAGTAGGCTAAACATCAGAAAGTATTCCTTTGGGATACGGGTTATGAACAATTGGAATACTCTGCCAGACTGGGTCATCGACGCAACAGATATAAACGACTTTAAGTGCAAGTTGGACAAACATTGGCTTCACAGACAATATTCAGTCAGACCTGTGCACGAACTGATATAGTGGACAAGAAGGAAAGGAACGGGAGTTATAGGTGAAGGCTTTTTTCTCCAAATATATGTTATGTTATGTTATGTTAAATAAGTCTCAAGCAGTGTTATTAATTTATTTACGATAATATTATACCATCATAAATATAAATTAATTTAGTGATGAATAATATAATTGTACCACTAAAAACAACATCATGCGCCTCTACTAAAATTTAACTCGTGAATCAAGTACGCAAAGGTAAGTTGAGCTGTGCAATGATATGATCTGGTGTTTTAATATCGATATTGTATTTATTTTCTATGAACTGTGTACCTGACATTTCAATACCCATTCAATGGTTTTACGCTTCTAAAATCATATCGGACATAACTATGAACATTAATAATCTAATTAGATGATTAGAGGGTAAGGGAGAAATATAATTAATGATGAAAACGTAATTAAATAATATGAATCAAAGTTAAAATAAATAGAATTAAAATTTATCCACGAATGTAAGTGGTTTAATAATATAGAAACACATTAACAACTGAAAATATGTGTTAATGGCCAGAGGGCATTTCTGATTATAATAACATTGCATGTGTGTATGCTTTCACAGTTCTTGTATTCATTCATTTCCTTCTTCTAGAAATAACGAGGGGAATCAATCTTAACAGCGGAATCGACCTGATAAAATGCTGTAACAGCTGATTACTAAGAATGCATATTCATACATTCATTCTATTCAATCTAAAATATAAAAAATATACTAGTAAAGATTCGATCAGTTAGGTCACAGATTGAACTCCGGTGTTGTAATTCGTATCAGCAAAACAGTGAGTTTGCAAAAACAGTTACATTAAAAAAAATGAAGACAACATTCTAAGTTAGACTTTATGCTCGCTATAAATACTGATCTCTCTTTCTGTCGGTGTTTCAAATCCATACGGCACTAGCATTTTTTAATGAATATTAAAACAGTGTTATTCGTTCGTATATTTATTACGTCTGGCTATTAAAAACAGCGAGATAGATAGATAAATAAATAGACAGAACGATATAGATATAATTGAAGCGATACTAATAGGAACTGTTACAAATAAAAGGGGGGGTTCAAACAAAATAGGGAAAGGGAATTGAATTAATGGACATAAACTTAGTAAGAGATGGCTGGCATTGCAAGTTAATTGCAATTAAACGCTCATAAGAAATGTTTACATCGATTATATCAAGCAACACATATTCCCTAAATGAAGTCATATATTATCACGTATTTATCTGCTGGGAATATATAGAAAATCGGCCGTTTTGGCAAAATGGTGTGTGTGTTTCGTATTGGCTGGCACACCTGGATTCAACTATTAATAAAGTCATACCATACTTAAAAGTGTTACACACGTATGTACTTAATGCCCGTAGTTTAAACACTCACCATTAACAGGTAGGAAGTCAATGGTGGTGGAGTAATGCGATAAGTCTGGTACCTTCCTCTACATCTCATAGTAGTATCTAATAAAAAGGGAGCCTTCTGGTTGCCCTCGGCTATAGTTGACCAGTCTACCTTTACTTCTTTTTAAAATGTGTAAGAAAACATCTTAGAAAACAAACGTTGATTCCCTCGACCAGTATAATACTAGTATGTTCAATAAATTTCCTAACAGAATACGAACTTGTATTTAACATGTTTTTCAATGTGTAACGTTTGCCTCTGCCTGTATTTCAACTGTTCATGCTGCTGAATGATTGTTTATTTAACTGACAACAAAGAATTTTAGTGAATTCTTCCAACGCAACTGAAATCGCAAACGTCATTTACAATGAACTGATTATTATTACATGTTAGCTTTTGTTTGAATCAATAATTTAATTTGGTGTTATTTCATAAACTGCTAATGAAATTACTGTACAGTTAAAAAAAAATTGTTCGTCGAATAAAACTCAGTATGGGTTACATGAATCTCAGAAAATGGCAAACCATTGACCTCCCTTTCATACTAACTATAACCAATGCCAAAGTGTTCAAAAAGGCATTGCATTCCGTGTTTTAAAGCTGAAATTCTTGTATTAGAATTATTGATTAACGATTGTCCAGAAATACAGAATTTTCAATTAGCGCTCACATTCGACAGACAAAAAGAAAAATATTGATTTTCTCTCAAGAAAAAGAGAAAAATAAATTCTTAGTTAAAGGCATTCCTCTTTTCTGATATTTTATGAATATATATATATAATGCAATTATTAAAACAAACTACATTTTGAATTACTTTGTTAACCTGTAAAGAAAATAAACGAGTAATATAAAAATGTTTCCCTCAGGAAAGAAAGAGAAAATAAATAGTAGATGTTAAAATCAATAATTTTGTACGGTTTACTTAGTTTATCACGTGCACGCTGATTTATTATTGTTATTGGTAGAACATTCTTAGATTATCAAATTAAAAACATAGCGTGTGTTATATATAACGCATGCATTGCTAACATTTATGAAAACAATGCAAACAATTGTAGACATAACAATATAAAACCATTCTCTCGTAAACTCCTCAATGGATTAGCTTAATATAAACAACATCAAATAAAACATGTTGAAACATTCCGCAATATTCAATCGCTTGAACTGTCATGAACGTCAACATCGTACTAAATGCAGTTAAAGAAAGAGTTTCGAATATAAATCAAACATCGAGTGTTGTAATGTAGTTTGAGTCACATATATATCATGATTACAACGTGTAAACAAATAATACTTCATTGTCACTATTACAGAAAATAGTCTCATTTTAATTGGGTGTAAATAACTTCCAAATAGTTGATCTTGGTATGTGAAAATTTTCTAAGAATGTACCAGTCGTTAATTAGAAGAGCGGTAATGATGTGTACATTGCAAATACACAAACTTATCAACTTCTGTCTGATATATAGCACGCATGTTTTCAGGATATTTATATAAATAATATACGTTTCAGCTTTTGTTTTTTTTGTATATATAGTATTGTGGTAAAAAACGAGTAACCAGACAAAAACATCAAAATGTGATAACCTGACCCATGATAAGAATATATTCTTGTCTAACTTTGTATAACTGAACAATAAATTACCTGACGCTATAGGACTTCGATCTACGAGTGTTTAACCTTAAATTGGAAAATACTCATAATTATTCTTTAGAATGTTTTCAATATTTCACTTCAAAGGCGACGACGAAGAAAATAATAATAAATTGATTAAATATAGTTGCTCAAGATACTCTTTGTAATTTATTCAGAACTAGCGGGAAAACCGAGATGTAATAGAAACTATCCGTTGTTCTTCTCTCAGTCGATACTAATGTTATTCTATTTCACGGGGCAAATACTCATTGACTGGGCAATCGTATTATAGCAGAAACATCGAAACAAACTGTCATAAATTTCCAGGAATATGTTTTAAATGATATATTAAGAAACTTGTCTATACTCTGAACTGTTTTGTTTAATTGTAAAGATCAATAAAATAATGTATACTTTATTTCTTGAAAGCTTGGAAGTAAAATATCGCTAAAATGTAAACAATAATAAAAACAGAACATTCATGTTGTTATTGATAGACCTTGATTACCCACTATTACAACTTGTCTTGACGGTCAGACCAAATGACTAGCAAACAAGCGAGGCACTGATTCGTTGACTGATCAGAAACAAGAATAAAAAAAGACTAAGAAAAATATTTTCTATTTCTACCTACTCTAAAGCAATAAGGCAGGAAGTAAATTAAAAAGTACATCAGCCAAAACTTAGCAGCAGTCAATTTCTCTCAACTTGACTTTTCTTTTTAACAAGCGCAACATGACTTTTCGATATATTTAAATAAGTATTTGGTATTGTTCACGACGATTTTTTTTTTGTGGTTGTGTCGCCGACAGAACCACACAATTAGCTAAGTCCTTGAATACGTTGCGTCATAAACAAAGGTCGACGAATCCTTTAAAATAGCGTTTAGACAGATATGTTGAGAGAGCAATAACTCGAAAAATACTGCACGGTCCAGCTTCTATTCACAAAATTGTAATATAGAAATCCCGGTATGTTGCACCTACTGAAAAGACAGCCTCCTTTGGAGTTACTCTAAGGTTAGCATCCTTGGAATATCAGACGGATAACGTCATCCCAGATCAGCTCCAGCACCCTTACTATTGACAGGACAACAACTGTAGAAGGAACATAAATTAATAACCACATCTCACACTAACCAAAACCGGACCCAGGGAACATATTTGTGTATATATATATATATATATATATATATATATATATATATATATATATATATATATATATATATATATATATATATGTGTGTGTGTGGGTGTGTGTGTGCGTGCGTGTGTGGGTGTGGGTGTTGGGTGTGTGTGTGTGTGTGTCCATGATATATATATATAGAGAGAGAGCTCGATTATATATAGAGATCATATATCTATATATATATATATATATATATATATATATATATATATATATATATATAGGTTATATATATAGAGATTATATAGAGATATTATATGCATAAATATGCTATATAGAGATAATTATATATATATATATATATATATATATATATATAGAGAGAGAGAGAGAGAGAGATTTTATTGATCAGAAATACACAATATAAGTGAAAGCTAATAAAGATCCCGTAGCCAGAATATGTAAGATACACCAACACCCACATCACACTAATGCGCCTGTAATGTTTAAATGAATCGTCAAATGTGTGTATATTTACTCATCATGTAGTTTCTTACAGTGCATGATACATGTGGGTACTCTTTGATCTTAGCAGTTAAACATATTTGCATGTAATAAAGATGAACATTAGTTTTAAATATAATTTATATAATTTTAATTATTCGCTTATCATCAAGGATTTTAAATTCACAATTCTAACGGCCAATATAAATGCTGACTCTATCCAGGTTAATATTTTCAATGTAGTAGAGTTTTCTTACTCGATCAGCAATCTCCCACCATCAATTAGATTATGTGGTCAGTTTGAAATTCCGTATAGATAACCGAGTCCGATATAATTCCCTTCGCGTTTTAATATAAGGTTGTGCAGTTGGAAACATCTAAATAGAAAAGGTTTGAGTTACATCGACAGAAACTTTATGAATATAACAACCAAGATCATAAAAAACTCCGACTAACACTAATATTACAACTCATAAATCGTTATTCCAAAGACTCTGAAACATAAATTAGTTGTGTTTATCGCATGATAAAAACAAGGTTTATCTCATGTTAACCTAATTTTATCTCATGAAAAAAACAAGATATTTCAATCTGATCATGGGTAATAAAAAAGAGAGAACATTTTTACAGACAATCATTGTTCTTTTTTCAGTCAGTTATATTAAGAAAATACTCATAATAAACCATATTATGGTATATACCTTTTTTTAAACAAATGCATACTATGAGAGAAGCAACATAAGTGGTTTAGTAACAATGCCCAGATTCTATTCACAACATCCATTCATAAATCAATGTTAACCCTAAGAACGGAACCTACCGGACATGCGATGTATTACCAAGCTGTCAATAACATATTAAAACACAGTATTGTAAAACATATAAGTATGTTTGTATTAGCTATATTTAATGTTAATGAAGACAATGTGTTTCGTATATCTCATGTATACCAATCTAGTTTTATAAAGCAAACACAAAATTATTATTATTTATTAACTATTTTACCACGTTAAGTAAACTGTTGTCTTATATATTCATTTACTTAACAAGTTGCCGTAAGTTTTAGGCCGGTGACAGGGGGGGGGCAGATGCTCGTTTCTCTCAGTGACCGGGTAAACTACATTCTCCCACTTAGTATTCGCGTTATGGTTTCTTATAATTGCGTTTCTTCAAGTGTTTTTTGTGAACAAAGAACACTTACTCCTAACGTGATTCTGGATAACTGATTATATTGTTACTCATGCTATAATTTATTTAGCACATCGTCTCCTGATATGTTTCTACTTGATAGAATAAACGGTGCGTTCCATTTGACTTTCCTTAAAATATGTGCCAGACATTCCGTTGGACTTTACGAGTTCTATCTAATTTCGTACGAAATGGATCGACCGTCGTCGGAAGTGCCCCGTAGTGTCTATTTATCTTGGTTACTAGTTGAAGCGTTCTTCAATACTTAGTCCGTTTAATTATTTCGCAGAATTAGGTTGTATTTTTGTCGTTGCGGTGGTTAGGGTTAGGGATATGGTAATGGTTAGGGTATAGGTTAGGTTTAGGGGTATAGTTATGTGTAAGGTTATGGTTATGGTTAGGGTTAGGGTTGGGGAAAGGTCAGTTCATCTCTTTTCTGTGCTATCGTCTTCTGCTTAATAACATCTTTCATAAACAGTGTAATATAAGATAATCGACATATGTTTTAAATATTTATTTGGGGGTGTATTCTCTTTTCATGAGATACGGTTATACGCATAATACATGTAAATGTAGAACTTATAAACACCCACTGCGCACCCATATCTCTTTCTCTCTCTATTGGTTCAGTCAAAAGACAAATATCCTCTTACCCTATTCGTCAGATTATCTTAGTGGTTTCCTGTGTCCTTAACGTCACAACCGTGGTGCATAGCTGTTATTCGACTTCTAACATCATGTAGAAATTAATCATGTAAAGCTTATTTACCCCACACGTCTCTTATCATCCTATAACTACATCAGGGTATTATTGTAGGCCGACACTCATTTCAAATAGATTATTCCACTTATCCTCTTTTTCACTAATACATCTGAGTGATCAAGTTTAGGGTACCAAGTGCCATTTTTTAGTTATTCGTCTGATGTGATCGAGGATCGAACCAGGCGCTTCCGGTAGATTATGAAACACTCGAAACACTGTCAAATTTCCCGGTTAAGAAAAGGTAGACAATTTTACACAAACACAGATATTGTTGTGTGCATTCAAGTTGCATGTTTTGTCACGAAACTCGCTTTTTACACATAAGTGAGAGAGCCCAATGCAAACGCTATTTATTCTGCAAACTTACACGTGACAGACTGACGGAGATTACAACATAATCCTCTTTAAATCCAATGTCAACATATTTTTATTATGAATCTCATATTCGAATTTGTTCCATTCCTACAATCATTCTCAATCACCTTATACAGTTTGTCATCTTTCAATCATTCTATCTTATTAACCTGTACCTTTTAGTGGAGGTTGGCTAGATATGTCAAGTAAAAACACATGAATGAAAATCTGAAAACAGACAGAGTAACACCTATTTTATTTCCGACTTAATTTTGACTGACAAATGGACGAATATAATAGTCCATTGAGATGGTTGGACGTATCTAAAATAAGATGCGTTTGTTCAATATGTGCATTTAGCGATGAAAGCTTTATTTCATATTAAAACGTGACTGACAGACTACGCTTCGTATTTAGATGCAATGTTGGATCTAAATACTAACAGAAAGAGGGGATTAAAACAAAGATCTCACATATCCTCATAAAATGATTCATATTGAATATCAAATGTAATTTCGAATAATCATTTTCATATTAGATAATTTTTTCTGCTGATAAAAAAAGCGAACGCGGCTCATCTTGTAAATGTAATTGAATAAATTATAAAAGAAAACACAGAACCAAAAGTAAATTAAAAGCAAACATCGTTAGAAAAAACCAAACATCAAATAAAGAATAACCTCGTTTTTTTTTACAAAAAGAACGATACAAATTTAGGAAATTATTTCTTAATATTTATTCAATTAAAATTATATTTGCGCGAAATTAATGATTCCATTGCTTGTTCCGCCCAGATTTCTGTCGATTCGTTATTAAATTTATTGCTGAAGTGTTGCCTTTGCAACCATCTTCCTCCTTCCTACGTTTGCAGATTGTTAACGCCTTCTCAAAAGGTAAAGACTTTGATGGTTTCGCCGAAATATTCGATTTGTAATATTCGTTTTCGATCGAATTATCTTATTTATTCATTGATTCATTGTTTTGTTTATTTGTAGTTAAATTTATTCACAGCTGCAGTTTTTTTATTGCATTGAAATACACGTTATGTCAATTAGAGTTTCTTCATTTTTTAACTAAGATATTTTCTTATTTATTGAACATTACTTGACGATCAAATAAGTCAGCCACTTTTTATATTTTATTTAAACGGGGATTATATTATATGAGAGTATAAACAACGATAAAGGCAACGTTCGTAGAATATATAAATGATGGACAAATAGAAACATGGACTCGTACAAATAATCATACGACGATTTATTTATATATTTGTTATAGTCTAATCCGTCACTGTATGGGCTCTTACTGATTATATGCATAGAGTCGTTATGGCAAATCGGTACAAATTAGAAGAACAACGAAGTAAGCAAGCAATCTTATTTAACCTATTATTTATGTGCTTTAGATTAATATAATTTCTTGTTATGTACCGTCTGTTCCTGTTATTTTTACGGCCAAAACAAACCTTAATTATTTCATGAGGATACGTGAAATCTCGTTAGGCTTTCATTCATTCTTTCTGTTAGTATTAAAGTCCGATGAAAAAGTGTGAGGTCGGGTATCAATAGGCGGGACACCAAACGGATGTACACACACAACGATTTGTTTCGGACCAGGGCGTCTTGTTTACGCTTTACCGACGAGACTTGAACGAGAATAGACGTGTGTGCGCATGCTGCCTCAGAACTTCGACAGAACGCGTCTGGCGACTGATGTATATAAATCTCTCTCTATATATATATTTATTTCTCTTTTTAATACACGCACAAACACATACATAGACACATGCGAAGTTATCTTTTGTCCTTTTAAACAAACCTTTTTATAAAATCACCAACAATTGTCTGCGTTGTTTTGTATTAGCAAACGAATAACACAACAGGGCTCATACATATTATGGTAACAGCGACGCCAATGAGACGGTGAGCACGTGTCCGTAAAAGTATGCATACACTCATCGACACGAGTGTTTATAACAGTTGCATTTACGTCAGAGTCTCCGTCTGTCAGTCATGCTTTTACTTGAAATTACGCTTTCATCTGAAAATTCTGAAATTGTATGAACGTATGTTCATTTAGATACGCCAATCTATATCTATAAAATATTATGTCCGTCCGTTGGCCAGAAAAAGTTACGCTTGAAACAGAATTCGTGTCTTTCTGGCAAACGTTTATTTTCAGATGACGATTTTCGTTTAAATGTAATATTATTTTGTCTGTCACGGGTAAATTTGAAAACATGTCTTTAGTCCGTAACGGTCGAATTTCAAATAGCTTTTCCGTTAGACTCTTACATAATATGAAAGTGGTTTTCGTAAAAAGAACGCACAAAATGAATAGACATATATTTACAATATCCGTTTTCTTCGGAAAATGAGTGAAATGAATAGTGGGGTTTCTCTTTATCCATATATTTCAATAGATAAAACACAAAATACATGTCTGCGTATGCACATTTTCTTTTTTCCTATATCCCACGCAGATCTAAAATAAATAGCAGCACTTTAAATGATATTATAAATTAACAAAAAACAAATATTTGAAATAAGTTGTTCTATATCGGGCTATCAGCTTACGTTCAATTAAAACAACTACGAGCTGAATGTAGGGCAGGTATTATGATCTATAAATCATATGTTAATCCTATAATTTATATGCCAGCTAAAAGTATTTTCTAACAAAACTAATGTCCATGTCTACGTTTGGTAAGACTTGTGATGCTATAGCAATAGTTATCAATATTTAATATTAAAGTGCGCGTAAAATGCACCAAATCAAAGATCAATGTTGTTGACTATTTCCATCAGAATCCGTATACATCGCAAAATTATTAATTTCGGCTCTTCTTTCGTATCGACCTTTTTTTCGTTTTGTGATTAGACAATTGTTCTAACTAATTAGCAGTAGCTGACTCATTTCTGATCAAAATCATGTTCCGTCCCCATTCAGGCGACAGGTCGACGTTTTCCATGTACCGACCGATGCGTCTACATTAACAGAGCTATAATCGGTTCTCATTAATAGATAGGTCGCATCTTCAACGACCATGGTGTCAATCTGTAACTTACACCAGTGACTATATTCATTTACTCACACTATAGTATGACCTTCCCTGGATTTAGAACATGCCATTTCGCTCGGAAAAAGTTTTGTCATCGCATCGTTATTATCAATTACCGCATAACAGAAATTATATGTTCATACTCTCTGACTTCACAAAGAATTCAATCCGCCTTTCTACTCATGTAACTGAATGTGGTTCAACGCTATCCAGTAATGAGGTGTTAGGTCAACAGTATACTTTATAGCAAGAATAACACAAATCGGATTTTTTTTCTTTTCGTAATTCAAATATTTAGTATCTTCCTTTAAATTCTAGGTGGTCTGCTCTATTTTTTGTCAAGCCGAATACTAAATAACGCTCCTCATTCTAATAGTTGTGTTAGCTTTGCTGTAAACCCAATCCTGCTGAAAATAATTCACAGGTGTTTGTGAAGAAAATGCAGTTACCATCGATATTAGATTCTATGTCGTTTTAACTGTTAAAGTAAATATATTCGAACCTACTTCGACTAAGAAGTTCCACAGACGAGTACTTACACCAATGTGGGCGCTGATTATTTACATGTTGACGATACGTTTCCTTGTTTTTATATAATACGTGTCTTTCTAAAGAGAGTCAGAAACTACTCATAGTATAAAAGAAAAGTATAACACAATTTGTACAAGAAGCAAAATAATCGTTTCATGAATTAGTACCAGAAAAGGATAGTCAAGTGCAATGAAAACGTCTTTAAAACGATTTTTACCAAAAAAGCAAGATATCAATTTCGTATTATTCGACCTTACCCAGTGTACCTGGAAGTTGGTATAATTTATTTTCTTTGATCTTGTTTTTCGCTGAAAATAAATAAAATTATTAAAGTCTAAGAGAGTTATACAATTTTCTTTAAACATTGTGTGAATCATATAAAGTATTGTATTTGAAGACATGTCACTGCGTAGCAGATGGTAAATAAACAATATATAATTATGAAAATATTAAGAAAAAATTTATTAGAATGCGACAAAAAATATGATAGTGTTTTACCTGTTCTAAATATGTAAGCAAATTTAGCCATCTTTAAATTCATTAAAACACCTCTTAATAATTTGGAAGTAGAATGCCTTTATTAAAAAATCAGTACTTTTTTCTGTGTTGATATTTAAATGAGGACAAACTTATAATTTTCATAGTAATCTCTAAATAGACAAGAAAGAATGTAAAATATGCCCAACATTTTACCCTTTAGAAAGACTCTTTAATGTCTGGAACGTCCACGTGTATAAGTTTTAACTGCTAATGTATTTATTCCTTTTTTACCTTATTTTGTAATGTTTAACTTTTGAATAATCTTGACTTATAATATAAGTTCATATAAATGATTTGAACATTATTTATTGTTATTATTACTGTTAAAGTATGCCATTTATGGTCGATATAAGTAACATATTGTAAGTCAAGTATGGGTATTGTTACTGTTTCTTCAGTTTTACCTCTAACTCAAATCTCCATGTGTTATTTTTCTGTTTCCCTTAAACCATCACTTGTTCTATAACTTTGCTTAAAGTAACTAAGCAATCATCTTAACTCGTCCCTTTCGTTTGGTTTATAATATATATTTTATGTTTCTCGTAATCCTTGATTTTGCAATACCATTCGGGCATATTTAATAGATTTTTAATGTAAATTAATGATAGTTTCTTCTATGTGATGGTGTTTGTTCGAGTTAATTTTTTTGTCTTTAGGTTAAGCCACAATTATTGCAGTATTTTGTGCGTATAAACTTCTACGTATCTGCTTTTTTCAGCAACACTACTGAGATGAAAGCTATTCAACCACATCATTAGCCGAAGTACCGTAAGGCAAACCAGTACATAATTTATATTGAAAGTCAATATAGATAGATAGCACTGTTATGTGTATGTGCATGCTGTAATATATGTCGTAATCTCTACCTATGTAATGTAAAAACTCATGGCCATATACTTTTTCATTGACGTATTTTTTGTCGTGTGTCTAAACAAATAGTTGTAAGACCGATCAACAACATTGGGCCTTGCAACACAGACAACATGATAGGAATTTATTACAAGTGTACGAGCGTTCTAAAGAATACATTTTGTGGTGGAATGTTCTTCAACCTATTTTAATATATAAATTTATCTCTAATGAAAATAAAAGGTTGTCTTTACTATGTAAGATTATATCCAATTAGCCAGATAGTTTCATGAATATTTGGCATGAGAGATACACGCGACAACGCGTGGGAAAAGACCACACATCAACTTTTTTCAATTAAAACACGTTTAGAAGAGAAATAGAAAGGGAAAGAGAGTACGACAGATTATAAGATGTGTTGCAGTTGGTCGATTTGCGGGACATAACTTGTTTATAATTTCGTTTGGATAAGGGTTCTTAGAGTTCCCTCTTCTAATCCTATAGAAACATCCGTTGCTCTTTGCTATTTCTGCCCTTTGCTTTCCACACATGAAGATCGTATCTAAACGCAGCCGGGAGAGTAGAAGAGGCGACCATCCCTGTTGAAGATGACGAACTAAAGAAACGTATTCATTTAAACGCAGGACAGACTCAATCATCATAGTATATTTTATATTTACTTCTTTATTATAAAGTCAGATTGTGATATAACAAGAAAAGCGTGTTTAAGCATAGCGGTTTATTGAATGTAACGTAAAATAATGTCAATGTTTAGGTTACAATATACCCAGGATGATTTGTTTATAGTAAAAATGATCTTTTTTTTAAACTGGGTGAATACTCTGATGAAGTATAAGTCAGAAGTGATTCAGAAACAGGAATTAATCTTATTCATAGTTGAGGGTGATGAAAAAAACGTTGGAAGAGAATGCTTTAGGAAAATAGACATATTTTTGTTTGATTGCTATAAGTATATAATCAATTGTTTGGCTAAAACAACATTAGAGTCAGATGAACTGATATTTCATTTTTAATGGACTTTTACTTTTTAAAAGCAAATTTATAATTTGACTACAATTGGTTTGAAACTGATAACAATAGTAACGGAAATATTATTTCTAATAATGAAATGTAAGTTCTTATAAGGCATCATGATGTAACGAATATTCTGTCTTGTTAATGTGTTTTATGAAACTAAGTAGTAGAGATCATTATCATAGTTTTTCATCATTAATGTCTTTACTATTCTTCTCGATGTGCTAATTCAGTTGATAATCACACATTTATAATATCATTTAGGTATTCAGCTTAAACAGTATACTGACTTCTTTTATTTTTTATTTGAGTTTTTATCCAAGCAATTAATTCTGCCCACGTGTCTCGCATCAACAACTATGGTAATCTTACGGTAGATGGTCCAGATAATGTGATTGCTCTTGAATTATTTTCTCTATGCCTTTTTGAAAAATATAGTTTTCCTTCTGTACCGTACCATTCTAGCCTTCAGACATCACTAAATAATTCCCGGGACTACATAATAAAACAACAAATTTTAGACAAAATCTGATGATATTTATAAATATAGTCATAAAGTGGTGCACTAATTCCAAACATACTATAAAAATTCGATGCAATCTTCGTATAACTAGTTGCCTTGTACTGAAAGATACGTCTCAGTTTCCGATATAACTTTTTCATTAGATCCAAATCTTTGTTTCTGTAGCATTGATCTTAGTCAGAAAACAGCAAATAGTTGGTGTATGCCAGTTTTGGGAGGTTGAGTGGGTGTAGAGGCAATTCGAAGTGCAATTAACGTAGTTCTGCGATCGACTTATAATACGGTACATAGTTTTGGATAAATAGCAATTTATTTTAGTTTGTGGCTATTTTCTCCTTCAAACGCACCAAGAGTGTATATAATATCTGCAGTAGTTCTTCTTTTCTCAGATTAATTACTTAAGAAATACCTTGCGCATCTTAAAATACCGAGACCAACACCTCTCCTGATGAAATTCGCGTTTTTGTTGACTTTGTACGACTTTCATCTTTTTTTCCATTCTGCCGACTGCCTTTTTTTACTATAGTGTGACGTATTTGATCCATGCTTATCAATTGTTGAATATTGAAACACACACTCACTTTTGTCGCATTGAAACAGGTGTAACCATCTTTCTTAATCGTCGACACGTTATTGTTTTTGATGGACGCTGAGCAAATACGACACACATATTGAAAAGTGTTTCCATTAACAAATGTTCATAAACACTAGTTGCTATACGGATTTCTTGATACTTCCCACCTCTCTAACACACACTCAGTTCCAATTTACAGACGGCCTATTTACAGACTGATTTATTTGTGATAACTGCCGAATTTGACCGCCCTTAGCGTTCAGCATTATGTTGGTCTTTACAACCGCGTATACAATCGGCATACCCACTTTTAACTGTTGTTTACGCCCGAGCAAGGTCTAATAAAGACTTATCATACCATTGATTTCCTTGGATCGTAATTGTTTCCGTCTGAAAGCCATGTTTTATGAACACACCGATATTTTAATTTATTCTATTGTAATGGTAGATGCACATAAATAACTCTATACATGACGAATTACAATGTTATTTCTAGCTAATGCATAACAGACCAATGAACATACTATTTCAAATATTAGTGTACCAGGCAAACGAAAATATTATGTTCACATTAAAGTGACAGACATCTACAAAGCTTAAGCGCCTTTATGAACTTATGCTACTATCTAAAAGTTGTGGTTACAACTTCATGAAATTATGCTTCTATCAAAAATGTATGGTTACAACTTCATGAAATTATGCTACTATCTAAAAGTTATAGTTACAACTTCATGAAATTATGCTACTATCTAACATTTATGGTTACAACTTTATGAAATTATGCTACTATCTAAAGTTATGGTTACAACTTTATGAAATTATGCTACTATCTAAAAGTTATGGTTACAACTTAAACGTTCAAACTGTAAACCGATGAAATCGCTTTTTCAAAGACAGACGAAATTGCTATTTCAAATTTGAATATCACAGGCCGACGAAAATGGTATATCTTACTCAAGCATAATAGCCTAACGGAAGTATTATGTCAAATTTAATTTTTACAAACTGATAAAAAATATATTCGTATGTTTGGCGTTACAGACCAACGAAAATTATAAAGTAAACGTCACTGTAAAAGATCGACAAAAATTATATTTCACAGTTAAGTGAAACATTCAAACGAAAATTCAATTCCTAACTTTAGCGTAAGTAAAATGTAAAATACAAACAAAAATTGTGCTTTCAATGTGTATATGATAGACCGACAAGAAAATGTTATTTTATAGTTAAGTTAAACAGAAGATGGCTTTTCTTATCTTAAGCGTAATGTAGTGACAGAACTGCTAGAATAAAGGGGATCGTGAAAGCCCGTGACAATGTTATTTCAAAGTTAAGTGTAACAAACAAAAAGAAAATGTCATTTCAAATTGAAAAGATAAACTTAAGTTAAGCCAACAGACTGAGCAATAAAGCCTTTTGTAGAAATGGGTTTGCGGGACTAAAAATAAGTATATGTAATTATGGTAGTGCTGTACTGCTAAACGTTTTTCCCATGACGCAAAATGATTGATTCTCTCAAGTGATTGCAGCAAATAAAACGAAACAAAAAGAAAACCAGCAGTATATGCGCCGTGAGAATTAGTGTGACGGGGAACACATCACCATTAGAAAAAGGCTGCAACGTTAAATTCTCTGCAGGCTGATAGTTGATTCTTTAAGAGTTGTTTCACTTTTATCTCTCATCTCTCTTGAGAATATTCCCCGCGGCATTGCGGAATAAACATTTTAAGTAAACAATTGTGTTTGTGCGTAGCAAAGTTATCTCTCGTACCCCGGGCGCACTATGCTTCAGATTAAAATGTTGACGGGATATGTTAGCTTGCGACATGATTCTTCCTTTCAATGTGTTATCAAACGTTTTTACTTTCCTGCGTTGGGTCTTTTATGCCGACTAAACAATAAACTAAGTGTCCCGAAGCAGTGCTGCTAGATGTAATTTCAGTCCTTGTGTGTGTGGTTAGTATAAGGACATTTGTGTGTGTAGTAGAATTGTATGCACCTGTGCAGTTTAGTAAATAGAAGCAGATAGTCCACGGGAAGTAACAACCAATAAATTAAGACATTTTAATAAATGTATTAATTTAATATGATATAGTTTATGAAAAATAACATTGTTATAAAATAACATTTTGGCTAAAATATAGTTTCTGAAATTGGCAGTGATTTTTTTTTATAATTTAAAATGTTATAAAACGAACATTATAACAATAAAACTATATTTAATCACAATGTTTTGGTTAAAATGTTGCCTTATTGAAAATAAACTTTATTTTATTGCGATGTTTTTCCTTCAGGAAGTATATTTTATTAAATAAATGAATTTATTAAAATTGTTTAATCTATTGGTCGTTACTTCCTGTGAGTTATCTTATCCTGTTAACTTAACTGCATAAGTGCCAAATCTTTATTGTACAAAATTTGATTGTATTTGATTACAACTAAATCCCATAAAAGTTATAGAATTATTTTATCGAGGAAGTAATATTTTTAAAAATAAATAGTAAGACGCTCAGCTTTTAACTGAAAACTACTTAGTTAAATGAACTAAAAAAACAATTACTAAATGAGAAACATTGCCATTCAAAATATAAATCATACAGACATCTCATCGATAGAATATTATATGCAAACATACATGTATATACAAATGATAAATCTATCCCGTACAAATTCATCTGCCAATGCAATTCAACTATACCAGGTACGTATTAAAGGTTCGACGGTGCTTATATTCCAGATCAAAATGAGGTGTGCCTACATTACTATACAGACGACCCTGTGTGAATATAACCCGTGTACCGCTAACTTCAGAAAAGAAGTGTCATGAATATTATCAGTCTGAACTCAATTAGTCGATGGTACCCCACACTGCGTGACAGCTCTCCGTTCCGCTCTCAAAAAGCTCCGTCGTCACGTGTCGATGAAAATGGGCTATCCGGAAGCGAGTGGTTGATCTAGCCTATACAACGTGAAAAACAAAGATTACCTCGTTGACCCAATTACGAACTGCGAGAAAGATTACACCTGTTCAGACAGCGTCATCGATTTCAATAGCCCATCTTCGAAGGAGTTTCCAAAACATTAGAATACATGTACACTTATGTTTTATCATTCATTTGGTGAATCAGAACTTGAGTCTGGTAGCATAAATGTTGAAGAGGCCTTTCCGTGTTCTAGACAGACGAGAGTTCGTCTTTGGCTGGCATACCGGACATCGGGTTAAGAGCAAAACGAGAGTATGCTTGAAATACGAACATTTATGCGTGTTGAAGTCGTGCGTTCAGCCTGCTTTTTGTGGCTCTAAAATGCGGCCTTTGCTGAAGTCGTCAGTCCGTGTTTAACAGTCGGTGTCACAAAGGAACGTGTACTGTGTTATAAAGGCCCCGCTGTAGATTGTTCGTTACGGTGTTAGTTTAGAAAGTTTAAACAGTTCCAGTGGAAAGTAGGTTGTTGTTTTATAAGAACAACTATTTTTTATTTTTTATTTCTTAATATTATGAACCTGACTTGAATAGGTATTCCATATATAACAAAGCACGGCGGTTGATTGAATCATATCCGTTTTAATACTGGTTTCCTTTTCTCAGAGATTGACCCCAATACATAATTTTCATTGCCTACAAACCTGCCCCTGATACAATTTAACACACATCCAGTATGCACATATATATATATATATATATATATATATATATAGTAGGTTATGAAAATATATTTATGGCAATCAAGCTACACAGAGGCTCCCGTGTTTCATCCCCGGGGGGGGGGAATGGTACGGCTAATATATATATGTATATATATATATATATATATATAATTATTAATGACAATATATGCATTAGCTTTTACTATCAGTGCCCTTTTACTTTGCAATCTCCATAAAACATTCAAC
>OY744524.1:97440599-97473099 GCA_963556195.1 Sepiola atlantica
CACAAATATACACTTATAACTGCTATTCTCAAATGTACAGTTGTATTTAGAATATATTTAACCTCACAGTAGTATAAATGAAAAGTATTAATACAATTAACAAGCCGCGCGTGCATGGTCCCCCTAAGTATGTGACTCGATGTGGCGACTGTAAAATGCAATAAATTTGGGCAATTTGGGGCATTTTGACCCCCTTTTACCCCCTGGGGGCGCGAACCAGATTTTTTCTGAGGTCAAGGATGCTCATTTTATATCCAGAACAGTTTCCTCCATATTTTGGCCAAGTTTCAGAAAAATTAGATGGATGGATCCAACGTTATTGGAGAAAAGGGTCCTTTTTTGCAACTTTTGGGACTTTTGACCCCTTTGGGGCGCGAACCAGATTTGTTCCAAGGTCTGCGATACTTATTTTCTATTAGGAACAATTGCCTCCACATTTTGGCCAAGTTTAAGAGAAATTGAATGGATGGATGAAAAGTTATTGGGCAAAAAATGTCATTTTTTGCTTTTTCGGGGCCTTTTGACCTTCTGGGGGCCTAACCAGATTTATTTTCAAAAATCGGAGAATGTCACTTTCTCCCGTGACCAAAGTAACAACTTCATGCAAAATCCTAGAGAAATTCAATGGATGGTTGCGGAGAAAACTCCGGACGGACGGAAATGCCTCAAAACATAGGTCCCCCGATTTTATGAATCGGGGGACCAATTAAAAACATGGTATTCAGAAACGAGCTCGTCTTAAACAATACTTGCAATGTGATGTAAAGTAAAAATGACGAGTAATAACACCGGAAATGTCGTCATCATGAGCGAGACGCCGGGAGACGACCATCGTCGTTGTTTATTTTTTATTTCGCAAATAGTAATCCATCAAGTATTAGGCATGTATATATATATATATATATATATATATATATATATATATATATCATCAAACATATCTAACTTACATATAAAACAGAACTGTTAAATAAGAAAGCATTGAACAGAAACGTTGGTCACGCACATGTACGTGCTATTAGAAACATTGCCTGGTTCAATTTGAAGTTATTACTCATTACTCATAACTTTGTCTCGATAAGTAAAATATGAAAGTACTTAGGAGAAGCTACGTTCCATGGGGACTATATTAATACTATATCCGTTTCCAATTATTGGCCTAAGCTGAGGAAACGCTCGCGCTAGTGATTGCCTATTAACGTAATAGACTATGGGGCAAGGGTGCCACAATTTGAATTAACCCTTATTATTGCTTATTTATTGAGCAATTATCAGGAATACTCGTGCCAAAGGGTGGTTGCGAACGCGGATATTTCATTTAAACTTGAAATTATAACAAGTAGAGGAAATATAAAGATACTTCGCAATAAACGCTTCATATTTAAAGCTGAATGACGGATTTAGACAACGGGAGCCTTCTTAAAAACAGGTTTACTTAAAAAGTAGATAACGATTTGTGGGTAAGTTATAAACAAAACGGATGCCATACTGTAACTGGTTATGCCGAGTTCCGATCCAATTATATTTATTCTGGAGATGCTCACTTACGATAGATATGAACCTGCAATATTCCCAATAATTGGCAAAATGGCAACGTGTATTCAATTGAGAGCATACAGATAATCATTTAATTTGGGTATTGTGCGAAACTATTCAGTAATCAAAATAGTATCGATTTGCTGTTTAATAGAATTTAGAAGTTTATTAAATTTCAGAAGTCCGTAGTATATGATACAATTTAAGTGTAGGTTCCTTGATATCTTACCTACAAAGTTTCTCAGTAACTCGTGTGAATCAATTAACCAAGAAAGTAAAAGGATGAATAAATGTAAAGCTTTAGTTATATTACAACCCAGATAATATGATTCTTGCGCTTTGCATTGCTCGATATTATTATTTAGGAGTATGGTATAATAATTTATACATTCTGAGTTCAAAAGTGACTAAATTTACGTCATTCTAGGCTTCTATTCACCCTTCTAAATGTCAACACATATATAAAAAATCTCCCTTCCAAGCCAGACTAAACTAAAAATAACCCCATATAGTGGTAGTAGGAGTAATGCTACTTGTAGTAGTATTAGTATCATGAGTTGTAGTAGCATTCCGTTATTGATCGATGATAATGATGGCCCACACTAGAACCAGCCGACGAATAGATTGTCTAGTATAAGGTGCCCTCTAGATGACGGTCTCGTCTGACTAAAAGAAATTTTCTCTAAAATTATGTTTCTATCCATAGACGCTGAAGATGTGAACAGCGTCTTTAGATACAAATAACCAGTGGACGCTCATATGTTCTTCAAGCGAGTCTATAGAGAGTTTTCATAACACTTTAAAATATCTTCAGCCAACCGCTCGCTATGCATATACTGCGTTTTCTTTTGCAATGTTCTTAAAGTAAAGATGACAAGGCCACTAATATTTTACGTTGCTCTTATACTGGTCTCATTTCAGTAGTTCATTCGACATATATGATTTGGCGTGACATATATTAGTATTTCATGCGATACAGGTGATGGACACATCTAAAGTAGCGATGAACGAGTCAATACTTAAGTGGTTCAGTATCCGCCATTCGCTGTATCTCCGTGTGGGGTATGTTGTGACAGCGTTTGAACTTCACGATGTGTTGCAGGCTACGAAATTGAAAAGAACCAATAATATATGTATCAACAACGGACAGTAATATATCTATAACATGTCCAATAATGTAGTAACTATAAACACTACACTTGTCAATAATTACCGTAGAAGGAGGATAGGGATCGAACTCCACTGCCAGTTGCTGAATCTCAAACCCTAAGTGTACTTTTCAAAATGGGAACATCGTGCTAAGCGTTTGCTATTGATGAATTAGTCAAACAATAGCCATGATACTGCCACCTGAGTGACAGGAATCTCTATATGAAGTGGGATTGCCGATTTTACGGCAGCAGAACGTCCTCTGTTTCTATTACAAGGAAAACTAATATTAGTATTATCTATGAAACGCGAGAAAGAAGCGCTTATTTAGCTTTATTAAGCGTAGGTCACCGCAACCACTTTTTGTCGAAATAGTCTTTCTGTTATTCTTTATCCGCTCCAACTTGTCTGTTATAATACTCACAATAGTGTTTCAGTATAATGTACCAATCCTTAAGCGACTATTCCATACATTTATACTAATATCCTGAGGTACTTTAATATCGGTACTACGTTATCACCTTTCACATTTGTTCTAAAAGACTGGGCCATCCGATCGCCGACAACGCAATGTAAAAGTAAAGTAACTTTAATAATTGTATATGATGCCGATTTTGTGTTAAACGTGAAACTTGAATTAAAATACTTATTTTGGCCTTTGGGCCAGGATCAAAGTGTAATATTAGTTCAGTTCAAAAAACGGTACAATACTATATATGGGTGTGTCTTCGCTCCAAACGTCCGTTAAATAGAAATAATCCACTAACTCCTATAAGGGTTTTGGAGGCAAACTCCCCAAAACAGATATATTCTGAAACTATATTGAGCAGAGTACTTAGATAAGTACATCTAGTTTGAAAAAAAGTAGTATAATAAGAACGTTGGGTCTGAATGCGCGCAAATGTTCACGAAATGCTCGGCAGCAAGGCGCTACAGATGCACGCTACAACTGTAAAAGTTTCTAGGTCTCACTAGTTAAATCATAATGTTAGATGAACTGTTCACATAATTTGTTAGGAATACAATTGTGATATTTAAGTCCGTCTCAGTTTAAAAGTAAATCAATATTTTATGCCATGCATCATCGTTTTGAATTTAATAACTTCTTGTTTTCTTGTAATTCTTCGGGTTGTCTAATCTGACACTGATTAACTTGTTACTTCACTCAATCCGATTCGATTCAGTATTCAATAAATTATTCATCAAACCGTTATAATTCCCAGCGTCACGGGAGCCGGTAATGTAAACCGGCCATTTGCAACTTGACTCTTAACTCCGACTGACTCCACATGAATTCAATTTGTTTTCAAAATGTGTTTTCGGCTTTATTCTCTTAGTGCTGTGGATTTTTTTTAAGAAACGGAGAAATGGTGATAGATTTTATTATAATTAGTCTTTAAAACGGATAAAAGAAAATAAAGTGTAAGACTGGGAACTATTGAAGATAGTGGTTCGCGCTTCATAGATATAAAGAAAATAAGTACCGTGTTATTTCGATTATTATGCATACTGTTCTAATCTCATATGTTATTTTACGACGTATCTGGCGATATACCATCCTTCTTTCTTCAAGTGCGTCTTGTCGAACTTGGAAATAATTACGTCGAACTCGGGAATCTGTACGGAACTTCGGACAGAACCGTTTATTTAATCCACGGAAGTAGATGGTACAAGTTTTAAGTAAATCGCAATTTTATTCTTTATATTAGCCGGTACTGAACTTTCAACTTAGAGGAGACTCTCATTTAGAACTGACAATACTTTGCACTTTTCACCGTTGCTCCACGAGTCTTTTTGAGTCAGTACGGCCAATACGAAGAATACACTGACGAATTACTGAATAGTTTTACTCGTTAATAGATGGCCGGACGAGCACAAGTTTCCAACGTGGATTAAATAAGAGAATTCGATTCGTAAATGTTTTTACAGATTTTGAAGTTTTACATAAAGATTCCCAGGTTTTTAAAGACGCCCCTCAAGAAATTCGGAGTTTACATCGGACGAAATGTTGTAAAAAAAAACATCTAATATGAGAACAGCCGTACGAATAATCCAAATACTCCAAATACTCAATCCACATCTAAAAAAATCCGAAACAGGAAATCAGTATTATACATATATGTGTTACATTAGGATCTATGCTAACTTTGACCCTAACCATTCCCCTTACAATAAACGTTAACCCTAACCATAACAATAACCGTAACCTTAATTCTAACGCTTACTATAACTCTACCCGTACCCTTACCCTTACCCCTTACCCTAACCCTCACTTTAACCATAATTCTTACCCTAAACCTAATCCTGACCCTAACCCAAACTTTCACGATGACCTTAACCCTTACCCTAAGTTTAATTCTAACACAACTCTAACACTAATACGTAACCCTTACCCTTATTCAAACGCTGGCCATAACCGTAAACCAAAATCTTACCCTTACACTCACTTTCGCCCTGAACCTATCCCTTACTATTACCCTAAATCTTACCCTTATGTTAACGCTCACTATAACCCTAACCCCCTATCATCTAAAGCCTAAGCCTAAACCCTAACCCTAATTCTAAAATTAACCCTAACCCTAACCCTAACACCAACTTTCACTAAGTCCCTTACCCTGAACCCTAACCTAAACCCTTATTCTAACACGAACCCTAACTCTAACCCCAACTTTCTACCTTGCGCTAACCCTAAACCCTAACACTAACACTAACCCTAATTCTAACGCTAACCCTAACCCCCACTTTCACACTGACCCTAAGTCCAAACCCTACCTCTAACCCTAATTACAACGCAATCACAAACCTTTGCCCAACTTCCACCTTAACCCTCCTCCTTAACTTAACTCTTACGACGGGGTTAAAGTTAGCTTGGGTCCTAATGTAAAAGGACAATTATGCATCCAGAATTATTGTAATTTACGAAGTGACATTGAAGTCACATATTTTAAATTCAAATATAAGTGTCCCTGTCGCAAGTAGGTTGTCGTTTAGAAGTTTTACATCGCATATATTTTTTTCTTTTGTATTTTCCATATTATTATACTATCTTGGAAATGTATTCGATATATATGAATATACGATAGTTGATTCGATCATAGTTAGGTTAATATTCGTTATCTACCTCCAAGTCATTGCGCCCAATACATAATTTACTCCCTTGGTCCTGATCAAATCTGAGATATATTAGGTAGGCATATATATATATATATATATATATATATATATATATATATAAAGATTAATGAAAGAAGAGAGATACATATGTACGCATGACAAATCTATTTCAACTTCGATTGTTCAATGCAAGGTGTACTCAGTAAAAACATGTTTATGTTTCTTTCATTAAGACACGGCTTTTCAAATATTACAATTTTATTATCAGAGTAATGACATAGATGGATAAGTATGCAGTGGAAAATCCAAAACTCAAAATTTGAAAAAATGTAATCTAATGAAGAGTAAGAGTGTGCGTGTAAAAATATGGAGTATGCCCAGTTTATGAATTATCGTAGAAAAATGAGTTTCGTGAAGGCATCGTTGAAAATGTTCAAAGATAAAGTAAATCCAAATAGAAAGACGTTTAGCTCAATCGTAATGTCATTTTGAGAATTAGATCCATTTTAAAATACTTCAGTGGACCGTGAATGAGTTTTTTGAGAAGTGGAAGAATAAGCTGTGTATATTAAACGCAGACAGTCGGGAATATAAGTAGTGACTTTCGAGTCTAAGAAAACTTTGCAGCTCTGGTTGGAGACAAAACCAAGTGAATAAGCCGGGAAAGGGATAAGGTTAAAAGATAAAGGGTGTGGGTGATAGGGTTAGTTAGATCAACTATGACTGATGCTGGGATAATAGAAAAGGAAGGGTTTGTTGTGAATAATAGATTACACCTTCTTTGTAATCCAATTATAACCCCTTAAGCTAATACTATCTCATTAAAAAACACAAGAAACACTTTACCTATCCACTAACGGTGATTTTGTCAACATAACTATTATTTTACACCATTCTTATCAATTATTATTATTATTATTATTATTATTATTATTATTATTATTATTATTATTATTATTATTATTATATTTTACAGTTTTACTACAATCACTACTTATAACCATCATTATATCTATTATTTGAATAACCACCTCTACTACTATTATTATAAGTTTTATAAATCAATATTATCATTAATGTTATAATTATTATTTATAATACCACTATTATTTTAATTATCATTATCATTACAATTATTAAAATTAATAGTGGTACCATTATTATAGCTATCACTATTATTCTTTTCTATTATTAATATTATTAGTATTATCACAACAGATAATTTCTCTATTATTAAATAATTTATTTTTATTTTCATTATCATATTTACAACTACTATGATTAATATTAATTATCATCTTCGTTAGTTGTCTTTATCTTCTAATATTCTCTTATATTGTTAAATATATCTATTGCTTATATTTTAGATCATTATTATTTTTAAATTTAAGTATTTGATATTTCTGTACTATTACCGAGATTATTATTATCATTAATGTTATGTTTACTATTGTTGGTGTGTGTAGCAGTAACAATGACAATATAACCACTGTATGATTATTGTTAATAATATTAATATTACCATTGTTACCGTCACCTGACTTTTACTTTTATTGTTATTATTAGTTTTTGTAACAATGGAAGTATTACCATTAATGCTAATTCTATTATCTATAATTCTATTATTATTATTATTATTATTATTATTATTATTATTATTATTATTATTATTATTATTATTAGTAGTAGTAGTAGTAGTAGTAGTAGTAGTAGTAGTAGTAGTAGTAGTAGTAGTAGTAGTAGTTGTAGTACTACCACTATTTGTATTATATTATCATTGTTTATTATTTCTTACTATCATTATAACAATTGTTATGATTATTGGGGTTACCATTGCGATTGCTACTATAAATTATTATTATTACCATTTTTTATATGATCAGTATTATTGCAACCACGGATTCATATTACCATATTTACAATCATTATGTTTCTACCTACTTATATGTTATTGTTAATCTTATTATTATTATTATTATTTATTATTATTATTAGTAGTAGTATTATTAGTATTATTATTATTATTATTATTACCTTCTAATATTTCTGATATTTCTAAATTATTTTATTATTTACCTGACTATTACTGTTTAATGAATTCTTAATTATTATTGACCGCTATTATTGTGGTTGTAGTCGTTATTATTATTATTATTATTATTATTATTATTATTATTATTATTATTATTATTATTATTATTATTATTATTATTATTATCATTATAATTATTATTATCATTATTATTATCATTATTACTTAATAATGGCGGCATTTAGTACTTTTAAATTATTACCAATCTTATCATTATTATTATTATTATTATTATTTGATATCATTTGAATTATTATTATTATTATTATTATTATTATTGTTATTATAATTATTATTATCATTATTATTATTATTATTATTATTATTATTATCATTACTTTTATTACTACTAATTATATAGACTTAATTAATTTACTAGCATATTTGTTTGATCTATTAATTTATAAATGATATTGTTATGAACTATAAATAAAAAATAAACTATAAATTTAGAATTAGTGACACAATTGATTAACAACCCTTTACCTCTCCCACCACACGCGACTGCACGCCCATATCACATAGGCTGCCATGAATTACAGCTGATTTGACAATACGTTGTTCGCCCAAACCGTTGTAACTGTCGATTTCTTGACACTTTCACTTGCATGTTTTATTCCCTCTCCCCTCTTCTACTCTCTGTCTCAATCAACAGACGTTTACATTTTTTATATATATCTTTCTATTTAACTATCTATCTATCTATCTATCTATCTATCTATCTATCTATCTGTATTCTAGCCTTGTGATTATATGTCTCTCTTTTCACTTTATCTTAATTTTATTTTATTTTATTTGTTCTGTTTTGTTTTGTTTTGTTTGATTTTAGATGTTAGATTTTAGATTTTAGATATTAAATTCTAACTTTTTTTTGATTTTTAACGGGTCCTAAACCACGTGACTCCCTAAATTCTAAAATCTTAAATTTATTTTATTCGTTCTTTTTCTCTCCATTTCATTCTCTCCAAATATGATCTGAGGTTAAGATCGGATTCTAACGCTACCTGATGAGATCTCAGTTTATAATAACTGTTGATCGATAACATCGAAACGCCAGTGTCGCAGATTTTGTACATGTCTGTGTAAATAAAAATAATCATATATATATATATATATATATATATATATATATATATAGACAGAGGGCGAGAGCGAGAGAGAGATAGAGAGCTAGAGAGGTAAAGTAATCGAGGTAAAGTAAATATATATCAGTCTTAAATGATCATCTTATAATTCTGACTAAAAGAAATAAACCTTCACTCTCTCTCTACCAATTGGAACTAGCCGATAATAATAAATCAGAAACAGTTACATGGAACACTATTACAAAAGTAAGTACGTACAGTTCCCTAAATTCACCCTGTTACTTATGCCTAAGTGAACAACTGGAGATAATGAGATTGTGTGATAGAGATAAATTTCTAACCAAAAAAAAAAGAACCCTAAATTAACTATAAGCACAACAGATCACACCTTCTTAGTAATTACATTACAAAAATACATTAACTCTTACTAAACCTAATAATTCCATAGTATTTACAAAGATTCCCTAACATTAATTACTTCGAATATGCTATGAAGAACAATGCAACACCAGAGTCCCTATTATCATATAGAATGTATTAATCCACACACATGTACACTTAGTTATACAGTTATCACTCATATATAATAGCATACTCTGTATAATTATCATAATTAGTTTATATTATATTTTTCCATTACAATTATTATAATTACAACTACTATACATTACTATAACCATCAACACAATAAACAACTGTGAATAGATATTATCATTATAACTATTATTATAATCATTACTACAACTAGTATTATTATTAACACTATTATTGTTATAATTATTAACCCCATTGGTATTATAATTTGTAATATTATTGTTATTATTATTACTATAATAATTGTTTTCATCATCATCAATAAATAGAATTACTATTATACTTATTATTGATATTATTAGTATTATCATAAACTTTATTACTATCATCAATATAATCATCATGGTCATAATCGTATTTATTATTATTTCTACTGTTACTATTACTAATATTACTTCTATATTACCATCATTAGTATTATTGTTATTATTATTATTAGCATTACTACCAATGTTACCGCTATTATTTAAATTGTTATTATCACTACAACTTATTATGTGTAGTATGTTTATATTATTATTAGTAGTAGTATAGGTATGAGTATTATGCCTATACTATTACTATAATAATTAGTAATTTTTATTGTTGTTTTTATTTTTATTATAAGTACTATGCCCTGTTCTTATTTAAATGATTATTATAATTATAATGATTCGAATTTGTAAAATCTATTCCATCTGTTAAATTTAGCTACTAATACAATTGTTATATTGTTGATAGCGCCCGATATTTTAGATATGATTAAGTTAGCTAGTATGAATTATGAATGGGGTCATATGAGACAATGAGTGCTCGTCGAGCTGACATGCACCGAGACGTGGGCGTTATGAGTCAATCAAGTGTTTGTAATACCATAACAATGCTACAATTTCGGCGGAGAACCCGGGAATCTCGTGGCAGAAAAGGTTAGAAAACATGAGCGAAGGAAATGTTTTTGCATGAGTGTGGATCTGTGGCGTCACCCATACTTTGTGAGAAACTAAGGTTTTTGAAAGAGTTGAGGTTTTGGAAGCGAGCCGGACGCTCGACTTATCTATGTGACTTCAGATGCAAAAAGATAACGTTTTGGGGAGCTCGGAGCGTTAACACGAAGATGTGGTCGCTCGTCGTGATGGCTGGATCTCGAGGGAAATCAAGTAGAGTGCATCGTCGCATTCCACAGCGAAAAGTATGAATGAGTGAAGTACATAATCGAGCGAATGTAAAAACCCTTCCACAACAAGGTCCAGAATAAAAGAATCAAATCTCTCTGAGGAAAAATTGTCTTCGCGTTTGTGTTCTGCCTGGAAACAAGGTTTATCCACAGATAAAAGACCACCAGCATCGATCACGGCCAGAGACTAGCTTAGACAACGAAAGATTAGGTAACTTTTTGTGCATAACATTTTCAGGTTCTAATCTGATAAACTGAGGGTGTCAAAACGGGAAGAAAAAGTGCACCATGTTTTAAACAAAAAGTTATAAGGAATAGAACAATGTTTTAAAGTTAAATGTTTCAACAGGAAAATACTTGATGCAAAGAAAAATGTTTAAAAAGTAAAGTGTTACAGAGAAGATGTATTGGAAGAGGATAGTGCTTGATATAAGATGAAGAAAAAATGTAAGAAAATATTTTTAAAAGAAATGTTTAAAAGGACTGTCAGTTTAAAGGCTTACACATACCTTATAGAAATAAGTGTTGAAAACGCTTCTAGACTTTTCGTAAAGTTTTCATGTTTCAAGAAGCGTGTAAGAGATTTTAATTTTCATGTGCGTGATTCAACAAATCTATTTTGGGTGCTGTGAATTATTCATACATGTTTAAAAGATATTGGGAACTTTTGATCGATTTTGTTGGAGGCGCCTTGGTCGGCGCTTCCGAGGGATTTTCGCATGATTTCGTATTATGATTGTGTGGGAAACGTTGGCCACGAGGTTCTGTCAGGTCGAACGTGTAATGTAACACAATTATTATTACTGATATTATTATTCTTATTCTTAGTATTCTTCTTCTTCTTTTTTCTTCTTCTTCTTCTTCTTCTTCTTCTTCTTCTTCTTCTTCTTCTTCTTATTATTATTATTATTATTATTATTATTATTATTATTATCGTATTATTTGTCATCATTATATATTATTTCTCGTGTTTCCCCTTATCATTAACAAGTATATTTTATTTGTTTGTATTCCATTTGAATTGTCTCAAGTCTGACCACGTGCCTTTTCAAATTAAATATTTTTCTTTTTCTCTCCTTTCTCTCTGTTTTCTCCCCCATTATTCCCAAATACGATCTAAAGGGAAGATCAAATTCTAATTCTGCCTGATGAGATATCAGTTTTTAACAGCTGTAAAACGATAATAACGGTATGTGAGTTTCGCAGATCGTGTACATGTCTGTCTTAATAAAAACACTCATATATATATATATATATATATATATATATATATATATATATATATATATATATATATATATATATATATATATGGTGTGTGTTTGTGTATGTATATACACATCTGATCAAACATTTAAAACCACTTGAAAATATTTTTAAAGAAACATTTTATGAGGATGGATTTTAAAGTCCTTTCACTTAAGGTTACCAATACTACAATCTAAAATGTTATGGAAAAAAAATACTACATTCCAAACATTTTATTCAAAATTTACATTTTTATATAATGAAGCATTTTACACTTGATCGAAATAATGAGACCATGGGAATTAATTGTTAGATCTATAGTAATTCTAATGTTTTCTTTGTTTAGTTAGAGATTAGCAATCACTGCGTTAAGCTGTCACCATGTCTAAAGCAAGAACACATACCGAAGTTGAGCGTGATCGACTTCTAGATTTCCATAAGCAAGGTGTGTCACAGCTGGCGATCGCTGCAAAGGTAAATCGCAGTAAAACTGTGATTTGCAACTTTCTAAAGAACAGTGATCATTATGGAAAAGCAAAATCTACTGGTAGGGCTCCAAAAGATTCTTCTGCATTAAGTAGGAGAATAAGACGGGATTTTGTGAAAGACACTGGACATTCTCTTAGTTAAATTAAGGCAGTCACAGATGCTGATTGCAGTCGAGTAATCATCAGACGAAACTTACGTCAAAAGGTCCTTGTAAATAAAAAGCGTACACAAATTCCTCGGCTGGATCCACGTCACAAAGTGGACCGTTTACGGTTTGATTGTGAATACCAAACAAGGGACGTGTAGAAGTGGAGGAAAGTCCTGTTTCCGATGAGAAACAATACAACCTAGATGGTTCTGATGGCTTCCAACGATATTCACATAACAAAAATGTGCCTCCTTAAATGTTCTCCACACGCCATAGTTGTGAATGGTCCCTAATGGTATGGGTGCCTTTTCTTACCAAGGGGCGATGGAGCTCAAGGTGATTCACGGTTATCAGACAGCGGCTGGTTATGTTAGCATGCCACAAAAAGCATCGTTGATGACTGAGGGGCATGGTTTGTGTAGGGATGTATGGTTATTCCAACAGGATAATTCTGCAACCCACGCTGCACGACGGACGTTTACCTTTCTACAAGAAAATAGGGTCAATATCTTTGGACATCCTGCATGCTGACCGGACTTGAACCCACTTGAAAATGTTTGGGGATGGACGACATAAGATGTTGATCGGAACGACTAACAATATTGAACAAAAAATGAAAAAGAAACAGACCTGTCAAACATTTAGATGGAAGAAAGCCAAAAAATGCCTTATTGAAAATCCTTTTCATTAATAAAGAAAATGAAGAAAAATTGGTAATATTGAAGATATGAATATTTGGGTATGTTGAATATGTTAACCCCAAATATTTGTATATATTTCTATAAGTTTCCTATTGTTTTCTTAGCAAATATGTTCTCTAGGAACTTGAAACTGTGGACTTTTTATATACACTTTTTTGGTAATCAAAATTTGTTTTATATAATTATTGCGCTAAATAAATAATACTTTCTACAGTAGAACATAGTATCATTTTTCGTATAATTTTGTAGTTTGTGTGCACATGAATATTGCAAAATATTATATACTCTTTGATACTACACTGTCGTCGGCCAGTGGAGAAAAATCCTTCTAGACTAAGGCAATTTTTATTTGTGGTATAATCCAGAGTTCCCCGTTTAAGAGCTCTGGATTTTCCACACATAAAACACCGACTTTGTCTTTACTTCGGTTCAACGGAAAATTCGGCAATTGAAAATCCGGAAATGGAAAAATCGTCAATTTTGTCGAATTATAAAAATTCGGTAAGTATGAAATAAATATCAGTTGAAAACCGATTTTAGAACCGTTATTTCGAGGTGGATATAGTTGTTAATAGGCCCCCTCAACACATTTAAACCAAAAAGAGGATACGTCTTGTATTATCTTTTTTGGTAATTGTTCAGTTTACGGACTGGGTTTTTTTTTTTAGTTAAATTTTTTAAGTTAAATTACATTTTTAAAATATGCTCTTTTTATTAAATTGTTAGATGAATGTCAAGAATCGTTAACAAAGTACCGCTAGACATGTAAAGAATGTCTTCCTAAATAATTTTATATTTTAACCAGGTCCGTAAACCAGAAATTACAATCTTTTCTAATTAGTATTTTAATAAAAAAGTAGTAAATTAAATTGTATATTACAAGACTAAATCAACTATAATGCATTCCGGTTTCTCCGTAAACAAGTCTGCTATTGTCATATTGTGTTTATAGTTTAAAGACGAAATCCATTGCTTCGTGTTCGACATTTGAAAGAAATGTGGAAGAATTTAAAGTGTCGAATAGAAAGTCATTTAAAATTGTTTTAAAATTCTTAGAAAATCTTCATGTATTGACTCCCCAACATATTTTTTAGAAATAAATGTTTGAGTGGGAGATAGCTTTATTAAAGAGGTACCAACACCAAAAAAGTTAAAAAATAAATATTTAACATATTTATAGTTCTTTAATATTAGAACGGCACACGCGAAAATATGTTTATTGATTTTGAAGAACGACGTCATACACGAGATCGTTAAATATTTAAGTTGAAACACATTTTTTTCATAAGTTCACAATTATAATTGACTTATCGTTGAGGCATGAATGTATACTCAGCAAACAAAATTAGACAAATTGAAAAACAGGAACATTTCGAGAACATTATTTTAAAAAATGGTCTAAATTTGACTAACAATTAATTTCAAATGTATCGTAGGGAAAAAGTATGATAAAAAATTAATCACACGGGATGATTACCGCTACACTATATCTACTTTGCGACGCCATAGAAGTTTTACTTACAGACAATATTTCAGTTTCCAGTGTCCAGTTTCAATTTGGAAAAATAAAATGTTATTTTAATAATTCAAGTTTATACTATTTCACTACAGAAATATAAAAAGGTTAAAACTAAAACATATTCCTCGATATGCAAGCGATTTTGATATCATTTTAAAATCAGTTAGAGAAATACAATCTTATTGAGACAAATTAAAAGTGTCAATGTAAATTTGTAATAAAAATAGATTAATTGTTTATAATTATTCTAATACAACTATAAATAAATAAAAGACAATAATTAGAACATTTATATAAAATAAAACATACCAAATGAAATTAATAAAATGAAATATTGTAGCCATTATGATATTCCATACATGGTTTTCTGTCAGCAAACTAATTGCTGCTATTCTAATCGTTCGGACATTCTTTTGATCGCACGAACACTTTTTCGATAATTATTTTAATTTTAGTAAAATGTACGTAATTTGTTTTAATTCAGTGTCATAGGAACTTTGAAATAGTTCCAGAAAAGATATATTTATATTTTAAAAGACTAGCAACAAAAAATTTCGACACATTTCAAATATTACTCAATTTCTGTGTTTTTTAGTCATAGCGAGAATATTTCTCATTCTAAAAAATGTTGACACATTCAAATAGTTTCTTTTAGATTAACTTTAAGATTTTACTTTTCAAACATAATAAAATTGCATCTTAAACAATTGAATATATATAATGGAAATAAGCTTAAAATGATATGAATTATAATATTTAAATTTATTCTTAATTAATTATAAATGATTTGCAATTAATAGAAACTCAGTTTTTTTATTATTCATAACTTATTAATAATTTAATATCTAATAATTGTAAAGAAAATACATTTAATACAAGAACGAAACGCACCACGAAAAGAAGAATTAACTAATAAGAAACAATGTTGTGGGTATTTTAGAGGGTTATAAGTAGGGGTAAACGTTCTGAGCAACACCATTATTTATTTTGCTTATTAACTTATTTTTAATAACTTAACTTATGTAAGTAAAACTCTTCGTTATTTAATAGAATATTGTCATTTGTGACTTTGTACTATCATGTAGTAGCGTTGTTGAAAAAGACTTACATCATTTTTTATGATATTGTAAAGAAGACATAAGTTTATATATCTATATTGTATTTCTATTCAGTATTTACAAATAACTTCATTTTAAAACGTAATCCCGAAATGTATTAGTAAAGTATAGGCAATTGTTGTTGTGTCGCTATTGGCAGTACTGAATCATGTACAGAAAAAGAAAATGTCTTAATTGTTCTATATTCTAATTATGTACTTTTACTTTTTTATTGACTCAATATGTAAAGGTCGTTTTTATTACAACCTTCATTAATAAATGTATAACTTTATCCGTAATCTTTTTCTCATTAATAGGGTATAGTCAATTGTTCTTTGTCTTTATTGGCAGTACTACATCGTGTAGTAGTGCTGTCCAGAAAAAGCAAGTGTTTCATTTTATATACTCAATAAAAATGTTTTTACTTCAAAATATACACGTTAAGTTATTATTGTTGCTAGATCTATGTTTAAAGTTCAATGAAAATGTATGACAATATAATACCCTCTATTTTTGATTCCTTGCCAGTTGCTGCTGGAAATTATGTATATTGGCGCATATAGTTTGCCGGCGAAGCTAAAACCAATCTCTTGAGTTTTCTGTCATAAAACATACAAATATTATTCAGACTATGACTTTGCTGAGTAAACAATAATTAGTTTACTAAAACTCTAAAGTATAAATTAGATAATTGCTCGTCAGAAGCATAAGGGTTGTTTAATTGCATCACAGTTTTGATCACCACGTGGAAACACGCATAGAAGAACGGGAGAAAGAGAAGCGATTGGAAGAGCCTAACTCTATGAAGTTAAATAATTATTAACTCATACTTCGCATGTTCTTATTGCTTGGTTGCTTATAGGAGTATCGCTCTCTGTCAACACAATAAAAACATTATTTTCTCTAATTGCTGCATTTTCTTTTATTAAATTCCTGTAGCATTTTGTAAAGAAATTACAATTAAAAACATTTTCGTTAACCTTATTCTTAAGTGTTACTTAAAAGTTACAAGACTGCACGAATGTTGTATAATAATGATGATAAAAATGATAATAATTAAATAAATGATAAAAATAGTAAAAACAAATATAATAATAAAAATAATTATGATGGTAATATCAATAATTTTTATAATAATAAAAATAGTTATAATAATAAAAATAGTTATATGAAAATAATAACAAAATACTAATAATAGGAGTAATAATGATGATAATAACAAAGGGATAATTAATAATTATGAGAATATAATAATAAAATAATAATAATAAAGATAACATGATAATAAAAATCATAAAAAACAATAGCTATCATACTGTTATATAATGGCCCTATGGGGATGGACGTGTCTGTTTGAGATCGGGTTTTACTTGCGCGATTTGTAGTGGAGTCACCTCGTGCAACTTGGTGCGATTACAAGCTAGGGAATTTCGGATCCCCGAAATGAGAGCCAAGCAATGTCCCCCATCTTCCTTCCTTTACAAGTAGCTAAGTAGTTAGAAAAATAACTAACGTACGCCTATCTCTCTCTCTCTCTCTGCTACAACGAACTTGCCCAGTATCGACAAGCAGTATAATAATAAATGGCTCTAAATTAAAAAGGAGAAGCCTTGTTATATTTTATTGTGCGTGGGGGATTTGATTTCAGCCCACGAGGAAACCGCCGGTATGATGGAAGAAGCGAGCGACGATCATGGCGCTCGGCGAAGCGGCAGATGATAGCAGCAGCGACCCAAAGCAGGCGACTACAATGACAGTGAAACCATAGCCACGGTTTGTACAAATAGTTCCATACAACTGCGAGGCAATGGAGAAAGAGAGAGCCACGGGTAGTACAAATAGTTCCCGGGCTGTTGGGATTCTCGAATCGATAAACGACTTAGCGTCCCGTTAGCAAGCCGTGTCGTTTCGGGATCAACAGACGAGAGTTCTACGACGACCAGAGATTCCGACATTCTACGAGCGTATCATAAACCAGCAAGGCAACAATACTTCTAATTATAAAACTTATCAGAAGAATGAAATAATCAATAGTAATAACAATAATGTTACTATTAATAATAAAATGTATAACAACGATAAAAATAATGATACAAATAATAATAATAACACCAGCAATGGTGATGATAATAATGATAATAATAATAATAATAATAATAATAATAATAATAATAATAATAATAATAATAATAATAATAATAATAACATTAATAATAATAATAATAATAATAATAATAATAATAATAATAATAATAATAATAATAAGAAGAAGAAGAAGAAGAAGAAGAAGAAGAAGAATTATAATAATAATGATAAAAATAATAATAAATATATTCATTTTACATGCAATTACAAAGTTAACACATAATGAATTTACAAGTGAAAACAGATTATTACTTCATTTTAATGTTATTTTTTATTCTTGTAGTATTACGGATTACTTGTCCTGAGTTTAAATTCACAATATCTACAAAGTTAACTTGAAAGTTCATGGATCATTTAGTTTCGTCTTATTCAATCGATAATAATGTATATATTATATATCATACTTACTGAGACACGTCTCAGACTAATCAACAACGTACGAGTTGTTTTCATAGCAACCCAAAACGTTTCGTTATGACACACCTATTGCAACTGACAGGTTAACGATTGACCTTTTGTTAGTTAAAAAGAAACAAATTATGTTGCTATATCATCGCCTGAATGACATCAACTGTGGGTTTAACATCCATACTCGAAATATAAGTTTCTCTCTTTACGTGGCTGCATGTAAAAATATAAACTAAATGTCGCTATTTCATAACTTAAATAAGTATTCACATTTCGTTTATTTGCGCCAAAACTACTGACAACACAATCACAGCATATACGCTGGGCTCATACACGTTTTATTAAATTGCTTCTATAAAGTATCTGACACACGTATATGAATATAACTGCACCCACATAATACATGTAATATATATATATATATATATATATATATATATATATATATATATATATATATAAGTCGAATATTACATTTTGACATAATCAATATGTTGTAACCATGCTCCAAATATTCATCATCAACGAATGTTATTATGTACATACTTTTCAGAAATGTAATTAAATAAAAAATTTTCGGCACATGCTTTTTATTAATTTGTCACAAGTCAAGTATACAGTTTGAATTGTAGAATGATCATAATTACATAAAACAAGAATATACAAAAAATCCAGAAATATTAATTTCACTTTTTATTTTATTTAGCTTTTTAATGGCCGAATATACAAATTTGATTCAAGAAACCTACGTATATATAATAAAAATATAATGCATTCACTTTTCAAAGTTCCCATATATATATATATATATATATATATATATATATATATATATATATATATATATATATATATATATATATATATATAACTTTTTTGTAATATAGCTGGAAAAATATATCCTAAAATTCTTTGTAATATAGCAGGAAAACTCCCAGCAGAGTGCTCGATTAATTGAGAATTAAAGTTAAAAAGTAAGAGCGTAATGTTTCTTTATTTTGATACAGAAACATTAGTACATCATTCGTACCGTTGGTTTCAAGCACGGAAGGACTTAGCCATCCGGATCGCTTCAGCTTCTGTTGTCATCTGTTTCGGAAATGTGAAGTAACGTGTCACTTTCGTTTGGACGAGTTATTTGCTTGAAGTGGTATGTGTGTTTGTTCACGATTAGTGTAACGAAGGTTTAATAAGGTTTTCTAACACTACTTCTACACCTCTAAAAAAGGACGAGGTAATGTCTGGGACGATGGTATAACGATAACAGAACCGATAATAAAGTACTTCTATACCTCTAAAAAGGAGGAGGTAATGCCTGGGAGGATGAAACAGGACAACAGAACATATACTACACTACCGCCACATCTCTTCAAAAAGGATGAGGTAATGTCTGGAAAGATGTTATCATGTGAACCGCACAGATACTACACTACCTCAACACCTCTGAAAAAAGGGTGTAATGCTTGGGAGGATGATACGAAAACAGAACATATACTACACTCCATCCACACCTCTAAAATATCTCCATTATGAACAGACTATTATTATTATCATTATTATTATTATTATTATTATTTATTTATTTACTTATATATATATATATATATATATATATATATATATATATATATATATATATCTGATCAGTACAACTGGTGAACACTGGATTCTATAACGGTTCTGCTTTTAAATCTCCGAAACTGTTACATGGTAAACAGCTGATATAACCCATTTAATATGTCACACTTTTAGTTAAGGTTCCCCAGACATTACCTCGTCCTTTTTTAGAGGTGTAGAAGTAGTGTTGCTTCTCTTCTTTTATCATGATACCATCCTGCCAGACATTACCCCCTCCTCTTTTGAGAGGTGTTGAGGTAGTGGATTATCTATTCAGTTGTCATCATACAATCCTCTCAGGCATCACCTCTTCTTTTTTGAGACGGGTGGAGTTAGTGTAGTATTTTTTATACTATTCTCCCACGTATTACCCCGATTTTTATCAGAAGTGTGGAGATATTGTAGTATTTGTCCTGTTGTCATGATACCATCCTCACAGGAATTACCTCCTCCTCTTTTGAGAGGTGTAAACGTAGTGTATTATTTGTTCTTTTGTAACCATACCATCCTCGCAGGCTAACCCTCCTCCTCATTTGAGAGGTGTGGATTTAGTGTAGTATCTGGTTTGTTGTCATGATACCATCTACCCAGGCATTACTTTTATTGAATATTTATATATATATAGAATTGATACTTAGAGCTTAACTGTATGACCAGTTAAGAAGCAAGATAAGTAAAATCTCAAGTAACCAACAACCGAGTTTATATGGAAGCTGGACTTCTCTATAATGCCATGTGTGTCTAGTAAATTATGTGAATTCTGTTTGGCTGCCAGTCTGATAGTGAATAATTCTATATATAAATATTGCTACATTAAAGTAACATTTACCAATATGATAGAGGATTTTGGAGCCGGTAAGTGTTAATTCAATTTTATATATGTCCTCTTCCCCAGTACGCAAACGCAATAGTCTTTGGTGAAATAATGATTTCCTCATGGCATGGTTAATTGTGAGGGAGTAACCTGTACAATGCCCGTGTAGATTTCACTGGCATTGGGTTAGCAGTGATGGTTCATGTTGGGTGCCTCGACGATGTCATCAGGTCTCCTCCGTTATACAGCAATAGCGTACCAGGTGTAAGGGAATCCAAAGGTGTTGTATTGGGAGATTCGGGCAAAGCACTGGGAATATAGACTGGAATTGCAGGTGTTGCAAGTTTTCTGAGGAATCTGCTGTACCGCAAAGTTATTCTGCCTGACCCATCAATCCTGATCCGATACTGACGGTTAAAGATAGTTTCGACAACACAAACTGTTGTGTTTTATCGACGATTGTTTGCACGTTGTATTGATCCTCTTTTTCCCCCTTGGACTGGGCATTGATTATGCACTGTGTGGTTGTACGGCTCGATGAGGTGATCATTGCGTTGAGATATGTCACGGTTGCTAGCTGCAGCTATCCATTTTGCATGTGGTTTATATAGTGCAGGTTGGAATGGTATGAAGTCACGAAGTCGGCGGTGGAACAAGTGTCGTGATGAGGATTTACCTATGCCTTGTATAGGGGATTGCAATATTAGTGGATTGCTCTGGCAACACTGTCATTATTCAATGAGCCCTGATGATCTGTATTTAGATGAATTATCCTCACAGTTGTTTTTACAACAAGCTCTGCTCGACAATTAGATTGGGGATATGCTACCGACGTAAAAAACGGGCCATCAATTTCTGCTGGAAGGGGAAATCGGGAGCTCTTGTTAATACGAGTGGTTTAGGTGGATGACTTGGGAAAATGCTTGTGCATATGAGGCAATTGGTTCTAAAGTTGTGAATTGATGCATTCATACAGGGTCAATACACCGATTACTTGGCACGGGCTTTCGTGTCAACCATGCCCTGGTGAGCTGGGTGTAGATAACGTAGTACTTTTCTTCTGAGAGTTTTAGGTATCACGATTATCCCATTCATTACTGCTAAATATCTGTCGGTACTTAGTCGATGGCGTACATCCCAGAAGTTACATATTTTCGGTTCAGTAAGTGAACGTTTGGATGAAAAAACTAGTTTATTGTGTTGATAAAAGTCGTGTAACACGGATCATCTCGGCCTGATGCACGTACGTTATCAGCTGACAGGATTGTATCGTTGTCTTTAAAATCGTTTATGGCTACTTCCACCATGGCATCTATTCTATCCGAGAGATGGATGTCTTCAGAGAGAAAAGTCTGTGGAAGATAGCAATATAAGAGCGCTCATTGTGGGGACTGGGTTGCAAAAGACGGCTTCGGAATCTTGATGCAACATTCCTGGGCAGTGTTGGATCGTGTGAAAATACCTGAGTGGTTTCTCTTAAACCATAAAGGGGCGCGGGTTATGTACTTTGCTCATGTTCCTGTCGTCAAACACTCTTATTAAGGGCTGGTGGTTTGTTATTAATATTATGTTAGGGCAACCCATAATGAATATACGGCATTTGTCTAATGTCCAGGCGATTGTTGCTGTTTTGCCTTCAATAGGTGCATATCGGCGCTCTGCATATGTGCAAAATCTGCTGCTTGCAAATACGATTCACATGCTCTCAGGACAACATACCGGTTCTTTCGTAGTTGGAACATACACAGTGATTTTTGTAATATCAGGAAACTAATGCCTTCAATACTCCAGTCTGTAGCAAAGCAGGTTGCATCGTTAATATCAAAGATAGTTACCCCCTTTTTACTAAATTTACAATGATTTGCGTCCGAAAGTTACGATGCTAAAACAGCAAAACCATATAATTGAAGACTGCCAGACGATAAATTCAGACAAAGAATATCAACTAAAATACATATATAAAAAACAGAAAAAAAACATAGCTAAACAACTGTTATGAATTAGATGTTTTTTTGTCAAATGAATCATTGTTAATAAAATGTTTGTACATAACATGCTTTTTTTAAAGCATAAAGTTTCTTTTATATAGCAAATTACTCAACAACTGTTTTAACCAATTTCTTCTTTGTGTGTTTACATATTTTCTTCTATGTTTGTTTTCTATTTAACATTTTCTGGGTGAAGGTTTAGGATTATGGTTTAGGGTTATATTTTAGAGTTAATCTTTCGCTAGAAGTAACCGTTGGTAACAGAACTCAATAAGTCTTTCGGGAGATTCAACGCTTACAAAAAGCGCAGTTATTCATTTGTTAACACGCTGCAAATCGTAACAATTAATTTCTTCTCAAAGTTATCATCTGCTTGCTTGCAAACTAATAGTCTAATGCCAGCTGCAATCTGATTGTTTAATACTTTAATCAACTCTCGGCGCTTCCAAGATCTGTGCGAACGTTGACAATGGAAAGTCACGGAAACACTGTGCGTTCTCTATAAGAGAATGTATATATATATATATATATATATATATATATATATATATATATATATGTATATATTTATATATATATATATATGTATATATATTTATATATATATATATATATATATATATATATATATATATATATATATATATAAATATATATCATATGGGGTGAAGTAAATAAATACCATCGAAGCCAATTAAGGATGCGATATTAATTTTATTTTAAAAGAAAAGAAAATCGAAACCGATCTTTTATATTTCTTTATAAACTTTCATTTTAGTTTAGAGTATACAGATAGTTTCGCCAAGTAAAATTGGACTCATCAGTGTGTTTGTATTTCACATCTTATTGGATTGCCAGCTTATGTTCGTGTGAACTTGCGTATGGGATGTTTTTTTTTCTTTTTTCTTTCCGTATGATTCACGCGTGCCGAATGAAATATAGTAACATGGGGTGAGGTAAATAAATACCATCGAAGCATGTTAAGGATGCGATATTAATTTTATTTTATTGAAAAGAAAATGGAAACCGATTTTTTTTCATAAACTTTCATTTAGTTGATTATAGTATACAGATAATTTCGCCAAGTAAAAGTGGCCTCATCAGTGTGTTCGTAGATCTGATCTTATTTGATTGCCAGCCTATGTGGGGGTGCACTGGCGTATTGGATGTTTTTTTCTCGTATGAAACCACGCGTTCTTGCGAGTTGGATATAGACTAAAAAGTCATACTTTTTGTAAGCATCCGAAAGAAATTCAGTAACATGGGGTGAGGTAAATAAATACCATCGAAGCATGTTAAGGATGAGATATTAATTTTATTTTATTGAAAAGAAAATCGAAACCGATTTTTTTTATAAACTTTAATTTTAGTTCATAGTATACAGATAATTTCGCCAAATAAAATTGGACTCATCCGTGTGTTTGTAGATCCGATCTTATTCGATTGCCAGTCTTGTTGGTGTAAACTGGCGTATGGGATGTTGTTTTTTTTCCCTTATTTATTCTCGTATGAAATACCGCGTGCCCGTGAGTTGGATATAGATTAAAATGTTCATACTTTTTTGAAGCATCCGAAAGAAATTCAGTAATATAGAGTGAGGTAATTAAATACCATCGAAGCAGGTTAAAGATGCGATATTAATTTTATTTTCAAAGAAAAGAAAATCGAAACTGATTTTTTTAATATAAACTTTCATTTTTTTTATAGTATACAGATAATTTCGCCAAGTAAAATTAGTCTCATCAGTGTGTTTGTAGATCACATCTTATTGGATTGCCAGCCTATGTTGGTGTAAACTGGCGTATGGGATTTTGTTTTTTTCTCCTTTTTTTCTCATATGAAATCACGCGTTAGTTAGATATAGATTAAAAAGTTCATACTTTTTTTTAAGCATCCGAATGAAATTTAGTAATATGGGGTGAGGTAAATAAATACCATCGAAGCATGTTAAGGATGAGATATTAATTTTATTTTCAAAGAAAAGAAAATCGAAACCGATCATATTACTAAATTTCACGTGTCTATAATAATGTGATAGGTGTTACAACAGTTTGAAACGTCGTTGAAATGATAAACTTTGACAATTGACAAACCAGACTAGTTGAAGCGTGAGTTTGCCAAATAAATGAAATATTTATTAAATCATTTGTGTTTTTAATCCACATTTTCGATTTTATAAAACTCTAATCATGGTAATACAGTCAATATTTTGTTTTTTTCTTCTTTCTCTTTTTTTTTCTTCATCATCGTCGAAGTCTTACGGTGTAGCCGCAGATCGGCGATCATTTCTGGTCGATCCTCGGCTACGACGTAAGACTTCGCTGATGATGAAGAAAAAAAAGAAAAAGAAGAAAAAGAAAATGTTGGCTTCATGAAAAACATCATACATAGACACGTATACCCAATTTACAATAACAATAAAATTAGACTCATTATTCACTATAAAAATATGAATGGGTGTATGTATATAAAACGCTAGTTAATTAGTGTAGATCTCTGTAATATTTATATATAGATGTATTCATTTATTAATATATATATATATATATATATATATATATATATATATATATATATATATATAGTATGAAGTGTTCAGCCACCAACAGCTGTTTAGCTGTATTACGACACTTCAGTTCGTCTAAACGTCTAGTGGCTGAGTGTTCATGTGAAAAGAAGTAGTATACTCAGTGATGACTTACAAGCCAAATCAGGAACAATCTGCTGCGAAAATAAAACTGCAAAGAAAACAAAGTACATGGATTTCAAACTTTAAACGTTTTACCAACATCTCTGAATTAGATATTGATTTTCCGGCAAGGGGTTGATATTCCGTAAGACGAAAGAAAAAAACAGCCCAGTGATTGAGAATGATATTAAATCATTATATTTCAAAACGTATGGATGTAAGGGTAGCATTATGTTCGGATCGTAACACAATCCTCATTCGTGATATGAGTAAAAATGTATATTCGCTCGAATGTAATGTGTTTAACTTAAAGCATCACTACTAACAATGTTGTTATGATCCAACTAATTACCTGTTTATTTTTTGGACATCATATCTAGTATTAACTAATATTAATACTAGATATGATGTCCAAAAAATAAACAGGTACAACTATTTAACAACCCAATCACATCAAACAATTAACACAGAAAATTGAACATACTTGCCTTAATCATGTAGAGAAACATAATTAAGACAACATAAGATTTTACTTAAAGACGAGACAAATATACATGTTTACCAATGTCATTTACAAGATGGCAGCTTTTAATGTATTATTTCGTTTCACCTGAAATGTTATTTTTTTGACTTACCGTCAGTTTCAAGATGCACACCATTTAATATTTATAATATGTTGACAAAAATCATAACGTCAGTTAAAATAAAGAAAATGTTTGATTCGGTAGATTCGAACTACTTAGTTGAGTATAGATTCGAAATGCTAAAATTTAAATAGAACTTTCTATTTCAATCATTATTAGAGACAATGTTAATACCTAAAAAGTTAGCTAACTATTTGCTAGTCAAAAAAGCAAACTCCATACTTTCCCGAAGCTTTCTTTGGTAAACACGTAACAAAATATAATCACTTATGTTCAAGCATAAGTCGAGTGAAAATGTTATACTAAATTAAGTGTCGCGATTGATGAAACCTAGCAGCTACTGTAATGTATTGTTCTTTTTAAATAATACAATTTATATTTGATCTTGAAGAACCGATGATGATCACTTTTCCGTTTTTTATTTCAACTAACTTGAGATAAAAGATATAGATATAAATATATTTAAAAGGACTTTTCCTAAAGGTATGAAAAAGCTGGTTCTCCCAAGAAATCGAAGCTGAAACATGTATGCACATATGTATCTAATAATATTTATATAACTAAAAAGACTATACTTAAAACAGCTGCATTTGCTATTGCTCACTTTTTTTTAAACACTGGGGTCTCATTGGATGACAATCAAAGAAAAAAAATAATACATGTACTATATATATATATATATATATATATATATATATATATGTATATATATATACATATATATATACATGTATATATATATATATATATATATATATCGATATAGATATATATTTAGAGAGAGAGATAGAAAGCGAGAGAGAAAGGAGATGCTCTTTCGATTTATATGAGGTGTGTGATAGAGGCCTAACGGATCCACTTCGCGTGAAGCAATCCTCTTTCACAAAGAATAGAATACCCTAATGTTACACGCCACGTTAAAAACCGATGCACTAATTAAATACATATACTCTATATTATTCTATATATTGTCAATTTTTAGCATGTTAACGCACTGGTGAGACACTTCGTTTTATAAATACATGCCTGTAAATAATAAATACGAATCTTTTATTCTTGTCTTTACACCAGCTTGCTATTTTTCCTATATGTATAAAAGGATTAAGCATTTCTATTTAGAGACATGAATAAATGCAACAAAAGCACAAAATTCGACGAGTTTGATTAAGCTAGACACTCATCATTTCTACACTTGAACAATAAGAGAAGGTGCGGCGTGACAATAGGCTATTTTGGCTAATTAATGCCTATTATAAACCGTTAACTTGTCACGATTTTGTAAGAAATGTATGATTATTTCTTGAGCACGAAAAGGTCAAATCACAGAATCGATTTTTTTTACTTTTTTGATTTGTGACCTTTGTTGAAAAGAAACTGATACTATTGAAGCAGCTGGTATGCCGCCTTTGTAAAAACGTGAGTCAATTGCGATGAAATGATAAGTATATATTCTCTAAAGAATAGACTTAGATGTGGGTCAAGAATAGACGGTTCAAATACTAGATTTTTGTCGAGATCCAAGGAATATAGACTGAAAAGTAGTAATTAAAATAGAATCTTATGTGTGTATATATATATATATATATACAGGGTGTTTCAAAAGTCTTGGGAACATTACAAATGCGTATATCTCATGAATTATTCCAGGTAGAAAAATGAAACTGGTGCCATTTTAAAGCTTGCTTAATCAATTTTTGGTCATACTAATGATTTTCGTGTTATCTTTCCAGGTGCAGTAATGGCGTTCTCTAAACAAGACAAGGCATTTTGCGTCCTCCAATTTGCAAAGACTGAATCGTGGACATGTGTTCAGCGTGCATTTCGCAGGAAATTTAAAAAAGAAGCCCCTGAAAGGAAATCCATTGTCAGATGGCATGCTAAATTTGTGAAAGATGGGTGTTTGTGCCCAAGTAAGCGAACAGGTCGCCCTTCAACTTCAGAAGATGCAGTTGAGCAAGTTCGGACAGCCTTTCAGCGGAGCCCCCGTAAATCAGTGAGAAGAGCCAGCAGGGAACTTCAGCTTGCTCCAGCAACTGTCTGGCGTGTCTTAAGGAAACGACTGCAAATGGTACCTTACAAGCTCAAGTTGGCCCAAAAGTTGAAGGACACTGATAAGCCACTTCGCCGTGACTTTTGCATTGCAATGCAAGAGAAGTTGGAAGATAACGGCTTTGATGACCGGCTTGTTTTTAGCGATGAGGCGACCTTCCATCTGAATGGCAAAGTTAACAAGCATAACACTCGCATATGGGGTACTGAGAATCCTCATGAACTTCTTGAGCACGAGCGAGATTAACCAAAAGTGAACGTGTTTTGTGCAATTTCCAAGAAAGGTGTCTATGGACCGTTCTTCTTTGAAGAGGCAACTATCACTGGTGAATCCTATCTCAACATGCTGGAAGACTGGTTAATGGCTCAGTTGGAACAAGCAGAATCTGATGACTTCATTTTTCAACAAGATGGTGCACCACCACACTGGAGTCTTAGAGTAAGGCAGTTTCTTAACACAAGGCTGCCTGGTAGATGGATTGGGAGATCTGGGCGAGGTGATGACGTTCTCATGCCCTGGCCTCCTAGGTCTCAAGATCTTACCCCGTGTGACTTTTTCCTTTGGGGCTTTGTCAAGCAACAAGTCTATGTGCCGCTCCTTCCAAGAGATATTGACGAACTAAAGGCTCGAGTAACGGCAGTTGTGGGAACCATTGACGTCAAGATGCTGGAACGCGTTTGGCAGGAAATGGACTATCGACTAGAAGTCTGCCGTGTGACGAATGGTGCTCATATTGAGCAACTTTGAAGATACCCCACAAAACTTGAAACTTTAACCTTTCCAACAGTACCAATTTCATTTTTCAACTCCTATAGTTTTTGAGTTATTAAAAATCGTTATGTTCCCAAGACTTTTGAAACACCCTGTATATATATATATATATATATATATATATATATATATATATATATATATATATATATTAATATTTTAAGTATCCATATAAAATGTTATTAGGAGATATAACTTTTTTATGTATCAATTTTCAGTATGCCTGAAGAGCTGCCTGCACAAAATCCAATTTACCTCAGGCTAACAATACATAAATAAATAAATAGGCAAACAAGTAAGTAAATAAAACTAAACTAAACTAAAACCGAAAAATTAAAGAAAACTTAAAACCTAAAATAGAAATAGAAGGACCCACGTGTTTAAATGAAGTTACCCATTAGATTGCCATAACCAAAAAACAGGGAAGGAGCCACTCTATAGAAAACAATGCAATACAACAAGAAATAGTAAGTAAAACCAACCGGAGCTTTCTTTGTGAAAATTCCAACGATTGGCTAAAAAGACAACAAAAAATCTGATTGGTTAACTACCTAGTCGTGTATATAAAAACACCAGGCAAAACTAACTCCATGCATTTTGGCTTGAAGATCCCCGGGATGAAACGCGGGAGCCCATGTGTAGTTTAATTGCATAAATATATTTCATAACTTACTATATATATATATATATATATATATATATATATATATATATATATATATATATATATATATATAATATTCAAACCGAAGTTCCGCTCGGCGTTCAAAACTATCGATAGCATTACGATTGCCCCCACCTCAAGCGTAAGTGTTCATTAATTACTTTCTGTGGTTATTTGTCGCAGGCGTGTGGTCAAGGGCGTTAGTGCTCATAATTCTAGGCTTAATCTACGAACTGCTTTCGAGCCCGTGCGACCGCTTGAAATCACCACCCCTGCACTGATGTGATAAGAAAACCCGAAACGATGTAGTCCGTAGTTATGGCACATTTCAATATTTGAAACCATTTTTTTAGTAAATACCTCTTTACGATTTAATAGTTTTAATAGTAGATCTCGTTTTCAATTACAGGAGTATTGTCACCCTGTGATGAAGCAAAGTTACGATCGAACTTTGAACACTATCGACAACATGACGCTTGCCACCACCTTCCTAGTGTACATGAATTTCATGTATGTGGTGATTTCTCGCGACTGTCCTGGCTTGAGCGTTAGACTCATACTTCTAGGTTTAATTTACGAACTACGTTCTATCCCATGCGATCGTTTTCAACCACCACTCCTGCATTGATGAGGGTTTAACCCCTAAAAGACGTCGTCTGTAGGTATAAAACTCTTTAATACCTAAAGATATGCATAGTTAATGCCCCTTTATCAATTACTAGTCTTAAGCCTTGACCCCTATTTTAAATTACAAAAGTATTGTTATCCTGCGATTAAGCAAAGTTACGCTCGAGCATTGAACACTATCGCCAACATGACAATTGACCCTGCCTTTCGCGCAAGTGAACATTAATTTCAGTTTCTGTATGTCGTGATTTCTTGCGGCAGTGTGGGCTTTGGCGTTAAGTTGGAAATTCTACTCGAATCTACGAACTGCGTTCGAGCCCATGCGACCACTTTCAACCACTGCACTGATGAGGATAGAAAACCCGAAACAGCATCGACTATAGGCATAACAACTTGAATATAAAAACAAATATTTACAGTTTATCCCCTTTAAGTTCCAATAGTCTTCAGCGTAGAGCCATGTTTATAAATTACAAGATCGTTGTCATCCCGCGATTAAGCAAACTTCCTCCATGCGTATAACAATATCGACAATATGACAATTGCCCGCCTCTCAGGTAAGTGTACAGTTATTTCAATTGCGTTCTGCGTTGATTACTGGAGGCCGTGTAGGCTTTGGCGTTAGGCTCGTAAGTGTATGCTTAATCTACGAACTGAGTGCGATCCCATGCGACCGCTTTAAAACACAACCCTGCACTGATGCGGGCGGAAACACCAAAACGACGTTGTCTGTGGTAATAATAACACACGTTAATATATATATATATATATATATATATATATATATATATATATGAATATTTATGATTAAAAGGTAAACTTTTAGAGAATTGGACCTATTGTGAGGAGAAAGAAGCGTTTATTTAGTTTTTTTAAGCGTAGGTTACCGCAACCACTTTTTGTCGAAATAGTCTTTCTGTTATTCTTTATCCACTCCAACTTGTCGGTTTATAATACTCACAATATTGTTTCAGTATAATGTACCAATCCTGAGGCGACTATTCCATACATTTATACTAATACCCTGAGGTACTTTAATATTGGTACTACGTTATCACCTTTCACATTTGTTCTAAAAGACTGGGCCATCCGATCGCCGACAACGCAATGTAAAAGTAAAGTAACTTTAATAATTGTATATGATGCCGATGTTGTGTTAAACGTGAAACTTGAATTAAAATACATTTTTTGGCCTTTGGGTCAGGATCAAAGTGTAATATTAGTTCAGTTGAAAAAACGGTACAATACTATATATGGGTGTGTCTTCGCTCCAAACGTCCGTTAAATAGAAATAGTCCACTAACTCCTATAAGGGTTTTGGAGGTAAACTCCCCAAAACAGATATATTCTGAAACTACATTGAGCAGAGTACTTTTATAAGTACATCTAGTTTGAACACAAGTAGTATAATAAGAACGTTGGGTCTGAATGCGCGCAAATGTTCACGAAATGCTCGGCAGCAAGGCGCTACAGATGCACGCTACAACTGTAAAATTTTCAAGGTATCACTAGTTAAATCATAATGTTAGATGAACTGTTCACATAATTTGTTAGGAATACAATTGTGATATTTAAGTACGTCTCAGTTTAAAAGTAAATCAATATTTTATGCCATGCATCATCGTTTTGAATTTAATAACTTCTTGTTTTCTTTTAATTCTTCGGGTTGTCTAATCTGACACTGATTAACTTGTTACTTCACTCAATCCGATTCGATTCAGTATTCAATAAATTATTCATCAAACCGTTATAATGCCCAGCGTCACGGGAGCCGGTAATGTAAACCGGCCATTTGCAACTTGACTCTTAACTCCGACTGACTCCACATGAATTCAATTTGTTTTCAAAATGTGTTTTCGGCTTTATTCTCTTAGTGCTGTGGGTTTTTTTTAAGAAAAGGAGAAATGGTGATAGATTTTATGATAATTAGTCTTTAAAACGGATAAAAGAAAATAAAGTGTAAGACTGGGAACTATTGAAGATAGTGGTTCGCGCTTCATAGATATAAAGAAACTAAGTACCGTGTTATTTCGATTATTACGCATACTGTTCTAATCTTAGATGTTATTTTACGACGTATCTGGCGATATACCATCCTTCTTTCTTCAAGTGCGTCTTGTCGAACTTAGCAATAATTACGTCGAACTCGGGAATCTGT
>OY744524.1:97478099-97643099 GCA_963556195.1 Sepiola atlantica
TACAAATACCTTATGGAAATAAGTGTTGAAAACGCTTCTAGACTTTTCGTAAAGTTTTCATGTTTCAAGAAGCGTGTAAGAGATTGTAATTTTCATGTGCGTGATTCAACAAATCTATTTTTGGTGCTGTGAATTATTCATACATGTTTAGAAGATATTGGGAACTTTTGATCGATTTTGTTGGAGGCGCCTTGGTCGGCGCTTTCGAGGGATTTTCGCATGATTTCGTATCATGATTGTGTGGGAAACGTTGGCCACGAGGTTCTGTCAGGTCGAACGTGTAATGTAACACAATTATTATTACTGATATTATTATTATTATTATTAGTATTATTCTTCTCCTTCTTCTTCCTAATCTTCTTCTTCTTATTATTATTATTATTATTATTATTATTATTATTATTATTATTATTATTATTATTATTATTATTATTATCGTATTATTTGTCATCATCATTATATATTATTTCTCGTGTTTCCCCTATCATTAACAAGTAAATTTTATTTTTTTGTATTCCATTTGAATTGTCTCAAGTCTGACAACGTGCCTTTTCAAATTAAATATTTTTCTTTTTCTTTCCTTTCTCTTTGTTTTCTCCCCCATTATTCCCAAATACGATCTAAAGGGAAGATCAAATTCTAATTCTGCCTGATGAGATATCAGTTTTTAACAGCTGTAGAACGATAATAACGGTATGCGAGTTTCGCAGATCGTGTACATGTCTGTTTTAATAAAAACACTCATATATATATATATATATATACACATATATATATATATATATATATATATATATATATATATATATATATATGTGTGTGTGTGTGTGTGTTTGTGTATGTATATACACATCTGATTAAACATTTAAAACCACTTGCTTTAAAGAAACATTTTATGAGGATAGATTTTAAAGTCTTTTCACTTAAGGTTACCAATACTACAATCTAAAATGTTATGGAAACAAAATACTACATTCCAAACATGTTATTCAAAATTTACATTTTTATATAATGAGGCATTTTACACTTGATCGAAATTATGAGACCAGGGGAATTAATTTTTAGATCTATAGTAATTCTAATGTTTTCTTTGTTTAGTTAGAGATTAGCAATCACTGCGTAACGCTGTCACCATGTCTAAAGCAAGAACACATACCGAAGTTGAGCGTGATCGACTTCTAGATTTCCATAAGCAAGGTTTGTCACAGCTAGCGATCGCAGCAAAGGTAAATCGCAGTAAAACTGTGATTTGCAACTTTCTAAAGAAGAGTGATCATTATGGAAAAGCAAAATCTACTGGTAGGGCTCCAAAAGATTCTTCTGCATTAAGTAGGAGAATAAGACGGGATTTTGTGAAAGACACTGGACATTCTCCTAGTTAAATTAAGGCAGTCACAGATGCTGATTGCAGTCTAGTAATCATCAGACGAAACTTTCGTCAAAAGGTCATTGTAAATAAAAAGCGTACACAAATTCCTCGGCTGGATCCACGTCAGAAAGTGGACCGTTTACGGTTTGATTGTGAATACCAAACAAGGGACGTTGGGAAGTGGAGGAAAGTCCTGTTTCCGATGAGAAACAATAAAACCAAGATGGTTCTGATGGCTTCCAACGATATTGACATAACAAAAATATGCCTCCTTCAATGTTCTCCACACGCCATAGTTGTGGAGGGTGTCTAATGGTATGGGTGCCTTTTCTTACCAAGGGGCGATGGAGCTCAAGGTGATTCACGGTCATCAGACAGCGGCTGGTTATTTTAGCATGCCACAAAAAGCATCGTTGATGACTGAGGGGCATGGTTTGTGTAGGGATGTATGGTTATTCCAACAGGATAATTCTGCAACCCACGCTGCACGACGGACGTTTACATTTCTACACGAAAATAGGGTCAATCTCTTTGGACATCCTGCATGCTGACCGGACTTGAACCCACTTGAAAATGTTTGGGGATGGATGACATAAGATGTTGATCGGAACGACTAACAATATTGAACAAAAAATGAAAAAGAAACAGACCTATCAAACATTTAGATGAAAGAAAGCCAAAAAATGCCTTATTGAAAATCCTTTTCATTAATAAAGAAAATGAAGAAAAATTGGTACTATTGAAGATATGAATACTTGGGTATGTTGAATATGTTAACCCCAAATATTTGTATATATTTCTATGAGTTTCCTATTGTTTACTTAGCAAATATGTTCCCTAGGAACTTGAAACTGTGGACTTTTTATATATACTTTTTCTGGTAATTAAAATTTGTTTTATATAATTATTGCGCTAAAAAAATAATACTTTCTACAGTAGAACATAGTATCAATTTTTGTATAATTTTGTAGTTTGTGTGCACATGAATATTGCAAAATATTATATACTCTTTGATACTACACTTTATCCTTACTGTCGTCGGCCAGTGGAGAAAAATCCTTCTAGACTAAGGCAATTTTTATTTGTGGTATAATCCAGAGTTCCCCGTTTAAGAGCTCTGGATTTTCCACACATAAAACACCGACTTTGTCTTTACTTCGGTTCAACGGAAAATTCGGCAATTGAAAATCCGGAAATGGAAAAATCGTCAATTTTGTCGAATTAGAAAAAATCGTTAAGTATGAAATAAATATCAGTTGAAAACCGATTTTAGAACCGTTATTTCGAGGTGGATATAGTTGTTAATAGGCCCAATCAACACATTTAAACCAAAAACAGGATACGTCTTGTATTATCTTTTTAGTAATTGTTCAGTTTACGGACTGGGTTATTTTTTAAGTTAAATTTTTTAAGTTAAATTACATTTTAAAAATATGTTCATTTTATTAAATTGTTAGATGAATGTCAAGAATCCTTAACAAATTACCGCTAGACATGTAAAGAATGTCTTCCTAAATAATTTTATATTTCAACCAGGTCCGTAAACCAGAAAAGTACAATCTTTTCTAATTAGTATTTTAATAAAAAAGTAGTAAATTAAATTGTATATTACAAGACTAAATCAACTATAATGCATTCCGGTTTCTCCGTAAACAAGTCTGCTATTGTCATATTGTGTTTATAGTTTAAAGACGAAATCCATTGCTTTGTGTTCGACATTTGAAAGAAATTTGGAAGAATTTAAAGTGTCGAATAGAAAGTCATTTAAAATTGTTTTAAAATTCTTAGAAAATCTTCATGTATTGACTCCCCGACATAATTTTTAGAAATAAATGTTTGAGTGGGAGATAGCTTTATTAAAGAGGTACCAACACCATAAAAGTTAAAAAATAAATATTTAACATATTTATAGTTCTTTAATATTAGAGCGGCACACGCGAACATTTTTTTATTGATTTTGAAGAACGACGTCATACACGAGATCGTTAAATATTTAAGTTGAAACACATTTTTTTCATAAGTTCACAATTATAATTGACTTATCGTTGAGGCATGAGTGTATACTCAGCAAACAAAATTAGACAAATTGAAAAACAGGAACATTTCGAGAACATTATTTTAAAAAGTGGTCTAAATTTGACTAACAATTAATTTCAAATGTATCGTAGGGCAAAAGTATGATAAAAAATTAATCACACGGGATGATTACCGCCACACTATATCTACTTTGCGACGCCATAGAAGTTTTACTTACAGACAATATTTCAGTTTCCAGTGTCCAGTTTCAATTTGGAAAAATAAAATGTTATTTTAATAATTCAAGTTTATGTTTTTTCACTAAAGCAATATAAAAAGGTTAAAACTAAAACATATTCCTCGATATGCAAACGATTTTGATATCATTTTAAAATCAGTTAGAGAAATACAATCTTATTGAGACAAATTAAAAGTGTCAATGTAACTTTTTAATAAAAATAGATTAATTGTTTATAATTATTCTAATAAAACTATAAATAAATAGAAGACAATAATTAGATCATTTATATAAAATAAAACATACCAAATGAAATTAATAAAATGAAATATGGTAGCCATTATGATATTCCATACATGGTTTTTAGTCAGCAAACTAATTGATGCTATTCTAATCGTTCGGACTTTCTTTTAAACGCACGAACAATTTTTCGATAATTATTTTAATTTTAGTAAAATGTACGTAATTTGTTTTAATTCAGTGTCTTAAGAACTTTGAAATAGTTCCAGAAAAGTTATATTTATATTTTAAAAGACTAGCAACAAAAGATTTCGGCACATTTCAAATTTTACTCAATTTCTGTGTTTTTTAGACATAGCGAGAATATTTTTCATTCTAAAAAAATGTTGACACATTCAAATAGTTTCTTTTAGATTAACTTTAAGATTTTAATTTTCAAACATAATAAAATTGTATCTTAAACAATTTAATATATATATAATAGAAATGAGTTTAAAATGATATGAATTATAATATTTACATTTATTCATAAATAATTATAAATGATTTGAAATTATTTGAAACTCAGTTTTGTTTATTATTCATAACTTATTAATAATTTAATATCTAATAATTGTAAAGCAAATACATTTAATACAAGAACGAAACGCACCACGAAAAGAAGAATTAACTAATAGGAAAAATGTTGTGGTTATTTTAGAGGGTTAAAAGTAGGGGTAAACGTTCTGAGCAACACCATTATTTATTTTGCTTATTAACTTATTTTTAATAACTTAACTTATGTAAGTAAAACTCTTCGTTATTTAATAGAATATTGTCATTTGTGACTTTGTTTTCGTGAGCAGTACTTTATCATGTAGTAGCGTTGTTGAAAAAAACTTATATCATTTTTTATAATATTGTAAAAATGACATAAGTTTATATATCTATATTGTATTTCTATTCAGTATTTACAAATAACTTCATTTTAAAACGTAATCCCGAAATGTATTAGTAAAGTATAGGTAATTGTTGTTGTGTCGCTATTGGCAGTACTGAATCATGTACAGAAAAAGAAAATGTCTTAATTGTTCTATATTCTAATTATGTACTTTTACTTTTTTATTGACTCAAAATGTGAAGGTAGTTTTTATTACAACCTTCATTAATTAATGTATAACTTTATCCGTAATATTTTTTTTCATTATTCCGGTATAGTCAATTGTTCTTTGTCGGCAGTACTACATCGTGTAGTAGGGCTGTCCAGAAAAAGCAAGTGTTTCATTTTATATACTCAATTAAAATGTTTTTACTTCAAAATATACACGTTAAGTTATTATGTTTAAAGTTTAATGAAAATGTATGACAATATAATACCCTCTATTTTTGATTCCTTGCCAGTTGCTGCTGGAAATTATATATATTGGCGCATATAGTTTGCCGGCGAAGCTAAAACCAATCTCTTGAGTTTTCTGTCATAAAACATACAAATATTATTCAGACTATGACTTTGCTGAGTAAACAATAATTAGTTTACTAAAACTCTAAAGTATAAATTAGATAATTGCTCGTCAGAAGCATAAGGGTTGTTTAATTGCATCACAGTTTTGATCACCACGTGGAAAAACGCATAGAAGAACGGGAGAAAGAGAAGCGATTGGAAGAGCCTAACTCTATGAAGTTAAATAATTATTAACTCATATTTCGCATGTTCTTATTGCTTGGTTGCTTATAGGAGTATCGCTCTCTGTCAAAACAATAAAAACATTATTTTCTCTAATTGCTGCATTTTCTTTTATTAAATTCCTGTAGCATTTCGTAAAGAAATTACAATTAAAAACATTTTCGTTAACCTTATTCTTAAGTGTTACTTAAAAGTTACAAAGACTGCACGAATGTTGTATAATAATGATGATAAAAATGATAATAATTAAATAAATGATAAAAATAATAAAAACAAATATAATAATAAAAATAATTATGATGGTAATATCAATAATTTTTATAATAATAAAAATAGTTATAATAATAAAAATAGTTATAATGAAAATAATAACAAAATACTAATAATAGGACTAATAATGATGATAATAACAAAGGGATAATTAATAATTATGAGAATATAATAATAAAATAATAATAATAAAGATAACATGATAATAAAAATCATAAAAAACAATAGCTATCATACTGTTATATAATGCCCCTATGGGGATGGACGTGTCTGTTGGAGATCGGGTTTTACTTGCGCGATTTGTAGCGGAGTCACCTCGTGCAACTTGGTGCGATTACAAGCTAGGGAATTTCGGATCCCCGAATTGAGAGCCAAGCAATGTCCCCCATCTTCCTTCCTTTACAAGTAGCTAAGTAGTTAGAAAAATTACTAACGTACGCCTATCTCTCTCTCTCTCTCTCTCTCTCTCTCTCTCTCTCTCTCTGCTACAACGAACTTGCCCAGTATCGACAAGAAGTATAGTAATAAATAGCTCTAAATTAAAAAGGAGAAGCCTTGTTATATTTTATTGTGCGTGGGGGATTTGATTTCAGCCCACGAGGAAACCGCCGGTATGATGGAAGAAGCGAGCGACGATCATGACGCTCGGCGAAGCGGCAGATGATAGCAGCAGCGACCCAAAGCAGGCGACTACAATGACAGTGAAAAAATAGCCACGCTTTGTACAAATAGTTCCATACAACTGCGAGGCAAAGGAGAAAGAGAGAGCCACGAGTAGTACAAATAGTTCCCGGGCTGTTGGGATTCTCGAATCGATAAACGACTTATCGTCCCGTTAGCAAGCCGTGTCGTTTCGGGATCAACAGACGAGAGTTCTACGACGACCAGAGATTCCGACATTTTACGAGCGTATCATAAACCAGCAAGGCAACAATACTTCTTATTATAAAAATTATCAGAAGAATGAAATAATCAATAGTGATAACAATAATGTTACTATTAATAATAAAAATTATAACAACGATAAAAATAATGATACAAATAATAATAATAACAACAGCAATGGTGATGATAATAATGATAATAATGATAATAATAATAATAATAATAATAATAATAACAATAATAATAATAATAGTAATCATAATAAGAAGAATAATTATAATAATAATGATAAAAATAATAATAAATATATTCATTTTACATGCAATTACAAAGTTAACATAATGAATTTACAAGTGAAAACGAATAATTTTAATGTTATTTTTTATTCTTGTAGTATTACGGATTACTTGTCCTGAGTTTAAATTCACAATATCCACAAAGTTAACTTGAACGTTCATGGATCATTTAGTTTCGTCTTATTCAATCGATAATAATGTATATAGTATATATCATACTTACTGAGTCACGTCTCAGACTAATCAACAACGTACGAGTTGTTTTCATAGCAACCCAAAACGTTTCGTTATGACACACCTATTGCAACTGACAGGTTAACGATTGACCTTTTGTTAGTTAAAAAAACACACATTATGTTGCTATAGCATCGCCTGAATGACATGAACTGTGGGTTTAACATCCATACTCGAAATATAATTTTCTCTCTTTACGTGGCTGCATGTAAAAATATAAACTAAATGTCGCGATTTCATAACTTAAATAAGTATTCACATTTCGTTTATTTGCGCCAAAACTACTGACAACACAATCACAGCATATACGCTGGGCTCATACACGTCTTATTAAATTGCTTCTATAAAGTATCTGACACACGTATATGAATATAACTGCACCCACATAATACATGTAATATATATATAAGTCGAATATTACATTTTGACATAATCAATATGTTGTAATGATGCTCCAAATATTCATCATCAACGACTTTTATTGTGTACATACTTTTCAGAAATGTAATTAAATAAAACTTTTTCGGCACATGCTTTTTATTAATTTGTCACAAGTTAAGTATACAGTTTGAATTGTAGAATGATCATGATTACATAAAACAAGAATATACAAAAAATCCAGAAATATTAATTTCACTTTTTATTTTATTTAGCTTTTTAATGGCCGAATATACAAATTTGATTCAAGAAACCTACGTATATATAATAAAAATATAATGCATTCACTTTTCAAAGTTCCCATATATATATATATATATATATATATATATATATATATATATATATATATATAACTTCTTTGTAATATAGCTGGAAAAATATACTATAAAATTCTTTGTAGTATAGCAGGAAAACTCCCAGCAGAGTGCTCGATTAATTGAGAATTAAAGTTAAAAAGTAAGAGCGTAATGTTTCTTTATTTTTATACAGAAACATTAGTACAACATTCGTACCGTTGGTTTCAAGCACGGAAGGACTTAGCCATCCGGATCGCTTCAGCTTCTGTTGTCATCTGTTTCGGAAATGTGAAGTAACGTGTCACTCTCGTTTGGACGGGTTATTTGCTTGAAGTGGTATGTGTGTTTGTTCACATTTAGTGTAACGAATGTTTAATAAGGTTTTAAACACTACTTCTACACCTCTAAAAAAGGACGAGGTAATGTCTGGGACGATGGTATAACGATAACAGAACCGATAATAAAGTACTTCTATACCTCTAAAAAGGAGGAGGTAATGCCTGGGAGGATGAAACAGGACAACAGAACATATACTACACAACCGCCACATCTCTTCAAAAAGGATGAGGTAATGTCTGGAAAGATGTTATCATGTGAACCGCACAGATACTACACTACCTCAACACCTCTGAAAAAAGGGTGTAATGCTTGGGAAGATGATACGAAAACAGAACATATACTACACTCCATCCACACCTCTAAAATATCTCCATTATGAACAGACTATTATTATTATCATTATTATTATTATTATTATTATTTATTTATTTACTTATATATATATATATATATATATATATATATATATATATATTTATCTGATCAGTACAACTGGTGAACACTGGATTCTATAACGGTTCTGCTTTTAAATCTCCGAAACTGTTACATGGTAAACAGCTGATATAACCCATTTAATATGTCACACTTTTAGTTCAGGTTCCCCAGAGATTACCTCGTCCTTTTTTAGAGGTGTAGAAGTAGTGTTGCTTCTCTTCTTTTATCATGATACCATCCTGCCAGACATTACCCCCTCCTCTTTTGAGAGGTGTTGAGGTAGTGGATTATCTATTCAGTTGTCATCATACAATTAAAGTAACATTTACCAATATGATATAGGATTTTGGAGCCGGTAAGTGTTAATTCAATTTTATATATGTCCTCTTCCCCAGTACGCAAACGCAATAGTCTTTGGTGAAATAATGATTTCCTCATGGCATGGTTAATTGTGAGGGAGTAACCTGTACAATGCCCGTGTAGATTTCACTGGCATTGGGTTAGCAGTGATGGTTCATGTTGGGTGCCTCGACGATGTCATCAGGTCTCCTCCGTTATACAGCAATAGCGTACCAGGTGTAAGGGAATCCAAAGGTGTTGTATTGGGAGATTCGGGCAAAGCACTGGGAATATAGACTGGAATTGCAGGTGTTGCAAGTTTTCTGAGGAATCTGCTGTACCGCAAAGTTATTCTGCCTGACCCATCAATCCTGATCCGATACTGACGGTTAAAGATAGTTTCGACAACACAAACTGTTGTGTTTTATCGACGATTGTTTGCACGTTGTATTGATCCTCTTTTTCCCCCTTGGACTGCGCATAGATTATGCACTGTGTGGTTGTACGGCTCGATAAGGTAATCATTGCGTTGAGATAAGCTTATGTCACGGTTGCTAGCTGCAGCTATCCATTTTGCATGTGGTTTATATAGTGCAGGTTGGAATGGTATGAAGTCACGAAGTCGGCGGTGGAACAAGTGTCGTGATGAGGATTTACCTATGCCTTGTATAGGGGATTGCAATATTAGTGGATTGCTCTGGCAACACTGTCATTATTCAATGAGCCCTGATGATCTGTATTTAGAGGAATTATCCTCACAGTTATTTTTACAACAAGCTCTGCTCGACAATTAGATTGAGGATATGCTACCGACGTAAAAAACGGGCCATCAATTTCTGCTGGAAGGGGAAATCGGGAGCTCTTGTTAATACGAGTGGTTTAGGTGGATGACTTGGGAAAATGCTTGTGCATATGAGGCAATTGGTTCTAAAGTTGTGAATTGATGCATTCATACAGGGTCAATACACCGATTACTTGGCACGGGCTTTCGTGTCAACCATGCCCTGGTGAGCTGGGTGTAGATAACGTAGTACTTTTCTTCTGAGAGTTTTAGGTATCACGATTATCCCATTCATTACTGCTAAATATCTGTCGGTACTTAGTCGATGGCGTACATCCCAGAAGTTACATATTTTCGGTTCAGTAAGTGAACGTTTGGATGAAAAAACTAGTTTATTGTGTTGCTAAAAGTCGTGTAACACGGATCATCTCGGCCTGATGCACGTACGTAATCAGCTGACAGGATTGTATGGTTGTCTTTAAAATCGTTTATGGCTACTTCCACCATGGCATCTATTCTATCCGAGAGATGGATGTCTTCAGAGAGAAGAGTCTGTGGAAGATAGCAATATAAGAGCGCTCATTTTGGGGACTGGATTGCAAAAGACGGCTTCGGAACCTTGATGCAACATTCCTGGGCAGTGTTGGATCGTGAGAAAATACCTGAGTGGTTTCTCTTAAACCATAAAGGGGCGTGGGTTATGTACCTTGCTCATGTTCCTGTCGTCAGATACTCCTATTAAGGGCTGGTAATTTGTTACTAATATTACGTTAGGGCAACCCATAATGAATATACGGCATTTGTCTAATGTCCAGGCGATTGTTGCTGTTTTGCCTTCAATAGGTGCAGATCGGCGCTCTGCATATGTGCAAAATCTGCTGCTTGCAAATACGATTCACATGCTCTCAGGACATACCGGTTCTTTCGTAGTTGGAACATACAGTGTTTTTTGTAATATCAGGAAAGCAATGCCTTCTTTACTCCAGTCTGTAGCAAAGCAGGTTGCATCGTTAATATCAAAGATAGTTACACCCTTTTTACTAAATTTACAATGATTTGCGTCCGAAAGTTACGATGCTAAAACAGCAAAACCATATAATTGAAGACTGTCAGACGATAAATTCAGACAAAGAATATCAACTAAAATGCATATATAAAAAAACAGAAAAAAAACATAGCTAAACAACTGTTATGAATTAGATGTTTTTTTGTCAAATGAATCAGTGTTAATAAAATGTTTGTACATAACATGCTTTTTTTAAAGCATAATGTTTCTTTTATATAGCAAATTACTCAACAACTGTTTTAACCAATTTCTTCTTTGTGTGTTTACATATTTTCTTCTATGTTTGTTTTCTATTTAACATTTTCTGAATGAAAGTTTAGGATTAGGGTTTATGGTTATATTTTAGAGTTAATCTTTCGCTAGAAGTAACCGTTGGTAACAGAACTCAATAAGTCTTTCGGGAGATTCAACGCTTACAAAAAGCGCAGTTATTCATTTTTTAACACGCTGCAAATCGTAACAATTAATTTCTTCTAAAAGTTATCATCTGCTTGCTTGCAAACTAATAGTCTAATGCCAGCTGCAATCTGATTGTTTAATACTTTAATCAACTCTCGGCGCTTCCAAGATCTGTGCGAACGTTGACAACGGAAAGTCACGGAAACACTGTGCGTTCTCTATAAGAGGATGTATGTATATATATATATATATATATATATATATATATATATATATATATATATATATATATATATATATGTATATATATATATGTATATATATATATATGTATATATATTTATATATATATATATATATATATATATATATATGTATATATATATATGTATATATATATATATGTATATATATTTATATATATATATATATATATATATATATATATATATATATATATTAATATGGGGTGAGGTAAATAAATACCATCGAAGCCAATTAAGGATATTAATTTTATTTTAAAAGAAAAGAAAATCGAAACCGATCTTTTATATTTCTTTATAAACTTTCATTTTAGTTTATAGTATACAGATAGTTTCGCCATCTAAAATTGGACTCATCAGTGTGTTTGTGTATCAACTCTTATTGGATTGCCAGCTTATGTTCGTGTGAACTTGCGTATGGGGTGTTTTTTTTTTCGTTTTTTTTTCTCGTATGAAATCACGCGTGCCGAATGAAATATAGTAACATGTGGTGAGGTAAATAAATACCATCGAAGCATGTTAAGGATGAGATATTAATTTTATTTTATTGAAAAGAAAATCGAAACCGATTTTTTGTATAAACTTTCATTTTAGTTCATAGTATACAGATAATTTCGCCAATTAAAATTGGACTCATCCGTGTGTTTGTAGATCCGATCTTATTCGATTGCCAGTCTATGTTGGTGTAAACTGGCGTATGGGATGTTGTTTTTTTTCCCTTATTTATTCTCGTATGAAATACCGCGTGCCCGTGAGTTGGATATAGATTAAAATATTCATACTTTTTTGAAGCATCCGAAAGAAATTCAGTAACATGGAGTAAGGTAATTAAATACCGTCGAAGCATGATAAGGATGCGATATTAATTTTATTTTCAAAGAAAAGAAAATCGAAACTGATTTTTTTAATATAAACTTTCATTTTTATTATAGTATACAGATAATTTCGCCAAGTAAAATTGGTCTCATCAGTGTGTTTGAAGATCACATCTTATTGGATTGCCAGCCTATGTTGGTGTAAACTCGCGTATGGGATTTTGTTTTTTTCTCCTTTTTTTCTCATATGAAATCACGCGTTAGTTAGATATAGATTAAAAAGTTCATACTTTTTTTTAAGCATCCGAATGAAATTTAGTAATATGGGGTGAGGTAAATAAATACCATCGAAGCATGTTAAGGATGCGATATTAATTTTATTTTCAAAGAAAAGAAAATCGAAACCGATCATATTACTAAATTTCACGTGTGTATAATAATGTGATAGGTGTTACAACAGTTTGAAACGTCGTTGAAATGATAAACTTTGACAATTGACAAACCAGACTAGTTGAAGCGTGAGTTTGCCAAATAAATGAAATATTTATTAAATCATTTGTGTTTTTAATCAACATTTTCGATTTTATAAAACTCTAATCATGGTAATACAGTCAATATTTTGTTTTTTTCTTCTTTCTCTTTTTTTTCTTCATCATCGTCGAAGTCTTACGGTGTAGCCACAGATCGGCGATCATTTCTGGTCGATCCTCGGCTACGCCGTAAGACTTCGCTGATGATGAAGAAAAAAAAGAAAAAGAAGAAAAAGAAAATGTTGTCTTCATGAAAAACATCATACACAGACACGTATACCCAATTTACAATAACAATAACATTAGACTCATTATTCACTATAAAAATATGAATGTGTGTATGTATATAAAACGCTAGTTAATTAGTGTAGATCTCTGTAATATTTTTATATATGTATTCATTTATTAATATATATATATATATATATATATATATATATATATATATATATATATATATATAGTATGAAGTGTTCAGCGACCAACAGCTGTTTAGCTGTATTACGACACTTCAGTTCGTCTAAACGTCTAGTGGCTGAGTGTTCCTGTGAAAAGAAGTAGTATACTCAGTGATAACTTACAAGCCAAATCAGGAACAATCTTATGCGAAAATAAAACTGCAAAGAAAACAAAGTACATGGATTTCAAACTTTAAACGTGTTACCAACATCTCTGAATTAGATATTGATTTTCCGGCAAGGGGTTGATATTCCGTAAAACGAAAGAACAAAACAACCCAGTGATTGAGAATGATATTAAATCATTATATTTCAAAACTTATGGATGTAATGGTAGCATTATTTTCGGATCGTAACACAATCCCCATTCGTGATATGAGTAAAAATGTATATTCGCTGGAATGTAATGTGTTTAACTTAAAGCATCACTACTAACAATGTTTTCTATGATCCAAAATAACACATTAACTAATATTAATACTAGATATGATGTCCAAAAAATAAACAGGTACAACTATTTAACAACCCAATCACATCAAACAATTAACACCGAAAATTGAACATACTTGCCTTAATTATGTAGAGAAACATAATTAAGACAACATAAGATTTTACTTAAAGACGAGACAAATATACATGTTTACCAATGTCATTTACAAGATGGCAGCTTTTAATGTATTATTTCGTTTCACCTGAAATGTTATATTTTTGACTTACCGTCAGTTTCAAGATGCACACCATTTAATATTTATAATATGTTGACAAAAATCATAACGTCAGTTAAAATAAAGAAAATTTGTCATTCGGTAGATTCGAACTACTTAGTTGAGTATAGATTCGAAATGCTAAAATTTAAATAGAACTTTCTATTTCAATCATTATTAGAGACAATGTTAATACCTAAAAAGTTAGCTAACTATTTGCTAGTCAAAAAAGCAAACTCCATACTTTCCCGAAGCTTTCTTTGGTAAACACGTAATAAAATATAATCACTTATGTTCAAGCATAGGTCGAGTGAAAATGTTATACTAAATTAAGTGTCGCGATTGATGAAACCTAGCAGCTACTGTAATGTATGGTTCTTTTTAAATAATACAATTTATATTTGATCTTGTAGAACCGATGACGATCACTTTCCGTTTTTTATTTCAACTAACTTGAGATAAAAGATATAGATATAAATATATTTAAAAAGAATTTTCCTAAAGGTATAAAAAAGCTGGTTCTCCCAAGAAATCGCAGCTGAAACATGTATGCACATATGTATCTAATAATATTTATAAAAATAAAAAGACTATACTTAAAACAGCTGTATTTGCTATTGATCACTTTTTTATAAACACTAGGGTCTCATTGGATGACCATCTAGGAAAAAATTAATACATATATATATATATATATATATATATATATATATATATATATGTATATATATACATATATATACACATATATATATATATATATATCGATATAGATATATATTTAGAAAGAGAGATAGAAAGAGAGAGAGAAAGGAGGTGCTCTTTCGATTTATATGAGGTGGGTGATAGAGGCCTAACGGATCCACTTCGCGTGAAGCAATCCTCTTTCACAAAGAATAGAATACCCTAATGTTACACGTCACGTTAAAAACCGATGCACTAATTAAATACATATACTCTATATTATTCTATATATTGTCAATTTTTAGCATGTTAACGCACTGGTGAGACACTTCGTTTTATAAATACATGCCTGTAAATAATAAATATGAATCTTTTATTATTGTCTTTACACCAGCTTGCTATTTTTCCTATATGTATAACAGGATTAAGCATTTCTATTTAGAGACATGAATAAATGCAACAAAAGCACAAAATTCGACGAGTTTGATTAAGCTAGACACTCATCATTTCTACACTTGAACAATAAGAGAAGGTGCGGCGTGACAATAGGCTATTTTGGCTAATTAATGCCTATTATAAACCGTTAACTTGTCACGATTTTGTAAGAAATGTATGATTATTTCTTGAGCACGAAAAGGTCAAATCACAGAATCGATTTTTTTTACTTTTTTGATTTGTGACCTTTGTTGAAAAGAAACTGATACTATTGAAGCAGCTGGTATGCCGCCTTTGTAAAAACGTGAGTCAATTACGATGAAATGATAAGTATATATTCTCTAAAGAATAGACTTAGATGTGGGTCAAGAATAGACGGTTCAAATACTAGATTTTTGTCGAGATCCAAGGAATATAGACTGAAAAGTAGTAATTAAAATAGAATCTTATGTGTGTATATATATATATATACAGGGTGTTTCAAAAGTCTTGGGAACATTACAAATGTGTATATCTCATGAACTATTCCAGGTAGAAAAATGAAACTGGTGCCATTTTAAAGCTTGCTTAATCAATTTTTGGTCATACTAATGATTTTCGTGTTATCTTTCCAGGTGCAGTAATGGCGTTCTCTAAACAAGACAAGGCATTTTGCGTCCTCCAATTTGCAAAGACTGAATCGTGGACATGTGTTCAGCGTGCATTTCGCAGGAAATTTAAAAAAGAAGCCCCTGAAAGGAAATCCATTGTCAGATGGCAAGCTAAATTTGTGAAAGATGGGTGTTTGTGCCCAAGTAAGCGAACAGGTCGCCCTTCAACTTCAGAAGATGCAGTTGAGCAAGTTCGGACAGCCTTTCAGCGGAGCCCCCGTAAATCAGTGAGAAGAGCCAGCAGGGAACGTCAGCTTGCTCCAGCAACTGTCTGGCGTGTCTTAAGGAAACGACTGCAAATGGTACCTTACAAGCTCAAGTTTGTCCAAAAGTTGAAGGACACTGATAAGCCACTTCGCCGTGACTTTTGCATTTCAATGCAAGAGAAGTTGGAAGATAACGGCTTTGATGACCGGCTTGTTTTTAGCGATGAGGCGACCTTCCATCTGAATGGCAAAGTTAACAAGCATAACACTCGCATATGGGGTACTGAGAATTCTCATGAACTTCTTGAGCACGAGCGAGATTAACCAAAAGTGTACGTGTTTTGTGCAATTTCCAGAAAGGTGTCTTTGAAGAGGCAACTATCACTGGTGAATCCTATCTCAACATGCTGGAAGACTGGTTAATGGCTCAGTTGGAACAAGCAGAATCTGATGACTTCATTTTTTAACAAGATGGTGCACCACCACACTGGAGTCTTAGAGTAAGGCAGTTTCTTAACACAAGGCTGCCTGGTAGATGGATTGGGAGATCTGGGCGAGGTGATGACGTTCTCATGCCCTGGCCTCCTAGGTCTCAAGATCTTACCCCGTGTGACTTTTTCCTTTGGGGCTTTGTCAAGCAACAAGTCTATGTGCCGCCCCTTCCAAGAGATATTGACGAACTAAAGGCTCGAGTAACGGCAGTTGTGGGAACCATTGACGTCAAGATGCTGGAACGCGTTTGGCAGGAAATGGACTATCGACTAGATGTCTGCCGTGTGACGAATGGTGCTCATATTGAGCAACTTTGAAGATTCCCCACAAAACTTGAAACTTTAACCTTTTCAACGGTACCAATTACATTTTTCAACTCCTAATAGTTTTTGAGTTATTAAAAATCGTTATGTTCCCAAGACCTTTGAAACACCCTGTATATATATATATATATATGTATATATATATATATATATATATATATATATTACTATTTCAAGTATCCACATAAAATGTTATTAGGAGATATAACTTTTTTATGTATCAATTTTCAGTATGCCTGAAGAGCTGCCTGCACAAAATCACATTTACCTCAGGCTAACAATACATAAATAAATAAATAGGCAAACAAATAAGTAAATAAAACTAAACTAAACTAAAACCGAAAAATTAAAGAAAAATTAAAACCTAAAATAGAAATAGAAGGACCCACGTGTTTAAATGAAGTTACCCATTAGATTGCCATAACCAAAAAACAGGGATGGAGCCACTCTATAGAAAACAATGCAATACAACAAGAAATAGTAAGTAAAACCAACCGGAGCTTTCTTTGTGAAAATTCCAACGATTGGTTAAAAAGACAACAAAAAATCTGATTGGTTAACTACCTAGTCGTGTATATAAAAACACCAGGCAAAACTAACTCCATGCATTTTGGCTTGAAGATCCCCGGGATGAAACGCGGGAGCCCATGTGTAGTTTAATTGCATAAATATATTTCATAACTTACTATATATATATATATATATATATATATATATATATATATATATATATATAATATTCAAACCGAAGTTCCGCTCGGCGTTCAAAACTATCGATAGCATTACGATTGCCCCCACCTCAAGCGTAAGTGTTCATTAATTACTTTCTGTGGTTATTTCTCGCAGGCGTGTGGTCAAGGGCGTTAGTGCTCATAATTCTAGGCTTAATCTACGAACTGCTTTCGAGCCCGTGCGACCGCTTGAAATCACCACCCCTGCACTGATGTGATAAGAAAACCCGAAACGATGTAGTCCGTAGTTATGGCACATTTCAATATTTGAAACCATTTTTTTAGTAAATACCTCTTTACGATTTAATAGTTTTAATAGTAGATCTCGTTTTCAATTACAGGAGTATTGTCACCCTATGATTAAGCAAAGTTACGATCGAACGTTGAACACTATCGACAACATGACGCTTGCCACCACCTTCCTAGTGTACATGAATTTCATGTATGTGGTGATTTCTCGCGACTGTCCTGGCTTGAGCGTTAGACTCATACTTCTAGGTTTAATTTACGAACTACGTTCTATCCCATGCGATCGTTTTCAACCACCACTCCTGCGTTGATGAGAGTTTAACCCCTAAAAGACGTCGTCTGTAGGTATAAAACTATTTAATACCTAAAGATATGCATAGTTAATGCCCCTTCATCATTTACTAGTCTTAAGCCTTGAACCGTGTTTTAAATTACAAAATTATTGTTATCCTGCGATTAAGCAAATTTACGCTCGAGCTTTGAACACTATCGACAACATGACAATTGACCCTGCCTTTCGCGCAAGTGAACATGAATTTCAGTTTCTGTATGTCGTGATTTCTAGCGGCAGTGTGGGCTTGGGCGTTAAGTTGGAAATTCTAGTCGAATCTACGAACTGCGTTCGAGCCCATGCGACCACTTTCAACCACTACTCCTGCACTGATGAGGATAGAACACCCGAAACAGCATCGTCTATAGGCATAAAAACTTGAATATAAAAACAAATATTTACAGTTTATCCCTTTTAAGTTCTAATAGTCTTCAGCGTAGAGCCATGTTTATAAATTACAAGATCGTTGTCATCCCGCGATTAAGCAAACTTCCTCCGAGCGTATAACAATATCGACAATATGACAATTGCCCGCCTCTCAGGTAGGTGTACAGTTATTTCAATTACGTTCTGCGTTGATTACTGGAGGCCGTGTAGGCTTTGGCGTTAGGCTCGTAAGTGTAGGCTTAATCTACGAACTGAGTGCGATCCCATGCGACCGCTTTAAAACACAACCCTGCACTGATGCGGGCGGTAACCCCAACACGACGTTGTCTGTAGTAATAATAACACACGTTAATATATATATATATATATATATATATATATATATATATATATATATATATATATATATATGTATATATATATATATATATATATATACATATATATATATATATATGAATATTTATGATTAAAAGGTAAACTTTTAGAGAATTGGACCTATTGTGAGGAGAGGAAAGCTCAATATACTGGATAGATCAAATATATGATAAGTTAATGAAAAATAATTAGACCTGCAAATGGAAGCAAATCAATATATAAAGAGAATAAAAATAAATATTTTAAACTAAATTGCACCTTGTTCCGAACAACTGAAAATATCGATTTGCTTCCATTTGCAGGTCTAATTATTTTTCATTAACTTATCATATATATATATATATATATATATATATATATATATATATATATATATTTAAGTGAAATATTTTTGAAAATCAACACGTGGAATTTAAATGAAAAAAATAATTGATTTATTTTTTTTATTTGCAAGCTTTCGTTGTATAACACTTCGGAATTAAACCCATAAAAAATAACAAGAAAAAAAAACTATAAGACAGTCTCGCCTGACAAAGTGGTTTTACAATGAAAGCTTGCCAAAAAAACATGAAATGACTATTGTTTTCATTTAAATTGCACGATGTGTTCATTTTAAAACATATTTCACTTGAATTCACTTTCATGCGTACACCAAAGATGTTCTCAATTGTCTTATTCAAATAGCGCCAATCTGTGCATAACATCGACCGGACTATAGTCATCCAACCGTCTTCTAGGATTTGACGTGTTCTTCTACCTTTACCGTTATTCGACCCATCGGGGCTAATATCAACAACATTAGAAAGAGGAGAAGAAAAAAATATATGAGAAAATATTGCCTGACAAAGTGTTCTACAACCGAAACTTACAAAAAAATAAAAAAATAAATGAATGAATTTTCATTAAAATTGAACGATGTGTTCATTTAAAAAAATATTTCACTCACATACATTTTCATGCGTTCCTCAAAGATGTCAATTCCCTTGTATATATATATATATATATATATATATATATATATATATATATATATATATATATATATATATATATATATATGCGATTTTATGAAGGCTTAACAAGCATTCCGTGCAGGAGACGAATGATCACCATGAAATACTTTTTCTTACAAATATTATTTATTCAAATTTAATGTTTTTCCTACACGTGTTTCACTACCAAGCAGGTACTTGTTTGGTAGATCATCAGAGAAATTAAATGTCTGGAATAAGGGTTTCCACAACCGACGATACACACAAATATATATATATATATATATATATATATATATATATATATGTATATTCTGAAGAGGCTTTGAGTAATTTATAAACGAAAAATAAAATGCAGTTTTAATTCTTTTCGCTATTTACTAAGTTTAATATACTACAGACTTAGAACTTGAATAAGCTGAATTAGTGCTTGAAAATTCACCAAGCAAATGGAGGTTTTACTATATAACAGTGAAACATAAAGACATGTTCTTAACTTAAATTGTGAAATAGAAACAAGGGGTCATCAGCTTTTTACATCAGCTATACGTTTAGATAAGCTATTAAATTCACGACTCTCCAGTGGGCATGATCAAAATACTGTTTTCTTAGTAAATAAATGTAGTTACAATTCAGTTGTGCCTTCACTAATATATATATATATATATATATATATATATATATATATATATACGAAATAATAAATAATATATATATATATTCATATAATTTAATGTATATATATACATATATATATATATATATATATTTATTTATATCCAAGTAAATAAATAATAAAAATATAAGTATCATTATACTATAAAAATGATCCTTAAGAACTATTCTGTGATATGGTAGCAAGCATTTATATGAAATAATACTTTTAACAATTATAGTATTTATAATAATAAAATTATAACAATGATAATGATAATAATTGTAATTATACGTATAATTAAGATACTAACGATAATACTAATAAAAATATTATTAAAAATATCATTAGTTATATTAATAGTGAAATGTGAAGCAATAGATAGTGAATCAATAATGTCTACATGGAATATAGATCTAAAACAATAATAAGAGATAAGAAAAAATAATAGTAATGACAATTCAACATATCACAGCAATAATGGACAAGTATGAACAATGATGGTGCTGCGGTTACATATCCGAACTACTTTGAGTAATAAGAAAAAATAGGCAGAGTGAAAGAAGTGTACAAATAGTTAACATTATAGTTTGACTGCAGTGGAGTTTTGCATCTACAAAACCAAACCTGGAACGCAATTTGCTTGAGCAAAATACCTAATATCACATATGAGACAAAAACAGTTTTACAAGGCGGAGCATTAACCAAACAAATATAATTGGATGAGAATACGTCTAGTTTCAAATTAGTCTTTTATTTCAGTGTGTAGGAAAGAGCATATAGTCATGGAATCGACTCACCGTTAAATGGTAGTTCCTTTCCGTTAGTAATCTTCATAAGTAGAAGTAAAAAGGCCGTTACTTCACAGTGTAATGCGATCGATTAGGGCCTAATCATGCTCTATTTCAACCCGTCATTAAGTTAAAGTCGTTTCCCTGTTCTAGAAGGGTTCCAAGCAGTCTGTAGTATGAAGAGAGCAAGCAATAGCGAGTCACCGGAACAATCTATCTATCTATCTATCTATCTATCTATCTATCTATCTATCTATCTATCTATCTATCTATCTATCCCCTTTCTCTCTCTCTCTCTCTCTATCTATATATATATATATATATATATATATATATATATATATATATATGTATATTATATAGTGTGCTCAGTCAATGGGTGCTCTGTGAACCGGATCCGCCCCTCATCCACGTCTGGTCTGAAATTATCAATCCCCTGCCATGATGAGAGCAAAGGCTCGAAACTACGTCGTATGTCAGTAAATATAATATATATATATATATATATATATATATATATATATATATATATTTATAGAGGGAGATACATCGGTACACCATCGCTAATAAAAACAATAACAAATATACAGCGTAAGGTTATAGGTGATAAAAACCTCGTGCACAAAACGGTGCAGGTTATATCTTTCTCTAAAGATAAAGCGCTAAACTACGACTATGTTAATCGAGAGTGCGATCCCTGTCGCGGTTGTCATGCTGATGACGACACATAGTCGGAAACACGTTTAAATGTCTTCCTTTTATGCACACACATGTCAATTTATAAGTTAATTAATTAAAATTATTTTTGCCTCTCTGCCTTTCTCTCTCCCTCTCTCTCTCTCTCTCTCTCTCTCTCTCTCTCTCTATATATATATATATATATATATATATATATATATATATATATATATATATATATTCATTTTTAAAATAATAGTTTTCCCTCATTATATGTGCCCTAAGGAAGTGTCAAATGAAACAAATAATACAACTACACCTAGCGCCACAAATCTTCATTCAAATTTTGATCAACATTCATTCCATAATTTTGATTCTAGATCTTTCCCTAAGTTTTGTCTGAAACTTAATAAGACAATAACATTCAGGGAATCTTGAGTATGTTGTGTTTCATGACGATAGATCAAATTTAAGGAACACATGAAGTATTTTAATTTTAAAATTAGAGTGAATAGCTATATTATAGCCCCTTCAACTCGTTTAAATACGTTAAAGTAGCGTAGATCATCGCTGAACCATTTTAAAGCATTCAAATATCCACGTTTGAGGGACTGTTTGTATGCTTTTCTGTAATAAATCCATGTCATAAATATTCCCTTCTTTTTTTAATGTTCACTTCCTCCAGTAAATTATGATACATGTATAGCAATCATTTGTTCATGCATAGTTTCTCTTCTCCGGGGATAATTTTACGAATATTAAAGGAGTTATAGGTGTCCGCTTCTTTTATATTTATACACAACACTGCGAGTTAAGTTTCTAGTGTCTCCGTGAAATCGAACATACCGTATGATGAGCAAAATAATGGATAGTGTATACTGAACAAAATATGCTAGTTCTTGCACAAGTTATTGAGCACTCTTGTTATTTCTCCTATACCACTAAAATGCATATACTCTGGCACAACCTTTTTAGAACTCTTATTATTTCTTCTTAAACACTGAATAACACAAAATATATTGTTTTATAAATTATAAAAATGTACATTTAACATATTTCTTTTTCATGATGAAAGAGAAATGCAGAGATATGTAACAAAATAAATGTATTACATAGAGAGTAAAAATAAATAAAAAGTATAATAACAACAATAACTCTCGTAACACTAATATAAACCCCCAAATAACAGGAGCACCAATATCAGTTGGTGACACAGACAATAGTTCGTCAGTGTCTGAGAAGATGCAATGACTGAAGATAGAAATTATCAACCAGACTTCTACATAGAGAAAACGAAAAATACTCTTGCTCAGGAGACATATTTAACCTCAACTTCCAGAAAAAGTCATCCACAGTTAATTAATGGTAAACTGATGTCTTAAAAACGAAAAATAATTTGCAATCGTAATTAAAAACAGATTGCAGTACTGTTTTGAAAATAGGTGATCACTTGTATTGAGTTTTGTTAATATTCCTCAAGTGGAAGAACTTGTAATTTAAAATGGGATATACAGCAACGAAAAAGGTTAAGAAAAATCTCCCCACTTATCCCTACAGATACTATTATAGGCATTAACAAAGTAATCTCTGTTGACGCCAAATTAGCTATTACGACACTTAACATGGAATACACCCTCGCCAAATGCATTGAGATTCGACTTGAAGCGAAATGTGTATATCATTTCAGATATAGTATTGTTTTCTTCACACTTTTTTATTATTTCTTCTTTTCTTTTTTCTCAATGAATTCCAACCTTTTTAAGTGTGTCTATATGTGTTTGATATTAAATGAATCTTATGCTAAACTATTGAGGACGAATAATCACACACATCCAGATGTTCAGTCCATTTTTCTAGTACATTATCGGTATACATTATTTGAATATGTGAATGTTTTCGTCTATTCATATATTGCACTTGGTAACTGGTACTTACTGATCAATATCCCACTTTATGTTTAGTAATTTGCCAGTTGTGACTTTACATTTTCGAACATATATGGTGCCTTTAATTATGTATATTTTATTGAAAATCTTAACTTGTGTTTGTAATTTGTTTTTATAGCACACCAACTTCATCGGAATAATCTTTTCTATCGTTGTGATTAGCTTTTTGCCTGTAATGTTGTAGACTATGAGTTTAACTCTAGAGTTATTATCTATCCGAACAAAGTGTATTATTTTTTTGATAATGGTTTATATAAACCACTCCACACACACACATATAAACATATATATATACATATATATATATATATATATATATATATATATATATATATATATATATCTGTGGTACGTGTGCGTGCATATGTATCTATTCAGCTATATATCTAGTACACTTAGTTCACATAGTCTCTCTATATATGTATATTTTTGATATATTACTCAGTACATAGTATATGTTACTGTTTCTGTCCTCATTGGGAGAGAAATTGAGGTAGTTGCATTCGTACTGCGAAATAAATACAGAATCAACAGCGGATGCTTCCATTTTTTAATTTAATGTTTTAGGATTATCTCCTGCTTTTTTTTAACGACCTGTATAGATGGTTCTTCTTTGGTATGTTATAGATTTTCCAAAGGTGACAGCTGTTTATAAAACTTCTAAGGCTGCAATATACCGATGAAATTTGTATCTAAAGAATTAAAACTCCTATGGAAGGAATATATATGTGTTCGAATTGTACACTTGTTACAGAGAATATAGAATAAGGGAATGTTTCTCTATTATGCGCAGTTGGGGTTGTTTCTCTAGATGGTGTTTTTGTGGATGCTGTATCTAGTCGATGGCCTATATAGTATTATTGAGCTCGCATTATATTATAAATTTTGAATACATATATATTGTGTTTGTGTTCTTTTTTTCTGCGTGTTAATGACTAAAAGTTGTTTATGTTAAGTATTAAAATAATCATATTATAATTGTATTACAGAATAATGTAGCATATTTATATGTTTCTGTTGTCATTTTAACAATGCTCGATACAGAAAAAGTTCATAATAATCACTAAAACACACTTTTGTTTGCCTATACAATACATTCGAGTGTATTTCCAACAATATGCTTAAACAAAGAATATGAATAATCGCATGTATATTTTTCAAGAGAGAAAGAACATTAATATACTTTGACCATTTATGATAGAATAGCTTCGAGGAAGTTTATCTTCATTTCAAGAGAAAAGTAATAGTATTATCATTGGGACAATAGCCGTTATTATACGTGTTCATAGATTAATATGCCTCGATTTACGTAATGTTTCCGAGATCAATAGGCATAATTGAATGTTCTTATCTATTTAATTCCATAAATTAGATGTAAAAGCTTGTTTACGAATTATATAATCAATTTATCGAAAGATTTATGTGTATACAGATAGTAGAGTTAAAACTGCACTGAAAAGGATGGAGGAATCCTCCTGTTTACGAATAAGAACATAATTTTATTTTTATATTCTATATTATATTGAGCATATGATTTCTGACGTAAAATTGGTTCAGGGTCAAAGACGCCTTCTAGAATGTCAACATATATTTTATCTGAAGAGTTGTGTTTGATACATGTAATTAGCGGCGTGTATAAATTATTATACACACTGGTGTATACCTTAAGTCGCTTTCGTCGTCCCAACAATTTCACTCGAGCACTGAGTGTTTGTCCAAGTGGAAGATATATTATTAGGATGAGTGGAAAATATCAGAGACCCAGATATATATATATATATATATATATATATATATATATATATATATATATATATATATATATATATATATACATACATATATTAAAAGATGCGCTATTGCACCAGAGAAAGAAAGAGAGAGAGAGTACCTTTGTCGCACTCTTTTGAATTAACATCGTGCGCTCCTCTACTGTCCTCAGTAGAGTTTGAGGGGACTGTCCTTTGTTCATGTCAGACCTACTGGCAGGGAAAAAGGAAGACTTCGTTTCATTCAGGAATCACGTGGGTTCTTCATTATCGTCTGCTAATATCAATCTTGTGCGCCCATATCCGTCAATCATTCTCTCTAACCAAACAAATGTATTTACGGGAATTTTACCGTAGTCTTTCCCGTATTTCCCCTCTTTTGATTAGCCAAGACGCCATAAATTATGCGACGATACTAAAAAATAAAAGAGAGTGGATCGATTAATGTCTCTCTTGACTTGGAGTTTCACGATGGCAAGGTAAGCTCCCCAAAAAGGGGCAACCAGAACGACCAAAATGTTTAAAAAATTGCCCAGAAAGAATGATATCTTTTTTTGACTGAGACATATACATTTACTGCAATTGAATCGTATCTCGATAATATAGCAGAGTCCAGGGGGGAACTTGAACAAAACATGTCGACACCATAATCAACACCGTCCGCTAGATAGCTAACTATGCATTCAAAGTAACCCTTTTCATGATAATATTGTGAAATTTGAAATCATATCAAGTTTTCTCTATGAATAACTGATGAATTTAAGCAACAATTCTTTCCTTAGTGGCTTTTCTCCGAAGTCTCTTCTTTCTCGATTTGCATCTAAAAGATATTGCCAATATCTCATGCCTTGGTCGGAATCTTATTTTCTGACTAGACCCTTGTCGGTAGAGAATTGCCACTTATTTGTTTATGAGATAGGAAGCCTGTTGGGGTTATCTCATGACGAAACACGATACATATTGCCAAATAAAAAATAAATGTATATAACATGATTTACTTAATCGAATGTTTTTCCCATAGTTAGACGAAGTCAAGGGATCATCCTTTTTTACTTAATGAGAATAATGAATAAGAGGAATCTAGATTTTGTTTTTTGTACGTTTGTTCACCCAAAACAAGGCATATTGCTACTGAAGCATCAGGGGCTACTTGAGATCGGGGCCACATATATGGGGGCAACCGGAGTGGTGAATTACGCAGCAAGATGATTGTTCATGTTTCCTTTAAATGTATGCATGTTCGTACACTAAGGGAAATAGGAGGTATAAACAAATGTTCAAAAGCCGAGTGGTCAAGCTATTTGAATAGAAAATCTGTCGGTATCTAGTGACATTTTACAGTGAACGTGTGGGATGTTTATGTTTTTCGAATGGGTCGGCCGTTTTCACTTTTTTGGGTGCAAGTGTAGTAATTTAGTCGAAAGCCATTCCGTTAAAGTACTTATAAAACAAGAACATTAGATGCGAGACAAATGCGATGCGACACGGATCGGATATTGGTGATATTAGATTAGCTTGGGTGATTATGACTCTAATTTCAAAGTTACTATGCCCATAATACCACATTGAGTTTGTGTTATTTTCTTTGCATTTCATAATACATAATTCTTTAGGTGTAATTCACAGACGTAAGTAATATTGATTGGTGAAAGAAGTGGAAGTAAAATCACATCAAGTGAAATGCATTTCAGTAAATATATTGTCTCTAATACCTTTGAGTTCTACCCAATGTATCCCGGGAATGAAGGGACACTTATGTGAACTCCCTCTCTCCGCAGCCAATACAGAATAGTGATTTTCCCTACTGATATTTAACTTCTATTTCTATATTATGAATAGAATTAAATAAAGTAACCCGTCGTATTTCCGTTTAAAGTACGCCATATGTGAAGTCAGGCTGTCGCCCTGTGTCTTATACATTAAAAAATCCAAGGTGCTATCGTGATTACAAGAACATATCAAAGTTCACAATTCATAACTTATTATTTGTGGTTTGTTCTTGTATGCTCCTCAGTGTTATCCTTCTATACTGAAGGGTTTCCACATTAAATCAAAGTTAGTTATTTATGCTTTCAAAAGGACTAAGTCTACCCCAATCAAGTTGATATCCGTTCGAAATAACTGATCAGGGGTGGATGGGAGAACACAGAGAGATCAGTAATCACTGTTTAATCATAGTTGTCTGCCTAATCTAAATGCCCTATTTTCACACATAGTATCCTTCCAAGGAACTAAATCTTCTCTATTTCACGCTTTTTTAGTTATGTGACGTCATATCCGTTTGTATTTATTCACATAATCTGGTAATCCTAATCTCAGCTTGAGCAAGTTGGCATATTCATTTTCTCTTATTCTAATTAATGTGTGTATTAATGAGTTTACAAGCCCAATATCTAACAAGACTCCCACGAAAATGGTGTAGCCTTTTCATAAAAAATGAAATGTATTTATCAAAGTACTTTTAGCAAAGCAAAAGTACTTTTAGCAAAATGATTATAGGGTATATCTGCAAAAGTCTATAGTCAGTGAGTGATTCAACAAAAATAGAAATAATTAAATAACCAGACAGGAACTATATAAGATTAAACCTATTTCAAATCACATTACAGATAAAAAGTTCACAAATATACATATATATATATATATACGTGTGAAGCTGTATACACACGATCTTTATTTTTAGTTTTACAAATACAATTATTATTTGCAACAGTGCCTATCATGAGAACAGGATTCGGAAAATGTTCTATTCGTACCAACATTTCCAAAACCAAAAGCAAAAACATAAACATATTCTTTATATCGAATACGTCCGTCGTATAACATCTTCAATTTAAACCCGGCATTTTTTAAATATCACTCTCACGAAAGACAATTAAAATGCGACTAACTAAAATTATAAACACTTTACTAACATAAGAACTTTGCACTAACCGTATCCTTGCGAAATAACAGAATAGATAACACGCCCTCAAACATTGATATACATTTATTATATAATAAGAATAATCATAATATACTAATTTATAAAACAGTATTACTATGATAATAACATTTATATAGATCTTAAAATTAAGTGTAATATGTACTTAAATAATAACTTATAATGCGCCCTGTTTCGTTTGGAAATGCCCATCTTTGATTGGTATTTTTTCCCTTATGTTTATATTCACTTCTACTTTAGAGTTGCGATATAAGTGTGGATATGTGTATGTAAGATTATGTAATGGTACATCACCATAATAATCATCATAATTATAATCATCATCATCATCATCATCATCATCATAATTATCATAATCAGGGTATGTTTTCACTCTTGGTGAAGTAGCCCATCTTGGATTTTCTATCGCTGCATTTTTATGTGCCCATGTTTCGTTATCGTATGTCATAAGAGGCACGATGTATTCATTAACCACTTTTCGCTCAATATTCATCGCATACTTTCTATTGTTCATGATGTAGTCTACTTTGGAAAAGGCTGTCTAAACAAGCGCAATTAGCCGTTTGATTTCAGACATGATACCAGCGTTATATCTCAGCATCTTCCCATAGTAGATGTAGTTGTCAACTTCCTCGACATTTTTAGCTTGCACTATGACTGTAACATTTGTGGCATATTTGTTGAACATGACCTTGGTTTTTAAGTATGCATTTTAAAAAACACTATATGACTCACATTGTAAATTCTGTAAAGAATCCCTTCTAATCTTTGTTTATTAGTCAGGCGCAGAGGTAACAGAGCTGGGACGCCTCTAAACACTCAGTGCCTAGCCTTGTTTCCTTACTAGGACAATGCACGCCGTTGTCTTTCTCTCTATTTGGGCAACTTGGGGAAAGTTTTTTCGTTAGTAAGTCTTACATGACCAGTCTGGGTCTCTCTTGTTCCGACAGGTTGAGGGTACAGGTTAGACAGCTTGTCTGGCTGCTGTTTCCGACTGACAGGGCAGGAACCCAAACTATTGGGTAGCGCCAAGAACGGCTGCTCCATCATCAGTTGCATAATACCGTGGGTAGTTGTATGTGCTATGTCGCGCATGGAAAGGGACCCTGCAATTATCTCCGGTGGGCTTTCCCGAGGCCACAACCCCCATGGACCAGGTCGTGACTAATGGACTGGTTCTGTGAGCTTATTGGCACCAAACAAGTACCCACCTTGGCCAATCCACTCTATAATCAAATCAAACATACCATTACAAAGAAATAAAATCAAACCTAAACCAGACACCCAAAAAACACTTTCGCCTCCGCCCTTGAGGCTTGTATTCTCAAATATCCGGGGACTTAGAACCAACATCAACGACGTAGACACCTTTCTCCTGACAAACTCCCCGGATATCCTTGCTCTTAGTGAAACTAACCTCCAATCCTCCATCACTTCTCATCCCTTTGACATGCCTGACTACCTCCCACTCTACCGTAAAGACTCTGACAAACACATGCACGGGCTAGGAGTTTATGTTCGGAACACCCTCCCCCTGACTAGAGAACATAGGTTAGACTCAGATGACTACGACTACATGTGCTTTAGATTGACTTTACATCACAACGTTAGTTACTTATATGTCCTATACCGCTCCCCGTCGACCCAGGACTGTACTCTGCCAAACTCTCTCTCTGAAAGCATTGATAGAGCACTCTTAATTGACTCGAATGTCCAGATACATGTATTTGGGGATGTTAATGCCCACCACCGCGACTGGTTGGGATTCTCCAGCCTCCTGACGCAGCCGGCAACTCTACGTATAATTCCTCCTTAGCTCACTCCCTCTCTCAGACTGTTGATTTTCCGACCCGCATCTCCGATCGTGTGGACCAACAAGCCTCACTTCTAGACCTCTTCTTGACCTCAATACCCGAGACTTGTGTGACGAACGCTCATAGCCCACTCGGGAATGCTGATCACATTGTGCTAATGCTACATATCACGCTAAAAAGTCGTCCAAAAGCTGATGAACCGTTGCTCAAAACAACAAGCTACTACGAGCAAGCTGATTTTGAGTCAATCAGAGATCACATCAGTGACGCCCCAAGGAGAGAAACCTTCTCACTCCTTGCCAACCAGTGTGCAAACGAATTAACTGAATGGGTCAAAGCATGCATTGAAGCTTATGTCCCCATGCGAAAATTCTTTAGCAAGCCCCACTCCCATCAATGGTTCACCTCGGAATGTGCAGCTGCCATTTCTGAGATGCAACAAGCTTTCCGTAAATTCGGCCGCCATAAGTCAGCTACTAATAGGCATAATTTTATAGAGTCAAGAAATAATTGCAAGGCCGTGATAGGCGAAGCGAAGAGAAGGTATAATGAGTTAACAAAAAAACGCATCCAGTCACAGAAACTAGGTACTCGCGATTTCTGGAAAATTTACAATAGTGTAGTGAATAATGGTCAATCTACGATTCCCCGACTTTCAAACCACAATGATGTCGTTTGCACGGCCACTGATAATGGTGGAACTACTTGCACAGCGTTTCGCTTCTAACTCTACTTTCGACTTGCGGACCGAAGCCACACTTGATAACCTGGTCATCACCCATCCCAGGTCAGAGACATCATAAAAAACCTTGACACCTCTAAAGCTTGTGGGTCTGATCTTATACCTGTAATAGTAATAAAGAAATGCGCTGCTGAACTGGGCCTTGTCCTCTCGAAACTCTACAATAAATGCCTAGCCGAATCTTGCTTCCCCGATAGCTGGAAAATTGCCTTTGTGGTACCAGTCTACAAGAGTTCTGGGAATAGAACCGACCCTCAGAACTACCGCCCAATCAGTCTACTGCCGATCTTTGCCAAAATATTTGAATCCTTAATCAATCTAGCGATAGTACGTCACTTAGCTAATCCTAAACTTCTATGTGACAGCCAGTATGGATTTAGACAAGCACGATCTACTGCAGACATCCTAACGGTCATCTCTGAACGCATGTATAATACACTCAACAAGGCAGGTGAAGCTAGGGCAGTAGCGTTGATATATCCAAGGCCTTCGACAAGGTATGGCATAAAGGACTTCTCCTGAAAATACGCTCATACGGTATTACTGGGCAACTACTTAATATAATTAGATCCTTCCTAAACAAAAGAAAAATCCAGGTTGTCCTCGATGGCCGTTCATCTAAGCAACATGACATAAATGCTGGTGTGCCCCAGGGATCTATTCTTGGACCTTTGTTGTTCCTGATCTATATAAACGATCTCCCTGATGACATAGTGTCTGAGATTGGTTTATTTGCTGACGACACCACGCTTTACTCTCGCCATGTTGGCAAAACAGACGCGATCGTATCTGAGGCAATGGCTGAATCCTTAGAAAATTACCTCCAGGCTGTAGTGGATTGGGGCCATAAATGGTTGGTGACTTTTAATGCCGCAAACACTAAGCTCTTTTCCTTCAACAACTACAAGAAGCCTCTCCAACCACCGATTGTCATGGAAAATAACACCCTACCCGAGAGTTCATCATTCAAACTCCTTGGCCAAACCTTCACAGGTAAACATGAATTGGAACACATACATTGAATACATTGCCAAGGCTGCCGCATAGAAGGTTGGCTCCCTCTACCGTGCTAGTGGACTCCTTACACCTGCCATTATCCTGTATCTTTACAAAACCACCATTCGCCCATGCATGGAGTAGTGTTGCCACATTTGGGCTGGTGCATCATCTACTAGTCTCTCCCCCCTTGACAAAGTCCAAAAAAGAGTCGTCAATCTAATAGGTCCCTCACTGTCAGCTAAGCTCTAGCTTCTGTCCCATCGCCGCAATGTAGCATCCTTATGTTTGTTTTACAAATACTTCAATGAATTATGCTGTGATGAATTGGCTACTCTGGTGCCCCCTCGACGTAAATTCACTAGACTAACTCGACATTCTACTAAATCTCATTCATTCACTGTGGAGGTCCCCAGATGCCGGAGAGCATTCTACTCAAATAGCTTCTTTCCTCGTGCTGCTGGCCTCTGGAACTCCCTCCCTGCCCCCTGTTTCCCTGACAGTACTGACATGCAGAAATTTAAAACTAATGTAAACAGACATCTCACTGCTCAGATCCGAATTTAAGCTGAACCACCAATCCTTCTCCCCGTTTCTTTTTTCTCAGTAGCCCCTGACGTTTACAGTGGCGGCCTGCCTTGTTTAGGGTGAATCATGTTTTAAAAAAAACAAATTCTTGTTGTGGGTAAATTATGACAATAATATCGTCAGCAGGTTCGAGACGAGCAAGGTATTCTCCGTTTACACTGGTACATCTGCCTTCCTAGTCAATTTTATTGATACCCGAATATTGCAAGGATGATGTAAAGAGGTTTTGTTAATTTTTGCCACCTTGTTTGCATCTCTTTCTATATTGATCTGTTGACTATCCTGTTAGAGTTTTAAAGTTATTGTCGCTTTGTAGCAAATATCATGGTACAGGTTGTATGTAAGTACTGTAAATTCTTGAATGTTCAAAGCTATGAACATACGGGGTAAATTGTATATATATATATATATATATATATATATATATATATATATATATATATATATATATATATCGCAGTACTCACTCTTTTCATCCCGTTTTTTTATCCCTCGTTTTTTTAAATCCCTCGAAACAACCTTTGTTAAGTGAGGTCGAAACCATTCGACTGACATTTTTTTCTGGATTAACTTTTAATCATGAACAATAGAATTCGTCATGTTTGCGATAATACCATTTTTTACTCGCCAAAAATCATGAAATATATATATATATATATATATATATATATATATATATATATATATATATATATAACCTTTTGCAGGAAAAAACAAAAAACAAGAGTCTTGACCGGTCTCGTTCGTACTATCGAACGTCTTATATATATATATATATATATATATATATATATATATATATATTAGACGTGACAAATGAGAATAAAAAATGGTAAAGATACAATATTTACCAGAACTTCAAAAGTTCAGAGCAAGGGGCGTCATATCCTTAACCTATATAACGGATTTGGGTAGCATAGAACAGTAAGAATCAAATGCATATATAAATTCAAATAGTGCAAACTGATTTCATGATGATAAGACAACTGATAAGCTTATTCTGATATATATTTATTGAATGTGTGTGTACATGTGTACGTATGGATATATGTACGTGTATATATATATAATGTATATATTTAAAAGTTTTTTAAAATGCTACAGAATTTAAAAGGTATTCCCAGTTGGTTAAGAGAATGATTAAATAACAGAATGATTAAATAAACCAGCCCAAAAGTAAATTGTGAAAATTAAATAAAAAATCAGATAAAAAACTAAAAAACTAAAAATGTGAGACAAGCTCAATGTAAAGTTAGACATTTATTCTGTCTTACTTAAACAAATTTAAAGTTCAGGGTTGGGGATCAATTTGGGGAAAGACAACTTATTATCACTTGTAACAATTGATATCAGTTATGAGTATTCTCGGGTATGTTTTTTTTTAATCATGTAAGATGTAAGTGTATCACAAGTGCGTTAAGGTAATTAATAGCTTAAATAGGGGGAACCAAAAGGATCAATTAGGGGAGTGACTTAGGAGCGTGTTTAAAGGAGAGATAAATGAAAGACTACGAAAAAGGTATAGTCAGTGGGAAGATGTATATACAAGGTCGATAAAGTGGATATAAGGGGGATAAAATAAAGAGTATGATAGGAATAGAAAGGGTTGGAAGAAATATAAGCTAGGGTTAGCAAATAGAAAAGAAGAAAATGAAAGGAAAGAAGGGATTATAGTGTAGAGTAGGAATAATGGCATTTAAGTTAGGGCGGATAAGGGTCGGTAGGGAGTAAGGAGAAATAGTGTTAGTTTTCTAAATACGATAAGCGCAATGGGTTAATATAGTTATTAGGAATACTTGAGAGGATGTGTTATGCTTATGGGATGGTTATTTGTGAGGTTCGAGAGGTTAAGGAATAAAAATTTACTAATTAACTAATTAAGAGTTTTAAAAAAATATTTTAATCTAAAACTAGAAGAAAAGGGTGGTTGTTAATTGGGAGATGAGGTGTCAGAGGGGGTAGTGAAATTGATGTATTTAAATTTTCGTTTGTGCCTGCAATTAGAGATAAGCTCATTTTTAGAGTTAATAATGTTTAAGCTTTTAGGTGTTGTGGCTATCATAAATGTTTCCAGCGTACATAGTTGGCAGAAAGAGGATCCTGGAGTGAAAGAATTAGATCTTTTTAATACAGTCCAACGTAGGGAGTAGGGAGTATTATTAGTGTTAAAGTTTTTTATTTGATTGGATAGAGACGTGCTAGGGGTATTGTTATTATTGTGTTTGAAATAGTAGATATGGTTAGCGATTCGCGTCTTAATGAGAAAGGCGCTTGCCCCAATATAAGTGTGTAATTTGGCCATTTAGAGAAAGCTTCCAAGGCCGAAGAGAATTCCACGTGAAACGTAGCGATGGAGGATTGAAGTGATTCTGAAAGAAGCCGTAAGTTAAAATCAAGGTCAAATTAGGAGGTTGGAAAGAAAGATTAAGTTAGAGCTAATGGTTGGAGGGTTAAATGAACAGAGCATGACAGCTAATGGAAAAGGGGGTGAGGTGGTAGTGGATGGGAGTTCTGGTGATATAGTTATGTTTGGCATATGCTACGTCCTGTCAATAGGGAATGGGTCGATTTAGGTCAGTTGAAGGTAAAATTATTATTTAGAAAGGAATAAAAAATGAGGTCGTAATTTAAAGACGGATTTTGGGAGAAAGGCAATGATACTTTTAAAAATTGAAGTAAAAAGTCGTGTCCGGTGGGAGAAGTGAGGGTTTTCTAGAGAATAGGACTCAGTAATATAAATTATGAAAAAGTGCTAATTCGTGCACGTTTATCACTCTTCGTCCATTTAACTTTATAATTGCTCTATCTCGTATAATGAGCTTTCACAATTTCACTAGAGGTTCTTTTTACTAAAAGTTTAACTTTTAGTTTCTTACTTATCTTACTTATATAAATATATATATATATATATATATATATATATATATATATATATATATATATATTCAGAGACGATATTGACATTATAATTTTGTTGGGCACAAGACAAATGAAACGGACCGTAAAATATATCTCACAGAAATGTTATGTTTTTTGGAAATGTGAAAAAATAAAAATAATAAAATAAAACCATGGTTATTGGAATATAATATGAACTGACTTTATATATATATATATATATATATATATATATATATATATATATATATATGCGTGTATTTATGCAGCATGTTTCTATTCAAGTAAATGTTATTCAATAACAACTGAGTTTTTTATAGGACTTTTAATTTAACAATTTGCTGAATAGTAAATTTAGTTATTCGGGCAAATGTGTGTCTATTAAAGTTTCATGGGATACTTGTTTTATATTGTTTTTCATATTTGTTCAAGTACTTTCGATTAAATTATTCGAATCATCATCAGTCGGTATTTGCTAGTGTGTGTTTACAACTATTTATTTGCATTTTTATTTTGAGCGGGTTTAGAATTACCGTCTATATTGATGATATTACGAATGCGAACTAGGTTTCGTGGTATGCATACACAACATTCTATGAGATAATATTTAACGTCTAGTAATATGATGATGTTTATTACTACGCTTTTCTAGAAAGTAATTTGTTACTAGTTTCATAATTAATGCCATTAATTTCGGTGTGTCTAATTTTGATGTAAATGGCTCAATGATGTTTTATATATGTGTTGAGTTGTATTATATTTACGTTATTAGGTATAAGCGATGCGTCAATATCTTCCTCGTCGAGCAATGGTAGAAAGTGTACGGTGTATTCGAATATTACATCTTTGTTTGGAAACCAAACAGAGATATTGCAAACTTCTCTAAAACACTAATAACCTCCGCTAAAACTCGTATTCCGTGTCTCATATGTTCTCTCCTCGCGCATGATTTAGGCCGAAGAAAGATTGGTGCATTTGATGAATTAAATGAGAACTAAATCGAGACGAAAGTGATTATAACGGCCAGCTACTCCGCGATAGTTTGACTAAGCATGTCGGCCACAAATCAAAACACGTAATGACCACGATGAAACAAATTGGTCTGGGCGATACCAGGTGACCCTGCCTGAGTATATAAAAGGTTCGCGAGGCAGACTTTTCAGTTAAGAATAGTTTAGTTAAAATGTCAGAGAGAAGAGTAAAAAGTCATACACATTCAATGTTAAGCGCTGGAAAATATACCCCTATTAATTAAATCAATACGTATTTATAAGCCCAGATTAAAGAGTAGTTTTACGTCGACGTACAATAGTTATGAAGTTTCGAATTGAATAATGATTCCAAACACCCTGACTACTGACAACCTTTTATGTTGGTGTCTGAAGAGAACTTAAGTTCCAGTAAATACGATGTATATAATAGTAGCATAAACACAAACCGACACTTTGTTTTTTTTTTAATTTGAAATTACGAAAAAGTGTAATGCAATCACTAAATTTTTGATTATGTAGTTAACCTTTGATAATTCGATGATCTCATTATTGAAAATGGCTGGAAAAATGATAAAATGACAGAATTAAGCGTGACCTTTCTCCCTCTTACTCTCATTCACTCACTCTATTACAGTTACATACTGCTAGAACCATACTACAGTCACTTATATTAGTATAAGTTATCGTAGGTTAGGACAAATACAGATATCTTGATTATCATTCAAATAAAAAGATAGTTACAGTAAGATATCAATATTTAAAAAAAAAACAGAAAAATGGCTCACTGTTTCGATATCTTCCGTTAACACCTTACCTGGTAAAGTTCTTATATTTTAAAAAGCAATTATAGATTATGATAAACAATCTTGTCTCTTTATGACTGGTTTCGATGGATTACGATTTTCCTGTGACTTATTTTCTGACTTTTTTCTTTGAAATGTTTTATAAAACAAATACTCGATTTGTGACCGTTTTCCTTCCCTTTTTTCTGACTTTTTCTGTAACAATGTTCTGTTATTTTTGTTTGTGTTACGTATTTCTCTGGAACATTTCTATGACTGACAACGGAAAAAGTGATACCCTGCCAATAATCGACAGTCAGTATCGTTTCGTAATTTAAAACCATTTTACAGATACTGTATTCTGCACTATGCTATTCTCCCCTTTAACGGTGCGTATGCCTACTTATAGCAACATCAGAATTCGAATTTTAATTGAACAATTTCCTTAACCTTCCCCCGGTTTATATATAGCTCTATTCTGTTGAATAGTCATTTGAAAAACTAGAATGTCAATTAAAAAATCATGAAATCATGCACACCCCTTGCAATATAAACTCTAGAAACTATAAATCTGTGTAGAGACAAAAAATCTATTCTGTTGATTATATTAAATACCACATTTAAAATGAACTTCAGACTCAAGTTCTCATTGGTATATCGATATAATAACAGTATCTCGGAAAATCTCTCGTTAAGAATGGCGTGTGAAATCGTATGTTTTACAAATATTGATGTAAACATCTTCTGAAGAACGTGCGTATCATCTCGGCCGAACAATATGTGACGCATTATTAGTTCAAGAGGAACTACCACTTACAGAAAAAAACTTCAGGGATTTATATTAGTTTGGGTGTGTAAGCAGCACAGTCGATAAAGGGTCCACTAGAATTAGCATAAGAGGAGATATGATGGAATTGCCCCTTGCCGGCTATATTGGACGAAACTCCCAAATTTGAATAAACGGGTTCTCGGCAAATTATTGTGTTTACTTGTTTCTCTCAGGGAAAGTATTGAAGCGTCATTTTCTTCTGATTGAAACGAAACGTTTAGATACAAATCAACGATCTACCAGCGTAAGCAGGCAGAGGATGTAGTTCACTCTATTATAATATTTAATTTGGTCTTCGCGACATAATATAACGAACGTACAATTTATATTTTAAGTGGGTGATCCAATCCAGCGCTGCCTTATACTGGGTTGCATTCTTTCTTGTTTTACAGAAATATAAATATATTTTAATTTAACCAACGTTGTCGCAAAATGACTTTTAACATGTCTCTACTCGTAAAGATGTGAATAGTAAAACATATTGTTGCATATATAACCTCTTTACCCATAACAGAGATAATAAGAGACGTGATAAGTGCATACCGAGTTGACTAATTGACAGGTTTATTTCGATTAGCATATCATCGTTTTCGTAATTATTTTTATTTTTAAAGGCGAATATGCTATGTCATAGTTACTATGCCGATGATGGGCATCATCATCATCGTCATGTTAATGATCATCATTGTAATTCTCATTATTGTTTGGTACGGTCAGTGAAATTGCTATCGTAGACAGCTAGTACATGCGAGCCAGTCTTGTGGCTCCAAAGCTTAAATGTTTCTATGTTTAAGTCTACGTCGTTTTAAACACTAGAAACGGATCCAATCTTATTAGTCTAGTAGGTAAGAATAGTTATCAAGTACTACGTTGATTATGTGGGTATTTGTAATGCTAGATCAGAAAACTATCGAATGCCGTAACATAATACACCATAGCAGTTTAAAAGTGAGTGTTTATCGTGTTTCCTACAATACGTTTTTCAATCAAAGTGAATAATTAATTATGCCTTTTAAGAAAGACTTTTATATTTCATATGAAAATATGAAATCGGAAATACTTAAAAAAAGGGAATCCACATGTACACATATGTTATACCTAGTCAACCTGAAACAAGAAAGTATTTACGCAGCGCGCAATCATTTGAAATGTCAGCCGCTCCTCCATTAGAATAATACATCATTTTAAGTATATGTTATAAATCAAAATATTTATCTACTAGAATGATAATCATATAATTTTAAGAAATGAATGTGGACAAAATTAAAATGAAGCAAATTAGTTGTTTATATATTATAGTAGAAATTGATTGATCAATTGTGTGTTAGTAATTAAATCAACTTTGGTTTCTTTGTAGAGTATAAGTGAATACTGTCTCCATTTAAGAAAGCGTCAGAATCGGAAAAAATAGTTTTTCTTAAGAAACCAAAACTAAGTACCATTTTAGGTAAAACACACGTTACAAAAAGAACACGAATATTGGCTAAGAAGAAATGAATTACTGATATGTTAGATGCATTAACATGAATATGTCTTAACATCCAACCGATATATTTTAGGATATAAAAAATGTTGACTAAGAAAAATAAATTATTCATCTGTCAAATCCATTAATATTGTTCTAAGTCAACATTCATCTAATCTATTGTTATATATTAATACACATATACTGAGAAGAATCAAATATTGATATGTCAGATAGATTAATACGAATCTAAATCTGAAGATCCAGCCGATGTATTATTATATATTAGCAAATACTGACTGAGAAAAATCAATTATTGATTTGTCAGATGCATTAATATGGGCCTAAATCTTACAATCCAGCAGATTTATTATTGTATGTTAACAAATATTAACTGATAATAATTAATTTATTATTTGTCAGATGCATTAATAGTCATAGTCGAAAATTCCAGCCTATGTATTTTTATATATAAAAAGTCTCTACTATAATATAGATCACTTTCTTCGTATGACTATCTACTTCACCGACCTGTCCAACGGCAATAGTCACTCTCCGAGTAGCCTACCAGAATCAAAAGCGGAAACAGTTAACTCGTGTAGATCGGTACAGAAATGCCAGGATTGTAAGATATCGGACAGTAAATTACATAGAGAACAATATTTTCGTAGATTGAGTTCCTCATCATACCTTGTCATGGCAAGACTTGATCAATTGTTTGGGCTTCAAGGTTACATACTATCTAATCTTGCTCAGTACAAGTCGGTCCATCAATGCAATCACTGAGGATGTGTTCCATTGTCCGTCTGAAGTTAGCAAACCTTCACTGCTACTGTTCATCCTTACGGTTTCGGTGAACTAAATAGGGGGCGATTGCCACATTACATCAATTAAAAAGAAAGGCAAATGATTTACAACATGTAACTTTATTTTGTAATTAACATGTTTCCATGAGATAACATTTCCATTATTATACTAACGAATAATCGTCTGCTAATCTTCGTAAGAGAGAAACGCGGACCATTATCGCTCTCTCTCTCTCTCTCTCTCTCTATATATATATATATATATATATATATATATAGTGGTTACTTCAGCAGTGCTTAATACGGTAGTAAAGCTTCATAGTAGTAGTAGTAAGAGTAGTAGAAGTAGTAGTAGTAGTAGTAGTAGTAGTAGTAGTAGTATTGATATATATATTTGAACAGAGCAGCTATGTTTCGTTTTCAGTCGGAATCAACAGACTGCAAGCGTGTTTGCATTGATAGCGATTACATTTAGGTACAAAATATAGTTTATTTAGCTTACTAACTGATCAGATTCGTTTGTATAATACATCTCTCTCTCTAACATTTACTTTCATTGGACACTTGACAAATTATTCTCAAAGAAAGTTATTATCTGTGACAAACCTTTTGTTTGAGAGGCGTTTTGGAGCTTCCCACTTAAAAGTGGGTCAAATTAATGAGTTACCTATCTATATGGGAAAATTAAAAAAATTAACTTGCTCTATTTATTTGAGGTTCAGTTTGTTTATGTGTTTCTCCTGTGTGTTATAGTAATGGTATGTTCTGTGTAGCTTACGCCTCCAATATATATATATATATATATATATATATATATATATATATATATATATATATATATGTGTGTGTGCAAGATTTGAATAAATTTACGTTTTTAAATAAATCACTACAATACATATTAAGCTGTACACAGTTCGTCAGATGGTTCCAACACGTTTCTATAGAATCGCGCTTACGTTACTCCAGGGTATACGTAACCGTTCTGCATAAAATTATTGCGAATCATTTAAGCTATTATATTTTGAAGCATTTTACTTATTATGTTTATTCGTAAAATATTCATTTTATTTTAGGTAGCATGTGTTTTATTTTATTTAATGCTTAGTATTAATAAAATAATGCCAATTTGCGTGTGCTGGTTTTGATTAGTTTTAGCGTTTGTAATAGTAAATGTATATTTCTATAAATTTAAATATGGTAACTCATATATATATATATATATATATATATATATATATATATATATATATATATATATATATATATAAATATAAACAAAGTAGGTACCTGATATGTATATGTTACATTTAATATTGTGTGTTGTGTAATTGAAAATAAACTTCGTCTGGCCACAGCTGTAATTGAATTCGATATCATTGTGTGTACTTTTCATTTAAAATATATTTCTTAATGATTTCAATCTCCAAAATGCATATATATATATATATATATATATATATATATAGGATCAAAATAAACCAAAGTGAAAACTTTTAGTAGATGGAACCTATTGTGAAAAGGATAAGCTCAATATACGAGATAGAGCAATAGTAGAGATAGAAGAAAAAAGATTGATAAATATGCGACGATTGTCCAAATTTATTTCAAATTTCAATTGTTCAATGCAAGGTTGTCAGTAATAAACTAGTGTTTATTTTCCTTTCCTTAAGCCAAGGCTTTTCAAAGATCGAAATCTTATCATCAGAGGAGAAATACAGATGGATAAGTTGGCTTTCGAAAAAACCAAAGTTCAAATATTTGAAAAATATGAGAATTATTTTTAAAAATTATTAAAATAATTTTTGTCAAAAAACGTACTGAATGAAAAGAAAATTTCGTGAAAAAGAAATACAATTGTCCGGGTGGTAAGTTTCCGTTGAAAAGGTTCGGTGAAATTGTAGAAAGTGAATAAAAACACTTTGCATGGGAGCAGGTTGGAAAAGGTGCTCAAAAGTAGATAAGTCCAGATGTACTTAAAAGAGGCTTTGAAGAGGAAAACAGGCCATTTTTTGATTTTCTTCCGGGCCTAGAAAAAACGGTAGGATCTCATACAAGGATTAACTCAGAATGAGAAAAACCAAAGTTGATGAAAGTTTCAGATTTGGGGTCAGGATGGGGGGGGGTAGGAGGTGCGGGGTAGTTTAAAAAGTCGCTTTGTGAATTTGGGGGAAAAATAAAAGTAGGACGGGTTGGCATGGGGATGTAGATAAAGTGACAGGTGGGTTAAGGGTGCGGGCTAGCGGTAGGGTGTAGGTTTTGGGGGTGGGGTTAATCTTAAATGGTGAATAGGTGTAGAAAAAGTTGATTCTAAAAATAGAAGTAAAATGTGAGCTTCCAAATATATCAGGCGGCTAAGGGCAGATTAAATTGTAGTTATCAGATATGGTTTCAGTGTGTTTAAGGAATAAAGTAGTGAGAGCATTGAATAATATAAGATTAAATTTAAATTTAAAAAAAGCTAGGGAATAGTTAATAAAGAATTTATTTATTTATTTTTAATTTAAAACCAAATTAAGGGTTAGATGAATAATTTGGAGGGACATTAAATGGCCAAAGAGATAAGGGGGGGGGAAATAATGGGGGGGGGGAAATAATGGGGAGGGGGGAAATAAATTAATGGGAAAAGGGTTAGTGAAATTTAAAGGTCAAGTCTGTTCTACTTAGGTATATTGAAATTTAGGAGAGGGGAACAATGTAAGGGATAAGGAAAGATTGTTAGAAACAATTTGTTTCGATTTCTAGTAATAGGGGTGGAGTTGGGTTGGTTCAATCAAAAATTTGAGTGCAGTGTCAATTTTATAATCTGTGGTTTAAATGGTGAGTGAGTCGTAACAGGGTAACAATTAACAGTTACAGTTTAAATTTAATTAGATATATAAGGGAAACTTGCAAGGGGTTTCCAAGTAGTATGAACATATGATTTGGGGGGGGGGTGAAATTGGTCAAAGATAAGATAAGTTGAACAAAGAGAGAAAGGGCCGATAGAAAGTGGCTCGCGAGTATTTAGAGGGATTAGGATTATTCAAGAATAGGCCAAAATAAGTAGTTATGTAACTAGCTCGAATCAATCAAAATAGTTAAAAAGATTACACAAAGGGGGTTATGGAGGCTATTAAGGAGGTAGAGCAGAAGTGCTAGTAACAGTTTATATAATATAAGTGTTATGGGCCAGGGTTAGATTGAAAAATTAAGCAGACCTGCGTTTTGAAGCTAGTGAGTTAGAGAGCTGATGAGGATTATAGGGGGGTATTAATGGACCCAATTGGAGGGGAATTCAAATGTCGTAGTTAAAATGATAACAAAAAGAAGTTACAGAGGAATATGTTGCAAATAGGAAGATTCTAAATATAAGGACGATATAGTGGAAGTGTAGGGGATAATAAGGGGGGGGGGAAGAGAGGCCAAGAATGAGTTTGTAGGTGGGATTACGGATAGGAGGAACAATGAGATAAATATAAGGGGTTAGGAGTGGAGCTGAAGCAAAAGGATAAAAAGGAGCTATATTGCAGGAGAGGTATATAAGTCTAGATATTAGGTATGTTAATGATCGGTGGAAAGTTGGAGGAGTAATGTTAGTTCAATCTACTGATAGTTTTCCGGGTAAATGTGGTTATTAGGTGTAATGGTGATGAAGAATTTATTGGGAGGGTTAATTAGTGAGAATAGGGGTGTTAAGAATGGAGGTTACAAGGTTCCCCTGGGATATAGTTTAGAGATTTGTCAGATGTTAAAGAATGGGGGGAGTTATTGGGGGAGCCTTGGCTTAAGGAAAGGAAAATAAACACTAGTTTATTACTGACAACCTTGCATTGAACAATTGAAATTTGAAATAAATTTGGACAATCGTCGCATATTTATCAATCTTTTTTCTTCTATCTCTACTATTGCTCTATCTCGTATATTGAGCTTATCCTTTTCACAATAGGTTCCATCTACTAAAAGTTTTCACTTTGGTTTATTTTGATCCTACTTAAAGCTCCTACCAAGTTGAGCTTATTTCTCCTATTTTGTGAAATGTTCAGCAAGGAATTCCTTCCACTCTCAGCAAAAAACATTCCGATCCCTTCAAATGAAGCCTACATTCGCAAACTCATACAATCCATGAAAAAGTTCATTACAAACGTAAGATGGAGAGCCTTCCATCATGACCTAAACTCAAAAAATAAAAACCGGAAAAATGACGGAAATACCATTTCTTCTCCAGAACTCAAAGGATTTACACTCCCCATGAACTCCTCCAGGGAAATAAAAAGATTGGGACGTCTAACTGCATCCAGGTACGGCCTAAAAACATCTCCTTTCCCCAAGCAAAATGATCTTCTCAATAACTTTGAAAATGATCTATTCAACTTAATTAGACACATAAAATTCAAAAAGCACAATAAACATCATAACCCGTTCATCAAAAAAATTAACAATTTCACTAACAAGATCAAAAAGCTCCCTGATATTATAGTCCCAGCAGATAAAACTAAAAACTACTACAAATTGAAATATTCTGATTACAAAGATTTAATCTACAAAGAATTGAACAAATCATATAAAACCTCTTCTGACAACATTTTAAATAGCATTAACAATGAAGCTAAATCCTTGTTAACTTCTTTTAACATCCTGAATTACGCTGAAATCTTCACTCCTGCTACACCCAGATGTACTTTAAAAGACCACAAAATAAATTTTCATGAAAACCCCTCCATTAGACTAATATGCCCTTCCAAATCGGACATAGGCATTATAAGCAAAAATATCCTAGATAGAATCATTCCTACATTAAAAGCTAAAATTACATACTCCCTTTGGCAATCATCTGGAGAGGTTTCCAAATGGTTCTTAAACCTTAAAGATAAATCTAATTCTAACTTGAACTTCATCACTTTCGACATTGACAATTATTATCAGTCTATCTCTCCTATCCTACTAAACAAAGCTCTTATTTTCGCTAAGAATAATTCAGATATCACAGACTCTGAAAAAAATCTAATAATTTTAGCCAGGAGATCCCTTTTAGAATTTGACAATAAATTTTGGATTAGGAAAGATAGCCCCAACAACTTTGATATCACCATGGGAGCTTCAGACTCTGCCCAAGTTACTGACCTAGTAGGATTATATTTATTGAGACAATTAAAGCTTGAATTCGGACACTTACACGGTGGACTCTACAGAGACGATGCGCTCTTTATCTCTAGAGAGAGACCCAGACAATACAACAACACCAAAAAAAACCTACACAAGTTCTTTAAAAACTTCGGATTAACCATAACCATAGAACCCGAGAAAAGAATATCTAATTTCCTTGACCTAACACTAGACCTTAACTCCGAATCATTTAGCCCTTACCACAAACCTAATCTAACCTTATTTTACGTACATAAGCACTCTAACCACCCTAAATCCATCATTAACTCAATAGTCCCTTCAATCTCAAATAGAATTTCGAGACTTTCAGCTAATAAACCTATCTTCGATCAAAATTCTAGTTTCTATAATAACGCACTTCTTAACTCGGGATACACTGATAAAATTAAATATGAAAATAATCCCCCCCTCCAGGGGAATAAACCTTTAAATGTCGTTACCTACAAAATGGCTACACAAGATAGACAAAGAACTAGCACCACGATACCCAAGAAACCTAAGAAATATGCAAATGGACATACTAAAACTATTAATATAGTTAAAACAGCTAACCCCCAAGAACACAGTGAAAATAAAAATAAAAAAACTAGAAGAAAAGATAACATTTGGTTTAATCCACCCTATAATTGCAATGTAAAAACTAACATAGCTAGGGAATTTTTCAAAATTTTAGATAACTCGTTCAAGCACCCACATAAATACAGCACTATTTTAAACAAGAACTCTATTAAAATTTCTTACTCCACAATGCCCAATATAGCACAAACCATCATCACATCTAACAACAAAAAAATTAAATCTGCCCAACAAACAGCACCCACCATACACCCCACTAATAACTGTAACTGCCAAAAATCCAGAGAATGCCCATTAAACGGTGATTGCATACAAAGTAACGTCATATATTCCTGTACTGTTAAACAATACACCACTACACAGATTAATACCAATATGCAAAATAATGCCAACACACAATCTCCCACTTTTCCCCTCAACAATCCCCATCAACAACCCCCTCCACTAAATAATACTCTCCACACTGACCAACAGCTACCACCAACTAATAATGGATCCGATCTCATTCCCCAAGACACCCTACCGTCCCCAACTAATAACCCTAACTTAAACGTTGACTTGAATCCGAGCATACAAACCGTAAGCACCCCTAATAATATAAACAACTCAAATAATACAACAATAACCCCCCATAAAATTCATACCTATATTGGTGCCAGTGCTTTCCCCATAAAGACTCGAATCTCTAACCATATCTACTCTTTTAAACACAATAGTAATGGTACCACTAGCACCTCTCTTTCCAACCTAATAAAAAACTTTCACATCAAAAATACCCCCTACTCCCTAAGTTGGTCTATATTAAAAAAGTCAAACTCATATACTCCTGGTTCTGCATTCTGCCAACTATGTACCTTGGAAACTTATATGATAGCTACAGCACACAAGAACTTAAATGTCATTAACTCCAAAAATGAACTTATTTCAAATTGCAGACACAAACGAAAATTTAAATACATTAATCTCATCACTCCCTCTGACACTCCTCCTCCCAACCAATAACTCCCCCCATTCTTTAACATCTGACAAATCTCTAAACTATATCCCAGGGGAACCTTGTAACCTCCATTCTTAACACCCCTATTCTCACTAATTAACCCTCCCAATAAATTCTTCATCACCATTACACCTAATAACCACATTTACCCGGAAAACTATCAGTAGATTGAACTAACATTACTCCTCCAACTTTCCACCGATCATTAACATACCTAATATCTAGACTTATATACCTCTCCTGCAATATAGCTCCTTTTTATCCTTTTGCTTCAGCTCCACTCCTAACCCCTTATATTTATCTCATTGTTCCTCCTATCCGTAATCCCACCTACAAACTCATTCTTGGCCTCTCTTCCCCCCCCCTTATTATCCCCTACACTTCCACTATATCGTCCTTATATTTAGAATCTTCCTATTTGCAACATATTCCTCTGTAACTTCTTTTTGTTATCATTTTAACTACGACATTTGAATTCCCCTCCAATTGGGTCCATTAATACCCCCCTATAATCCTCATCAGCTCTCTAACTCACTAGCTTCAAAACGCAGGTCTGCTTAATTTTTCAATCTAACCCTGGCCCATAACACTTATATTATATAAACTGTTACTAGCACTTCTGCTCTACCTCCTTAATAGCCTCCATAACCCCCTTTGTGTAATCTTTTTAACTATTTTGATTGATTCGAGCTAGTTACATAACTACTTATTTTGGCCTATTCTTGAATAATCCTAATCCCTCTAAATACTCGCGAGCCACTTTCTATCGGCCCTTTCTCTCTTTGTTCAACTTATCTTATCTTTGACCAATTTCACCCCCCCCCCCAAATCATATGTTCATACTACTTGGAAACCCCTTGCAAGTTTCCCTTATATATCTAATTAAATTTAAACTGTAACTGTTAATTGTTACCCTGTTACGACTCACTCACCATTTAAACCACAGATTATAAAATTGACACTGCACTCAAATTTTTGATTGAACCAACCCAACTCCACCCCTATTACTAGAAATCGAAACAAATTGTTTCTAACAATCTTTCCTTATCCCTTACATTGTTCCCCTCTCCTAAATTTCAATATACCTAAGTAGAACAGACTTGACCTTTAAATTTCACTAACCCTTTTCCCATTAATTTATTTCCCCCCTCCCCATTATTTCCCCCCCCCCATTATTTCCCCCCCCCCTTATCTCTTTGGCCATTTAATGTCCCTCCAAATTATTCATCTAACCCTTAATTTGGTTTTAAATTAAAAATAAATAAATAAATTCTTTATTAACTATTCCCTAGTTTTTTTAAATTTAAATTTAATCTTATATTATTCAATGCTCTCACTACTTTATTCCTTAAACACACTGAAACCATATCTGATAACTACAATTTAATCTGCCCTTAGCCGCCTGATATATTTGGAAGCTCACATTTTACTTCTATTTTTAGAATCAACTTTTTCTACACCTATTCACCATTTAAGATTAACCCCACCCCCAAAACCTACACCCTACCGCTAGCCCGCACCCTTAACCCACCTGTCACTTTATCTACATCCCCATGCCAACCCGTCCTACTTTTATTTTTCCCCCAAATTCACAAAGCGACTTTTTAAACTACCCCGCACCTCCTACCCCCCCCCCATCCTGACCCCAAATCTGAAACTTTCATCAACTTTGGTTTTTCTCATTCTGAGTTAATCCTTGTATGAGATCCTACCGTTTTTTCTAGGCCCGGAAGAAAATCAAAAAATGGCCTGTTTTCCTCTTCAAAGCCTCTTTTAAGTACATCTGGACTTATCTACTTTTGAGCACCTTTTCCAACCTGCTCCCATGCAAAGTGTTTTTATTCACTTTCTACAATTTCACCGAACCTTTTCAACGGAAACTTACCACCCGGACAATTGTATTTCTTTTTCACGAAATTTTCTTTTCATTCAGTACGTTTTTTGACAAAAATTATTTTAATAATTTTTAAAAATAATTCTCATATTTTTCAAATATTTGAACTTTGGTTTTTTCGAAAGCCAACTTATCCATCTGTATTTCTCCTCTGATGATAAGATTTCGATCTTTGAAAAGCCTTGGCTTAAGGAAAGGAAAATAAACACTAGTTTATTACTGACAACCTTGCATTGAACAATTGAAATTTGAAATAAATTTGGACAATCGTCGCATATTTATCAATCTTTTTTCTTCTATCTCTATATATATATATATATATTTACACACACACACACACATATATATATATATATATATATATATATATTTACACACACACACACACACATATATATATATATATATATATACATATATATATATATTTACACACACACATATATATATATATATATATATATATATATATATATATACATATATATATATATATATGTACTTTTCATTTAAAATATATTTCTTAATGATTTCAATCTCCAAAATGCATATATATATATATATATATATATATATATATATATATATATATATATTTACACACACACACACACATATATATATATATATATATATATATATATTTACACACACACACACACACATATATATATATATATATATATATATACATATATATATATATATATATTTACACACACACATATATATATATATATATATATATATATATATATATATATACATATATATATATATATATATATATATATATATGTATATGTATATATTTACACACATATCCATTTTGGATAGTGAAATTATTTCTAAATACATTTTAAATAAACATCGATAAATAAGTGTAGGTATTATAGTGATTATTTTAATTTAAATTTCATATATTATATATATATTTATTATATATTATATATTACAAACTTTGCAGAAAAAATGTGTAAATCATTTGTATTATTTACATTGTTCGGTCTATTGTTCTAATCTGAGATGTTATTCTCGTTTCGGCCGATGTAAGCTTCTTCTTCAGTTGCGCCTTTTCTAACTCGTTTTCGGTATGCTAAACTCGGGAATCTGCACATAATTTTGAACGGAACGCTTTATTAAATCGACGGGGTTAGCTTGATCCTTTTCCGTCAGGCATGACCGAGTAGTAGACTTAAGTTATTTGGAATTTTATTCTCAGTATACCCTGTATGGAGAATTGAACTTTTAAAGAAAACTTTACCTTAAAATGCATAATTGCTTAGCACTTTTATATGTTCCTCAGCGGATAGAAGATTACATCAGTGGAAATGTTGTGAGAATACAATATATTAATTCACATCTTAAAATTTCCGAAACATAATGTTAAACATTTGTCTTTAACTCGTTTTCTTTCGAACGATTCTGCTTGGTTTTCTGGTCAGGTTTTTATATCAGGAATTGACAAAGTTCATGCTAGACGCCGACTGATATTATGCAAATATATAAACAGTAACACAATCTGATTTTAAAAGATGGCGTGAAAGAAATACTTTAAAATAAGAATAAATAAAATACGTTAAAATAATATTAATAGTTCTGAAAGCAAATATGTCTATAAAACAGCAACTATTAAAATACAGGTCGATATAAACGATAGGTCTTATAATGAAATTCCGGCCCAGATTTTCAACGTAGGCGAAAAGAAGCAATCAAGTCTGTTTTTCTTCTTTTAAGAGACAGGTATCTAGTGAAATAGATGAATAAAAATGATCAGTTCATAAAAAACCCCGAAATATCCAAGGAATAAAAGGCGTTTTTAATACTCATAGAAAGTTATAATTTCATGCGATTTATTTCTTTGCAAAATAAACAGAATAAAATAAGTGACAAATGAAATACAAACAAAAACATAAGTTCCACCAAACTGGCAAGAATCGTAAAAGAACGCACTCATAAAGGTAAAAAGTAAAAACGTGATACATTCGAAAACTTCTTTGAGGTATTTTAATCTTCTAAAGTTGATTTTCCCCGTTCGAAATAATGCTATACTTTTTTGTTTACTTCATATCGATTGCTCACGATAATACAAGGAAGTGAGAAGTTTACGAAAAAACAAAAGATGCTATCGAAGTAAACACCATTTCAAATTGTGAAATAAAAAGGAATGATATATATATATATATATATATACATATATATATGGGTGTGCGTATGTATGTATGTATCATTGTATATATACGAGAATAAGACTCGACCAACGACCAGTAAAATTAATTTCTCGAAAGAACATATTTACACCAATTATATATTCAAACATATAATGCTACAACACCTAATGTCAAGAAGAAGCAACAAAAAATATTATATCTTACTAATCACACATTCAAATGCAGTGGATGCCGGAGTAGGTTTATTTCAAGCGGTCGCATGGGCTCAAACGCAGTTCGTAGATTCAACATAGAATTACGAAGCATACGCTCAGATCAACACAGCCAGGAACAATCCTCTTATATAGTTATTTAAATAAGGATACACTTACAGAGGAAGCGAGGTAAACAGTGATGAAGTTAACACTGTTTTACGCGCGTGTAGAACTTTGATTTGTTGCAGGGTGACGGCAATATTGTAATTTCAAACAGGGCTCTACTGTTCAGATTATAAATCTTAAAGGTGCATTTACTATAAATATTTTAATTAAATAGTTAAGTTTTTTGATACTCACAGACAACGTCGTTTCGGGCTTCCACCCTCATATAATATATATATATATATATATATATATATATATATATATATATATATATATATATGATAGAATAGCCAAATTAAAAATATAATGCAACTGAACATTATATCAGGAATCCTTGTTCTAACTTTTATTAACATATATTATATGATTCTCGAAAATATCACCTATGTATTGTTGAAGCTTTAGTAGCACAAACAATAAGGCGAAATAAGAGAATCCTGTATAACTCGTGTTTATGACCATGGATCAAATTAAATGCAAATCCTATGTATATATAGTTGTTTTCCTATTGATGACTAATACATATTCTAAAATCTTACGAAATCGAAGCTATCTGAACTTTTACGAACGACTTCCACATTTCCTTGCCGCATTTAATAAAGCGAAATAAACTAAATATAACCAATATTACACACGTTTACGCCTAGAAGTTGTGTATCAACTTTTGTAATAATGTGTTTATTAGTTTATGAGCGAATCTTTTTAATAGAAATTCATAAAGATATGCAGATACTTAACTTTATATATATATATATATATATATATATATATATATATATATATATATATATATATATACTACCTATACCTATATGGAAGTAGTGCGCATGCGTGTAGGCTTCAAGTTGTTATATGTTGATTGATGTTCATTACCTCACAATATTTAGATTCATTTTAATTAAAAAACATACAACAATGTGTATGATATGCTAATGTGTTTTTTCTGTTGTTGTTGATGTTTTCTATTTTGTCACACACACGACAGCTGAATAATCATGTTATCAATCCATTTTCAAAATGCAAACCTTATTAATATATATTAGTAAGAATAAACATTCTCTTGTGTGATATTCAATGATGAATATAAACGTGCGTTCCTCGTGAAGAAGATGGAAATCACATCAACCAAAAGTTATATATCCGAAGTATATTCATTTCTGAATACTGCCGTACGGATTTCATACACAAAACATAAAGGTGTAATTAATCTTAAATTTAGTAGTGTTAACTATTCAGCACATAACTTACCTATAATTGAACATGCATTATAAAATCTACTTTTAAATCCAAATGAACAAGATACATTCTAGCAAGAAAATTGAAAAACAGTGCAGACCTATTTTAAACAAATGTAAAACCAGTATGCGTTTCTGAATATATCAACAATATTGTCTTATTACATAATTAGTTAAGAAACGTCATGAATAATTTCCATTTCCAATACTGAATAAATGAAAATCTATATATTAAAACAGATTTTCTTAAATAAGCATAACAATACCGGACGGAACTATAAAACAAAAGAAAGCCCTTTTGTTGTCTGGAATTAATTTGTATCTCATTTATTTAACACCATATATATACATATATATATATTTATATATATATATATATATATATATATATATATATATATATATAGAGAGAGAGAGAGAGAGAGAGAGAGAGATAGTTATAAATTTTTTTTTGGCAATTAAGCTACACAGATGCTTCCGCTTCTTACCCCCTTAAGTAATCGTCAGATTAACATGAATAGAATTTGTGTTGCCGGGTGTTGTTATATATACACGTAGTGTTTAGTCTAGCTTGTTAACCAATCAGATGTTTTATTATTCTTTTAGTCAATTGTTGGCCTTCTCACAAACATAGGTTAGATTGTTTTCCTACCTATTTCCTATTGTATTGTTTAGTTTTCTATAGGGTGGGCCATCCCTGTTTGTTTGTTGTTTCGAAATTACGTGTTTGCTTGTATTTATTTTAGATTTTGTGTTTATTTATTTGTTTGTTCTTTTATTTAAATATTTATTTATGATGTTTTGTTTACTTAAGGTGCATTTTATTCCGTATAAGCAGTTGTTTGTACTTCACTTCTCCAGTTTCATAGGTTTTGGAACTATTTAAAGTTTAGGATTTAACATTTCTCATTAAGACATAATCTTCACGGGTCGTCTAAATCTCTACATGTCGTCTTTTCCCATTCGATTATTGGTGAAAGTCCGCTATCTTTGAGGTTTCAATAATGGTTTGCTAGTGCTGTTTTAATCCGCGTTCTTTGGTTTTAAATGTGCTGTTGTGGTCATAATATCTGGGTGTACAAAATATGGAGGTCCTACCCACGTAGTACTTCTTGTTGTTCCGTCTTTCATTGGCAAATATTGTGGATTGGTAAACAATACTTTTGGTTAGACATTTATTTTGTAGTGGATCAAGTGCACGAGTTATGCATTTAAAGCTTTTCTCTTCATTACTAGTTTTTTTCTTTTCCTTTCTATTTGGGTGATTGCTATTAGGGTTTTGGATATTACAATTTGTATTGCTTATTTTGGTGTTCTTAGTGGTATGTTTGCTATATTGGTCACTTTATTAGCGCCATATTTATTTTTTTATCTCTACTGTTTAGTATTTTGTTTTTGTTTTCTCATTTCTAGGGTTTTGCAGCAGCTCTAGGAGAGTTTCAGGTTACTTCCATTGAATATTTCATGCAGGGGATGTCTTACGAGGAATTGTTTTTCAATGAGATTTAGGAATTTCTTGCCCAGTCTTGTTTTTAGCATCTGATTATAGGCGCTGAATACCAGATTATGATTCTTTTTATATTATTTTTAATCTTATGATAATTATTGGTGCCCTGTTTTCTATATTTTATTTCGATATAATAGTACCCACTAGTTTTAGAGTTGCATGTATATGTTGCTTGATTTTTTAAATACATTTACGTTCCTATAGTTATTAATAAGTCTATTTTCGATAGAATTAGGAATATGTTTGATGAGTGTTGGGGGTGGTTTGACTTTGGGTTTACGTATATTGGATTAGCGTTATCTTTAAAATATGGCTCGTAATTATATTCATTTAAGTTTAAGGTGACATGTAAAACGTGAATTAGTTTTATGTTAGCCAGTACTTCAAACCGTAGGCCTATTTTGTTCATTTCCATATGTATAATTTTCTTGAAGTGCTCTCCGCTGACATTGTTGTAAACTCTTATTATAGCTAATCCATAATCTTTATATAGGCCGCTATCTGTATTATCAAATATATGTGTGACTGTATATAAAATAAATATCCCACAAGAGCTGATTCCCTCGCAGAGACATAGAAACACATGGCCCAATTGAAGGAGTTTTAAATGTTTGTTTTCATCCATTGGTCATTGTTATATATGAAAACTGATCTTCTACATATTTACATGATGTGTTTTTCATTCTTGGATATATCAGTGTACATCTCGGCAAACTCTAGGGCGATGTTGAAGAGTTCTTTGGATGTTGATGGATAAAAATCCACTGTGGCAAATTGTAGGGAGGTACATTTATTGTTATTTTCGATATTAATAACACAACTGTTTAGAAGCACATGTTTAAATTAGGAGACACATTATTTCGAGACAACAATGAAACAGGGATAGCGCACCCTATAAATAAACAGAACAATATAATAGGAAATAGGACGTAAAATCAACCGAACCGTTCTTTGTGAGTAACCTGACAGTTGGCTAAGAGTATATCAAAGGATCGTATTTGTTTAATTGCTAGACTAAACACTACGTGTATATATAAATTGACCCGGCTAAATAAACTCTATGTATTTTAGCCTCCCGATTCCAGAAGGAGATGAAACGCGCCCGCCTCTGCGTAGCTTAATGGTCATAAATATATTTTCATAACTTACTACCTAGCCTTACTCACGTATTAAGCACTGTTGAAGTAAATAGTAAAAATTGATACATAAAATGTTATATTTCCTTATAACATTTTATGTGGATACATAAAATATATATATATATATATATATATATATATATATATATGTGTGTGTGTGTGGGTATGATTACAGATAATAATTACACCCACTAATTCAATGTCAGTTTTGTAGCAAAGAAACATCTAACGAGTGATTTAAGAAAAGTTCAAAAATACTTGAGGAAATTCAAGTAATAACACAGAATTTCCGTCATCAGTATCCGTAGCAAAATGAGAACCGCACATAAACAAAACCTCATTTTAAACGTATTTAAATGTCAAGGAAAAAACACCAAAGGGTAATGAGGTAATGGGTGTACACCAATCAAAACGATTTTGAATCACAGGAAAGAAATATTTGAATTTACAGCAACACTTGTTTGCACATTAAATGACATAAACAAACCGAATAGATACATTTTTGTTATCCAATGGGGGTGTGAAAACTGGGCGATTCTCTATTTTATTAATAACTACCGGAAGCCTTCGCCAGGCGTTGCACTTTCGTACTATGTATTGCATAACGTTGAATGCAAAAACCCGGCCTATTGTCATCCCTTTCCCCTCCTACCGTGTTAGCAAGTGTTTAACATAAAAAAGAAAACAAATGTGTTTCAGTAGAATGGGATCGAACGAATATCCTGTATGTGTTAGATCTAACGTCTTAACCACTGTACGACGGGTGAGGAGCAGAATATTAATGTGAAAATACGTTAGTTAAACGAAGCCTGTTCGCTATAAAATGAAAGCAATGTTTTTAGATTTCAGCAGAAATTTTATAATTATTTTTTAATAAACACCGGCTCTGTCTGTGATAAGGGGCCTTTTGAAAATTAAAGAGGCCTGCAGAACCCCATTAAAATCACCCCCCCTATTATCTCTGTATAGAAATTCCATTTTCTTTGGCTGAAAAGAAAAATGGAAAATGAGCACCACTGAAACACACAAATATAATTAATGTAGCCTGCAGAGCATTAAAAATTGTACTCGGAGGAGGGGGGGGCAATAAAATGACAAGTATATGCTTATTTTTAATAATGAAGACTATTCTCTATTTTTAAATGACTGCGATTGAGTCGCGTGAACCAAATGCATGGAGGTGGCCGTTAGCAAATGTACGGACCACCAATCATATGTGTTAGGAGGGGGACACAACAAGTAAAAATGTTATTTCTTAAAACATTACATTCAGCCGATTCTCTTAAATTTTATTTGCTTGCTATTTATTGTTTAATTTGAGTCGCGTAAACCAAATCCTTGATTGTGCTTGATAGCAGTACCTGGCGGCGACAAAACTGCTGCCTTTATATTAAATACATTTTCTTCTTTTTTTCACATGAACTAATTGACATTAATTTAGACTTAGATTTACCCGTGAGGCGGTGGCAAGTGCCATGTTGTCGATTGTGCTCAACACTCGATGGGAACAATATTTCAGTTTAACACTTACTACAATAACTTTTAGTAGTGTTTACTGACCAACACATCAGATTTGTTTTGCCTTTCAAGCTCCATACGATAATAGAATTTAGTTGACTTAAATAGTAATTAATGCCCTTCTTCATTTTCTCAATTGATACACATCAGAAACATTATATTACATACACTAACATATCCTTTGGACTTTTAACAAAATACATGGTTCAGATCAAAAGTTGTTTAATGTCTTGCAAATCAGACGTGACTAATCTGCCACATTTTCAATCACTTAATAATTAAATTCAGTTATAATTAAATACAATATAATTGTTTTTTTTTCTTTTACTATAACTGCAAGAAATATTTTCAGCATACTTGACTAGAATAGAATTTACTTTCCATATACGTGGCCCACTTTCTTTATTTTTTTATTTTTTTCCAGTTATTCATTGTCACGCTCTCATCAATCATCTTTTCGATCACAATTACTTCCAGACAGAAAACAAGAGAAACATGCCTCAAAAAAATATTCTATTGGTCGTACTACAAGACCAACTGCCCTGAGAAAGAGAAGTCTACAAACGGAAATTCATGATCAGTCTCAAGAAGAGCGTTTGTAGAATTCCTTCCACGAAACTGAAAGTCAACCTTCGGAGTTACAGTAACTTGCCTCAGAGACATCTGAGGTGGAACAGGCGAGGCATACTGAGACAAACCAACATTTATATACTATGGCACAACACAGACATGCCAGATTTGAAGCCATGGAGGTGCATAACTGAGTTAGTACGGTTCCTCAAGCAAGTTTCTGGTTGCATGAAGGCCGCAATTATGATGTTGCGCGTAATTATCACCTACGCAGAGACATTTAAATAGGCACAATGAACAATGGAAAAACGTGTACGAAATGTAACACTAAAAAAATGATTATAGAGTCAGCAGGTATGTGCTGTTCTGGTGGCAAAGTTATTCTTCAAAGTTACACTTCACATTATTCAATACATTTCCTGAACAACATTCGGAGTTATAACCAGTGCTCCAGTATGACAAGCTTTGGCGCTGAACAATACATGAAAAGGGCTATATGCCTAAATTTTAAGTTTGTGAACAGATTTGTCATAGAGTTGGTTCCTTGCTTCCCATCAAAGGGGAATTTCCACACTTTCTAAAAATATATTTTCTGGGTGATGAACAGCAAGAAGCGGCGATTAGATATAACTCTTTCTCAAACACTAAATTAGATATTGTTCTTGCATTGCAAAGCATGCTTCACAGAGAAAATGTATATATCCAACAATTTAAGATGGCGATGGAGCATAATGGAGGTGATGACTTTAAAGTTGTTATAAATGCTGACAAAACTTCCACAGGAGAACATGAACGACGTTTCAATGCTCCCGAGGCACGTGAAGTTGCTGTTGTGATTGTGGGTCAGGAGTTCCATCATCGGGACATCATTTTGCATTTTCGAAACAAAGAACTTCAGCGTATCTCTGAAACTAATAGGGCATATGATGCTTTACCGTACCCGATCATTCATTGGACAGGCTAAGAAGGGTATCATTTCACTGTCTGGAAAACACATCCTCACACCACTCAGTTAGTAGTAGGGAAAAAGATTTCTTGTAATGATTTGTATGCATATAAGAACATGGTCCGTGACGGAAGTTTTAACATGCTGCTTAAATGTTGGAAGCTATTCCCACATTACATAGTTGGTATGTATGCAAAAATAGAGCATGCGAGGCTTACTTACATTAAGACGCATCAAAGGAAGTTAAGAGTTGCTGATTACATTCACTTGAGGTACTCACTAAGTATTGATGGCAATACCGAAAATGTTGGCCATCTAACAATCCTACCAGCAACATTTACTGGGGGACCTCGCTATATGCATGAACGCACACAAGATACGATGGTGCATGTGAGAAAATATGGAACTGCGGATTTTTTTATAACTTTTACCTGCAATCTGAAGTGGCCTGAGATTTTGAAAGAACTCCTTCCGAATCAACAACCACATGATCGTCATGCCCTCATAGCAAGAGTGTTCCATCTAAAGCTAGGTATTCTTATCCAACTCCTAACGAAAGGAAACATTTTCGGAGTGGTCACAGCATACATGTACACTGCTAAGGTCCAGAAAAGAGGATTGCCACATGCTCATTGTCTGGCTTGGCTTCAACAAAAATTGAGATCCTCTGATATAGATTCAGTTATCAGTGCGGAAATTCCTGTCCAGTGGAAGATCCGGTTCTACATGATATCATTAGGCACCATATGATTCATTGACCATTTGGAAACCTAAATAGATGTTCACTCTGTCTTAAAGATGGACACTGCAACAAGAGATATCCCAGACACTTATTGCGTGAAACCCCATCGGATACAAATGGCTACCCACAATATCGACGACTATCTCCTTTAGCTGGAGGTTTTGTAGACACCCGATGGGTTGTACCACATAATAAACTAATTTGTAATATGTTTGATGAACATATCAATGTTGACTATTGAAACAGCGTGAAATCAATAAAATACATATGTAAATATGTAAATAAAAGTAGTGATCAAGCTATCTTCACAATTGAAAGTAATGCTTACGATGAAGTTAAGAGATACGAAACGGGACGTTACATATCAACCAATGAAGCCATTTGGAGAATACTTAACTTTCACATACATGCCCCCTTATTTATTCACCTATCAGTTCATCAAGAACATGGACAGCGGATATACTTTACTGAAAGTACTGCAGCAGATAGAGTTGAAAATCCACCTTCAACCACTCTAACATCTTTCGTTCAAATTGTGTCAAACAGATTTTCTTGCACGTACACTTTTGTACTCTGAAGTTCAACTTATTTATACTTGGGACACAAAAACTAAGGTCTTCAAGCGACACGTACAGGGTAAGCCGGTTCTAAGCTATCCGTGCGTTAAAAGAACATAGGTGTTGGGCATCCAAATTAATTTGACTTCTTCTGTTTGAGACTGCTTCTACACAATGTTAGAGGTCCATAGAGCTTTAATGACCTAAAAACGATCAATGGTCAAGTTATAACTACATTCAGCGATGCGTCTAGTGTACATGGACTACTTGAAGATGATAACCACTGGGATACTTGTAAAGTCGAACAGAATGAAGGAAGAAAGCGACCACGTGTTTGCGCGTGTTGTCTTACCTGTCGGGATGATCACGGGGAGGGCGGAAATTAGATTAATGGCGGCTGTGGTTTTTTGTACGATTATTGAGCAATGACGTCAGGCCTCACGTGACTGTTTTTCTGACCACCGATTGGCTGATGATGAACACTTGGACAATAAAAGGAGTATGTTCAGAAGATAAAGTGAGTGTGTATCAACTGCATCAGTGTGATTAGACGTCCGACGTGTGTGTGTGTTAATCAACTGCCGTAGTTGCGTAGTTGCGAAACGAATACAAGCTATTTCGGCGAAATGGGGGAAAAAATTGACCTGAAATTAATACCAGAGTTTGATGGATCGAACCCGGTAATTGACTGGGTGGAAAAGGTGGAATTACATTGCCTTTTGTCTGGCGTAAAAAACCTCGAACATGTTGTTCCTCTGCGCTTGTCCGGCGGCGCCTTTGCGGTGTATCAACAGCTCAGCCATGAGGGCAAACAAGACTACGAGAAAATCAAGGTGGCACTGTTCAAGGCGTTTGCGATTGACCCCACCACTGCTTGGGAGCAACTTGAGGCAAGGACCTTACGTCCGGGCGAAACGGTCGACGTGTACTTGGCAGAGCTGACGAAGTTGACAGTGTTGTTTGGTGGACTGCCTGAGCGGGCCTTAGCATGCAAATTCCTAGCGGGACTCCCGACAGGAGCGAAGGAACTACTACGAGCTAGCTCAAGTGCAGATTCGCTGCTCCTTAATGACCTAGTAGATCGGGCCAGGACTGTAATGAAGAATTACTCTGAAATGAGGGAACCGGTAAGTGCTGCTGCTCAGTCCACACTGAATGATAAGAAACCGTATCAAGGACCCGGTCCACGTGGTGGAATCGTATGCTACAGATGCAATGGACAGGGCCACATCGCAAGGAACTGCCGGCAACAAGCAATGGCTGTTCGCTGCTACCGGCGTAGAGAAGCTGGCCATATAGCTCAAGACTGTCCGGGAAACGGAACCGGGGACAAGGTGTCAGCGTCGACCTCTTCCCCACGCAGAAATTAAAGGAGACGCTGCCGATCATCCCGATATATATCAACGAAACACTGTGCTCAGCACTCCTCGATTCCGGGTGCTCCCGCACTATCGTATGTGCAGATCTCTGCCACATTTGGAGAAAGAAGAACGTCAGAGTGACTACCATCAGTGGAGAGACGCGCACATGTTGCGGCGTGGGCAATGTAACTATACGGACGAAAAATGGAAGCTCCGCTAACCTAGAGGCGCTGGTAGTGCTCGGAAAACCCCTGAGTTTTGACCTGCTCCTAGGATATGATGCCATCAGAGCCCTTGGTGGTGTCCATATAACGGTGACAGGGGCGGTACATTTTCAGGAGAAAGCCCCAGTGTGTGCTGCGCTAAGGATCGACCAACCAGACTTCAGCGTCGAATTTGACGAGCAAAAGAGGGGTTGGACTGCCTCATGGAAGTGGTCGAAAAACAGTGAACCAGCCAAACTGCAGAATGGAATAACTGAATACCATGTGCCCGACCACATGAGGCCCGCGAACGAAGAGGAACTTCGCAAATGGACCGAGGATGGCTGGCTGATTCCCTACCCATACAAAAAACTTGGACCTCCTAAGGGTCTGATCCCATTAATGGCGGTCGCTCAGCACAACAAAGCCAAAGTCAGGCCGGTAATGGACTACCGAGAACTGAACTCGCATGTCGATGCGTTTACAGCTGATGCTGACGTGTGTGCTAGCAAACTACGAGAGTGGCGCCAGCTGGGTTCTAATGTGTCCCTGTTGGATCTGAGAAGGGCATATCTGCAGGTCCGAGTTTACGAGACAATGTGGCCGTTTCAGACGGTAGTGTTTGCCGGTAGGAGGTATTGCCTCACAAGACTGGGCTTTGGGCTGAACGTTGCGCCCCAAATAATGAAGACGATTGTCAATGCTGCATTGTCACAGGATAAGACCGTAAAAGAAGGGACATCAGCATACCTTGACGACATATACGTGGATGAAGACATTGTGCCGTCATCACGTGTGAGGGCCAAGCTAGCCGAACTTGGACTGATGTGTAAGGATCCAGAACGCTTGGAGGATGGTGCTCGTGTCTTAGGGTTGAGCGTTCAACAGGAGCGAGGGACCTTGAAGTGGGGGCGCGGAACTGCATTTCCTGAAGTGCCCCATGTCCTTACGAGGCGGGCTATATTTTCCCTGTGTGGAAAACTGGTGGGACACCTACCAGTAGGTGGATGGACTCGGGCCGCGACAGCCATCATGAAGAGGAGGGCGAGTGCAGTTACCAAAGGTTGGGATGACGAAACGGTGGACAATTTGTTGCGGCGCATGTTGAAGGAGACCATCACAAGAGTCGAGCAGGAGGACCCCGCTAAAGGAGATTGGTGCGTCCAGGGAGACAGGCTAAATGTGTGGGTGGATGCGAGCTCCCTCGCGCTCGGGGCGCTATTGGAGATGAACGGGTCCGTGATTGAGAACGCCTGTTGGTTACGACCAATGGATGATGCTGCTCACATCAACCTGGCGGAGTTGGATGCGGTAACAAAAGGAATTAACTTGGCACTCCAGTGGAAAGTCAAAGAATTATGCATACACACAGATTCGCTGTGCGTATACCACTGGATACTTGACACACTAACAGGCAAAGCGAGAGTGCGCACCAAGGCGGCTACCGAAATGCTAATCAGACGAAGGTTGGAGACAATAAGGAAGTTGGTGGAAGAGTACGACCTATCGGTGAATGCGGTGCTTGTCACTTCAACCTGCAATCTTGCCGATAGACTTACCCGTGTGCCCCAGAGATGGTTCGACGCAATGAAGAAAGAAGCCGAACCAGGGTCTTTATGTGCTGCCTCTGTTGAGGAGACGGATAAAATCAAGAAGGTACACCATGACAGTGGACACCCCGGAGTGAGACGGACGTATTATTTCGTACGCTTAACCAACCCGTCAGTGTCCAAAAGCAAAGTAGAAGCAGTGGTCAAGGAATGCCAAATATGCCAGTCAATCGACCCTGCTCCCACCAAATGGCAGAAAGGTCGGCTGGAAGTCGACGAGAATTGGAGCCGACTGGGCATGGACATAACCCATTATGGTGGTCAGCACTTCCTCACACTGATCGATTGCGGACCAACGAGGTTTGCGATCTGGCGATTATTAACAAGACAGGACTCGGCTAGTGTCATCCGTCAATTAGAGTCCATATTTTACGAGCGGGGTCCACCTGAAGAGATTCTCACTGACAACGACACAGCCTTTTGCGGCGGAGAATTCAGGCGTTTCGTAGACGAGTGGGGGATCCGGCTTAGACACAGGTGTGCATATGTACCGAGTGGCAACGGTATAGCGGAGCGGTGCCACCGAAGTGTGAAGATAGCAGCAAGGAAGCAATGTACGATTGCAGAAGCAGTATATAGGTACAATACGACACCGAAGGATGACGCGACTGCTGGAAGTGCACCTGCTAATGCGATACATTGCTATCGAGTGCGTGTTAAGGGCATTGACGCCTGCCTGCCTAATCAGAAGAGGACGCAAGGACGGTACAAGTTGGGGGACACCGTTTGGGTAAGGCCTCCCAGTAACCGATGTACGACCAGTTTCAGAAGAGGACGGATCACCGGCATAATTAGTGAGCAGGCTGTGCTGGTTGATGGTACTCCACGGCATGTGAAGGATGTCCGGCCCGCCCTTGATACAAACCTAATATCGAACAGCGAAAGTGATGAATCATCCAATGATGAAATGTGGATCCGACCTATGCCCCGTTGCCGTGATGACATGGCTGAGACCCTCAGCAGAGATGGCGATAGTTCCAGCGCCACTTCTGAAAGCCCCAATGACGATGGAGCCCAGCTTGATGGAAGGAGTTCTGGCAACGTTAATGGCGACAGATCTGTTACCCCTCCTGAAGGCTCTGATGAAGATGAAGAAGTCCAGCTAATCCTCCTCCGTAGGAGTGCCCGTAACAAACGACCGCGGCCGCAATGCCGCATGTGTGATCTTGGGACCAGAGGGGAGTGTAAAGTCGAACAGAATGAAGGAAGAAAGCGACCACGTGTTTGCGCGTGTTGTCTTACCTGCCGGGATGATCACGGGGAGGGCGGAAATTAGATTAATGGCGGCTGTGGTTTTTTGTACGATTATTGAGCAATGACGTCAGGCCTCACGTGACTGTTTTTCTGACCACCGATTGGCTGATGATGAACACTTGGACAATAAAAGGAGTATGTTCAGAAGATCAAGTGAGTGTGTATCAACTGCATCAGTGTGATTAGACGTCCGACGTGTGTGTGTGTTAATCAACTGCCGTAGTTGCGTAGTTGCGAAACGAATACAATACTACATTACAGGAAGCATCTCTATCTGAATCTGCAGACAATTTGAGACATTTGTTTGCCATCATGTAGACATCATGTGCAGTGTCTCATCGAAAACGACTTTGGGATGCACACAAATGAGCTTTTAGTGAATATTTCCTTCTTAGGAAACGCAATCAACAGCCTGAAGTTGATATAATATTTTCAGACGACTTTTAAGATAAATGCTAAAACACTGACAACGTTGGGGCTTACCTCACCTAATCGATCTAATACACATCCGGTCATTGCTGCATGGACGCGTGAAATTAGCTATCAACCTCATACGCAAGCATCACTTGTTCGAGATGGTATCGCACAACAAAATAATGAGCACATTCATATTTTTCGTACTGTAGTTAATACTGTAAAAGCTCAGTATGGTGGCCTTATATTCCCTGATGCACCCGGAGGTACAGGAAAGATGCTGACCCAATTTGTTAAATAGAAAGAGGATCAGATTCAGCTAAAGTGTTACAGAATTGTTCCTTGATCGTATAGGATGAATGTGCAATGGCACATAAACAAGCGTTCGATGCTCTAGATAAAACATTGCGTGATCTCAACAGACGTGATGTTGTTATGGGTGGCATACCATTTTTTCATGATCAGGTGACTTCCGACAAACACTTACTATTGCTCCATGTGAAAGTCCCGCTTGCATTAAATTGCCATATTTGTGGAAGTACATTAAAACCGTAACGTTAGTTTCAAACATGCGTGTACATCTCAATAGTGACAAAATGGTTGGTTAGTTTGCCTCCCTAATTCTAAAAATAGGTGGTGGCAAGCTTGTAACAACCAGCAATGGCAGGATTGTTATTACTCCAGGTATTGGCTCAATTGTTTCATCACTCACAGAACTGAGTCGCAAAGTTAATCAAAATATAGCCGAAAACTATGTGTATCCTGAATGGCTAACGGAGAAAGCAATTCTAGCTCCTAAAAATGGCATGGTACATGTCATCAATCAACAACTGCTTGATGAAATTCCAGATGATGAACAAACTTTCACTTCTGTGGATTCTACTCTCGATGACGACCAGGCTGTACAATACCTTACAGAATTGTTAGATTCATTAGAATTGCCTGGTATGCCAACACACAAATTAAAGCTGAAAGCTGGATGCCTAATTATGTTACTCCGGAATCTTGATTCTCCAAGGTTATGTAATGGAACGAGGTTGTCTGTTAAACGCATGCAACATCATGTGATAGAAGCTGTAATACTAACTGGTGTGGCAAGGAGCAAACTGACATTCCTTTTCAGAATACCCATTATTCCGTCGGATTGTGCAATTGAATTTAAAAGGTTTAAGTTCCCAGTTTTATTGTGTTCTGACATGACAATAAACAAGTCCCAAGGACAATCATTGGCAGTGGTTGGTCTAAACTTGACTTCACCTTGTTTTAGCCATGGGCAGTTTTATGTAGGATGTTCAAGGGTAGGCTCTCCACAACGTCTATACATATTGGCACCAGAAGGTAAAACATCAAACATTGTGTATCCAAGAGCTTTGTACGAATACATTTTACCACTATAAAGGAAGTATCTGTTGGAACAAACACAACAACGCTAAGTTACAGGTTCATGTTAAATCCTATTTTAATTATTTAAATTACTTCCAGTTAAATGATTTTTTTCTGGATTTATTTATTTAACTTAAAAATTAAAAACAATATGTTATATTTCCCCGGGCAACGCCGGGACACTGGTCCTGCTAGTATATAATAAATTTAAAGTGTTTTCAAAAGTATTAATTAGTATTTATTTCCAATCAAATAAAAACCAAAACTGTCCACATTAAAATATTTATTTTCATTTTATTTAATTATCTCTTACATTTGCAAAGCAGAGCAATGGAAAATTCTAGTTACATTCTTGTAAGGATACTTATTTATAAATAATCATTGCGTAAAATAATTGATATTATAACACGTACAATGAAAGGATTCGCGTTCAAAGTGCATCATCAGTCGGTTCAGCATGCCTCGGGCAAAGATCTTTCCCGCTATTCAGAGAAGAAAGACGCCTCTATGGTTGTCACAGTGATAGTGGATACCTTTTCGATTGAAAATGTGTACGATCGTTGCATCACGGAACTCATGGAGCGATGTCTCTTCTTTCCACATTGACTGATACAATGTTTTGAGTTGGTTTGTCATTGCCTGACTTGTGGACTTCAGGACAGTATGGCCTCTGACCCTGGAGCTTTGCCGTTCTTCATTTGTTTAATTGCGTTCCAAACTTCTTCAGATGACGGGAGGGCGTCAAGATCATTGTTTATAGGTATATCGGCTAGGCAGGCAATGGCCTCCCCGTTGAACGTGGCTGATCAGTTTTGAACGCTTTTAAAATGTTCTGCATATCTCGACAGTATCAGTTTTTTTGTCGGTTATAGGTGTGATGCTGTCCGAACAGTATATGGGGGATGCGCAGCGGTGCTGAGGTCCGTAGACTGCTTTAAACGCGTCATAGAATCTCTTCGTGTCGTATCTATCTGTGTAGCTTTGAATCTCGTCTGCTTTGACACTCAACGACTTGTCCTACATCTGGCGATCTTTGACTCAACTCAATGAACGGATGTTGCTGAACACAGTAATTCCGCCAATTGCTCTTCGATACTTGAGTGTGAGGTGGCTGTGTTTCAGGATATGTGAGACCTAAAATCCCAACCGACTTACTTGTCTTCAAGTTGGCTGACGTTAAGCTTATTCGAGATTTTCCGTCCCTGCTGTCTGCGCCTCGGTCGGAAGAAGAGACTCACCTTTGTGACAACAATCCGGTAGTCGGTCCAAAATCCTGACTTGCACCTAGTCTTGACTGATCTAACATCCTGCCAATCTTTTGCTCTGACGATGACGTAGTCGATGAGGTGCCAGTGCTTGGATCGCGGGTGCATCCATGATGTAATCTTACGGATTGGTACACGAAAAAGAGTATTCGTGATGGAGCGATCGTGGAGTGCGAATGTTTGTAGGGGAAGATTCCCGGTGCTGTTGCATTTACCGATTCCTTGTTTGCCTAGTACTCTTGGTCAGGCTTGGGAGTCGGTGCCCACTACAGCGTTGATGTCTACGAGGATGAACAATTTATCGGAGTAGGGGGTTGTTGCGATCAACGAGTCAAGTAACGCATAGAACTGACCCTTCACGTCGTCTGAATTAATCATTGTTGGTGCGTCGGCGCTGATGATAGTAGTGCTTACTCTGTTTCCGAGTGGAAGCCTCATCTTAATCAGGCGGTCGCTCAATCCTTCGGGGATGATTTCTAGTTTCCGCACGAGGGTATTCTTTATAGCAAAGCCGATACCAGATTCCCGCTGTCATCTTCCTTGCGGCCGCTTCAGTAGAACGTAAACCCGCTGCCTGTCTCGGTCACCTGACCTTTCTCTGCAAGGCGTGCCTCGCTCAATGCAGCTATGTCAATGTTGTACCGGCCAAGTTCTTTAGCTACTACGGCAGTTTGTCTCCCTAGGTGGCAATTTTCATGTTTCCGAGAAGGGTTCTGACATTTCATGTTGCAATAGTTAATGCGTCGGACTTCTAGTTTGTATTTTCTCTTAACTTTCGACCGCTTGAAAGGAATTCCCGCCAGCCGCTGTAAGCTGCCCAGGGTCGTGTGAGAAAGGCTATGTTTAGGGCAACTTTTTAGCCCCGTCCCCGTGCTAGGGGACGAGCAGAGCGATTCTGAAGATAGCTGATCAGTCACTCAGAATGCTGTCGGACTCTACTGTTGTTCTCGATTCAGTGAGGAACGATCACTTGTCCTGAGTTGCTAGTGTGCAGGTTCGTGCTATTTCCCTATCGCCACAAAACCGGTTGTTAAAGACGATGCGATACCGTCGTTGTCGTTTTGATTTGAAATGCGCGGTATTTGGATTATAGTGAAAGAGGCCTGCGTAGAATAAACCTCACTCTGTCGTCCTGGCGTATATAGTCCAGCGGCAATACGAAGTCTAGACGGATGGGGGTACGTAAGGATGCATGAATTGCCAGAAGGAGACAAGTATGCTATTCATCTGTCTTGGGGATTCAGACTCCGTAGTTGTATAGGGTTAACTCCCATAGCATTTCCCTTTCTCTAAAGTTCCACAAAGTAGTGGGGGGTGGATGGTATTACTATGGAGCTCCCCTCAGTAACCTTTCCGCCTTTGGAAAGTTCTTTCAAGAGCACTAGCCCCCACACGGTATAGCTCGACTGAACAACATTGAGTCCACGCAATCTTTTTTACTGCGTCAAGGTTCCATCCCAGATATATATATACCAATAAAAAAAAGAAAAACTATTTCCTTCCTATTCTTTTATCACTTAAATCATAATATATATCTATATCTCGTTATTAGACGTTTTTAATATTTATTTGAATCATTTCTGACGTGTCTCTTCGTCCGAGAGTCAGATGAAAAGGCCTGTAAGAGATGTTATTGCTTTTGTTAATGAAAATTATTTACACCTCCTTGCATTGCTAACTATGTATTCCTCCATTTACACTATTACGATTTATGTAATGTACAAAGAATATATATATATATAAATATATATATATATATATATATATATTTCCTTTTCTTAATTCATTTGGTTTTGGAATTTCGTTTACAATTGATCATTTTCTTTTTGTATTTCTTTTTCCTACGGTTTTTTGGTAACTGTTTTTCTTATTTTCATTACTTAATTTTCTCTTTTAATTACTACTTTTTTTCCTTATATTTTCATTATTTAATTTTTTTTAATTTCTTCCAAATGTCTTTATTATTTTTTTATATTGTATTTTCTTTTATTTCTTCGTTTATCTTTGTGTTCCATAGTTTTCAAAACATTATCAAAGAGAAAAGAAACAATCAGGTAAGAACGAGTTTTTCATACATCATGATTTTCCTATGATTTAAATTAATTTGAACAAATAGACAAACCTTTTTTAGTTGCAGTTTTATAAGTTTTAGTAGCATTATAATACAGATAATGCGGAAATATAGATAAGAAATACAATCAGTACCTGTTAATGTCAATTACGCCATATCACATGTATAACCCTCCCCGCTATACTCTTCTTTCCTATAATTTTATGATACATATAGATATATATATATATATATATATATAGTTAAACATTCGTTTAATACTCTCCAGACAGTCTTTCCATATATGCTAGCCTTTGCATAAATAGAACCTAAATTTCCATTACTGTACGTGATGATGTCTCGCGGCTAATTTCTTATGACGCTTGCTTGCGGAATTTAGGGCGATTCTGTAACCTGGTTCGAACCTTACGGCCGTCTGATGAGAGCAAAATCTGGAAACGCTAGCATATGTAGGTAAAATAATTTAATATTACTCACTTAAAATTGTACATATATATATATATATATATATATATATATATATATATATATATAATTACATTTAAGAAAACGAAAGTTGCACGTATGGTAGACATATTAATATATTTTAATAGTTAAAAAAGCAATAATTATAACATATTTTATTCCATTCTGCTTTAAAACACCATTACTTTGTTGAAATCTCCATGAGAACATTTTTGCCAAAAAAGCAAACTTTCTATGTTACAGATTTTATTTAGATGTGGTTTTATTATTTATATATATTTTTTATTATTCCGAGTACCGTTGTCATATTAAATTCGTTCTACTTTATCTCTGAATTTTTTCACGGACGTCTTCCGAACATGGATATCTTCATGTTGAACTCTAGAATTTGAAAAAAGTTTCTAACTAAACCTTTTTACTTAATCTATTAAAGTAGGCATTACTCGTTTTGTCAACGGCCCAACGGATGTCAAATTTGGCCGGTTGCGCAACGGGTAATAAAATAGTTATCAATTATAAGTGACAGTTATGTTTTGGTTGAAGCTGTAATCATCAGAACAGGCGATACTAAGAAACTATTTAAAATTTGTTTATACTTTTACCCGGGTCACCATATATCAAATAATACAAAAAAGCTTATATTGTGTGCACAGAAGTGTAATTTTGAACTTTTAAAATGACGCAGTCTCTATACACGTTGACAAATAATTTATTGGTATGTCTCGAATAAAAAGTTTCTGTAAATGTTCTTTCGGCAACTCTTAACATAGACATTTCTTCACATATTCAGAGACATGTAATCTTTCAACTCGAGACAAAAAATTAAAAAAACGTCTCTCGTATTGAGAAAGTCCATCACAGTATTTGGCTTTTAGTTGTCGTTTTTTGCACATTTGTCAAGAAATATTTATGCTATTTTCTTCGCTTTCGGGTTCACACCTGTACAAAAGAAAACCCTTGCACACCAAATAGATATTACTGTTTCATTTGTCGTTCTTCAAAACAAAACTAATGTGAATAATGACTTCCAAAATTAAATTTGCACCCAAAGCCCTTGACAATGTTCAACTTGGCCACAAGCCAGTATGCGAGGGACACTCCCGCTAATAATGTACGAATTTGAAACCAAACTTCAAAGAGTGACTATAGCAAATACAACCAGAAATTTTAAACTGTTTCCAAAATTGGCTAATTTTCTGGATAATCGAAATTAATGCCAGTATTCAGTTTTCGACATCCGCCCATTCGTGTTTATTAAGCAGAATAATTGCTAAAAACTTTAATTATTGTTTTCATGGAAATCGGTCTTAACAAGTCATGAAGCCACTTAATGTACGGAGATAACAATGACAAATGATTATCGCAAAGACAAGAAGGCTCAGTTTTATACTTGAAATAATGAAGTCTATATATAGGAGGAAAAGTTAGCAGGAGAGTTCCACAATCCTGCAGTTTTTGGAAAGAAGCTACCGAAATAGGAGACTGTATTAAAATGAGGTATACAACACTGTGAATTGATGGAAACCACTAGACCAACAAGTCATATGATCTGGAACAAAGGAAGCAGGGAATAGATCATGCGATTCTGAGGAGCACATGCTATAATCGTATTTATAGAAAATGCAGGGACGGGCAACATCAGCTGTTTGAGAGAGAGGGTGCAGAGAAGAAGAAAGCGTGTGTCCAATCAAATTCCAGATACGTTCATGCACCTTATCAATAACCCTCAAATGGGACGGAGATTGGTCATCCAAAATATGAAAACAGTACACCATACATGGTCTGATAGTAGAGTTGAAGAAATAGAGAATAACCTCGGATTAGTAAATGAAGGGTGAAAAACCAGTAATACTAGTTTTTCTTGTGTTCGCCCGGAGTCAGACATTCCGCATTCAACTGAAAGTTGGAGTTAATGGAGAATAATAATTTACATGCGCTCATCAGTCAGCATGTATATCCAGGTATGGGGATATGTCCTACAACGCCTCGTATATCCAAGTAGTCATTCATCTTTTACTGGCCAGTCTCCACATCACTTAACTTCGCTGATCTAACGCGAACCAGTGTTTCACCGTGATTATGCCGTATTAGTAGTAAATAATTATTATATTTGTATGTAACTAAGAATTTGATGTGTTGCGCAGGTGTCTCTAAGACTACGCGACTTACGAACCAGTTCGTCTAAAGAAAGTCGACATTGGCAAACTGCGAGTGCCGTTGTTTCTTTTAAGGCACAGATTCGAATCCTGTCTCATTTTTTTTAAAAAGAAAACTTGTTTGTAGTATTTGATTATACCGATTCGTGAATATTAAATAAATCATATAACCCACTAAAACATAAGAATCAACAAAACACGCATCATGATAGCTAATATATGGTCGGAAAGAATTTGCAATACAAACACTTATAAATGAGAGACGCCATAATATGATGAAACGAAACGACCCTAATCAATAAATATTCATTATTTGAATGTTTGACAGCGCCGATATATGCTTGTTTTATTTTCTATCATGGATGTTAGAAAATTATTTCAATGTTCCATTTGGATTTGAAATAGATTCGTTTTGGAATGTTGTATATGAAGTTTAATATCGCAAAATTGCATCGTTGTTGGTCAATTATTATTGTTAGGCACTTGTAAATTCAGGTTGTCATGTAAAGAACGGTAATAAATGCAAATAATTGTCTTTTATAATTTAACCTCTTGCCATATGCCGATTAAGTCGTTCTCAAAATAAAATAGGATTTGATCAGGGAACCGTCAAAAATGTATACTGTAAAATTGTTTTAAAATGTTTAGACATACAGATGACAGGTGAGAATGATTATGAAACACTCAATGTATAAGTCGAGGTAGATTCACACAAAACTGTTCGTGCAGTTGCTGGACTGTTAGGTGTGACTAATCCGACGATTCTGGATCGCCTCAAGTTAGTATAATGATTAATTCCCTTATTTAGTCCTTTATTTCCTACATCCCATGACAAAGGGGGAATAATTGATGTGTTCTGTGTCAGAATCTATCCATCTAACACTTATTATTAGCTAGATTTTACCTTGAAGTGTTATTCTTTAGCTACTTACAAGTGTCTCTATGCCTTGTGAAGAAAGATGTATTTAAACACGTCTCACTGTACCATTCTCAACTCAGGTTGCCTTTTATAAATCTGGCTAATATTACGGTAGTCCTGTATACTCAAGTGGCAATTTTCTTTATTTGATGAAACCAAAATAAAAGAAGGTGGTTTACAACAATATGCAGAAGTAAGCGTTTTCGTCGGATATCCATACACCTCACAACCTTACTTATGTTAATGGTTATATGACGTGCAGGACAGTTTGAAAGAAGGATATATGCTAGTAACTATATGTAAATGATCTCACACACCCACACACACACACACACACACACATATATATATATATATATATATATATATATATATATATAGTTTTAAAAAAAGGAAGATGAAGATAAAAAAATGTACAAAATTACATAAAGTTAGATAAATTAATACTAATTTTATTAGATCGAAAGTTCATAACGCCTTTCAACAGACAATCATAACCGCGGATTTTCCGAATTGGATATTTAAAATACCAATACAGGATTTTTACTTGTAACTCCATGGAAATATACTATAACGAAGTACGAATCCATACGGACCAAGTGAGATATTTTGAACTCTCCACCTTTTATTTGTTAAAAAACTTTCTTCAATTCTACAAACTGTTACTTTTAATATTAACTATCTACACCATAACGTCCCTTTTGTCTTCAAAAATCACTTCGCAATAGTGCTAATTTTTTACTTCTCGGCCTTTTATTTCTTTATCCCCAACCTTTTTTGTTTTTTTTATTCTTCAATGTTTCAAAGTGAAATGGAACTAGGTAATATGTAATTGGTATACATACCATATGACCAGATTTTATCATCTGATGAGAAGAGTGGTATCTTTGAAAAACCATGGTTTAAGGATTAATGTAATTCCTTGCATCTGAACTTTCGATCTAATAAAAATTTGTATTAATTCATGTAACTTTATGTAATTTTGTACAATTTTTTATCTTCATCTTTCTTTCTTTAAAATTGACTTCTCTACTCAACGTACAGAGCTTTATTTTATCGAGATAGATCACTCTACGATATTTCACTTATTGTTAATTCTATTATCATTAGTATATATATATATATATATATATATATATATATATATATACATATATATATATATATATATATATATATATATATATATATATATATATATATATATATATATATATATATATATATAGTAACATTAGTAGCTGGGGTGAGTAGCATTAGAACAACCGTCATCGTGGGTTCAATGCATGTTCCTTTCAGAAGTCGAACACTTTGAAGATGGCTGCCTTTAAATAGATTAAATCTCTCGCTGATATACCGACGATTCACGAAAGGATAAAACGTATGCATATGTAAAAACATATATATATATATATATATATATATATATATATATATATGTATATATATATATATAATACACTATTAAATTCAATCTTTTAAATTGATTTGTTAACGAAACAAACATTTTCTGAGACGAGTTACGTGGCACTAGTAAGTTTCCAGCCAAACGGAGCCAGTATCACGTCGACAGCAAAGGAAGATAACGAACAGAGACAGAGTATAAGGTAGCTAAGTCGTAACCAAAGATAAATTGTTCATGGCACCTTGAAAGACAACAGCGGAGACTCGAGTCTTGCAAGATATATAATTGCTCATTGTTAAGACATTTTAAACGCATGTATGAATCCGAAAGGATAGGCGAAGGATAGAAAAATAGAATGTCTGCTCTTGAGATGGCTTGTCAAAGAAGTGTATACAAATGTGTTCTGGGGTCTATTTATTCACAGGACTTGCAATCCTTGAGGCTAAAAGAGGTGTCGCCATAACTCACCCAAATACACATCTAAAGACGATAATTTATTTCTAAAAAACTGCACTTATTTATTGTTGAAGATCGGAATTTTTTAGTTTTGAAACATCCCAATAACTTGTAACCGTGAAGGTTTATTTAGCTCTCGGAAACATTAGCCATATTCATACAACACTAAAACGGTAGTGGCAATGACATGTACGTATAATCTAAATACTTTATCTTATTGTAGTCCTTCCTTTCCGTTTTTTTGGTTTTTTTTGTTCCTTCCTCTGCTGCTGACTTCGATCTAACATATTCAAAGACGATCATCTAGATATTACCTACTTTAATGTATTTTTCATTTTCTATATAACTATGCAGATTTTGGCTACTGGCTTACTAGTATTATATTAGTTAAAATAGAGTATCCGACATTGGAGGTTAAGCTATCACATATGTCATGCATTATTTGCCTTTTTCTGTAAATAAACATGTGGTCCACTGAGTGATTTCCTCAACAGCCAATCAGAGACACTTAATGTAGGAACACCAGAATAGTTGGGCTACTTTTTATAATCGCTCATACAATTTCGGTTTCTTTGCCTGAACAATTTAGAGCGAATACACCATCCAGACAAAACGTATTTCGTTACTTTTCCCAAATCTGTAACAATATGGTAACTAGCCTAAGTCGCATAGCGCCTTTTAGAAAGATTGGATCTTTGCTGTTTTAATTCAGTTTCAGCACAGCCGACATAAAAGTTTTTCTGCATTCTGTAAAATCCTATTTGCTGTCAGGTGTACCTTCTTTTACACACATCTATAATTATGATAGATAACGTACACTAGTCATACGTTATCATCAAATACAAAGTGTGATTGTTTTCAAATAAACACGTATAGGAGATAGACCGAGTCATGATAATAAAGAATAACCCTAACTCATACCCTAGAACGAGTGACGAAAATAAATAACAAACCTAACCATTACCCTAAGACTGGGTGACAGCAAAAAATAATAACCCAAACCATTACCTTAAGACTGAGTGACGACAATTATTAATAACCCTATTCATTACCCTAAGACCGAGTAACGACAATACATACTAAACCTAACCATTACCCTAAGACCGAGTTACAACAATGAATAATAACCCAAACAATAACCTTAATACCGACTACCTACAAAAAAACAATAACCATAACCATAACCCTGAGACCGAGTGACGACAATAAATAATAACCCTAACACCGAGTTATGACAATAAATAATAACCCTAACAATAACCCTAAGATTGAGTGACAACAATAAATGATAACTTTACCCTTTACGCTGAGACCGAGTGACGACAATAAATAATAACCCTAACCCATACTATAAGACAGACTGACGATAATAAATACTAACTCTAACCTAACCCTAACCCTAACCCTAAGACCGAGTGACGGCAATAAATAAATGCAACTCAACTGGATATCAGCTTTTAATAGTAAAAACTCATACGAACATTTAATAATGTGCGCTAAAAGCGGAATAACAGAAAAACATTTGAACTAGTTTTCGGCCCTAAGAATCTGTTCACGTAATTTTTCAAAACTTAAAACGACGGAAATTACTTAGTCCTGGCCAATATGCCTCAATTCTGGCAAAATTCAAACTAATTACAACACGAGAGTTTTCTGCATAATGCATTTCCATTTAACATATTAAACGTCTACAAAAATATTCCGATTCGAATATGCAAATTTGGCATTTTCTGTCAACAGGTGCCGTTTATTTTGAGTGAACTTCCAATCGCATCACGGCATCATTTGAAATGTATAGGTAAAAATTAGGATAAGAAATTATGTATATAGAATGCTTCTTTAATTTCACAGCAAAAATTTATTTTAGGGTAAATCTTAATTTTTAGCACATTCGTTTTGTTAAAATACACCGTTTTATCGTATGCATTCAAAGAATATTCTCCCATTATCAAATCATTGGGATATTTCATATAATTATTTTGTTAGAAATACTTTTACATCATTATATTTCAATTTAAAAATTAATAGACATATAATAAATTACCCTTAACCCCCAATCAAACACATGGAGGTCATGTTTTAACCGTTTATTTATTTGTTTGTTTGTTTATTTGTCCGTTTGTTAGACACTTTATGCAAAAAATAATCACCAGCTTTCAATGCCTTTTTTATTAAAAGTGTATCTTGGCCCAGGGAAGTCCCATAATAAATTTGAGTCTGATTCAGTTGAGTGTCTGAATGTAAGACGTTTGCGGATTCAGAAAATCTCTATTTTTGATAATTGTCAAAACTTTTAAGAAATCAGTCAATTTCTTGTCTCTTTTATTTTAGTTTGAAAAATGGCTAACAGAGTGTATTACATATCACCAGATCAAATTTGTCATCATTTTTATTTCAACATAGAACACCCCATTTAACAAGTCTATATTAATCTCCGTCAATCTAGCATTTCTCAATTAATTTGTGTGAACTGTATCATGTTTATATAGTGTCTATTTTTTCAAAAACATTACAAAGTTTCACCTGCATAGTAAAGAAAACACAATACAATTTGACGGAAGCTTGTGCTCTGCGGATGCTTTATATATTCAATTATTTTGCAATCATCTAACTCAATGTTGTCTTCAGTCACTGACAAATAAACACAAGCTGTATAACAACACTCTTGTCCAATTAAGTTCATACGTTTACATGTATACCGTCCTATATTGCAATAATTTTTGCAGTTGCACCATATCAAATTAGGAATACTCTCTGGTGCTGGTAGCATATCAGTCATTTCAGGTATGGTGACACCATTGATCACATGATATCCCCAATTGATGGGATTTAGTAAAAAAAGTTGCTAACTATATATGTACTTATGAGTATACATGCATCCAATAGGATTTTTCAGCAGCTGTTGTAGAAGGTTTATATTTATATGTATCTTTTGGAAAAATTTATGCTAGCGCAATTTGTTGATGAACTCTTCTTGCGTTTTTTCAGATGCAATAATTATTTCTGTTGATGTCTTGCACTGACAGAATACCTCAGCACAACACTGTGGATCGTTTTGTTTTATTTTAATAGCAACTGCTTTTCCTGCATTGGTATAGCATGAAATTGTGTCACATTCAAATAAGGCATAGGAACATTGTAAATGTAAGCATATCCTGGTGCCAAGGTGAGATTTCTAACAGTGTATATTTTAACAGCAGTTTACATAATAAGACAGCATCACAATTAGCGTGGATACACCGGTGCCTTTCTCGTTCCAAACATGCATACAACATCTGGATTAATGTGTTTCTTATATTTATTTCCCAAGAAAATGCCCTTTTTTGTTGCTGGAACCATAGTTATTTCAGTGTACAGACACAGTACTTAGTCCTCTTCCCAAATGAATTATGCATTTTACTGAATTGTGTTCATTGTAACCATCAAATATAATAATACATTTGTCATATTTGCACAGTACATATTTAATATACACATAGTATATTTATCTAAATGTAAGACTAGATTGCGAAATGATCCGATGTAGTAATGCCCCTCCATCCAAAACAAAGGGGCTATCAGTAGGAAGTTGTCATTCTTGACATCGAAGCTGGCTCTATAGGGCACTTCCTAGTACTGCCTTGCTTTCAGATCTTGAAGAAGCAATGGAATCAAACATAGATGTTATTTAATGACACAGTAAATATTAAAAGAGACCTTCTATATTAAGTGTTAGTTTGTTGCAACTTATGTTAAGTGTTAGACCAGTGGTGTGGATTATTGTGCATTACGTTTTTCTCTATAATCAAATCTGTTTTTAATTCTGAGGGTATGTGCCTGTTCTCTTTTCACTTGAATGAATTATTAGATACCTCATTACCTTCGATTGATTGAAGAATCACATAGACAACAATTTCTATTTGAGTGAAATTTACCGAATCATATACAACAATACATGAGATAATTCTGTGCAGTGTCATCATAATTACTGAAGAAATGTTTGACTTTCAAAAAGCTGATTTGCTTTTTGTGGATCCATGCCGTCTCTCTCGTGTCAAGTATCAGTTACTTATTTGTGTTGTTTACTAATTTTATAATTGACACCACAGAACTGCTGCATAATTTGATTTTATTCAGCACAAACCAGACGGATTCAATTCACATGATTTACTGCTTTTCTATTCCTTGTGAGTCTGTCAGTGGATTTGATACTTCGCATAAACAATAAGATCAGTGAATAGTCCTGCCTAGTTTCACTATGCCAAATTACATGTAAACTATGATTCAAATATAATACAAATCAGAATGGTCTATTGATAAGCTAGGCATTAGTTGAAGATATACGAAATACTGTCTTAATATACAAATTGTCATCTGCAGTAAAAAAGAATGGTAGCATCGCATACAATGAAGTAAGCTGGAGACTCAAATTTCCTGTTCTTTCAGCTCACAGAAAACGCTTTGAGATGTCTAGAATTGTTATATATTGCAACTACAAGCAGGAAATACGGTTAGTCAGATTTTCTTTTTCCCCTGTGCCAACTCTTCATAGATAGCCATAGCTTCTACCATAGATTCTTCATTTACCATCATATCTGGATTAGCAACTAGGTTTGCAAATACTTTTTTAGCTGACATTATTCAACTTTCTGCTAAATTTATACCTCTCACCGGAATTATATTAGATTTTATTGTTCATGTGTGAGTCTTTTCTTAACTTTGAGTTTCAGTTCCAGTTATAGATGTCGCAGAGTGAGTTAAATATGTCAGCAAGAAGTAATATATTATGTGCACCAGGTATTAACAAATTACCTATTCATAGTTTTGCCAGGCTATTTCAACGTAGCATATTTTCCACTGAGTTGTCGCCATATATCTCTTCCAGAACTTCTGACAACCCTACTTTTTTCCATTAGATGACCTATACACACAAGAAAACTCATCTCCATGTGTAATCCTCTAATTCTCGGCACTACGTGTCTCAGACAGCAACTAGATGGAATAGTAACTATAATGGTTTGAGTCATCCGATACATTGGATGGTCACATTTTGTAAAAGAAAATGTGTTGCTATAAATCACTGGCTCAACCAGGATTAACAATGTAGAATATATACATGACATATTTGATAGATGTAAGTCAATCAAAGGCAAACTCACAAAAGTTTCTTTTTCCAGGAGTATTTCCTGTGTATACCATTTTCATGAATTCTAACAACTATGGGGATGGCGATTGCAGAAACAGGTAAACTGTTTACAGAATATTAAGTAAATATGGGGATTAAAGAAAATGATCACAAGGCTTAAGATGGGTAAGTTCACGAAAATTATATAGATTATCTTTGTGATGATGGTAATAATGAATTGTTACTTGTACAGGTCTAAAGATCTCATTAGATATAACTTCATGCTGGGAAATCACATAATGGAAAATAATATGGCAACTATACAAATCCGATGAAAGTTGTCATATCCATCAATGGTTTTTATATTGTGGTCAATAGTGGCTGCTGTATATAACATATATTAACCTTCTGTAGCAGTGACATAAGAGTTACAGAAGCATTTTGTTAAAATGTTTGGACATGATAATATGAGCTAGACACCCAATGTGGCTGTTATTAATCTATCATCAGCCTAGAACAAATATGGTTATGTATTTGTATGACTAACCATAATTTAAAAAAAAAGCATAAGTGATCGAATAGCATGCTCCAGGGATGCCTGCTTTTTTCAGTAGTTTCATGTTGCAATAATCTGCATAAAGTAAGTAACCCTATAAGGAGGAAATACCAAGCTTTTATCTAAAGTATGTTTATCTGTGGACGAAAAATTTAAGTTTGGAGTCATATATGTATTTCATTGTTTGTCTGTCTTAAAGGTGGTACTGCCTCATTGGCATGTAACTCCTTTACATAGGATAAGCTTTCTAATACTGTATCGCTCTACTCATCATTCCGAGGGTTACATATTTTGTCAATAGTGTTATGAAATGTTAATGTCTTCACAAGATGATAACCTTGACAGCTTTGCTTTCCTTGGTAGTTTATTAATGTAGCACAACAAATCAGTATTTCTTCGAACCAAAAGTTATTGTTCGGGAATTTAACCTACAATTAAATGCTGTTATATCAATCCATTCCATGATTCCATCTGCTTTTATAATGTTACGTTTACACTGTCGTTTTCTACAGCTATTATGAACACGTTAACCATCACATATACAAAAACTACTTTCATATTACCTACATGCTGTGTTGATGCTATCACTTACTTTTTGGGTAATTTTCACTGTATCTCTAAGAGTGTTACTCATAATGCCTTCTTTACAAAGTATACATATGTCTCTTGGACTTGCATCAGACATTATTCAATTCGTAACAAAATAAATTACAGTAAAATCCAGCAGTGTATAATACATTACTGAAATAAATTTGTAGCTTATTGTTAACTTCCGACGTATGTTATATATTCTAAGGAATTATTTAAACATCGACAAATATGTTTTAGTTGTAACCTCTTCATATTGTTTCAAACAAGATGTTTTTCGTGTAAAAGATTGTTCAAAATTTATTTTGTATCAAAAACTTTGTTTTGTGTATGTAATAAAACATTTACGTCGTTAAACATATGTTGGTGCATTGAAAGGCAATATGGACGCCAGCGATAAAGACATTGAATTTAAGTTCGATTCTCAAAATGTGGATTATAATTTTATTTCAAGACAAGAAATACATGTAAGACCAGCAATCAATTTTATCGAACACTTTAGAATATAATACATAATGAAAGCGAGGTTGTTTACATTTCTTTGTCATAAATACACGCAATTTTCGCAGATCGACAATTGCATAATTTTCATATTTCGCATCGATAAGTGTTTTCTTGACTTGTAATATGTTCATATAGACACCTCATGGAAATGCATTTTGCAAAAAAACATGTGTTGCAATTAATTAGATTTTTTCACTGATTTGACTGGACTATGTGGAATAATAGTTATTATCTAAACATACACGAATGTTTTTCCATACAATACAGATCCATTTCTAATACTTAATTGCATGTGGCTTCTCGTCCCGTATTTGGTTATCAATTCAAAACTACTGCATAGCTTTCAGTAATTCCGCCAAATGTCATTCTCGCGAAGATTCATCTTGGGATCGGTCTAACAAACATAAGATCTTGTTTCGTTGAATTGTTCGACTCGCTACACATTACTATGCATTACCTCCTTTTACGGGGAGAGAGGATTATATCCTATTACAGATGGAGCTCTGGAAAAATGCCGAAAGATCGGTTCACGGCTATTTTAGGACTGGACAAACGTTGACTTTCCATGGGGCTGGCTTTATTCACATCAAAGTACCTTTATCAAATCAAACTGCAGTCGGAATCAAGTGAATTCAAACTGTCACACATACCTTTATAAAACGTATTGATCTACATATCCGGCATCTACGTGTTCAATAGTAGGGTAAACGTGACTCTCAATCATGTGTAAGGAAACTAGTTTAGAACACAAAAAGAGCACCCGCTTTTTTCAACTTATCCATTTAGTGTTCCTAGAGGGCTTAGAGTGTTCCTCTTGTCATCAGATTTAAGAAATAGAATGGTCTTCGAAATAAACGATGATTAATGGATATGTGTTCTAAACCAACTCAGTCAACTATAAAAATACATGAAGATTACCAGAGAGCTGAAAGTAATAAGAAACTTAGAGAGAACTATCGTAATCTCAATACCTGGATGAACATTAGAATAAGTTCCGAAATGCCTGAAAAAAATACAAAGAGATATTGGAATCAAATGAAACGTTTTCCGTTATAAAAACCACGGAACTGATAACAACATCCGAAAATTTAAAAAAAATACGAGAGTGCGGAGGCAAGCCCCTATAAATAAATGAAACTGACTAACAAAATTAAATTTTATATAAAACAGAATTTTTAAAAAACTAGAATATACAGATGAAGCCTTTTAAACATTACATTATGAGAAGTAGGACCGACTGGGTAAATATATTACAAAATATAGTGTGACAAACAAAAATCGCAGTTTAACAAACCTCAGTTTGGCACTTAAATGTTGTCCGCTGAGGATTTAAGAATATAGACAGATCGAGGAGGGCAATAAGAATGCATATCTCCACTTTAATGGTGCAGGGTGTACCGGCAATCAGGATGGATGTTTGTCATTCAAATTCATACAAAAGCCACCGACCATTATCTGCGACAACGTAACGGTGAACGGCTGATGCGAGAACTGCAAATTATTTTTGTATAATATATATTTCTGTGGTGGAAAATCAGTACGAGCTTAACAACAAATACTGGAGGGTGTAATATTTGACGCTCAAAGTTTAATCGTATATCTTAGGTAATGAAACCACAGTGTTGGTTAACGTATAATAATATTTTATTTTCTAAAGAAAAAAAGATTTGTACCTTTTTTGTATTTAAACATTTATTGCATCTTGCTTACTCATAACTTTTCAGACACAACACAACAAAGAGATCAATCCTTGTGTTGAGACACTGCTTTATAAGACGTAAAGAAGATAGGAATATCCAAAGTTCACATATAGCTGCGTTAATACAAAAGTGTTATGTATCTCGTGTAGATGCTCGAATGAGCTAAAATATATGACCCTTCTAATGCACTATTTATAAACTTATAAACGTAGATCTCAGGATACGCTATAAAATAACCAGGTTAATGATGATCATGACACAACGCACAACACCCACGCGATGATACTGGTAAACTCTCGCTAAAAACGAAAAAGGGGAAAGACTGGTATGCTTTGAAAATTGAGTGTACGATTTAATCAAAAGACAAGTAAATAAATCAACAAAATAGTGTTATACTGATTAGCGCAAGCAAACCATAGTAAAGAAAACACTTAGCACGGACACGGGAGAGCAAAATCCGATAATTAAAATAACAGGAGAAGCGGTTACATAGATTATATATAAGAGTGATAAAAATATAGAGCACGAAAACACATGAACCAGCTATGGCTACGGAGAAGACATCTCAACAAAGAAAATGAAACACTGCTGAGATCCGCAAAACAAACGAACTTCATAAAACCAAGATGGAACAATCCCAGCAAAACAGTAAATGCAGGCTTCGTGGGCAAAGGGACGAAACGGTAAGTCACATCATAAATGAATGCAGAAAACAAGTTAAAAAGGATGTAGAAAACATAAATACGTTTGGAAAGCAATATACGAGAAACAATGCATACAAATAGTATAGAAAAAGACCAGAGTCAGTGGTTGCTTGGAATATTGAAATTAAAAACGAACAAACTCATCCAAGCAATGATGAGATATGTGATAAATATGATCAAGAGGCGAGAAATCTACATAAATATGTCCTAATAGATCACGAGAGTAAGCTGAATCATGCAGAAGACTGATCAAATACATAGAGATTAGAAGACAGTTTAAAGATAACATGGAACATAAAAAATAACATTAATACAAATAATTACATGACTACAATGTATAGTCCCGAATAATCAGTAAAAAACAAAATGAAATTGGAATGAAAGGTGTCCATTGATACCATACATCGCTCGGCACTGATCAAAGCAGGTGAAATATTAAGAACAATCGTCGAGTTCAAAAACAAACCCATCATATGTATGACACCGCCGAGCTACATGTAAGTAAAAATGAAAAAAACAAACAAAAGGTGGAGCGAAAATTACACGAGTCTAAGTGACATTGCCAGAACTCCAATCAACTGCAACCTCACTGTTAAAATGGTTGGATGTAGCTTGATGGTAAAAACTAGGAGTGAGTGGCATCCAGACATACACTGAAAGAACACCCAGTATGCTAAATTCCAAGCAGTCTTATTTTCACTACAATTCCATAGAACCCCAAGGGTCGTCAGCAGCGATGAAGCAATAGAAAGCCACGTTTTCATCAACACAAAAGCACTTGAAACGAGTAGCTTAATAAACAAGGAATACTAAAATAACTTTAGAATTTTATTGAGAAAATTATCATAGTATTGAAGGTTTAATTTTCTATTTTTTAAATTATGCAAAAATGCAGTAGATTTTAAAATATAATTTCTTACTCAGCGTATATGGCTATGTAAGCTTCTCGTGTTAATATTTTCACCTGGTGATACGGGTAGCTTTAAGAGGACTTGCGATTAAGAGAGCGTTTTTTCTCCGGCTCTTTCTGAGACATTGGTAATAAAAACTGAAACTGTACCTCGGATTAAAAATAATCATTTATAAATGAATTATAAATAAAATAAAAAACATATTTTGACTCGAACCAATATCTGCTATATTTTAATTGACCAACTATATTTTTCATAAAGTGTTAGGTTGGAAATATATTCGGGGCAATCGTACAGGGGGATTTCTAATTCTGAATAAATAAATAATTATTGTGTAATTATCTGTTTTTAGAACTATGCAAAAATATATAAAAAGTGGCTCTTTAAAGATGATAATCCTCACCCAGCGAACACAGCTATGTTAGCTATTACTGTTAAATGTCATTATAATGTTTTTTTAGGATAGTATTGCCAATAGCTGAATTCTTCTGTGTTCTCATAAGTAGAGAGCATAGATTCTTAGGTCTGTGTTCTCATAAGTAGAGAGCATAGATTCTTAGGTCTGCGATTAATTCGATGTTGATATTTTCGGAGGAAGCCATCAGTCGAGAAAAGCGTATTGATTTTGTTGAATGATCAATTCGGAGCTTAACAGGTGTTGCTATTCAATTTCGATTATCATTTGAAGGGGGAGGCCCATGGAACTGATAGCCAGAAATATTCGGTCGGCACTGGAACGAGGTGATGGCTTTTAGGACCCGGGCCGGATATGCAGCTGTCGTCTTCAAAACCGATTATAGTCAATTTGGAAGCTTAAGGGCTAGAGACCTCTTTGATCCGCTAAGTGGCCTAATGTGGGCTAGCTCTCGAATGCTTCCCGGATTAGCTCAGATGTGAACGATGCGGAAGGAGGAGGGGTTTGTTTTAGGCTGGCAAAATCGGTAAATTCGACATGAAAAATTGATTCACTTAAACAGACTTTGACCATCAACATTCTCCTAAACGTACAACTCGATCCACTAAGTGCAAATACAACCTCTGTAGGCAAATGAGTTAACCGATCTTCGAGAAATGAATTCTCTACAATTACTATTTCCTTCCTCTTCTACGGTTGTAAAAGATAAAAGACATGTTTTTATTAAATGTATTGGTTTTATTAATCTGGGATTTTTAAAAATTTGATTACAGAAATCGCCAGGCGATGTGTAACTACATACTATTATCAATCCATCAGCCACAATCTCATCTAATAATTTTGTAACTGCGATTTTTCTATCTAAATATATTGATTTGTTACTTCAAAATTCACCAGAAAATAGGCACGGAGCGCAACAGATAAAGGCATGTAGTTACAATTAATTCTTAGTGATAGTCTTCTTGATATTGAAGCTACAAGCCTAACTAAATCCGATAGTAATAAAGCATGACATTTTTACACATCCTTACTTAACACTTACACACGGTTATCGCTGACGGAACAAGAACCATCAACGCCTGTGGATTAAGTAACTTTGGTGTATATTCGCTTAACTCTGGGTAATAGCTTTTCGCTTGTCGGTGCGCTGACACACGTGGGCACCTGTCTGGCCGCCGTCACCACGATTTCCGACTGTAGGCTGTTCGTCGCTGCTGCTGACATCATCACCATCGCTGTCATACGCGAACGCGGTTGATGGCTTTCAACGTGTATTCGACATAAATACTTGAGATAATTTATGTAGAGTAAGGAATAAACAAGGTGATAGATTCGGTGGGAATTCATGAAATATACTATATCACTTTGGTTCATTGTGCCCTCCCCGGTTCGGGGTGTAGACGAATCGTTTTTATTTCCAAATCTATTTGTGACAGAACCAGAAGAGGTCGACAAAGTGACGCTGTGACGTCACTACTGATTTCTGTTTTGATCCCAACTTTGTTTTTAATGGACCCCTCCTTATCTGCAACTACCACTATCAAACAACTGTTTAATTTCGTATAAATGTCCCATTTCAACCTAAAACCACCGAGTTTTAAAATATGAACCTGAATAGATCGGTGGTTACATCAGCCGAACCGTTGTGGAAATAAAAACCAAGATGAGAATAGTCGTCCTAATGATCCAAATAATACACTCTTTTAATGCACAACTAAAAAGTCGGAAATTGAAATTACATCAAATAAATATGTTATTGCTGTTTTCTGATAAGTTTATCGTGTTATTTCGTTATTATTGTATCTTTGCTGTTTTATATAATTTGTGCATACTCATATTTAAAACTCTTTTCGATTTTCAACTTAAAATATCATGTACTTCTGTTTATATTCATTATAGTAAGTAAATTCGTATGAATTAACATGGTACAACTTTGGTGATCGTGTTGATTTTGTAGTGAGCCTTCTTGCCAGAGATACCACGTAATAGTTGCCAACATTCCTAAGTTAAAGGTATACAATGGAACCGACTGTATTCGAACTTAGTACACCAAAGCCATCAGTCCGTGTTCTTATACACTTATCCATCGTTATCTGCCGTATGTCGTATAGGCTGTGGAATTATATCAATTATCTCTCCTTCTCTTTCTGTCCCTCTCTCTCTCTTTCTCTCTCTCTTTCTCTCTCTCTCTATCTCTCTCTATCTATTAATCTATCTATCTATATATCTATATATCTATATATATATATATATATATATATATATATATATATATATATATATATAATTCTGTAGATTATACAATTTATTACATGATTAATTATAAATGTTATATATTATAAATAAGCTCCGAAAATCAACACTCAAAAACATTGATCTATGTGTACGCGCGTTTCAGAAAAATATTAAATTAACACTTTTACATCAGAGTAAAGTATGGGGACGTGTATGAGTTTCCTTATGAACATAAATACTAAATAAATTATAATTCAGATCACATCCTTTGGATATATTCGTAAGCAGTTCGAAAACAAACAATGTCAACTAAATTATAATTTTAATAATGAAGATAGGAGAAAGACATGAACATCTCACACATTCCAGGGGAGCATCAAGTATAGAAGAGTATCGATTATCCGGTTTACATTGTTTTCTATCATGAACGATTTTCTTTTTAAACCTCATGTTGCTGACAAATACAGGATTTAGTCATACCTTAAATATATAATCAGGTGATAATTCCAAGAAAGTTTAATCATGCATGCCGTTGGAATTAACTCGAAAGATGTGTCTACATATTTACTTGGGAGGTTACAACAACCCTTCTATGGGTGACTATTAATCTAGACAAAAATATATAATCTGTGAGAGATAACTCCTATATTTGTTTCATTATTTATTACTAAAAAAAGTGTTTGTACAAATTATGCATTATTATTCATAAATTATCATTACTTTTTTTAAATATTAAAAGTTTTCAATATTATTTTACAATATAAGATAGTTCGGATATTTCTGTTTTTTTTTAGAAAAACTGAGTCTGAAGAGAGTTCCGAGATTGAGGTCGTTACATGCCCGACGGTACAGATGTTTTTCTGATCTTCTGTAAAACATTAATATATATATATATATATAGAGAGAGAGAGAGGGAGAGATAGAGAAAGAGAGAGAGAGCGAGAAGAAAATACAGAAAAGCCTGAGAAATAGAGAAGGAGAAAGCGACAGAGAGAGAGAGAGAGAGAGAGAGAGAGAGAGAGAGGGAGAGTGAAGTGAGACGTTCATAGTGCCTGGCAATTTGATTCTCGCCTTGAGATTTTAAGGCTACTGTAAATTATTCGTGGTTCTAAACTTTTTATAGTTTTGTAACTTCATTGTTTTAAATGCTATCTGTTTTTTCACTTCATTTCATTGCTTTTGTGAATATGAGGTTATATGCATGATCGTGTTTGTTAGTTTGTGTGTTTGCATGTAATCAAGGGTCCACACCGCCTACTTAATCGTCACCACACTTGGTCATAATTACGGTCATTATTGAACTAAGAACTGTTATAATTTTCTGATATCGAGGTCAACTATCAAAGTTAAGGTCAGAGAAAGGGAAAGTCAAGCTTTTGTAGATAACGCCGGTGCTGTCCTTCCGTAGAGACGGTCTAGTGGGTCCACAATGTAACCAATTAAGTTCCGCATCTTATAGGTTTATATTCTTGGCATTTTATCTTTATTTTCTTTAAACGTTCAGACATTCGAAATTTTGAAGAAATGACCACATCGTATTATTCCAAATTAAATGTCTAGATACGATGTTTGTGGTAATAGAAGCAACCATGCACACTTATCCATGATCAGATTAGTAGATGTTGAGCTATACACGTTTCCAAGGCATAACTACGGAATAGTTAATACTAAATAAAGAAAGTAAGGTGCAGATAAGACTTTGACGCATCCTTACTTTGTCAAATGAAAATATGCAATGTCTTTGTATTGCATGTGTTATTTTTTTGTAATTATTAGATACATTTCAAAACATTTCACTATAAACAAGTAATTCCGTGTTATTCAAAATGTGTCATTGATCACTTAATTATAAATACGTTCACACTTGACATCTATATTGCTAGAGATATATAACACGATGTCTTAATCTACACCTGCCTTATATGATACATAAAGTTAAGACGATGTTCCCCTGTATTTTATCGAAGAATACGAAGGTAACCACATACATCACTGGCTACTAAACTCACCACTAGATTACGCTCATTCACTCGGTCGTTTTTTAGTAAATTTGTTATTATTTTTCTCCATCTAACACTAAATATTACTTTTGCCCCAGCATTTTCCACTTTTGTCAAAATATACTTAATATAGGTGGTAGCAATAACTTTTCCCCTTACCATCTAAGTACTGACACTCCCCCAGTAGCAACCGGGAACGAATAAGCAACGTTTATTTTTTGTAAGTGTCCATTAGTATTTATAATTTATCTGCTATTAATTTACTACATGATACAAAACATTTCGCAAACATTTAATAGACGCTCCCGATAATTCCGTTGAGTTATCGAGAATATCGGATTACGTTACTTCAATCTATTCTTATACATTCATATTTATTCCAGTTTTTAGAGAATGCAATAAACGTATTTCGACATTCAACATGGCGGCTACAATTTCCACAGCGACTCGACTTTCAATTAAAGCCCATGTACACCAAGATACTCAACATAGACGTTGAAATTTCCATGAAGTTCGCATTTCATGAATCCTAGCCCATTTCACACGCATAATATCAAAACATTAGAAAAACAGATCGATGTCTTGGAATAGAAATGATTTAAAACGTGCGAATGGTGGTCCCTAGATTTTGTCGCCTTATGGCGTATGGTAAATTATAACATACCAGCTACTGGCTGTATAGGTTTAGATGACCTAAGTTGGCTTATATTACATATTCGAGTTGGTGCCGTGAAGGTTAACAGCATAGCTCCAAGACTGACAGTTTATGGTTCGGTCCCACTCGTCTCATACCCTTTTTTTATTTTGTTTCTTATATTGTTATACTTCGGCTTTCGAGTCAGGGGTATGACTAAGGGCTTGATTTTTATATTCAACGTTACCATGTAAACATTTTAAAATGTACTGTAATATTTAGTGCTTTACCTATTATGAATAACATAATTTTCCTTCAAACCAACATGATTTACTAGTGCTTCGCAGACCTCCTTTATTATATTTGTGTGTTTCAGTAGTGCTTAGAAGGCATATTCATTTTCATTCTTTTCTTTCTTTCTTTTTTTCTTTTTTTCTTTTTTTCTTTTTTTCCATTTTTTCTTCGTCTCTAAAAATGGAATTTTTAAACAATGATAAGCCGCTGGGAATTAGATTTAATACGCCCCTGTAGGCTGCTTTAACTATAGATAGAGCTGGTGTTTAATCCACAAAGAAAATTATGAGTAAATACCGGTACAATGGGATGGGAAAGAAGACTCCTCCACCCGCGTCTTTAACTTTCCTACATTCTTTTCTTCCTCTTTTCACCCGGCAACAATTCAAATATGTGACCTATTTGCGTGTGTCCGGATGTTTACACTCTTTAATTAATTATTTTATATTTCTCCCGGGCAACGCCGCAGCCAGGCCTAGCTAGTACTTTATAAAATCCAGAATCTTTTCTGAAAACTTCAATAGATGTGCGGTTGTTTAATACAGAATCGCAGATGAAATATTTTCCAAAATATAAATCATGATATATCTGATCAAAATCTATTACTAATAAAGTGTTGATATCTGTCTGCCTGAAGCTTAAACAATACTTTCACTTCTCTTAATAAGAAGAGTTGGCAAATGTATGTCTGAAGCCGAAACTATACTATTAGTTCTATATCTGAAATCGAAACTATACTATTACTTCTATATGTATTACTAATGAATAGTGGGTATATGTATGTCTGAAGCTACAGCAATACTTTCATCTCTTAATAAGTGGAATGTGGTGTACGCGTCTTAAGCCCAAATAAACTATTACTTTTATATCTGAAGCCGGAACTATACGATTACTATATGTTAATGCTTAATTCAATTGACTATACTATTTCAGGCTAATGTCTTATCATTCAATGTTGAATTCAAGGGGTTAGTTAAGTATATTTTCTCTTGACAGAATGCCATCACCCCAGGCATAAGATCTTCCTCTTGAAGGAAGTAGTTAATATTGCGACTGTCTTCCTGATGGCATGCTCCAAGGCATTACGTTTTCCGGTGGGGTGGTATTTCGTATATGCTCGTTCGTCATGATTAAATTATGTCAAGCATTACCATGTTTTCGGGCGCTGGTGGAGATTGAATTAGCTGTTACTTGGTCATTATAGCATTTTTTTCAAGGGCGGTGTAGTATCTGTTCTCATTCTATCATCTTACGCATTATTACACAATTTTAAGACAGTGTAGTATATGTCAATACGTCATATATACTAGAAAAAGTATGCTATATCTGGTCGCATATTTTGAATAGTAAATATAAAATATATAGTGAGACCTAATAATGACTAACACAAACCGTCTTACAACGGCATGTATATTTTATGTCAGCGCATTACGGCGTTGTACTGCGCATGTCTTTGGCATGCCCACATGTCGAATGTATTATCAGTTGACCTTCCGGCCACAGTTACCTACATTGGCATCATCGCTAATAGTTCTGCGCATTGTTCTTAATCAACACATGATCAACCAAGCAGAAGAAATAAATAGAAGACACCACATACCCCCACCGCAGTCATTGTTTTCCTTGCCGGCAGCTATCTCTTCGCCATCGTCTTCTGGCTTCGCCTTTTCATGTCGGCAAACAATATTCGCAGTTAATTCTTTTGCGAGAAGCATAGCGCCGGCATTCATCACGTCTTCTACCAAGTGAAATATTCAATCAGACTCATACAAACACGGATAATGTGATTAAGAATAAAAGTTGCGAGTGTTACGCCTCTGATCCTGCACAATCGCCAGGTTAGAGTGCAATCGGCAAATGAAAGACGAGATTGATTATCTTCTGTGTATAATATCCGTCTCCTCCTCCTCTCCACTTCGAACAATCGCTTTTATTAATTTGCATTAATCAAGTCCGCTTCCGTCACTCGGAAAAGCTTTTAAAAACAGGAGGTCGTTTTTCGATTGCGTCTTCCAAATCAGAATTAGTGCAAGGAGTTTATTGGTTAAGTGATTGTTGTTTTTATTCGTTGTTGAATTTCGTTTTTATTTTGATCGTTTTTTTTATTTACTTCATTTCGAATTCTGTTTGATGTTTTTGTAGTCTTCTACTATTTTTTATGCCAAAAGTGTATTTCTCCGTTTTAGTTTTTCCTATAATAGCAGCATTTTTCATATCTTTTGGGAATTGCAGAGACGATAGAAAAAATAGACTGACAAACACTCAAAAGTACACAAAACGTATCTCAATCTGTACGTTAAACTATGGCAATGCTATTTTGAACTTTAAACTGACAAACCGAAAAATATACACACACACACACACACACATATATATATATATATATATATATATATATATATATATATATATATATATATATATGAAGAGTTCGAATGCAAAACGCGATAAACGCCATTTTGAAAATCACGAAACTGTCCCTACAAAAAGTGTTGCATTTCAACACTCGACGACACTTGAAAATTATGTGTTACATAACATGATACCGAAATAATTTGTTTTAATTTCAATTAAAATCACCATTCATTCGAAGTCTAGATTTAATATATTCGTGGTTTTATTGTTTAAGTTCTCAATTTAAACGAATTGGATTTATTTCGTTTTGCGTTCGAACTCTTCATATATTTATATGTGTTATATCTCTATAATAAAGTAAAATTAATTCTCACCTATACTCTCAGCAATTATAGCAGAATAACTTAACTCTTCCTATACGTATATGTCTCACTCCAATTTGCTTAAGCTCTCATGCGTGTTTCCAGAAATCGTGCATGACTTTTTTCTTCTTTCTATTTTAAAAAACAATTCTAGCAGTTAGTTTAGTCTCCCAAATAAACCTGATTAAATAGAAGATATATTTCAGTTTTACCCACTTTTATATATCTATTCCCTCCCTAGATTCACCGGTTCGTTTCTTAATGTTAGGGAATTTCAGTTAAATAACATATATTAAAGATCAGGGAATATCATTTCGCCATTCCGAAAACCTAATTAAAATGGATGAAAGAATAAATACTCACACACAGAAATATTTTAATATGTATTTTGTCTGAGGAAAAAGCCTTAGGGAAGCAAAGTTGATTAACTCAGCTTTAGTATAATAATAATAATAATAATAATAATAATAATAATAATAATAATAATAATAATAATAATAATAATAACTGCAAAAAATCTCATAAACTGCACCCCCCCCTTCCATACAAAAGTAATGGAACTAGCCTCGGCTGATACCACACAAAATAGGCGTGAAGGGTCAAAGAGAATGGGAGGACCGATGAGGGAGAGCACCAACTAGACCTCCTCTGTTTACTGCCACCCAAATCCCAGTGGAGACCAAAGGTCGTTGCCAGCGAGTAATCAATGGTAGACGACTATTGTTTACGGTGGGTATCGAAAAGAAGTGTTGTTGTCGGTGAGCAATCAGTGATGATGACTAGTGTGATAACTCCAAGTGAGTAATAATAATAATTAACATGTGAACACCGATTAAGTTTAACCGAACAGATACTCTGAGTCAATCATAAATAACAACATCTTCTACCACACGTAAGTACATTTTTGACGTTCTAAACATATCACATGTCTCCCTTGATAATTTTACTTTTTTAAAGGTCTACTTATAACTAATATAACATGAATATAATCATCTCCTCTCCCTAAAAATGCAATTTTATTGTTACACACACATTGACTTTGTCTTCTGGTTTTCCAAATATGATCAATATTGTCTCAGTCTTTAAGGTTTACTATAGAGGTGGAATAAACTAAATTACATCAGTAAACGTATGCATTGGATACGTTATTAGAACAATAATTTTAATATAAACGATTACACATATACTAAAAAAGATTTACGCACACAAGATACACATTGATTCAGTGTACAAGAATGTATTCTCAGACGAAATTAAAATAATTTCTTCAATAAACCTATTGATTAGATACGTTATTAAAACAATATGTTCGATACAAACTATTAAACATGTATTTTCAAACAAACACGAACACATTACTTATAAACAGAACACATTGTATACGCAAAAAGAAACAAAATTATTTTATAAGTTTAACCAGTACTTTCTATTACAATTGAGCAGCACCGTAGTTATGGAATAATGTATTACGTACATATTTCTTTTCAGTATTGTCGTCAAGTATTCTCAGTATATTAGTAGATCTAAATAGTAGTATACAATATACTTATAACAAGTAACCGACATACAACTACTTATATTTCCTTCCAAAAAGGGGAACTTATTATTTAGCCTTATTATATCAGAAACATTTCACACGAAATTGATGCGGCCCTTAACTATATATGTTATTCAGACTTATGCATGAGAGAAAACGATGATTTAAGAGATAGAGGTCGATGAACCGAGCCCCCAATCAGTTATATCTCTCTTTCTCTATCTCCTCATATATATATATATATATATATATATATATATATATATATATATATATAAAAGGAGATTGTAGTTTGCTTGAAGCATTGCTGGTAAATGTAAGTGTAAATTAGTCGTCCAAGGCTATAGCAATGCGATGTGGTTGCCGTGAGATGGAAAAGTGAAAAGAAATAAACGCAGGGAGAGAGTGAAACTCAAAACGATGTATTAATAATTTCACGAAAACTGATTAAATACCAAATAGTATTTTTTTTTTTTTGGTAAGTAACAGATCGGCAAAGGGTAATCTTAAATTTTCGAAAGAACAACTTTCATTATCAGAAGACAACAATAGAAGACCGAGAGGGTCGGAAAAACGTGAAAAAACCGGTGTCAGATCATCGTATCACAGGGGAAAACAATTGGCAGTAGGAACGCAGAAAACGTCAAAATTCAATTAAGCAATCATATAACTAAGGTTAAAAAATTATAAACATTAGTTTAGTAATATACCAATTTTTTAAATTTTATTATGTTTCATTTTACATGACTCATCAATCTTTATTTATTTATTTATTTTATTTTATTTTATTTTTTTTTTCATTTATTCTCTTCAAATCTAAATTTAAATTTACTGTCAAAGGGAGATAACTTATTCTAAATAATATATTCAGACTTTAGAAATGAGATTGGAAACTTGAGAAGGAATTTGAGTTGTGAAGTGGATAATAGCCAAGGATGGGACCTTTTTTTTTTTTTTAAGGGGAAGGGGGGGGAATAAGAAGAGAGAGGATTATAAAAAAAAAAAAAAAAAAAGGTAAGGTAAGTAAGTTGTGGGTGGGAGTGTGAGGAGGTGGGAGTGTGAGGATGTAAGAATCAGAGGATGAAGGGAGATAACAACTCGAATCTGTTATTCAAGGCAGGGCGAAATTTAGAGATTAGGATAGCTTCCGAAATTCGAAGCTGGCCTATATTGCGGACAGAGTTGAGGATGCGGACACTAATGGAGCGATGTGTGTCTTTGCCGATCTGTTACTTACCAAAAAAAAAAAAAATACTATTTGGTATTTAATCAGTTTTCGTGAAATTATTAATAAATCGTTTTGAGTTTCACTCTCTCCCTGCGTTTATTTCTTTTCACTTTTCCATCTCACGGCAACCACATCGCATTGCTATAGCCTTGGACGACTAATTTACACTTATATATATATATATATTAGTAATACTGACATGCACATAAACCGCGACACTGGCATGTAGATGTTATCGGCCTACAACTGTTAGAAACTGAGATCTCATGAGACGGAAATAATTCTGGTCCTTCCCTAAGATTATATATTGAAAAGCCTCATAAATACGAAAATATATATATATATATATATATATATATATATATATATATATATATATATATATATATATATATATATATATATATATATAAGCTCTATTTAGTATTTAGTACTCTTTATAAGACCGGTTAGAAATTCTTTTGATTTTTATTTTGTGGATGTTTACTTATATATATATATATATGATGCAAACGGGAAATAATATTCCAACGTAATGGAGAATAACAAAAAGAAAAACAAAATTATTAACATTGAAAGAAACACTCATTATATTTCATAAGCTTAGTACCTATATTTAATATTATATATTAAATATTCTATGTTTGATCAAAACGTACTAGACCTTTACAAATGTGTGTGCTGATGTGTTATTTCCTATAATCAATCATCCTGTAGAAGTCTTGAAGTAAATACAAAACGTTGATTAATACATAAATAATGTTCACCTATATATATATATATATATATATATATATATATATATATATATATATATATATATGTGTGTGTGTGTGTCTGTGTGTCTGTGTGTGTGTATATCTGGCATGTGCTTTAGAAAAGTTGATAGACTATTAAAACTTTGGCTAGTGACAAAAGTTTGGCTCTAGATGCTTTAGTGATGTCCAAATTACACGAAGCGTGAATGTAGTACTACTACTTATAAACATAATAATAATACTACAACTACTACTACTTTAACTGCTAAAAAGATAAATAAATGTATCACCCCTCGTTGATTGCGATTCGAACTCCTTATTTTCGTTGGCTACTACACCGAAACGTAGCGAAGGGTTACACTCATTTTAAATCGAGTGCTACACTTACTCTTAACCCTCAACGTATAATGTTAAGTGTTTAGTAAGGTGGCATGAAGTAACACATATTTTAGTCTTTGGTATGACTTGACCGATGATTAAATACCGGTCTTTCGTCACATTAGCAAACACCATCACAATTATGTAAAACTAAACCGATACTCATTCTTAAACTACTACTACTAATAATAAATACTAGTACACTCCAAAACTATTTAGAAGCATTCCTCGTATCGAAATAAAGGTAACGCTTCGGATATGTCATAGGCATCGTAATTATACTGTTAATAATTAAAATAATAAAATGCTTCTATATTTAACAGCTCGTAAATATTGGGAATTATCAACTAAATGAAGTATAAAGCAGCATTGGTATGTCGTGTCACCTATAGGGTACATATACGCACAACCCCCTCAAAAAGGAGAGTTCTATTTCCTGCCAGTCTGAGATAGGATTATAAATGTGTTGTTTTTTTTGATAAATACAGTAACAAATACACGTTATTGTTTAACTTAAAGTCACCAAGTTTTATGAGATCGATGTTTGTTTCATGTATCTATATCGATCTTATTATTTCTGAAATGTATTAAAAATAAAAGGTAATTCGGGATAAAATTGATAGTACGACTAATATGAGAAGACATACGCTTTTAATACTAATCCGAACATCTCGCATCTGCTCCTCGTTTTGGTTTCCCTTAGAGTCATGCCTGGCTGTGTCAGCAGCACATGATGATACTAAACACAAGACCAAACCGCGACGATTTTTCCAATTAGCGTCACTCTATTTAACGAATCGAGAGCCATTTTACCTACTAAGTAGAAATAATTATAAACACCTTGATAATAATTCCATTTAATACAAATTAGTAAATTTGTAGATTGATACCATTTAGTAATTTAGTAGTGTGAATCATCATGGTATCACCTCTTCTGACCGGCTTGATTTGCTTGTTGCCATTTACTAGATACATGCAAAAATAACCGTCGCTTGCACTGACTATAATTCTTCAAAGTGAATTTCCTTAAGGGTTTCGTTTAACTTTTGAATGTGTTTGAAAGATAAAAGCATTAAGTGTATATCTAAAAAGAATCAAATATATATATATATATATATATATATTTACGTGTGAAAACAAATTTAGAATTATTTTTTTCAAAAAAGCGAATAATCAGTTTACACTGCAAATTAACTAAAACATGTTTAAAATTCGCTGGAAAGGTAAATATTAGTTTTCTGGAACTGTTTATAAGATAATAATTAAATTAAAGTCTTAAGAGACTGAATTACAAATGAATGAACCTCTCTCTTTTACTAACAATTGCATGATTATAAAAAAAAATGAAAGTTAGGTTCCGGAAATCTTCTCCCTGTGTTGTAAATGTAAACAGAAAATACGGCTACACAATCTCTAAGTATGGAAGACTCGAACTGCAGTAATAGTTTTTATTTTAATTTTTACGTTACGAGCTACGTCAATGCTATTAATTATTCGTACATAATGATTGGTTAAGATCTTGAACAATTACATTACTCGATTTATTCTTTAATAATTTATCTAATTTTAAATTACAATAATTTGACAAAATTAATAACTAATTTATTGGTATGACACATGTAAATATTTCTTCCATGTGTCGTACCGATAAATTACATTAATTCTTTTTAAAATAAAGCTAAAATAGTATATTTTTTTAATTTCAAGTGTGAAAAAGTAAATTAAAGTCAATGACTACACTGACAATATTCATTGAAAATAGTTAAAACATTAAAAAATATTTACTAATAAATAAATAGAATTCAATTCTGAGAGAAAATATCATATTATAATTCCATTTATTTATTAATAAATAATTGTTGTAAACCTTTTAAATAATATTTATTAATGAAAACAATGACAAAAAATACAAACTTACGTTTTATCTTTCAAATTACTCACGATGAATTATTAAATTAACGAACTTTTTAAATCTCCCAAATAACATTTTGAGGACGGTGTGGGGGGAAGTTAGTTGTGGTTGGTGAGCATATCCGTGTTTGTTTTTCTGACAGAACAGGGCCACCATACCTTTTCCAGTGAATTGTTAGTAAAAATTATTCGATTTTAAAAGTTCTTTTTTTGTTATGATCTTGATTCTCAAAATTTTGAAATTTCTTGTTTATGTTCATGATTATAAAAAATAATTATTACGCTGGTTATGACACGTTCATGAGCGAAAGTGAAATATAATTACATCGAATTTAATAATTTCTCAGAAACTGTTCTTAAAATTACATGAAATATGTGTTTGCAATTATATCATTGTTTATTTAATGATAACATCGCGAATTCAAGAAACACATTTTTCTTCGAGTTATAGTGATTTTATTGACACAAATTTAGGGGCCTTTTTCTTAATAAAGGCGAAACATGAACAAATGTATTTTAAACATCTACAGCGTTTTATATTGATTTTTTTAATTCATGCATTTGTTTTTTATTAATACATTAAAATATAACTTTTGTAAAAGTGTGTTATTGTTTAAATAAGACATTTTCGCTAACATTGAGAAAATAATGGTTTGATTATATTACGTGATCGTTAATTAATAACTACTAAACATCCTGTAAAATGTGTCAATTTCCTGAATTTTGGTGAATTCTTAAGTGGAAAGAGGGTTAAATCATTTTACATTTCGGGGATCGGCCATGGATGTTTCACGTACCTACCATTTACTTAGGCGGTTCGTTATAAAACAAGGTTGGCAACTTCCAAAATGAAAGAGGTGCTATGGAACAGACTGGATTCGAATTGGCACACCTAGTCATCAGCCTGCGTCCTAAACTACTCCACCCTGGCCACTTGGAAAATATTTATTATACCGGATTTAATAAAATTGATGACTAATTTAAACAGATTTCTGATGAAATTACAAAACTCAACGTATACATATGGCGGCTTCTTTCATAGTCAAGTAATTAAGTTGATACAGGGTGTTATCGCAGAGACCATAAAATCGAAGAGTCTAACATACGTGCTAACTCTTTTCAGGGGAAATTAGCGAAATACAGCTGAAACTAATCGATAACCAGCCTGCAATAAATTTCATAGTATCTGTTCAAATAATCAAAGGTCACGCGACGTCACATGACCAAAAATGAGAAAACGGATGTTACGTATAAATAATTAAAGTACTTATACAACTATGTAGTGGCAAGAGTTATCTCCTTTGTGAGCTATTATTTTCTCCGCCAGAATTATTTATTTTGGCTTATAATCGAACATATCGTGGATACTAGATTTTGTTTGGAAACTTTCACGCCAGACGCGATGGAGAATTAAGACCAGCATTTATCCTCATTTTTTGTCTGGAGTTGTTACAATCAACATTGCATTCGGAGCGTTTATTCAAACAGAAAATGAGCCCCTGGAAAATTAAAATAATAACTTTTTGCTTAGAACATACAGGTATTTACGTTCTTCGAAATAACTTCGTGCATTCTTCTCCGTATGGGAACAATGTATGTCTTATCTATTCATACATGTATCATTTACTGTATGTAGAGTGTGTCGTTAAATAACTATTAATATATAAAATATATTGTCACCAACGCCGTTTAAGTATCTTGTATTTTCAAACCCGTGCATTATTATCAACGTAATACACGGTGGATTACATTACTAACAACACAATGCTTAACATGATGCACTAGAATATCAAATATCCTATTTTTAAAACAGTGAAATTAGTTTTAAACAACAATTAAAAACGTATACACACATTTATAAGTAAGGTATGCAACAATTAGTTTAATCTTAAAAATAAATGTGGATGCATTTATTTAGTCATCCATACACTCAAGGCAAAATAAATATGCGATCTCTGTTCAAATCATAAAAAACACAGATTGATAATGTTCCTTAATTATTATATATTTTTATTTGTTTGTACGTTCGTAAACACAAAGTATAACTCGTTTTACATGATGCAACATACTGGAAAGCATCTAATAATATCTATGTATTCAATTCGTTATACAATAAAGAAGATATCCCACATTTGTAAATGCTATTAATAGTAGTTTTGATAAATATATGGCGATCTTAGTATGTGTGAGCGATCGAATTCAGTATTGAAATAGGAGTATTGAAATAGGAATAAATATTCTTAAATGCCCATATTTATTATTCGTTTAAAATGTGTATTTTTACATAAACCGATATTGGACGTTAAATCGGAAACGGTACTCATTTACCTAATATGTCTTTGTAACTACAAGTGCCGATACTATCGATAATATATGTGACCTTTTACTACTCTGCGTTTATTGCCAGAAGAGTCTTCCAGTTTTCCTGACGAGCCTATATATCAGGTTGACAATAAAAGAAGAAAAATCACACATGTGAAAGTTAGGGTACGAAGTTACACCGTTATTAATGAATGTTATAGTAAACGCAATCGACACGTGATAAAACTGTGTTTTTTTCTGAAGTAAAACACGACGTTTTATTGTGTAGGTATCTTTTATTAAGCCACGGAACATTTATTTTTATTCAAAAGAATATGAGCTGAAGTTGATTTTGAAACTTCTCTCTGCTTAGACAAATTCCTTACACATATTTGTTTATTACAAGACTGATATTATAACCCTATTCATATTAGATCATATATGCAGACTACGAGATATAAGAACAATGATTGAACATTTGAGATATTGATATTTTTCAATAGCCAGTTGGGGAGAAGTTAATGTAGGAAACGGTAGATATGAGAAAATAGTATGTGTCTATGGTATATAGCAGAAATCGATTTTTTACGACCGCTTAGTCAGGCCCAAGGGCAACTCAGGGATGTTAAAAAGATCGTCAATAGGGGGATTATCGCCACAACAAGGGGACATTAGACGATGGTTACAATGGCCAGACGATTACTTAAAAAATGATTTTTCAAAAGGACGGCTCAACAAGTATTTGACGACGTGGTCGGGAAGCATACTGTAACCATTTTGTTCCAACAAATGATTTTTTTATGAAAACAACTTTGTTCATGGAAGTTCCGTTTGCTTTTTGGTAGCGAGACAGAGAATGAAAATCTTATTTTCTGTTGTTCTATGAAGGAATAGCTTCTCTGAATTTTTTTACGAAAAGCAGGAATTTGACCTCAGTCGTGAACCTGCCATCAAACATAAATATACTGTAGAGAGGGACTAGCACCATCTCTTCTTTGTGAAAAAGCCTGTAGGGACGAGAAGAGATCATCCCCCACTAGATTGCGAAGTCGATTTTTTACTCTGTCAAGTCAAGAAAAAGTAGTCCAAGAGGATGTATCTGACTCGTATATAGGTAGAGGATTGCATCAGGAGTGATGTACTTTCTGGAAAGGTAGAATGATCTAACTACTTTCCAGCAACACTAGCAACATGTTTGATGTGAGTTTTTAATTTGAGGTATGGGGTGAAAGTATTTCCTAGATGTAAGTAGGCTTCCTCAGGGAGATAGATCCATTCATTTCGACTAGAAAAAAGTCAGGATTCGGGCGTTTGTGGTAAAAAGGAGATTTCGTTTTAAAGGCGTTATAAGAAAAAAGCAACATTCCCCTATTGCACGACCTGCTGCAAGTTGGAAGAGCTTGACAAAGTAAAATCTTGATAACCAATGCTCTTGGAAGTGATGCCATGAATAGTTGTGTAGTCTGCATATATATATCATAAAGTAGTCAAATAATATCATTTGGAAGACTATTTATGAACATCAGGAAGAGTGTTAAGCTTAGAATCGATTGTTGAGGCACGCTGCCGTTGATTTTATGTGTTTCGGACTTTAGCCCGTCAACTACTACTGTTATAGACTCATGAAAACGAACAGATATTATAGTTGAGAGGATATTTTTCAGGTATTGCAAAGCTAACAAGTTTGTGGAGCAAACCTATGTACTAAAAACTATCGAAGTCGTTTGATATATCAAGTTATTACTCTAGAAACGAAACCTATGTCGACTGATCCACTAGTACCGTGTGCTATCACAGTAAACACGTCAGGTTTACATTTTGCAGGAAGAAATCTATATTGTTTGTCACAAAGAAGGTGGTTTATTCTGACAACATGGTGGTCTATTAATGATACAAGATTCTTTATCATGAAGCACAAGAGACTGGTCGGTCTGTACTGGGATACAGAAGACTGATCCCCAGTGTTTTTAAATATCGGGCAGACAAACGAAGTATTCCAAGTTGACGGAAAGCATTTCTCCTTTAAGCAACGATTGAACAGCTATGGAAGAATATGAACTATTTCTTAATTCAGGTTGTCAATTCTATTCTGGAATGTTGTCGTAAGCAGTTGCTTTGTTTGCATCGTCATTCATGATAAGTCTGGCGACATCACATAAAGTTATTCGGATGTAACTTAGAGGTTGTTGATGTCCTAGCAAGGAATACGGAGTCTGAAGTGATGGAAGTTTAAGAATGTATACATTACTAGAATACATTGCCTCTGTATTTTATAATCATAATGCATTTATGCAGTTGAAACACCATGCCTATTTGAAATTCATGATGGGACATTTAGCCGGTTCATCACGTGGGGATCTGATACCAGATACAGAGATGAAGTTGGTGAAACGATTATGAGGAAGAATCATATTACGCAAGCATTGGTCTGTCCTTGTTGTAATTCTAACCCCCGCAACCGCTGTTGTACTCATCACATTAAGACACTTAACATTCGTTGAACTATTTTTCATTTCTAGAGAAAAGTTATCCACACTGTCTGCAAAGTTTGTAACATTTATGCAAAATGAAATATTCATAATTACCTTGCTACGTCTCTCTTCAAACTTACATGAATTCACTTTCAAAAACGAGTTTCTTGCACTTGATCTCAACCTCATGTCTACCTAATGTTCTCAGTCTTCGTTTTTTTATGTGTCCAGCAAAACATTTCGACACTTTTGCATAGAATAGATTTACAGATGACACTGTTACATCTTCCCAATGTACTTTGCTCTTTATTTACTATTTTGTCTCCTAAGCTGAAGTCATAACATCATCCAATCTATACTAAATCATAATTAACATTTATTTGTTCCTCTATTGTTTTTACAAAGAGGATTCATCCATTCGTGCTTAAACTACCAGACCAGGTCCGTTTTGTTTAGTTTCGGGTCGTTAATCCACAGTCATTGCGTGCTGATATCGATTTTCACGCTAGACTAGTAAACATTAATTAAAACAAAAATAATAAAAACACGCCTGCAATGATTACTTTACATTTTAAATGGGAAACAAAACATTGTAAGTGATCGACAAGAGTATAGCCGTCTGGGTGCGTATAAAGGGAGATGACGGTGGTTAAGTGGATATCGACACGGACTGAATACCTAGGTGTTCCAAGTTCGAATCCAGTCGGTTCCACAGTATAATCTTCTAGTGGTCGTTCCCGTAATTACCCGATGTCTTTCCAGAAAGATTTATGACTGGGGTAACATCAGGGAAACTAATACCGACACCAGCATCATCTGATTCACACGAAAGAAGAAGAAGAAGAAGAAGAAAAAGATGCATATAAAAAACTTTTAGACATCATATTGTTCCGTGTAAAGTTTTTTTTAAATGAGGATGGATAATTTGTATTATATGAATTATTCTAAAACTTATTTTCACAATGTTTTAGTCTATGTAACCTCCAACTTTTTTTTTTCAGCTGCGTCGTGTGGAACATGGAAATCTTGATGTCAAACTCGGGAATCCGGTGAAAATTTCGAACAACACCCTGTATTAAACGCACGGCGTTAGCTTGCTCTCTTAACTCGTAAAATTCCGTGTTAATTCGTAAATGTATTCTTAGTATCGCCCGTACTGAGGATTGAACTTTCAACTTAGAGAATACTATTACTTAGCACTTACATCCGTGTGACCAGGGGTCATTGCAGTTTCGTTCGAAATTCCGTACAGATTCCCGAGTTCGACGAGACGCACTTGAAAAAGGTCAGAGTTTACTATGGCAGCAACGTTTTAAGAATAGCATCTTAGAATAATACACTCTGTTTATTTTCTCTATGTAATCACTACACATATATTGTTTAACATTTTAACACCTACTTCCTTAAAAAACAATAGTTAATTTGTTTTCAAATTTAATAATAAATCACAACTTATAAAAGCTTAACGTAACTCGAGAATAGAGGTTAATAGGATGGATGCGCTGTTAGTTAAATTATGAAGTATATCATGAGAGAATTGAAAAATTATCAATGAGTATGAAGACTCCAAATTAGTGAAATTTTCAGGAATTATTTCGGTTAACATATTTTTAATATTTCTTTAATTTTTAAAACGACTGTAGTTAGTAATTGTATTGTACCCAATGTATTTTCCCAATTACTCTATTGAGTTCTTTATTTCATTTTCTCCAATTGGAAACAAGTGAAATTGAATTCAGTAGAAATATTTTAGCACCTACTTAAGATTTTGTTCCGGTTTAAGAGTAATTATATGTCTTAGTCAACGTGGAATGACATGCTTTATGTGACTTATAAATGCAAGTGTACATGTACACGAGTGAAACCTAAATAACAATTTCGTTAACAGTGAGACAACAAGCCAAGTGTATTTTGAAGTAGGGCGATGGCACTTATGAGATTGAAAATGTCACTTGTCAAGTGGTGCATGTCTTCCGCTTAGAAGTAAGGAGTCAGAGTAGTATGTGAACCCTAAAGCAATAAGAGAAAACTCTTATGTGTGAGATTACTTCATTCACATGTTGACATAGGTTTCCCCGATATTTTCTATTTAGAATTTCTTCTAGAAAGATATTCGGGTACTTACAAGAGGGGCCACGTGAAGGTTGCCAGCATCTTTGTGTGGATATTAATGGTTTAGAACTTCGAACACCCAGGTTGTCAGTCCATAACGTTAACTACTTAGCCACCATCACCCCCGTATGTGAGATAATATATAGTATTTGAAATTCTAAGAAGCAAAAAAAGTGCCTGTACGGTACATGCAAGTGCATCGGTAGGGGTTTGGTCAAGAAAATACGTGTGTTGATGATGTGGCGGTATTTACTTCCTTCACACCCGAGGAGATGTGGCACATTGCCGGCAAATTGAAGAGAGTTAAGCTCGCGCCCTTATAGAAGAACAGTCTGGCTTTTTAAAAATTGCCTGGACAATCTCATCGGCATTCCTCGGTTGGTAAGCAATAATCTTTCTCTCCCTGAACATGGAAAGCAAGGCGAGGAGTGTTGGTCTCCTAGGACTACCCACGTCGAATATCTAAGCCCGAAAGAGAAAATACAACCGACATTACCTAATTTCTGCTGGACTGATTGTTGAGATCAGAATTTCAATCGCAACCGTACGGCAACTGAATGGTACCAATATGGTAGTATTGGAATATTGCCTGCCGTTTAAAATAGCTAAAGGTCGGCTTTACTGCTACTAATGCCGTTGTTCTGTTAATGGTTGCCGGGCGTATTCTTCTGTTACGTTACCTGGGTCTCTGTGATCCCCTAAAATGAGCAGTAAATATAACACATGATGTCTATTATACTAGCGCAGCTGCTGTGGCTTGGCGTGTTGTTCTGACGCCATATTGGCCGACGGAAGGGAGATGCGCAAAGAAAAGTGAAATGGTGTCTATCCATGTCACATGCAGTGAAACTGCCGAAGGGTAAACATCTAGTGTACCAAATTGCAAATAGGCAAGAACACGTCTATCTTATTCTGAAGTCTAATTTTCTCTTTAAAAAACAACAACGCCAGTAAAAACAGAAACTATTGTAAAACGCTGATGATCTTCTTTGGGTTTAAAATGTCACTGTTTCTTTTCACCGTCTGTCTAAAGTTAATTTGAGTAACGCTATTTTTAGCGTTTTTAATGAGTCACATTGAGTTCTTATTAATTAATCTGAAATAATTTCTTTGATAAACAAAGTAAATTAGAAATAAATGTGTATTATTTTATTTATAAGTTGGTGTGTCCATCTTGAATGTTATTCTCACAATGTTTTGCATGGTGTAACCCTAACCTTCTTCAGGCACGTTTTGTCACATCCTGGAATCTTTATATCAGACTCCATATATTTTTACGCCATTTAAAACGGAAGTATATCCGTGCAAATTATTTTACATCGGTGAATAATAAGACCCCAAATTGAAACCAGTAGTCCGAATAATCCTAATTAATACTAATTATCATCTTCCTCCTAAAATACCGAAACAGAAACAGCACACTTACGCTATTATTTTTAATAGTTATGCAAATTTAAGATCACTACCTCTATAGTAAATGCTAATATAAATGTATATATACAAATATTTAAAGTCAAAATTAAAAGACTTTTGAAATGTTAGACAATTGCAAAACTAGTAGGACTGTATTATTGATTTGTTGAATAAGTGAATTTCATTTGTCTTTTAATTGTTTATTGAATAAACAACGAAAAATAATTAGAGATAGAATGTAAATACAAACAAAACATTAATCCCCCACCTTAACTAATACAGATAATAGCACAATTAACGTTTAACTAATTCACGTCGAATGTTTTTCACGGCATATTATACAGAATACAGATTTTGTCTGTTTGTCAGTCAAAATTTGTCTGTCAGTGAACATTTTTAAACGTAATAAATATATTGCAACATGCGTTTCATATCGAAATAACATAATTATCTTGAATTAATCAAAAATAACCCTAAATAAAAAATATGTCATGACCGAAAATTACACCTGACACTTTTAGATCTCCTGTGTGACGTTCTACCAATTAGCCTATTTATACTTTATCATAAATAGACCTTTAAAAATTACGTAAACAGAATAATTATAAGTATGGCGTGAGGGCATGCATTTATAATTTGCGTCATGTTTCAAAACATGAATTACAACAAAAGCGATCAGAATTGAAAAAAATAAAGTAATAAGTAAACATTATCAATAGTGTTTAAATTATTTTAATTTTAATAATTCAAAACAATTTATTTTGCTTAAACTACGTATTGGCGTTAAACCAATTTAACATTTAATATAAACAAGTATTTAAGCCCATCATTCTAAGTAATAGAAAAATACAAACAATATATGCAGTGGGAACGACGTCTATGTTCGTTTAGCTGAAATGTAGCGACGTCTTTCGGGACCAGTAATTGAAATTGCCAGAATAACTACACCTTATCTTATGTTGTAGTGAACAATAAGTATTGTTTTGAAATTTACAGTTTATCGCGATCTTGTAGTTGATAATGTGACTCGTCCTGAAAAGCAGAGTTTATCGCATGGAACCCTCATCATATATGCATATGTAATGTATATATATATATATATATATATATATATATATATATATACATATATATATATATATATATTTGTGGCATGTACATACATACACACACACATATATATACATATATATATGTATATATACATACACATATAAACATATATATATATATATCCATATATATTTATATATATGTATATATATACATGTGTATATATATATATGTATATATATATATACATGAATACGTATATATCTGTATATACATGTATGTGTATATATCGATATATATATGTATATATATATATATATATCTTCTCAACGCCGACATATTTCCATTCTTGCATTGTGATAGCCTTCTAACCCTTCTCTATATGTACATATATATGTATACATATATACATATATATATATATATATATATATATATATATATGTATATATATACATATATATCCATATGTATATATATATATATATGTATACATATATATACACATATATATGTATAGATACATATATATATATATACCTATATATATATATATATACATATATACATATATATGTATATATACATATATATATACATATATATATACATATATACCTGTATATGTGTATATATCTGTATATACATATATATACATATATATATACATATATACCTATATATATATGTATATATATACATATATATACATATATATATACATATATATATATATATATATATATATGAGTGTGAGTGTGTGTGTGTGTGTGTGTGTTTGTGTTTGTTTATCAATTTACTACTCAAGGGATACATTTATGAATATAGTATTTAATTAATCAGGACAAATAATACGGCGAATGGCGGTAAAACACATTCATATATTGATTCTAAATAGTCTGATATAGAAAATAAACTATTTGATTAATCTCGTATGATCTTATTAACAAATCGATAATTTAAGGTCCAACCAATATTTTTTTATAATTTTCACTCAATCATATTTACATGACATGATAGAATTTATTATATAAATGTTATCTCTCTTCTTCAAGTGTTTTTTTGTTCGAACTAAACAGTATCTACATTTCAAATCACGCCACTCATATAATGTAAATTAGAGAATTGACCGCTGCCTACTAGATCGGGCAAAGACAATATGCAGTTACAGCAATACACATCTAGAGGAGATATACAGCTTGAGAGACACCCTAAACCGAAACAACTATCCAGAGAGCATTACATCAGTTCCAAGAAATCTAGATCAAACACTAATAGACACCACCCGAAAAACACCACAGTGTGTATAACATATATGAAAGGCTTCTCGGAAAAGAATCCAAAGAATATGTACACCATATGACATTTTATATTAACTGCCAAGAAGAAAGCCTTTTATATATTCTCAAAAAACAACACACGAAAAAATCAAACACCAAACACCTCTCTGATAGACAGACCCTTTCTCTTACCCACGCATTGCAATAACACATCTATATGCAACACACTTAACAACCTAGGCATTCCAACAGTACAAACCACATCACAAGCTATGAAACGAACTTTAAACACATCAACACATTTTTAAAAAACAACACATCCCATGCTGGCTTATATACTGCCCAATGCAACAAGTGCCATCAAATTTACGCGGGAGAAACACAACGTGAATTGAAAAAAAGATTGAGCAGGCACAAAATGGACATAAAAAGCAAGAACTCTCTCAGGTCACTTTTCTCCCATGTATTAGAGCACCATCAGGCTTTCAAATTTGAACAGGCCCAAATCACAAAATACATTCACAACAAAGCTTGGCGAAGACTAAAGGAAACCGCAATAATCACAACCTCCAACACCATCAGACACCGAAATGGCTTCTATAATTTATCCTCCTTAATAAGCAAAATTATCCTGACCGAACGGAAACTGAACCTAGATCATGGCTAACTGCTCTTTCTCTTCGCTCTCTATTGTACTTACAAACAAGTCCCAGCATACACACCCAGGCCCCCCACACATTCCTGACATAGCCAGCTGGTCACATACTCCTATTCTCCAAATATTTCACAGCTAACAACAAAATCTCCCCTCTCCTCTCACCCATTTCATCATTTCGACTACTTCTTTCACACTCTTACCCACCTACCCGTCCCACTATCAAATCACCTTCATTTCTCCAAATCTTTTCTAAAACCATGACACTACTTAATCACCAAAAACACATATCCTCCCTATCTCCTCCTCTTTCCCCACCCCTCCACTTTTTTACTCACATCTATCCACATAAATTTCATTCCCTGCCACTAATTTCTCTCAGCTCGGACCTTGAGCCTGCGCTCCCAGTAGTGGCTATTACTTCTTCTCATTGACCCATCATGTCAACCCAATATTTTCATGTACTTGCATGACATTTTTCTTAAAATAATCATCCTGAAGAAGTCTTACAAATAAAGACGAAACCTTGATGAATACATTAAAAAACATCTTTCGGTTTTTCCTTTTTTCATTCCCATATATCTATATATATATATATGTATATATATATATATATATATATATATATATATATATATATATATATATATATATCAGCCAGACCGAGCGAGATAGAAATATAGATATATATTTAGATAGATACTGTGAACTCAGAGAAAGCGGACGATCACCAATAATCGAGTGGAAAATAGTACGACACGCCAGTACATGTAGAAATTAGACGACCCCTGTAGATTATGTTTGGATGAGAAATATGACATTCTAAACTTTAAAGACCCTCTAAAGAGATTAAAGTGTAGAAGCGAAATAGTAAATAACTGTAGTCACAGAATAAACTTTAATTTAATATAGTAATACATAATACAAATATTTGTGAAATTTGGAGATGTGGATTGATAATTTGCATAATTGTTGTTATTCGGACTACATTTCTCATATTGAATGTTATCATCACGACGTTTTAGCCGCTATAACCTCCAGCCTTCTTCACGTGTATCTCATCAAACTCCGGAAAATGTCTGTCGAACCCGAGAATCTGGACGGAATTTAAACGGAATCTTTTATTTAATACACGGAGATATCATGTTCTCGTTCTATCAACTGGGGAAGGTATTCAGTAATTCTTAATTATTCGTATTGCCCGCACTTAGGATTGAACCTTCAAATGACTATCACTTGGAACAAAATTTGACTTAATAATATATCCACTGCCTCGCGGGTCTTTTCAGACGTTGTGATGATAACACTCAAGATGGGAAATGTAGTCCGAATTACCAGAATTAAACACATAATACAAATGTTTAAAAAAATAATTAAATAAAAAAAAAACTGACTTGAGAAAACATCTAATATAGCAAAATAATAGAAATAGAACTAACCCAAGCACGCACATGTAAACATAAGGGAACCTATCATTCAGCACATTCCCAAAAAGGATGCACCGCCCCTATACAAACCGAAACAAAATAAAATGTCAAATAAAAGTCAGCCGAACCTTTCTTTTTTATAGGCCAGGACATTGGGTACTAAAAACATTAACCTATGGAATGGAATGCGATTTATTAGCTAGCCAGACTAAAAACAATGTGGCTATATAACTTCACTCGGTAACACAAATGTCATGCATTAAAATGCATGACATTTGTGTTACCGAGTGATGTTATATAGCCACATTGTTTTTAGTCTAGCTAGCTAATAAATCGCATTCCATTTCATAGGTTAATGTTTTTAGTACCCAATGTCCTGGCCTATAAAAAAGGAAGGTTCGGCTGACTTTTATTTGACATTTTATTTTGTTTCGGTTTGTATAGCCTGAGGTGCTTTTTTTACGGACATCAAACGTAGACGTCTGTGTGTACCTTAATTACCATCAATATATGTTCATAACTAATCATATATAAATAGATGAATAGAAAGAGAGAGATAAATATATATAGAGAGAGGTTATTATATATTAAGTATACTAAGTAAGCTCCAAAGAGGTATTATGATTTGTGGTGTTCAAAGCATACAAGCGATGTTGTAGTTTTAATATTGTTATAGTAAATTTGTCAAACACCCTGCGTTATTCATCAGGAAAAATCAGAGCCAAATGAATAAAGGAAGAAATGCAAAAATGTTTTCCTTTTTATCTTGATTCTCCAATTAATTCCGTTCAAAGATGCTTGCCGTTGTTATTATTGAATAACACAATGATTAAAACCATAACAAACACCATCAATCATTTCCAATATATATATATATATATATATATATATATATATATATATATATATATATATATATATGATTGCCTTGATAAACATGATTTGATCAATTTCTATATTTGTAAGGAACAGTGCTCAATATTTGTGACAGAGGTTATTCTCAGGAGATCTGAATAAATGACGTACACAGTTAAACATTGCAAGAGCTTGTTTTTTACTCGAAACATTACGATTATCTTAAACACTTTTTTGTCACACTGTAAACAGTACGAAAAATGAAAAAAACAACATGTCCAATTTAAAACATTTAAATATGAACATAAATCGGAAGAATACGCTGGTTAAAATTTGTGTGAGAAAAAGAGACAAAGAAACAGAAATCGAGGGTATATTTATAAAATAATGCAAATATTACGTTTAGCATTGCCAAAATGGTTCATGATTTTCGATGCGTTTTCTTTCCTTATTGTCTCTATATTCACGAGGCAAAGAATGTCTTATTATATGATTTTTTTCCGGTCCAACACACGAGCCAATGATCCTGACAATGCCCGCTGAATATCATTTGACCTGTGCCTATCTGTCTTTTTTTATCATTCGCCAAAACGCGCTTTGTAATTTCAAAAGCAACATGCATAACACGCTATCATCCGAGAGGTAGTTTCCACATTCGAATCGGCCATTTTCCAATTGACATGTGTTTCTTTTCATTTCGTATTGTCGTCAGTAATTTACAAAAACGCCTTTTTATCCTTATTCAATGCAAAATAGGAGATCCGTGACACGAAACATTCTGCGTATAATCAAATAGAAGCAGTGAAAGGACAAGAACTAAGATAATACAACGCTTTGCTTATTATTTGAGCATCTCTCAGAAGCGTTCTTAGATATCCTTGACCTTGGCTTTCATGAATTCCCATAAGAAAATGACTAAATAACCTCTTCCTTTTTAAAATAGTATTGCCTAAGATTAATTGGTACCATTTCATTTTTGAAGACTCGTCAAAAATAATAAGTTCGGACTGAATTTACAACGAACTGCCGTTCCCTCATATAATACTAGTAGTTTGTACCGGGAATACTGTGGTCGGGATGAATTTCCAGGCGGAGAGATTATGTTAAAAAAATATTTCTAAATGTATAATGTGTATTTTTATAGGATTTATAAAAATCGTTTTAGTTATTGCTTCTTATATTTTGACCTCAAACAACATTCGATTATTTGTAGATAAAAGTAATTCGATAAGTAGTTATTAAGTTACAGAGAGACAAGAAGTATACCCCACACACACACGACACACGGGACTTTGTCTGCTAGTTTTATTAACATAGGAGTGATAAAGCCATCTCTTAAAAGTAGTGTTAAAATACAGCCGAAACGAATGTAAACTCTTATGTTACTTTTTAATGTTATGAAGAACAAGTCTTGCTTACTTTCTTTAGCATCAGATTTGTTAGAATGTTATGGTTTACCCTTACTTTTATTCAAAAAAATATAATTAAATAGTAATTAAAATGATAAACATGAATTTAATTATATTTATCAAAGTTACTCAGAGTGAAAAAGACGCACATAAAAATACATGAGTTTTTTCTTCTATGACGATATATATTTTATTACCCTTGCTACTATTATAAATTATACATTTTTATATTAATGTTTAACAAAAATAATCAAAAAATACTTTTTTTATCGGAGATAGTTTTATTTAAAACATGTACAACACATATTCACAACGTTTAGGTCACTATAACTTCCGGTCTTCTTCAGGTGTATCTTTACGAATTCGGAAATATTTCTGTCAAACTCGGGCATCGGAACCTGTGGCGCAGTGGAGATAATACGAAGTAAAATTCAGTTCCAAACGATAGGTATATGGAGGTTGAAGGTTCCATCATCGGTTCGGGCAATGCGAACAATTTCGAATTACTAAAGACTTGTCCCAGTTCAGTCATGATCATGGCTCACTGAACGAGAGCATGCTACCTCGTGGATTAAATAAAAGGTTCCGTTCAAAATTTCGTCCAGATACCGAGTTAGACAGAAATATTCATGAGTTCGTAAAGATAAACCTGAAAAAGGTCAGAGGTTACAGCGACCGAGATGTTGTGAGAATTACACTCAAGATGAGAACAGTAGTCCGAATTTACCAGATAATCATAATTATCAATCCTTATCTCGAAAATATATAAACATGTACAAAACAATCTACAACTGAATTCAATTGTACAATTTAATATTTGATGTATGTTTCCTTCAATTACTTCCTAAGGCATGTCTTATACCGCAATTTTATTTATTAAACATCATCGACAATTATATCACTAATATGATGAAGTTTACATTGTTATAAACCCGGTGGCAGTTATAATGAAAAAATATTATTGATTGTTTGTTTACATGAAGACAGAAAATATTACAAAAATACGTCTGTAATTTTGGGCAGTTATGTAAGAGAGCAATTTAATGAGTCACGTCAATTCCTAAAAAAACTGTAGTCATATAATAACCGTAATCATATTTATTGTACCTATGATTTTATCAGTAATACATTGCATAAATCTCTAACATCGCTCATTACTCAAGATATTTTATTCAGGAGATCCGTTGTAAACTGGCGTTGTGTTTAGACATGTTATATTTTCTATAAGTACTATTATCACATGTGTTCTTCAGAAATGTATGCCCTATTTCCTGCTTATTTTGTTCCAGCTCGTTTTACTCCTGAGTCAAGTGGTCTCCATTAATTGGCTGTGTTGATACCTCATTATAATACAGCTTCCTATTCTGTTTTTCGTCCTACCTATAGCCTTGGCCTTTTCAAGGCATCTCCTATCTTTGCGATGATAATATTCATTTCTAGCTAGCTCCTTACATCAAGTAGATTCATGCCTTGTCGGGATCGATTCCTATAAAAAAGAGAAATAAGATTGCATTATTAGTGGAAGATTAATGTTTTGCGTAATGTAAGCCCCGAAATTCTTGCAGGTGTTACTAAAGTGAAACAATCGACGGTAAGTTCTGATTTGTTGTGCATGCACATTGTATGGTAGACTGACTCTGATATGACGGTAATTAGAGAAAAATTAACCGTACAACGACAGAACTATTAAAGAGTCGGGTTTCTTTAACCATAACCAGTGTATTCGTATATTATTAGTGTCGGCTATAGTAAATGGTATGATTGTAGTTATAGCTGAATTACTTAATGAGTTACGTAGTTTGTTATTAGTTTTATTAATTGAAAATGTTATGTTGAGATGTGTATATATATATATATGTATGTATATATATAAATAAATATATATATATATATATATATATGAATGTGTATATATTAGAATAATGATGCCAACATGTTTGTTTCAATTTACTTCAGTTGAAGTTCTCAGAAACCAAGGAACTCCTTCATAAGGCTAGCATTTTATTTCTATATGAGATATATAGATATTCGATTATTCCATTAAAGCCATCCTTTTCCTGTCAAACATGAGTTAGTAAAGAGGTTTAGATCATTTGTTTTCCTCTTTCCTATTAACCAATAAACTATGTTTTGATATATTTTTCTTTTGGAGTGTTTGTCTTACCGGATTCCAGAACAAGAATGCATCTAGTCTGGTGGAGTATCCGGCTAAGTGTTGTCACTTGAGGTAACATAATTTCGAGAAGTTGCACCATTTCCCTCATAAGCTGGTATATAGCCGTGTTGATTGTAGATTATTTAGGCTTTGAATTCTATGTTTTCTTTTTAATATTTGGTCAGGGTTTACTTGTTGGGGGAAGTATTCTCGGATCAAATTGCCCTGACAGAACCTTGTACAGAGAAGCCGAAGACACTCGAGGGCAGTATCTAATAGGTAATTAAAACTCTCCGCATATGTATGATATATGTATGCCTATGCGTATATGTAAAAGTGTGTGTGTGTATATATATATATATATATATATATATATATATATATATATGTATGTATATTTGTATATGTATGTATATGTATATGTGTATATTAATGTTTGCATATCTATATGTGTATCAATCTATATTCTGGTATATATGTATATCAGATATATTTGTATATGTGGAATGTTAAAGGATGATTTCAACTCCGGGTTTACACGTGGTAACCCGCGTCTACGTTGATGACTTTGTAAATAGATGAACTATTATTTTCTGAAAGTATTTAAGCGTGTTTTTGCAGCTAAATCACACCTGATTACAGGATGAAAAACACAGTTTTTACTTATAATCGTATATATGAAAGAAAAGTGGACGCCCATCCAACAAATCAACGGAAACATCAGGTCACGTAACCATCAAGAGTCCTACCTTTGTAGTTTTCTATCTTTTGCCTTTAGTGATAAGATGATACCCATTTTGTGTATAAGCTGCGACATTTTTTTTGATACCTTAAGGTATTGTGGCGCCAGCAACCTAAAACACCTTGATTTCAGTCTTCACGGTTAGCTGCGATCTGGATTTTGGTTTGACAAATCTAGATTGACGGGAGGAGAAAACGAATAGAAAATATTATACGCCAAGGGGAACAACATTTACTTCACAAGCCTAGCGAGTAGACATGTTAAGTAAATACGGCGCAAAACAGAAATTTTGATTTTTCAACGAGTCAGAAGAGGGTTGGGTTTAAATAAAATTAAAGGATATATTTTCAGGATAGAACGAACGCGTAATTTAAATAAACATCAACGCAGTTATATATATGTGAACCGCTACAGGTGGCATGTGTATGTGTATGTTCATACATACAATCCTCGCTCTGTTTCTCTCAAATACACGCATTTATATATATATATATATATATATATATATATATATATATATATATATATATATATATATACACATTTTATTAATATAAACACTATTTGTAACATATGTGCATACATGTTTCGGTTGTAACCTTTACACAGAGTCCAGCGCTCTAGACCAAAGAAGACAATGAAGTGAGATAGATTTGGAAAACTGTCCTATTAATTTAATCATTTTGGGAGAAAGGATATGTTTATAATATTTAGATACAGAAATCTTTAGATACACAAGTACACACATATACATTATATATGTATATGTATATATATATATATATATATATATATATATATATATATATATATATATATATATATATATATATATATAAATGTTTTGAGGTACAAAACTTATAAATGCATTTAAAAAGGATGCGGGGAAACCTCTCAAAGCCCCTTTCGACTATCATCTCGTCAGGAGAAAATCGATGTTATTGACTACTAACTATTGATTTTCTCCTGACGAGATGATAGTCGAAAGGCTCTTTGAGAGATTTCCGCGCATCCTTTTTAAATATATATATATATATATGTATATATATATATATATATATATATATATATATATATATATATATATATATATATAATAAAACAAGCACAAATATATACGCATATATCCATACACATATATGCACGTATATACTAATATATATATACATATACACACACACACAAACATAAATATATGTATACATATATACATATACACATACATATACAAACATGAACATACATACATACATAGACATATGCATACATATATATTCAAGAATACACATCCACTCACACATATACATGCATACACATACTTCCAATGGATGCATCTCCTTTTCCACTGATTATTTCAGCAAAATATATCATAACATATATACATATATGTACTTCTTTTGTCATTATTCTAATGTTCTTTGAATTAACTTACGTTATTGTATATGCATCACTATAGAATGTACCTCCACAAATAACTACTCACATATATACATACAGGTGTAAATGCTTGTACTACAATTATTTTACTTATACTCTGACATACTGGTGCGTTGCCTTTTTTATTATTCCATGATTTACCAATACAATGTTCTAGCTTTAATCTCCCTATCACGATAGAATCTAATATAACAGTTTACTTATATATCATTCACATGTATATATATATATATATATATATATATATATATATATATATATATATATATATATATATATATAAGAGTAAGGCTACCAACATTTGTAAAAATAAATTCAACATTTATTCATTATTTTGTTATTTTATAATTTCATAATTTTGAATAGCGCGTTTCAAGCAGATATGTAAACCGATTTGAAGATATCTTTTGATTTAAAAGAATTTGGTTTAATTTGAGTTCATTTGTTATTGTTTTGCGTTTTTACGCATGCGTGAGTTTGCGGGGTGTGTGTATGTGTTTTAATATTTTAATATGTGTTATTATTTTTTATCATGGTCTGTTTCTCTTGATCAAAGTCGTGTGTGTTTATTAAGTACGTGTGATTTTGACCTTTATTTTATAAAATTATAAAATTATAAAATAACAAAATAATAAATAAATATTGAGAATTTTGGTAGCCATACCGATTTACATGTATACTGTTTTCTTGTTGGAACTGCACTAATACTGCACTACCCTCTTTATATATATATATATATATATATATATATATATATATATGTATATATATATATATGTATATATATATATATATAATATATATATATATATATATATATATATATATATATATATATATATATATATATATATTAAAGCCACTCGAGCGTCGAACGGTATCGACTACAATACGTTTGCTCACGCCTCTTGGTTATGTGTGAGTTAATTTCATTTACTGTCTATGGCGATTTCCAACAGCCGTGTTGGCATAGACGTTAGGCTCTTTATTCTAGGCTAAATCGACGAACCACAATCGAGCCCATACAACCGTTTGAAATCAACATTCTTGCTTTATAATTAGCTTGACTTGTTTTTCAATTATTGCAAGCACCTTATTGTGACAACACGTACAACTTTCTGTTGCTAGCTCATACTTTGAGAGAATATGCCTAAGTGTTTCATTTTTCCCTAATCCACATATATTATGATCGTATATATACTCCAGCGAACTAAATTGGAAGGTTATGGAATTGCATCATATGCTCGTTCCCAGACCTATATTTGTGTTCATCCAAATTTTGCTCAACAACACAGTCCTCCCATCGTTAGCACTACCCTATATGATCACATTTTACACGATGTATATGTTGGTTCTCTTTAACTTCTGCCCTATTTTTTTTTACTACAGAATTCCTGTATTCCCTGGCATTTTTTGTGGAAAATGGTTTAAATTTTCCAAATATATTTGCACCATCTTGCACTGCTCCAACAATGCCTGCATGCTCCAACTTTGTTATTGAATGATCAACTGCATTTTCTGCTCTCCATTTCGTTCCAGTTTTAACTTCAGGTTGATTACTAATGATTTTTCCGACACTGGAAAAGCTATGCATAATGACTTATATTCTTCTACAGCAGACACGACCGGGAGTTGTAGATGATTATTTCTGCCAAATATTGCAGTATTATTGAGCATCCTTGGCAATCCCAGCCATCTTCTTATACACATGTTGCATCGCTCGTCTATTCTTTCAACTCGAATCAATAATATCTCATACATCTGTAAAGACCACATCAACCTAGGGTACAACCTATAATGTAAGCACCAACCTATAAATCTCCCAGCTAGATAAGTCTTTTCTATTGTGTGTCGGCCCACTTCCGCTTGCTGCTGTATTTACGCTTTCTTACTTCTGTCATTTAATGCACCCTTGTGCCATCTTCCTAAACTCTTTACTGTTTTTTTTTCTTTTTAACAGTTGGTATTATATCACCTCCTATCTTATACCGAACTACTTTCTCTTTGACTGTCACATAAATAACACTTCTAGATTTCTTCGCTTTGAATTTTATTCTTGACCACATAAACAATTCATCCAATCGGAGAACTTCCTCCATTCCTTCGACACTTTCTGATTTAACTGTCACATTATCCATAAGTAATGTATCCACTAGTGTATTTCTACAATCGTATGCTCCTAATTGTCATTTCCATAACAAGTAATATTTATATGACAGTACTAGTGCAACCACTTCTCAACTTTGCCAATTTATTGTAAAACTTCCGGTTGTAAATCTCATGTTGAATTGGTCATAGCATGCTATTTACCTTCGTTTGCACTGCTTTAGGAATCCAACAGAAATCTATAGTTTCTGTATTATCATGTGTGGTACTGAGCCGTATATATTGGCAAGATATAACCATACCATAACCACATGTTAACTTTCTTTTATTTTCATTCTGTATATTTCCCATATTGCATGAGCATGTTACATGCACCGTGTGATTCCTGGGATTCCAGCATTTTGTACTGATTTATTGATAAATTATTTTTTTCTGCACATAGGTAATTATTTGATTTGCTAGGATAAATATCATTGTTCTTCCATCAATATCTAGCAATTATATCGGACGGAATGCACCCTAGTTTTTTTAATCTTTATTTTTTCGGCAGATAGATGTCTTCTGCAACCAACCAACGATCTGCTACATCTTTACTTCGCCAAATGTCCCTTATCAACAAAAATAGAAGCAGAGTTGTTGACTATATTTGTATACTTTGTAGCTAACTCCATCATTTCCAGCCTCTTTCACAAAATCATCTAATATCTTCTTTTTATATCATTAATATCAAATGGTACTCCTGGCTCTTTTGGTCTTTTCAACCGTTTCATATACGGTGGTTCTCTATCTTTATTTTAATCGATGTATGTATTGTTAAGATGTGTTTCCAATTTTTCCCTTGAGCATTCCAGCTTCCCACTTTTATTCTCTGTAAATAGTCCTTTTGCGAACTTATATGGGGTGTTCACAAAATTCTTTTGGCAACTTATTCTCTTCTTAAAATTTGGAAAATTTGAAAAAATATAAAAATAAAGATAATATAATACAAAATATATACAATGTAAAAAGAAAATGTTGAAAATATTTGTAAAAGTACACCGTTGAAGACGCCATGAGAGTACATTGAAGCAAGTTCGAATGGTTTGAATGGCACAGTCCTTTTGTGATTCGCAGCTGACAGTTCCGTTACCGGGTCCTAAAGTACACCATCATAAGGAAGAACTACTTCACAGTGTCGGCCCCTATTTCTCGATTGCTTTTTTGAAGTTATGTAGCACTGGTGCCATCTGCTCATAAATGCCAGTAAGCCAGATACACCTTTCAGTCATTATAATCAACATTTGATTTTGATTGTAATGCCACGTCATAAACCATCCTGCATATGGCGTCATACCTATCTCCTATATCTTCCTTCTTTCACCGTCGAAAATTATCCCCTCCTTCTAGTTCATATCATCCCTCTTCAGCCATATCTAATAAGAGGTGTTATCTAATGTTTCCCGGAGATCTTTAATCAATTTTCTGAGTTGTTACAATAAAATCGATGTCGAAATTGATTTACAACCGTTCGCTCTAAATTACCCCTTGCCCCAATGGCCAAGTGATGGAATTCGTATCTGATCTTTTTCCTATTTTCTGGGGCAGCAGAGTTTTCCTCTAATGGTACTGTTAATTCCAGTATTATTCCTTCTTTCTTTACTTCACACCACACGACAATATCTTGTTGTTGTCCAGATTATATCAACGGGAACAATAAAAAGTGTCCTCGATCAACACTCAATTTAGCGTTTCAGTCATATTTGATGTAATTTTAGTAATTCCCCATTATCTCTTTTGATACAATTGTTATTCTCATCGTTTACGTGTTTATATAATTGCTCCATCTCGTAGGTTGCTTTAAAGGTATACATCACATATTTTATCATGTGCTTAAATATATATATATATATATATATATATATATATATATATATATATATATATATATATATGAGAGAGAGAAAGAGAGATGTTTGTATTTATATTCGTAAGGGAATATGCTACACTAATAAACAAATGATTATGACGTTAAGAATATATATTCTGAAAAACACGGTGAGTTAAATGGGCACATTATGTTGTGTAAATGTTCAAACTTAAGTGTTAATGATTAACCAAGGTGGCGATCAAAATAAAATATTTAGACAATTAAATAAAGCAATTACACGCCATCCTGATGCTTTTAAATATTATCAAATTAATCAAAATAAACTGATAGAACAAATCATAGGATGTATAAATAAAATAATGTAGAATATGTATAAACGTATATATAACACATATACTTATTATAATGAGAAAAAGAAAACAATAAAAATACAGTAGAACGAAATGTTCAAAAGAAGAAGAAGAAGAAGAAGAAGAAGAAGAAGAAGAAGAAGAAGAAGAAGAAGAAGAAGAAGAAGAAGAAGAAGAAGAAGAAGAAGAAGAAATCGACAGTTATGAACGCCGATTTTAAACACTGGGAGTGGGCAAAGAAGAAGAAAAAGAAGAAGAAAAAGAGAAAACATTAACAGTTAGCTTATAAACGCCGATTTGAAACACTGCGAAAAGGAAAAAAACGACAGTTGGCTTGTGAACGCATATTAAAAAAACTGTAAGTGAACAAAGAAGATTATTATTTATTTTAGGTTGACGACAACGGGGAGATGAACAACAAAGGAGGAGGAGGGAGAGAAGGAGGGACTAAAAGTATATATATATGTATGTATGTGTATATATATATATATATATATATATATATATATATATATATATATATGTACATATTGATTTTTTATTTTTTGATGTGTTGATATTTTTTTTATTTATAGTATAAAACTAAAAATAATACATTAATCAGCTAAATAATAGTGTAATTGATTCGTCCAAACTCTTTAAAATGCAGCAACATTTTTGTAAGTAACGGATAAATTTTATTAGACAGACGAACAACACAGGTAAGGGCAATTATTTATTATTTTATTTTTTAAATTTTTTATTTGTTTATTTATTTTTATTTATTTATTTTTTAAATAACTAATATAAGTGAGCAAAACATTTACATGGAACAAAACGTAGATTTAGTTTAAGGAACGTTTATGTTTTTTTCTTTTAAGGGAAATGGGATCTGATCAACTCTGCTGGGTAGCCATGAAATTAAATAATGTCTTGTTTTTAAATTTCCGAAACAGTTTTTCATGGTAAACAACTGATGAGCCCTTAAAATAGTGTTAGAAACAAACTAATATAATAAATGTAAACAATAAATTTACTTACATGAATGATTTTCCACTTAAAGACTTGGGACTAAAATTTTTTTGTTTTTTTAATATAGTTTTAATGGTTGAGAGACTTCCGAGACTATATATATATATATATATATATATATATATATATATATATATATATATCAGTTTATTTATTCCTTTATTATTTTTATTGTCCTGATTATTAACATTTCAAAATAAATTCTCGATAACTCGGCGAGGAATATAGGTATATAATTTATTTTCTAAACTATTCAACTTCGTAGATGAGAGCCCACCACTACCCAAACGAATGAAAGGATCATTGTCACTTTTTAAAATGTATATTCTAAGAAACACCGTAAGAAACATTATTTATTGGTAAATGTTAAGATTTATTTGGTTTATATATACATATATATATATATATATATATATATATATATATATATATATATATATATAAGTTTTTTGTTTTTATTAAATATGTTTTATGAACCGACTAGTATGAATTTTAGAATATATATTTAAGGTACCACGGTTAGTAACGTGCGAACATTTGTTTGTGTATACTTAACTATTGAAGATGTTCGCCAAACCAAACTGGCACGGCTTTAAAAAAATACATGAGAAACATTCAGAGAGAAAAAATGCTCTACATAATTATGCGATTAGACACTTTTTCAAGGATCGGTTTGTACGGGTGAGCGTACAATATCATTTATATCTTTCGTAAGATCATAAACTATTGACCTGATCATTATAAATTATGAAATAGTTATTTCAGGCAACAGTAACTTTCCGCCACGAAACATATTTCAAGTAAGTTGCATACAAAAGATTTAGCGAAAAAATTACTCGACATAAAATGTTGAGGTATATTCAGTCATTCATCTTTAAAGGATTGGAATGAGCGTCAATAATATTTATGTGCTTGATAAAATCTTAAACTATTGAACTCATGATTATGAATATGAATATGTATTGTAGACAACATAGTGATTAACATGGGTATATTATTATTTTTGAAACCGTACACTACATAGCAAAGAAAGAAAATACATGAAATTCAAAAATGAATACTATATTTATTGTTCATACTTGTTTTGGGACCGGTATAATAGTAGTATATATCTAAATGAGAAAATTCGAAAGTTTTTTTCTATCTAACCATTACTATATTAACATAAAACACGTAAGAAGTATTTCATTCTAATGAGATATATATATATATATATATATATATAGAGAGAGAGAGAGAGAGAGAGAGAGAGACATCTACTACTCCCTCAAACAAATCTCGATTTTTCTTATTTGCATAATGATTTATTCTCAAGTTTTTAATAAATTCAAATTCTGTAATATACCTTTCTACTTTGGACTGTCAAATTTTCTTCTATCGATATACTATTATTATAATTATCAAGAAAATAAGATAAACAGATTTTATTTTTAAAAAATGATAGCGTTTAAAAACTTATTTAGGATTTAATTTTCAAGAGAGATAATTTACTTCCGGCTTTAGTAAAGTGTCAGATATCACTGAGATGTTCAGCAGATACTACATTTTGATCTTTGCCAAAAGGCCACGGAACAATAAAAAAATGTATTTTGTGACTTGGCATTTTTAAATTAAAAAAAAAATTGGATAAAATTGGAATATTTTTTCATGGGTGTTGTAAAGTAGTATCGGTATAGTTGTCATAAGACTCTCTTCTCAGGAATTACTTTGTCCGTTTTTAAGGGTGTGTAGTGGAGAATCTTCCCAGAATGAAAAATCCCAAAGACTCTATTTAGTAAGAATGTCTTTTAAGGGGAAGGGGTAGTGTAGTTTCATTTCTGTTCTCATAAGATCGTCCACGCAATAATGACTCTCTCCTATTTGGGTGGAGAGAAGTCGTATTGTTCATCATGATATTATCGTCTGTCGGGGTGTTATCAGTGTAGTATAGGTTCGTTCACCATATTACTAGCTAAGTAAGAAGAATACCGCAAGTGTATAATAAACATGTCTTTTATAATCTAGAAAATTATGAAAGTTATCGTTTTTCCTTAGCCAGCATTCATCTTTGTTTATAAATGTTGCGACTATATTTTTCCAGCCAATTTTTATTAAATCATTTCACGTAGACCATAAAACTTGGCATGGTGTTTAATGTCATCAAAATAAATAAATGCAAAAGTGTGTTCCACCAATTTTAACTATATTGACATTAAAACGATGTATGCTTATTTAATTCTCTGTAGTATATTTTCATTCGTCATGATACATTCGTCTGAGGCATTACCTCCTCGTCGGGGGGGGGGGGCGTACAGTACACATTTGTTCATCACGATACAATTTCCTCAGAGTTACCAGTTGTGTGTGTGGAGGAAATAGTGTACTATATATTATGTTGCCATGATATCATCCTCTCAGGCATTAACACCTCGTGTGTTCATCATGATATCATCCTCTCATTTGCATATTAATTTATTTTTAAGTTTCTAATGAATTACTATTTTCTAATCTGTTAATAATTATATACATGCGTTTATTATTCGTTTAATAAATGTGTTGCTGTTGTTGTTGTGGTTGTTGTTGTTCCTATTCCTATTTACTTCCTACCACGAGAGCAGAGTAAGGCACAATGTAAATATTTAACGTGAAGAGAACCTACCCCCCCCCCAAAAAGGCACTCTGTATTGGAACAAAAATGTAATTGCCTCGGCCTAGAAAGAGTTCTCATTCACAGACACAGAACATAACAAGTAAGTGCTGATTAAGTACATTTATTACATTTTGCTCCTAGCCAAAGGCCAACTAGTTAAGATTTTGATAACGACGATGATGATGATGATGATGATGATGATGATGATGATGATGATGATGATGATGATGATGATGATGATGATGATTTGTCATAGAAAATAAATAAACCTCCTCTAATCTTTCTAAGTTACAAAAAAAGTATATTTTTAATATTACTTAAGTATTTTTTCTTTTATAATAAAGATTAAACGTACAAAGTGCCCATTTCGAATTACTCACTAATATAAATGTGAATTATTTAACCAATCGACGGGCCACCTTTATGCTTATTCATGTAATTATATATTCAGTTTTAATGGGGAATTAATTTCAATTTGTATGCTGAAACAAAATAAAATTTATCGACGTTGAATATGTTAAAGACCATATAAATAAACATTTTTGTCGTTTTTTTCTTAAAAAACAAAATTTGACGATGTTCAGGCACAGTATATTTCCCACATCTTGGAGTATATCAAATAACACTGCGACAATCCTCATTTTCTGAAGAACATTTTCTAAATTACCAAAATGTCAAATGAAAAATACTTTTTTCGTTTCAGTTATTTCATATTTTGTTTGTAAACCCAAGACTTAATCAGTCTAACCTGCTTAATTTTAAAATAAATAGTTGTTGGTCTGTGAGGCTTAAGTTTAAATAAGCATTTTATTTAGGCTCTTATGCTTTAATTTTGAAAAAAACTACAAAATTAGATGGCTTTACTTTTTTTTTTTAAATCTTTCAGTCTGTAATTCTTTGAACTCAAATAGCGTTTACCTTTATCTGTGACGGTTATGTTTGAAATAGTATGTACATCACCAAACGTTTAGATCAAACAAACAGTATTTAAGATATATTTCTGTTAGCCTACATCGAGTTTCTACCGGAGGTGTTTCCTGTCGCTATCACCGAGTTAAGTCGTGTATTGCAAAAGTGGTGTGTTTAGTTCTTTTCAATAGCGGCTTTTCAAAATGCATATGTGCTGCTTGAATAGATTTCCCAATAGCATTCCAAAATAGGTGATCGCGTAGCAGCTGGTTGGCAGGGTAGAAGCTTTTATGCAAAAACTGGTAAAGGCTTGCCAATTTCTATGCACTTAACGGTTATCGAACGTCGTTGAAATCGTCACACCCGCACGTGGCGGTGAATTAGTCAATATTCATATTCCCGGGAAACAAGTTTAGTACAATTATTCCGGCTTTGTAATCACGGAAAGAATGCCCTCCCACAGACCTGACCTTGCAGTTACCAGCCTTGTTTTATCTCTTCGTCACGTTTCAGCTACATAACAATAGTTATGAAGTAGCCTACGATTGTTGTCTTGGCGTATCAACCATCCGTATTCATATTATTGGCATATGTTATCATATATTATTTTATTTTCATCAAACACGTTGACATTCTGCTGATAAAGAAAAAAGGTATTAAGAAAAAGGTAATCTACAACGAAAAGTGCAATTTCTTCGTATATTTTTATCAATGCCATTTTTTGTCTTTTTTAATTCTAACGTCATTTCTTTTCTCTTTTTAATATCTCGAAACTCCATGTTTTCAATGCGGAAAAGATTGAATGACCTTGTGTCAGAATAGTTTGACAACCTTTGAGAATGGGAAGCAACATCTTATTTTCGGGTATGTAACATACCAGGGAAGAACAACCAAATCACGCATGATGTAGTCTTCACCTGTCAAACAGAAATGAAGGCAAGCAAGATAAACACCAAGACATCTGCAAATGTCATACTTGAAAGTCCAATGTAAAAGTAATCCACAAGCCATCTCCTGCAAATATGTATACACCCCTCTAATAGATATGGCGGTAAAATCGCTAATAGTACACGAAATGATTGTATTTCATACGGGGACGAATATAGAGGTTGTTTCCTCATTACTGATAGGAAACAGTTCTATAGAAGAACGCAAACACACATGTCTTTTAATATATATATATATATATATATATATATATATATATATATATAAGTAAAAACGATCCCCCCATGAACAAGCAAACATCATAGAATACAAAACACGGGTGCTACATATAATTCCAACATAATCAGGCGCCATGCGAATAACAAATGAGTGTTTCCGGAAATTGTCAAAGAGTTTCACTTCATTATATTAATAGAATATAATTGCCGAACGATTACAAAAAACTTAAATAAATACAACATGGTGTCTTCCTCTCCTCTTTTCAGTAAAGCCTCTCGGAAATACCACTCATACATTCTATTAAATATTCACACGTTTACATGTACATTTTTAAAATCCGACTAATACTATGAAATCTGATTGAATGGCATCGATTGAAGTAAGTTCTTCATTCACTTTATACTCGCTACCTAAAATTCAATGACATTCTACCGAGCATCCGTAGAGTATTCAAGGAATGCCATAATTGACAGAATGCTTTTATTTAAGCAGTTCCATAGTACTATCCAGAATAATACCATGTTTCTTGAATGAAAGAATAACAAACAAAAACCGATCAAATAGTTAGGACAATAGCACCGTTGCCTGACTCCTCTGGTTATCGTACGTTAATTTCCCTCGCATTAACCGAATCCCAAAAGTTACAACAACTGCCGTTTTCCTTCAATTTTGTAACCGGCATATATTAGTTAAAATTAAAAATACGTTTATTACATATCAAGAAAAAAACGTAAACGTATTTTTTTGGCATTACACAATGAGTCGTCGTTTGGTTTTACAATTTGTTTTCAAACATTAAATAACTTCACATTTATTCCAATATGCTATAAACACTAAAAAAATAAGCTTTATTAAATAATAATGAAAATAACTATGCAGCTTTCGACACATTTAAAGAAAATCTTAACATTCCTTTGAGTTGTGTAAGTTTTACCGTCTGCAATTTACTTCGTAAATACAATGGTTCATTGTTCTCATTTCCTCCCCGCCCGTAGGCAGAAGCTTAACACTTAAAAACGAAGAAAGAACATGTGTGAGACGACTGTGATCGAACCGTAAACCTGTAGATCTTAGGTCTACGCTGCTAACGTTTCGCATACGAAAGCGAGTATACAACTTACAAAAATAGGTTATTCAAACGAAGCCAGTCAGTAGCTATCATGCGTGCTATCGTACCATCAGCCGTAAGGCGACCGAATGTACGGCCCACCAGTAACACTGTTTAGTTAATTTCTATATCAATTAATCGATGTTTTTTTTTCAATCAAATTTGGATATTACGCGTGTAAAATTGATAGGAATCCGACAATGTATACTTCATGCATCTGTCGAGTACTGTGTCGTATATTGACTTAATTCGGAAGTCAAAACGTTTAAGAAATGTAAGCCACCATGTTGTAAGTTGAAATGCTGCAAAGAACTATGTTCGTCAATTTTATTCTCTAAAAACTGGGATGACTATAAATGTATACTTAATAGGTAGAAATAACGTAATGCGATGTTCTCAAAATTCACCGTAATTAGCGGTGTGTAATGTTTGTATTTTGTAGTAAATTAATAGCAGACATATAATAAATAATAACAGGCAATTTTTTGAAAAGTAGATATTATTTATTAATTCCCGGTGTCTATGGGGGTGTCAGTACTAAAGTGTTAGGGGGAATGTATTTGCTACCACCTATGTGGAGTATGTTTTGACGAGAGTCGAAGATAATTGGACAAAAGTAATATTTAGTATTAGCTCGAGAAAAAATCATAACACTAAAACATGCTCGAGTGAATAAGCGAAATATAGTGGTGAGTTTAGTAGTCTGTTATGCATGTGGCTTTTTTTTTTATTCTTAAAAAAGGTGCAGGGGAAAATTGTCTTAACTTAATATATTAGATCACAAATGTTCGGAGACAGTTTCTGTTCATATTGTTATTAATTTTACAGACCTTAAATAGTTCTTTTTCGATGTTATACAGAGGGTTGCATTGACGTCGTTGGTTTCCTTGATAAAAATCCAAATTCATTCATAACTATAATCGCATTCTAAATATTTCTCTTATTAATGAAACAATTCCTCTCAGTTTCGACCACTTAAAACGTCGTCACAAGTTTCTTTGATAACAAAACGAATTCGTTTGCAACTATCGTCGCATATTATTTTGGCTTTGTAAAGATATTACATTTTTTTTACTTAATTTATAAACCAACGTTGTTAATTTTTTTAAATTCGTCGCAGTTTCTTGAATAACTATTCCAATTCTTCTTAGTTGCGTAAGTGTTAACCTCCTGAATTCTCTTTCTAACAAAATGATACATCTCTTAGTCAATAATAGTCATTTCCCTTTCATTTGTGACGTATGCTACAATAGCAACATAACTGTTTTTTTACTTACAGCATGTTCGTTGACCCTTCTTATAATTTTGTTTTTAAATGTTAAAGACCTTAACATTTTTTAAATGTTATAAACAATGTTACATTAGAAAAACACTCAGCAGTCGTTTGTAATAAACATAAAAATTACTCTGCCACTCTCATTGCATTTGAAAAAAAGAAGGTACAATTTCTCTAAGTTGGGTTGGTTTTAGCATCCTAAATTCAATTCGGAAATAAATGCTAACCCCCTTAGCAAACTATAGTTAGTGCCCTTATATCGGCCTTATTTCTCTACAAGAGACCCTTTATTACGTTTTAACATGCGATGTTCTACTTAAAAAATCTAATTTCTTAAATGTTTTAAGTAATAATTATATTTTGACTTGCTTATTTAAAACTATCAACTCATTTTTATAAACAAAATGCTTTATTTTTAAATTTAATTTTTTTGTAATGTGCAATCATTTCGATCGATTGCAAACTGTCTAAATTACATTTAAAACGTTATCTATGACCCTATCGTACAACAGAAACAGTCTACTATTAGCAGCATACGGCCACAGATTTAAAATAGGTGTTTGGGGCCGAGTTCATTCAATATCGCTTACTTATATGTCTACAGGTTTGTAATATTTTGATTATCACACCTATCGGAGTTTTAAACGTGTTCATCTGATTCCTACGAAATTAATAAATAACATTTTTCATGAAATATATCGAAGGTATTTTTTTATATTTTGCCAAATATGTTCGAGATATAGATGACAATCGGTGGTTTAAAATGAGTTTTTATAACTGTTAAAGGAAAGGAGCTTTGTCTTAGTAGCATTAAATGTTAGCATCCATTTATGACTACATTCAACTACAGACTGGAAGTCATCTTCTAAGAATCCAGATATTGCATCGAAATGGGTATGTTCGTGTTACCCATATGCTGAGAATAGAGCGTGATGTGTTCAACATATATACACATCTCTCACACAATTTGACCATGGGGGTCGTTTATGAAAATCAAGAAAAATAAATATCTACGGAGCGACCTCTGAGGAGCACCCGCATTTATATCAAGTTGTTTGGATGTACGTCTATTGAGCATAACCTGTATCCTTTTTTTTGGGGGGGGGGCTAGGAAGTATCTAATTATATTAAATATTTGTCCAGCCATAGTATGCAGAATAATTTTTACGAGAATGCATTCATGCTACACATTGTCAAAGAGGTTAGATATATCAGGCGCTACCACCTTAGTTTCACCTGCCTTGTCCAGTGTATAATATATGCGTTCAGAGATGATCGTTAGGATATCCGCAGTCGAACGTGCTTGCTAAATCTATACTGATGGTGTATATTTAGCATTAATACGGTTGGCGACTATAGCTAGATTCAGTAACGGTTCAAAGATTTTAGCGAAGAGCGAGAGTACACTAATGATGGAGTGATAATTTTGAGGGTCAGTTTATTTAACAGAATTATTGAATAAAATGCAACAAATGTGATAAGTAACTGGATTGATGTATCGCAGGAACTAACAATTACAATTATACTACTACTGATTGTATTCTTTTGGTCTACTATTCTTACTATCGAGTAAAATAAACTAATATTAACAAATGCTAATTATATGTGTGCATATCGTACAAAACATTATTAAAAAAATTAACAAAACGTTTTATTATCATCTTCAAGATTACGAATGTAATAAATGTAAGCATATTAATAATGATGTTTAAATAAAGATGTGCACACCCTCTGCAATTGCTAGACAAATAGGCTTGCTTGTTTACAAAGTGGAAAATGCGTAGATTGGTTGCTTAACTTGTGAAAAATATTTATCGAATGTTTAAACACGTAAAATGATATTTTGTTTTCTGTCAATGTCTTTTATTCTTTTTTTTACAATTTCTTTCGAGGTGTTGTCACAATTTGGTGATTGGCATCACAACATTTCGACACTGATTGCCCTGATTGCAATATATTAAAGTCGAGAAGTGTCATGGAATTTTGAATTCAACCCTGAGATTCGCTTTTTATTACCTAGGCTGTGTCTCTTAATTCTGACAAAATTGTGTCTACAGCAGTCCTTTTAGACTGAGGCATTTTTTATTTGTAAAAATTCAGTTTTCCTTTATAGGTTTGTGGATTTTCCCAACATTAAATACCGACCATATATCAACCTCTACTCTCGTACGGAGGCAAGTAAAGAGGAATAATTTCATTTTAAGTATACTATACGCTTACAAAATAGAAGCGGGTATATAGGGGTCGAAATACATGGCAGTTTTCGACTTCGGAACAAGGCTTCCGAAGAAGACAGGATGTATAAAACGGCGTAAAATGTGAGATAATAAAGTAATTCGTCCAATAAGTTTTGATAATAGTAAAAACTAGTGGGACCCAGTGGAATATCCACAGTGTTTCTCTCTTTCTCTCTCTTCTCTCCCTCCTCGCTGTCGCCCCTTTCCCACGGGGCAAAAGTAAGTACTAACTCTGTCTTACCCGTCCCCTTCGATGTGTATTTAACTCACCGTTTAGAAAACATTAAACAATGTAAATAAAACTCCAGTGATCTGGCGATTCAATCTTCGTTAAAAGGGGTGTTAGAGCATGACACATGTAGGTAAGTAGGTAAACGGTAACGTATTAATGTATAGATAACTCATGCGAAAAAACACTACTATATATTGTATTTTATAGTGGCAGCATATGTTCATTGTATATCGCGTCTATTATACTGGATTAAATTGTGTCATATTATCTCATCCTTGTACGGTTTTTTAGCTGTTTAAAAGTAATCAATATCGGTTATTTGAATGAATAATTTAAACTCTTTCCACACACAGTGGAAATTTTTCTCCGTGAATCAGAAGAAGGTGATTTTCAGGTTTCTGATAAGATCAGGGCTTTTTTGTTATGAGGCGGGCAGATACGTTTAGTCTCTGGAGACTGTGATTTTGCCGTAGAGGCGATAGACTTGGCATTGAGCCGACTGGTTCCTGAAAACGAAAACAACGTCTTGACTTTTACGGTTGCATTAAGACTGCATTTTGTTCTACTGATGCAGCAGTATTTGTCTGACGTGACGACAGTGATGACAATAAACAAATGAAAATTTCGTCGTCGTGTCATCTTTCGCCAACGGGTTAACAACGTTTTTTTTTTTTTCAAATATACACATTCAACATTTATTCAATATAATAAAAGGAATACAATGTATCTATGCACGTAGGTATGGAGTGATGCTTGGGCTTATTTATAATAAGAGATGGAGAAAAACTCTACCTCCGAACTGATCTGGATACATAGGTCATTTTAGCGGGCATTTCATATTCTAGTGTACTTAAAAAATACGAGTTTTAAACAAAAGTTAAAGTTAGAAGGTCATTATTTTAACATATAAACAGAAGCTATGAATAGTAGTAGAATAAGCGGATGTGAATCATATATGATATACAATCAAGCAAAAGTAGAAAGTATTGCTTATAGCAGGTTACTCATTTTAATTTTAATCATTCCATTGCTAGTTTTGTTGGAAAATTGCGCAATGTTTGCTATACTCTAAAGTACCCGTTGCACAAACACATTTTAAGAAGATATCAATCGTCAGTTGACGAAGAAAGCCGCATCTCATAGATGCATATTTCGTTGAACTTTATTGACAGTATATGCCTTGATTTTACGGTAACGGTATAATGTAGATACATTATCTCTACAAAGCATGTTCTTATCACGGATTAAATTTGTTTCCCGAGATTTCGACTTTTTATTTACTTATATATATATATATATATATATATATATATATATATATATATATATATATATACCAAAGAAGATGGATTGGAAGAGATGTAATAGTCTACTGTGAATTAGAGGGGCAGATTTATAGGTGTATAATTGGGAATAATGCAGCTAGATTCTTGTTTACATTACATTTAAATTGCTGAATAATTGTTCAGTCGGGGAAATAAGAAGCAGGGAAGGTATTCCAAAGACAAACAGTTCGAGAAAAATATCTATTAAAGTAGAAAATTTTCCAGCATCTGATGACGTATACAGTCAATAGGTTAGGGTTAGGGTTGTATTGTCGGGTTGGTCGGGGTTATTTAGGTTAAGGAATGTAATTGCAGCAAATACATCAGATTCTATTAAATTGAAGTACGTTTAAAACAAATTCAGGGATGTCTGAGATGCAACAGTGCACGACAGGACGGGGGATGAGGCTTGGTAGACAGTGTGGAATCTATTATGTAAGATACTCTTTGTTACCCTGTTAAAAAAGAAGATAATAGTGGTTGGAATAATTTATAAATTCACGGTCTCGCAATGTTGTTAACACACTTCAGATTTTGAAAAAAAACTTTAGTATAATGCATTCCCCTTGTTTTATATATCCTCAGTATTGTAACGTTTTGAATAATTATTAATTACCATAGGGTAAAAATAGCAAGGTTTCACAACACATGAAAAAAGACAATTGAAAGATGGCTACGTCTATATATGTAAGGAGAGTAAAAAGTGGAATTTCAGCAGCTTCGTAACCCTCGTTTCCATTATTTCGTCCTCACATTCTATGAGTGATGTTTCTTACAAAGGGGGCAGCATTGATATTTTCTTGGTTGGTTAGAATCGATTAATCTAACACTTATTGTTGGCTAGTTTGTTACCTTTTAGTAGTTTTTTAGCTACTAAGATTAAGTGGCTTCATGCCTTGTCTAGAGCGATTTCAATGAAAAAATATCGTCTAAATCTTTTTCTAGAGCGACTTTAAACGTGAATATGATAGTCATCGTCACTACACTTTGTAAGCTGTTCGACGTTGCAGAAACCTTTACAGATAATGATGCCTTGTTCTTAATGAGGCAAAGGCGTCCATATTACAACTTTTGCTTGGTCCTGTGGTGACCAAGATCTCGCGCTCGGGTAGAAAATCTCCTCAAAGAGGATATCAATGTTCCCGTTTTACGTACGATTTGCAGCTCTGAACACCCTCCGCTGCTCAAGTAAGGGGTAATTATCCAAATATCAGTGGCGATGAGGGTTTCAGTACAACAGTACTATTTTGTCGTCTGTAGGCTGACCACGGTGTCTGCCAACCTGTTCCACGGTGGAGCGACTCGAACCGAAAAAAAGCATCATGTGTATTGATACATCTTTACACATATGTAATTTTGTAAAAATGAACGTTTCATTTATTTTACAATCGTTAAAACCTCTTCATTCTCGTTAATTTGAAAAAAAGTAAACTTTACATTTGTAATGCAACTCATATTTAGAAAAACTAGTCGGATGGTATGGGAATGATTCGGTTTCTATGGAAGTGAGTCGGATGGTATAATAAGGGGTCCGAATTAGATGTAATGCGAAAGAAATCTGAATCAGCATGTATAGGATGAGTCAAAGTCGATTGATATGGGAAGGAGTCAGAGTCGGATTGTATGGAGAGGAATTAGAGTCTGTTAGTATGGGATAAGGAAGAGTCGGATTCAGAATTGGATTTTATAGGAAGGAATCGGAGTCGAATAGAAAGGAGTCGGATGGTATGAGAAAAAGTCGGAATGTATGGGAAATAGTCAGAGTTAGAATGTATGGGAAGGAGTTGGAGTCGGAATGTATTGGACGTAGTCAGAATGTATGGGAAAGACTCGAATGGTATGGGAAGGAGTCCGAGTCGGATGGTATTAGAAGGAGGTCGCGTCAGACGGTATGGGATGTAGTTTGAGTTGGATAGTCTGGGAAGGAGTCGGATGGTATGGAAGTGAGTCCGGATTGGATGGTATGGGAAGGAATCAAAGTCAGGTGGTATGAGAATGGGGTCAGCCATATAGTATGGGAAGGAGTCTTGGTAGGATGGTATGGGAAGGAGTCTGATGGTACGTTAAGTAGGCGGAGTTGTATTGTATGGGAGACGTCGGGTTGTATTTGAACATGTAAGAGTCGTATAGTATGGAATGAGTCGGAGTCATATTGAGAAGGAGGCAGATAACATGGGAAGAAGTCCGATGGAAAAGGAAAAGGTCATAGTCGTATGGGAAGGACTCAGGTAGTATGCGAAGGATTTACATGGCATTAGAAAGAGTCCGAGCCGAATTGTATATGAAAGAATCGCAGGTTTTGGAAGGATGCAATAAATTAGAATGTCCCCGGATCATTTGTTCTACTCGGGATTGTCCTGGATAAAAATGTCCAAGGTTGCAGTGTTACGTTCAGTAACTGGTATATAGCAAGTATCTTATAATTTTTGCCTTTCTCAAAATTATTTATCACTATGATAATGTAAGATAGAGTGGTGAGGACAAATAAAATAAGAATTTACCGGGAACATGTGTTTTACTACGCGTTATTCGGGATTAAACATTGTAAGATTTCAGTATTACTTTTAGTAATGGGTATATGTTAAATCTTATCGGACTACTAACGTCATCAACATTACGTATCTTCCTAATATCGTTAAATTGAGTAGGATGGCAAGAAATAAGAAATTGATCCGGACCATTTGATTTACTCGGCGTTGTCCAGAATCAAAATTGTAAGATTAGAGTATTACTTTTGCTAGCTGGCATATTTTAACTCTTTCGAACTGTTGACTTCATTAAAATTACGTACCTTCTCTACATGATAAAATTCAGGAGACAGCAATTAAGCATTAATCATTAAAATAAGAGAAAATAATGGGATGGACAAAGGAGGAAGAGAGGGTTGTGGAGAGGGTGGGAAAATGGGAGAAAGGAAATAGAAAGATAAAGAGACGGCTTTAGAGAAAGAGAGGGGTTAGGGAGAGCCATAAGTTTTATTATAAAGATTCACGTACACTACTTAATTTCTTCTATTTTGTTTTTCATGGTCCCGTGCAACGTCGTGTAGCGCTACTAGTAAATCATGATGCAGGTTACATTTTTAATACACCGTCTCTATGACAAAATTAGGTTCGGCCATTTTATTGTTTGAGAAGAGCTCTCCTGTCTTTAGAAAACAATCACATGCATACTGCTTTCTTTTAAAACATACAATGTAAATAAAAAAATAAATGCGAAATTAAGGCAAATTGTCGTAATTAACGTAAAGTCAAAACGACGTATTTCAAGTTAATTCAGTAAACGTACCATCGTTATCGTATATGCAATATCAGTCGCAAGGTTTTTGAAAAAATACATTTTATTTAATAATTATTATTTGAGTTTTTATTTTATTTAATGATTGCTTTAATTAAAATATAACAAATAGTTATGTTTCGAAATATTGTTTTATTTCCTAAACAAGTATTCATCATGTGTGTCCCGATCATATTTTATAAGTAAGACCGACGTATTATTAACAAGTTGCGATCAATTTCTAAATTAAAAGTAAAAAGGCAAATTTATATCTTCTTCATTATATATTTTACCGGCATATTAACACAATAAACCAATCAACAAAATAGTAAGTTTTAGCTACGTATAAGAATAGGTAAAAAGTATTTTTCTTAGTAATGAATACATGTAATTTTAATATAAAATTAATGTTTGAACAATCTAAAGTAGCGAACTTGTCGAAGCGATGGCGAGCCATCAAAGAAAAGCTGTACTCTATATATATGTGTATTTCTCTCTATCTTCAGGTTTCATTCGCTCCCTTCCATTTTCTGTCTATCTCCTTCTTTCTTGATTCATTAACCTTGGTTAATGAATACTTTAGACCTCACTATGTTTATACATAAAGAGGGAGTCGGAAATCCCAGCCTGGACCACCCGGTATTGCATCTGACTCTTCCAGAAGCATGAGTAACACTGATTAGTCATTAACTACAATGATATAACCTTTTTTGATACTTTATTCATAAATTCATTACTCTATTTGAATTGTTTAATTTAATATATAAATAATAATTATTGAGCTTTATCTTTGCAATTGTAGATTGAGTCCTCGTCGAAGCAATCTGAAGTACATAAATTTAGATTGTGTACTAATATATGAAACAGATTTTCATGGTAAACAATTGATGATTCCTTAAATAATGTTAGAAGCAAACTAAAATAATAACTGTAAAAATGAAATTGACTTACATGAGTGATTTTCGACTGAACGATTTCGGACTTAAGTTTTTTTTATTTTTTTTTCTCTTATATAGTTTTAATGGTTGAGGTACTATATATATATATATATATATATATATATATATATATATATATATATATATATATATATATAAATTGGGAAGTTCATATATGCGCTGCACAGCGTTACTTATATTCAAAAACAAGAGACTAGTAAATAAAAAATGACAGCGTCGTTCCCTTTCCATTCTGACGCACAACTACCAACATTAACTCCTACTACTTCTACAAAATCTTTCTGCTTAACAAATCTAGGTTTCTAGCGAAATGATCGCAAAACGAATAAGTAAATATATGAAAGTTAAAAGTGTTTTTCTGTTGGAGTTGATAAGGTTATTTTAAAAAGCGAACAGTTACTAAAGTGCATGTTTATGTTGGGTCAGCCACGCGATAGGGCATGGTGAGTAGGAGATCATGTATTCGGGTAATGGAGATCCTTGGGCAGGGTTATTATTTCTCAGGAGCATCCCTGTGTACAGCATATGTACATGTTTAGGAAACCAGGAGAGATAGACGAGGTTCGTTCGCGTGGTCACTTAGAAGAGTAGCTACGAATGTTTGAGGAACAATAAAAGTCCACACGCGTTAAAATTGCGAACATAGATGGAGTGACATGGGTTTGGCTATTCTGTGAGACCACGAAAGGTGGAGTCAGTTATGGATTTTTTTGTTTTGTTTTTTGGGACCCAGATTTGTCCGCAACCACGTTAATCAATCTTGTGTGAATGTTGTGAATATTTAGCTGTAAATGTGGTCCCCTATTTGGAATTTGGATGTTGGCCGACATGTGCGCGGAGATGACTCCTCATCCCTTACTGCATAGATAGGATCACGGGAAGAGTGTGAAGGGAATTGGTATCTGCTCCATATAAATGAGTGTTGGAGTTAATCGGGGTGTGGACAAACTCGAATACGCGTGTCAGGGCCAGATAGAAGCATGGGGGAGGTCGATTTAAAAATAGGTACCCTGTATAATTAACGTTGGATTCGATAAGAATTGGGTTGCCCTGGATTTATGGCTCGATGTGCTCCGAGGGCAGTGTTCGATGTGACATGTCACCTTTTGCCGTACCGTGTAGTTATAACAATGAGATATGATCCGCTACGTTACATAAAAGGCTGGGAGTTAGAAATACAAGTTATGGTTCTCGGACATTCGCGCCAGGATTGCTGAAATGTCCGAATTGTATAGTCCAAATTTAGCAAGTGGTATAGAGACGCTACCTTATGAAGATTTTGTGGACTGACCATGTTATATGACGAGTTAATAAGAGGAGTTTCTGTTTTTTGTTTCCCTATATCGCGATAATACACGTGAGCTAGGTTATTTTGAAATCGGTCGTAAGCCGATGATTTCATGGAATTGTATGAGTGAGAGATGGGTGGCCAAGGATAACATACGGACAATTCCGAACAAAGTAGTCAGACAGCTGTGGATGAGGGAAAACTGGGTGGGTACTATAATGAATTTTGATGTTGCGCAGTGAGACATGGGCGTGAATCGCCTAATCGTTGTTTATGACATGGGATGGCCATTGAGCCGAAATCGTTCATAAGATTACTTTTCTTACATCCCAGGATCAGTGACACGTTATGCCGAAGGTAATTCCGGCTGGATTAAGAGGTTGGTAGCTCAGTTGTGTTCAGTTACCAGTTTTGAGCAGTCCATGGGCTGGGTTTTATAGAAATAAAATATTGGGATTGTATTTTCTGATAAGGGAGGAAGGTATGTTGGTTTATGAAAGGGGCCTATAATTTGAAGAACGCTTAATTTAGCTGGTATGAATTGTGGAATCCGCGAATTATATGCAGGTTCTGATGGCATGTGTTTTAAAAAGATAAATCTTATTCCCAGAGTGACTTATTTTGCCAACATCATAATAAATTAACAATATTTGGCGGATATAAACCGTTTAGGGTCAAAGGGGGTCAGACACAAAGTGAGAATTAATGCGCGTATGCGATTGGTTAACGGAACAAGAGGACTGTAACGTCAATTGTTTTTGTCAAAAACTAGATTTTAGATAAGACTGCTGTGGGGATCAATGCGAACAGGTGCCCAAAAGTAATGATCTGAAAACTTTAAGTTTGAAAAGAGAATCGAGAGTTGAGTCCGCACATGGGAGCCGAAGCGTAAAGATGGCCAAAGACTGAATCTGCGACTGAAGCTGAAGAGCGCGGATGTCTAATATAATCGTCTCAACTTGTAAATGTGTGTCTCAAATCCGACGAAAACTAAGCGACTCCATCAATATCTCCCCCTTCATCTATCAGGAAGAGTAGTTAAGTAAACAAACCGAGAAACAAGAAACTATCAGGCGTGAGTCTCTCCGGGGCATTATCAAGAATGATCAATAAACAACTTTTCCATAACCCTCTCAACATGTCATCTAAGTTCCTTTCTTTGTCGTATCAAACAGTTTTGATTCCCAGAGAACAGACGCTCCACGCCAGTGATCATGCAAGCTACAAGACGGAGGAAAAGGTAAGGAGTTCTTAAGAAACCCCACGGTGCGAAGCTAGACGACCACGAAGACGAAGATCACGGCCATACGAAGAAGTGCAGAACGTAGAAGATTAGGAAGAATTTCAGGTAAATTTTTAACTATTTAATAAAATATTTTTTTGAAAAAATCCACGTGCACTCACGGTTTAAAATAAAAAGAGTAGAAAAAAGTGCATGAAGTTATATCATTCCATTATCGATGAGATACATTTTTAAAGTAACGCACACACGCATAAATGTCTACACACCCACATTGATTACCCGTTGAAAAAGACTCCGCAACCACATCGGCCCACGCGGTCAGAACAAGTGAGTAAAAATACTATAAAAGGGTCAGTTGAAAGGCTTAAAAATGCCTTTACGAATATGTTTGAAAACTCTTCTAAACTTTCGTATTTCGAGAAACGTTTAAGAGTCTTTTCGTGGCGATTATTTTAAGCGCATTGAAAAATACCATAACGAAACATTATAATCTTTTGTTAACTTTCTCCTAAATTATTTTGTGTCAATAAATTTCTATGTCTATTTGTTGTATTCTATTTCCATTGGCTCTTTTATCTTGGCTTTATTGCTGGAGGCTGTCATCATGATGATGATGATCATCATCATCATAATCATCATAATCATCATCATCATCATCATCATTATTATTATTATTATTATTATTACATTTTGTTTTTAACTTCTTTTACATATTTGCAAGTAATGGCATGTAATCTACGTGAATGGTTAACTATTTTTATTCTGTAAATTATTTCCGGATATATTGATGTGTGAAACTATGGCTATGAAGATTTGTAGTCTCCTAAGAAAATGCTTCGATTCATATAATTGGAAAATGTTTACCCCCATATGTCAGTTCACATATCAATTTTGCTAGTGATTTCTCCAGAGATGAGTTTGCCTCGTACCATTAAGCATCAATGTTAGTGAAATATTTACATATGATTTATACTACATCTGTTTCCCCTGTTTTCATAAGTTTCAGCACCTTCTAATTGCTATATACTAAGGAACTCGTCACACTTATTGCTTACTGATATCTGTTTTTATCTACAAGACATACAGATCTGTTCTAAATTGTGTAGTTACAATTTACCGCATGTTAATTTGAATGCTCATCGGTGCGTATTAGTATTGATTCTAGGACTGATTATTATTAGGGTTTCAGTGACAATATATTCTCAAGACTCCCCACTTCTTTCTATAACCGTTACAAATGTGTTGGTCTTGTTGAAACAAGCGTTTACCATTGATTTAACGCTGACATCCGCTGTTTGATATCTCTGGAAGTTAAGTGACACTAAGCCTTCCCATAATTCCAATGTTGTGCATATGACGGTAAACAGATAATGTAACAGTGTATTTAAGAAGTTTGGAAATGCACTTTCTTGTTAGTATCTGGTACATGGCGCAAATGAAAGAGCAATGGACAAGTAATCCGAGACAATTGCAGGTTTTCAAATTCGGTAATTTTCTAAAGATTTAATAAAACCGGTATAATGTGTATGAAATTAAGTGATGGCGAAAACGATTGAATGAAATAAAGAGTCAGCCTGCGATTACAGAGAGACCCCACCCAGAAAGGCAGAGCGAAACAGAATATAATTGGACGAATGTACATGAGCCAGGAATACAGACAACGTGCCATTTGCTGCCTACAAATGTATACAAGAAGACTTCGCGGATAGTTGAGTAAAAATCTACTCATTTCGTTGCGTATTAACATACATAAAACAAGAAGTAAACCTTTTTTGCATCCATGAGCTAATCGAGTGCGTTTTCTCTCCCCCTGGTTACCACTGTATGCCGAAAATGATTAACCAACAAACACCGACACTAACACCAACACCAACACCACCAATAACAACAAAAACAACGACAAACAATAGTGAACAGAGAATCGACAACTTTACAACAAAATACAAGAGTCTCCGATTTCGTCACCATTCGCATACTAAGGAGCCACGCCCCAATTTTCTACTTGCACATCAAGTAGAAAACAAGATGATACTCTTCTCCTATCTTAGTCTTTTGATTCTCCTTGGCCGTTTACTAACTTTTGGGGGGCACAAACTTATTTTGGCGCCATCACATATGCGATTTGGAAAAGAAGGATAGATTCTGTGATTTAAAATAATGAAATAATTAATAATTATTATTATCATTATTTTCATTATCATTTCTTCTCGCTAGCAGTTATCACACAAGTAACTGTCAGTAATTGCTCACCGACAACAGCCAGTGGTATCCCCTATAGTCCTAGTGACATCAGGCCTCCCCATATTTCCAGTACTTTTCTCCTCTTTCTGATCACAACCGCAAATGACGTTATGGTATCGCAATAGCTGCCTACTATTGGTTCGTCGCTGGCAACGACCATTGGTATCCCCTCAGCTTCCCAAAAGTCCCAGTAGGCTCCGCACTCTTCCAGTGGAGGTGTGGTTAGTGCTGTCCTACCTCAGTCTTCTCCTCCTTCTTTATCCTCGACGACTATTTTGTGTAGTATTAGCCAAGGCGGTGTTATCATTATATTTTGGGGGCGGGGGGCAGCTTATGATATGCCTTGAAGTTTCTGTTCCTTAGTTCGTCCGGTGGTTTTCTTCTTGTGATTTATTTCGTATTCTAACTTCCATGTGGCTGCTTACAATTCGTAGCTTATACGGGTTGGTTTCCGCTTTCGAGGATTTTACTTAAGACTGCAGCTGCTTTGATCACTGCCGTATTTTGTATAGTATCAGTGATCCCTTAGCTTTCATTTTCTTCAGTTGTTGACGACTGTTCCTAGTGACCCTACGATTATTGGTATTATATTAGAATTAATCATGCTGTATATTTGTTTCAGTTCTCTGGTAAGTTCCGTGTATCATTATTATTATTATTATTATTATTATTATTATTATTATTATTATTATTATTATTATTATTATTATTATTATTATTATTATTAATGTTATTATTATTATTATTATTATTATTATTATTATTATTATTCATGATTTTAGGACTTTCTAGCATGTTTAATTATAGATAGTTATCTCATGTTTAGCTCCACACCAAACTAACACATGCGACGATTAGTTTAGTTTCTATATTTTCCAGTATTGTGTTCATTGTATTTTTGAACATGGGTCCAAAGTATGAGTGACTTCTGTTTGTGTTTGCTCTTAAAAACTTGTAAACATACACACACGCTTAACGAAGACAACAATCTTAAACATATAAATAATGTAAAAGCAACAATTTCTACATTCTGTTTCTCTTTTTGGTAATGTTTATATTTATAAGTTCTTCATATGTTTCATTGTCGTATTTTTCTTGTTCACGCGATGTTCCTTCTTTCTACATCTCGTTTTCCCAGTTATCTCCCCTTATTTTTCTATTGCCTTGCATTCTTTTATTTTGTCTGTTTCTGACTTATATCAACTTCTAATTCGCTTCAACTTATCAGTTCCTTTTTTATATGTATTTTTCGTCAAATATACACTTTTTTCATTATTTTATTTTCACTTATCTTTCATGCTGCATGCGCGTTGGTGCTAATTAATTAGCTTTTCGTAATTAATTACTTCGTCCGTAAGTTTTCTGTAAAAAGGGGCCCTGCATGAAAATCAGTACATGCATCGATGGTTATGCTAATACGGTTCGTAATAATTATGCAAAATATATAAATAAAATGATTTGCAATTTTACGAACAGCCTTGAAGAGTCGAGATTTTTCAGTACACAATAGATATATATTTTTCTTACGGCGGAAGCGATTTTGGGTAAGCATGCCCCCTAAATTTTACAGATAACAAGAAAATAATGTTCCTATGTTTCTTACCTTGTTTAGGAGAATATATATTTCAAAATTAATAATGATAAACGTATAATAAATAAATACCTAAATTAATAAAACCTTACATATGTGCAGCCCCTAATTTTTGCATTTACTAAAACAATAATGTGTCCACGTTATTAATGGTATTTTTTTTTAAATAAATTTCATAATCGTCAAATAACTAGTTTATGGGATCACACAGTTTTTTTTTAGGGGGCGCATATTTAAGTAAGCCCATTCCCTAAATCGTAAGTTAAAAAAATCTTGATGTATCCAAATTACTCACCGGGTTGCCGAGAATATATATTTCAAAAATGTAAAATGATCGGTTGATAATAAATTAATAAATACTTTTTAAAAATGTATGAGTTAATATTACTAAAAATTTGACTTAGAGCAATTCTTTTCGCGATTAATTTTTTTGTATCTAACTTATTTAAAATGTGTTAATGCAATTGCTAGTAAAGTTACAAAATAAAAAAAAGTATGCCCATGTTACTCATCAGGTGGCCGATGATATATATTATAAAAGAGCATAATGATCGGTTCATAATTAAAAAGAAAATATTTGAAAATGTATATATATATATATATATATATATATATATATATCGCGTAAATATAAGCATTTACAAAAAAGATGCGTTTGTACTCCCCGTATTTTTTCATGATAAATGTATAATTGACTTGTGATTACACTTTTTGTTAGGCGGAGGGCTCACTCCTAAAGTTTAGAAAAAAATGTCCCCCTGTTACTCACTGTGTTGCCGAGAATATACATTAAAACATCATAATGATCGTTTAATGAACAAGTTAAGAAAACACTTTATATATATGCAGATCCCTAAATGTTAAAATAGAAAAAAGAATAATGGAACCATATTGTTTTTAATCTCTATTTAAACATTCATAATGATCCCTTAATTAGTTTAACGGATTATATATATAACTTTAATTCTCTGTATCACGTGGTAATTTGATGTGTTCTTGCGGGTAGAGTGAAACCGTGCAAATACAAATGTGCTCAGTACACCGTCTGCTTTCATCATTTCCATACACTGTAGAGAACAATGAACTCAAGACGACGTCGTCTGTAGGAAAATACAGGGTGTTTCAAAAGTCTTGGGAACATAACGATTTTTAATAACTCAAAAACTATTAGGAGTTGAAAAATGAAATTGGTACCGTTGGAAAGGTTAAAGTTTCAAGTTTTGTGGGGAATCTTCAAAGTTGCTCAATATGAGCACCATTCGTCACACGGCAGACATCTAGTCGATAGTTTATTTCCTGCCAAACGCGTTCCAGCATCTTGACGTCAATGGTTCCCACAACTGCCGTTACTCGAGCCTTTAGTTCATCAATATCTCTTGGAAGGGGCGGCACATAGACTTGTTGCTTGACAAAGCCCCAAATGAAAAAGTCACACGGGGTAAGATCTGGAGACCTAGGAGGCCAGGATATGAGAACGTCATCACCTCGCCCAGATCTCCCAATCCATCTACCAGGCAGCCTTGTGTTAAGAAACTGCCTTACTCTAAGACTCCAGTGTGGTGGTGCACCATCTTGTTGAAAAATGAAGTCATCAGATTCTGCTTGTTCCAACTGAGCCATTTACCAGTCTTCCAGCATGTTGAGATAGGATTCACCAGTGATAGTTGCCTCTTCAAAGAAGAACGGTCCATAGACAACTTTCTTGCCATTCAGATGGAAGGTCGCCTCATCGCTAAAAACAAGCCGGTCATCAAAGTCGTTATTTTCCAACTTCTCTTGCATTGCAATGCAAAAGTCACGGCGAAGTGGCTTATCAGTGTCCTTCAACTTTTGGACCAACTTGAGCTTGTAAGGTACCATTTGCAGTCGTTTCCTTAAGACACGCCAGACAGTTGCTGGAGCAAGCTGAAGTTCCCTGCTGGCTCTTCTCACTGATTTACGGGGGCTCTGCTGAAAGGCTGTCCGAACTTGCTCAACTGCATCTTCTGAAGTTGAAGGGCGACCTGTTCGCTTACTTGGACACAAACACCCATCTTTCACAAATTTAGCATGCCATCTGACAATGGATTTCCTTTCAGGGGCTTCTTTTTTAAATTTCCTGCGAAATGCACGCTGAACACATGTCCACGATTCAGTCTTTGCAAATTGGAGGACGCAAGATGCCTTGTCTTGTTTAGAGAACGCCATTACTGCACCTGGAAAGATAACACGAAAATCATTAGTATGACCAAAAACTTGATTAAGCAAGCTTTAAAATGGCACTAGTTTCATTTTTCTACCTGGAATAGTTCATGAGATATACGCATTTGTAATGTTCCCAAGACTTTTGAAACACCCTGTATATAATTTAATATCGATATATAAATATTGTGTAAATAAAATGTAGTATGTATATATATACATATATATATATATATATATATATATATATATATTCTACACTTTCTAAATATAGACAGATTGATATGTATGACAAGTGTTCTGAATTACGTGTATGACATTATACACTTTTTATTTAAATGAAATTTTATATATATATATATATATATATATATATATATATATATTTAAAGAAACCTAGGGTCAAAATAAAAAATGTACTTCTTCTTATGTCTATGTGATCATTTTCTAAAATTGTGTTGTACCTCTCGGTAAAGAAAAATACTGTCGAGGTTTAAACTAAAATGTGTGACCGGTTAATTGATATATATATATATATATATATATATAATTATTTTTAATTACACAGACATGTACAAAATCGGCGACACTGGCATGTCGATGCTATCGAGCAACAGTTTGTATGAACTGAGATCATATTCGGAGAGAGGTTCTAATAACATCTTTTTATAAACCCGGTTTAAATTCTTCGGATTACTACCCTGTGGATGTTTTACCTTGATTATTATCATTATATATATATATATATATATATATATATATATATATATATATATATATATATATATATATATATATATGTATATATATATATGTATATATATGTATATATATATGTATATAAATATATGTATATATATATATATATATATATATATATATATATATACATGCCGTTTTTGGTTTAACTGCTTCATCAATCAGATTCATTGTTACCTCTTGTCACGGGTTAATGTTTTCATTAGCCTATTGGAGGTCTTTTCTCAAACAATGGTCCGGCTGACTTTTACTTCTTGTGTGTTTTTGTTGTATATGTGGAACTCACTCTTTTTTGATGTGTCGAATTAATAAGCGGCATTATTTTAACACGTGCGTCCCTGGGTTAAGTTTTCTATTTTCGGTGTTGATTTAGTTTTATATATATTAAATTATTTTATTTTATTTCATATATGTATTTTTACCATACAGTAAAGTTAGTTGCGTTTATGCAATTGTTTACTAGTTCACTTCTACTGTTTAATAGGTGTTGGGGGTCTTTACAGTTTAACATTTCAATTTTTTCATACGGTCGTATTCTACACGGATCGTCTTAACTTCTACATGAACAGGCCTGTCGAACTATTTTCCACTCGACTATTGGCGAGCGTCCGCTCTCTATGAGGTCCCGGTAATTGATCGTTAGTGCTATTTTTTGTTATTGAATGTTGTATATATATATATATATATATATATATATAATGGGAAATTTATATATAACCAATATGTGTACATGTAAAATAATTCAATACAACAAATATATGTGTGAAATTGATTGAAAAGATTCGAATCCGACATAATGTATGAGAAAAATAAAATGGAATAATAAATAAACGAAGACAAAATGAAAGAGGGAAAATTACAGAAAACGGCCTATGTAGGGAGAATAAATATTTCCCTTGTCAAATCATTTAAAAGTTATTCACTATTAATCGAATAACCCAACTTAAAGTGCATACTCAGAGAGAGAGAGAGAGAGAGAGAGACAGACAGAGAGAGACAGAGAGAGAACACGTGAGAAAGTGAGAGAGAGAATTGAAAGTGAAAGCGGTGAGATTTTAGCAACGGGCAACGATTTTGGCGTGAATAAAAGCGTAGCTCACATGGACTGTGGGTATGTCAATTTAAAATTATCAGCGGCACAATTTCATTTAGAAAAAGCTAACGAGTTAGAGATTAATCAAGTGTGGGTAAGTAAAATTAAGAGGGGAAGGTGGATTTACCAAGGATTTTGTTTAAAAGAATGTCACTAAAAATAGTTCTGGGAAGGGGAATAAGTTCCTTTTTAGTCGGACAACACTAATCCTAAATATCACATGAGCATATCGTCATAATTTAAGAGCATGTGATGTTTTTCTATTATAACAGACAAGCAAAGAATGTAGATAATCTACTATTCTCTATCTGATGAAACAATATTTACTCTGGAAAACGTATTAGCTTCTTGTATCTATTAAACATGGGGAAGACAGCAGTTAGTTTAATAAATTTAATCGCTCTGTTCAGATCGGGCATAACAGTTGCAGAGAATAAACGATAACCATAATTACAGCAAATAGTAACTATTTTTACTATTATATTCTTCTCCACCGCCGAAGTCTCTTTATAAAGGAGTTGGTATCACTTGTTCAAACTTAGTGTAAGTACCACTTTTCAATTTAAGCCATTTAATTAGACTGAACTAATGTATCACGTCTTACATGTCTTTCATAGTCTCAACTTTAAGCAAAGGCGTGAATATTGCGTAAACCAAAATAAGGGCACCTGTCTGAAAAATATAAATGACGTAATTTAAATACGCGGATTTAAATTAGGAGAAACAAGACATATATTATTAACTCTATTATACATTAATAGTAATTCAATTATTAGTTTAATTAGTAACTATTAGTCCTATTAGTACTACTTAATTTCATAGCATTCCCCTTTTTTCACTGTGCTTCATACAATTAAATTACCCATTTATAAAAATAGCTAATTGAATTGTATAACCCACAGTGAAAACAAGGAAATCGGGTTATAAAATAATGGTCTGTCATGAAAGTATGATTGTATTACTTTACTTTCTTAATAGGACTATAAAAATAGTTCGTTTTAATTTGTTCTTATTGTCTGCAAATAAGGAGAATAAGAAAGTATCATGCGTGTTGCGTTGTTTAAGTGTACATAAGCCCGTCAAATGTGTAAAGATAGGTCGGGGGGGGGGGGTTACTGGTAAGCAAACACATAAATGGGCACGTTTAATAAGGTTAATTTTTAACTGGCCAATTTTGTTCTGTCTTATTACTTTGGAACAATTTTTATTTCTTAGTTCACTTCACACTCCCGTTGGAACATGTTTGCCGTTTGACCCGAGTAGACTGTTTTTAATGTTTATAAATTATATATATATATATAAATATATTTATATATATATAAAAGCAAGCATTGATCAACATGACATAATTCTTTGAGTAATTATACTTTTTTATTTTTTTATTTTTTTCGAATAAAGACTTTTTCGTCAAAATCAGTAAAAAATTATAAACGTTCCATAAGTATGACTAGAACTTTTGATTATTCGTCGAATCATATTCAGGTGATATTAAAAATACAAATGTACACACAGCTTGAGAAATAAGAGAATTAAAAGAAAACAGCTGAGAACGCTGTCTGGATATAATTTACAAAATTAAAACACTTAATGCTATCTTAATCAAAAATCCCGAAACCTACAATAAATAGCATTGAATATGAAACGAGTAACAACATTATAAAAATTTAAACAGAAATAACAATTATGTATTTAGTTATTTCTGGTTTCTGGAATTGGAATTGTAAATGCGCTCCTAGAACTATATCGGTGTGTTGTTTTGATGCATAACGCCTTCACATGTCGCGTTCTCAGCTGTTTTAAATGCTTTTCTAGTTCCTAGCTATTTGTTCAATTTGTGTTAAGTGAAAATGATTCAAAGAAGAAGCAGAAGTTTTAAGTATACTTATAGAACATCCATTAGTGTTTGTTATCTTGTCGCATGAAATATTATTAGAACAATTGAAAGAATAAAAAAGGTATAATCAAGTGAAAGAATTATGTTATGTTAAATTATGTTTTCTTTAAATGTAAGAATCCTTCCTAACTACACACAATATATATATATATATATATATATATATATATATATATATATTCTACTTATTCAATTATTTTTACGTACATAAAATAAATCGATGGACAAGTGTTTCTAGCTATGATCCGTCATCAGCATGGCTAAACTGGGCGGGGATCGAATCCTGACTGTAAATGTCTATAGTCTATAGAACCAGATATAGAATTACATATAGTGTTCGATCCCCACCAAGGGTAGCCATGCTTTTTACAGCTCATAGCGAGACACACATGTCCATTTTTATGTACGTAGAAATAAATTTAAAAAACATATAGAAAATATACAAAAAAATGATAACACATCTGATTAAGGGCGACTGAATACAGTCCTCTGTTTATATTTAAGCGCTTCGTAGTACTAGATCAGTTAAATATAATTACAATTATACTTAGGCAATTGTTATTTTCGCCCAAATCAAAAAATGTCCCTGTCCTGGGAGCTGGATTTTCATTACAGAAAAATTACCTTGTGTCTAATCTTGCCTACGTATGAGGCAAGTAAATACGGCCTGACTTCTGGAGGTTGACAATATACAACCATTACTACAAACGATAATAACTACAAATAAAAACTTATCACTTATATCCGATATTGATTAGCGGTTCGAAAGATATATATATATATATATATATATATATATATATATATATATATATATATATATATATATATATATATCAGAAGATTGAATAAAGGGTTCGTTCCGAACATTCGTATAGGTTCGAAGGTTCAGATGTGACATCAGCCCAGATTTTGTGAAAATGGCAACCATGATGAGAATCGTAGTTTAGATACTACAAGCAATAGAAATACTATAACGGTCGTAATACTGTAATTGTCAGTACGCGAAACGCAACAGAACCAACTACAGAATAAAAAGATATTAAGTAGTTGTTCAGATAGATAGAATATAAAGAACAAAGAGAGATAAATACGACCGGATTTAAAAACAGAAATTATACAGTACCAAGCAAAAGACAATTATCAATTGAAATACAGTGAGACAGCAAAAAAACAGAAGTAAATAATTAAGGAATAAAGAAAGAAAACTCATATCATCCTAATACTCTGGTAACCTTGTTGGTTTTCTCACACTATGACTATGATAAATTGTTAAACGAATAGCTACAGAGGCGAGAACAGGTTGACAAAGGAGAATAGAATGGGTAGTAATAACAGTAGCAGCAGCGTAAGAGTAAGAGTAAAGAATGTAAAAAGTTAACATTACATAAAAGTATAAATATGATAATATGTAGCTGGAGACCTTGCGTAGGAGTGCACAGGTGTGCTTTATCATTGGCAGGCAACGCCTGATTGACCTTTAATTTTCTAGGGAGAATTTGGATGAAACATACAATCAACCAATACAATATAAGAAAGTATAAAATAGACATTAAAACACCAAGACAAATACAGAAGATAAAAGAGAATGTCAATATAATTATGAAAACACCAATATAAGAAAATAAAGAAAACGTAAAAAAACTGAAGGAAAAAGGGAAAATAATCGTAAGAAAAAAGAAAAATTCACAAACGACATACGAAGTAAAAAAAGAAGATACAGAGGAATGGATTGACATCGTAGAGGGCAACTCGATTTTGAACAGAACAATTCGATTTAGAAAAAGGGGAATTAATGAACGCATAGGAATAAAATCGGTGACTTATATTTACGATGTGTGAGTTAATCGAGAGAGAGGGGGGCAAACAGAGAGAGATAGAGAGAGAGAGAGTGAGAGAGAGAGTAAGACACATAGAGCGGGAGAGTTAAATAGGGAAAGAGCGTTGGTAAGGAAGCAACAGAGTTTTATTGGGCAAATATATCGAGTGCAAAGATGAAACGTAAAACCTCTTTTTCAGGCTCCCCGGTGTCTGTCGACATCCTCTCAGCGCAGACGAGAGGGAAATTATTTCACGCACCATTACCTCTCAACAGTGGCCAGAATAATGTGCAAAGATTCAAGACAATTGTTCATCGTCTTATCTTTCGATTTCTCTCCTAAGAAACGCTCGATCATTGAAACACGCCTGTGAACAGGAGCATATGCGCAAAGGTGTAGCGACTTTTGTATGTGGGTATGTCTTTTGTATATGTGCATATGCGTGTTTGTTTGTTTGTTCATGTGTGTGAGAGTGCCCGTTTATGTGTGTGAGTACATGTGTGTATGCCTGTGTGTATGTCGTTTGTGTGCAGACGAAAGCGTGCCTAAGAGCCACAGTTAGAAGTCCGACATCTGATAGCGATAAACGGCAGGGACTACGACTAATGAGTTATCCGAATGAAAGTGATTTTCCTCTAAGCACATCCCCTCCCCATCGGATGTACATCACTTTCGCATTTCTCCGTTTCGAAATAAATTACGGCGACCCAGCAATCGACCCTCTACTTCAGCTCAACAAGTGAGGAGATAATTGTCAACGTGGTTGTATAAATCTGTTTCCAAAACTCATCAACCGTACATCCCAGCAAACCCCGTGCCCTTATATGATACCGTTCTTGCCATGGGCAGTATTCAATTCAAATCAGTAAGAGATTTAAAAAATGGAAGCGCAGAAATAGTGACGGTACATCAATTATCAACATGCATTTTGAGCACGGCGTCTCGCGTTCAATTTCAATAAGATATATTGCCCTACTTGCACTATAGTAGTTTGGAAATGTTAACGTGGCCCCTTCTGTGAATACCTTATTATGAAATAGTATGAGGCAAATGAATGGCAAACACTAGAATGACGTTCATTAATTCATTTTTTTAAGACATTATAGGAATTGAAACCTAATAAACATCTTGAAGTAACTATAATCCTCATAGAGCATTGTAATATTTATTGGAAGCAACAGGTGTTTGTTAAAAGGAAAAAGAGCAGTCCATACAATGTAACAATTATACTTGGGTAAGCGTTATGTTGTCGTATTTATGACGTCTATTCTCAATAAATACTGGAAGCATTATGCTTCTCACTAATAAAGAGCAACCGCAATCTTCGGACTGCGTGACATCTGTCGAGGATTCGTTCTCCACAGTCCGGCTGAGAGGCTGAGTCCTGGGTAGTTCTAGGAAGTGCACTCTCGCACGCCTTGCCTCCCCTCTTTGGGGTGCAGTAAGTTTATTGCTTGCTGCCTGAGGCGTTCTGACCGCAGAATGCCGACCGGGTTGCTCAGGCTAGTTTTGTTAGGGCAGAGTGCTCATCCTTTAGGGGCGCTGTCTTGATTATTCCCTACCTTCTGACCTTGTGTCACATATTACTGCGGTGGAAAGGAATGACATGCTTTTAAGTTCAACACAAGCCTTATGACCGCGTAACATCTGTCGAGGATTCGTTCTCGACAGTCGGGCTTAGGGGTTGAATCCTGGGAAGTCCTAGGCGGTTAAACCTCCTAAACATGCCTCCCCTCTTTGGGGTGGAGTAAGTATATTGCTTGCTACCTGAGGCGCCCTGACCGGGGAATGCCGACGGGGGTGCTCAGGCTATTTTTGCTAGGCCAGAGTGCTCCCTTTTTAAGGGTGCTGGCTTGATTATTAATCCAATCTCCAACATATTGCTGCGGTGGAAAGTAATTTAATACCGTTAGGGACAACCCTAGTCTTCGGACTGAGTAACGTATGTCGAGGATTAGTTTTCGACAGTCGGCGCGGTAGAGACTGACCCATTTCAGGTGCATTTTATCTGTTGGGTTAAGGAGTTGAGTCCTTGGTAATTCTAGGAGGTGATCTCTCACAGAGCGTTCCTCCCCTCTTAAGGGTGGAGTAAGTTTATTGCTTACTGCCTGAGGCGCACTGGCCGGGGAATGCTGACGGGGCTGACCAGTCTACTTTTGCTCGGCTTGAGTGCCGTTCCTTTAGGGGAACTGGTTTGATTTTTCACCCACCTTCTCACCTTGTGTCCCATATTGCTGCGTTGGTAAGGCCAACCCAAGTCTTTTGACTAGGGTACGCATGTAGATGAGTCATTCTCGACAGTTCGGCAAAGATTGGGCCATTTCGGTTGTTTTTTATCTGTCGGGCTGTGAAATTCGAGCCCTGTATACTCGTAGAAGGTGCACGCTCTCTGGCCTTGCCTCCCATTTTTGGTGTGAGTAAGTTTATTGCATTCTGCCTGATGTGCCCTGACCGATGAATGACGATTAATGCTCAGGCTATGTTTGCTATGCAATAGTATTCCACCTTTAGAGACGCCGGCTTGATTCTTCCCCCACTTTCCGACCTTGTGTAACATATTGCTGCGGTGGGAACCAATTAAATCCCGTTTAGGCCAAACGCAGTCTACACCGGCAGTCATGACTGACGTACTACTTCTCTTGCTCTCAGTTGTGTATACTTTATATATATATATATATATATATATATATATATATATATATATATATATATATATATATATATATATATATATAATACATATATATATTATTTATATATGTATGGGTGTATATATATGTGTGTATGTATATATATATATATATTATACATATATATATATAATACATATATATATTATTTATATATGTATGGGTGTATATATATATGTATATATATGTATATATATATGTATATATATGTGTATATATATATATATATTATAATAAATTCATAGAAAATTACTACATATATCCAGTGTAAAAATCATTAATACCATGGAAAAATTCAGTATAACTATCATCGACTCCATGAAAATCTCCATATATATATGTTATGACAATCATTAATTTTAGGAAAAAATCCATATATATTCAGTACAACAATAATTAATTACCGGAAAATACGGATATCTTCTTCTTGTGTTCTGGTAACAGGTGAAAAGCACCGGTGAGAGGTTGTCGCCCTGGGGAAGCCTATGGTGGTCTCAAATGAGTCAGACAGCTCATTTTTCACTCGGACTCTTAGCTTTGTCCCTGCTAAAAGAGATCTTACAAGATTGCAACCTGCTTGCAGTAGGACATTTAGGATTCATTGTCACTTGATGGTATCGAAGGCTCGCGACATATCAATGCCCATCTTGTGGAAGTCCCATTTCTTTGTCATCACTACTGAGGTCACCATACGTTGTTCCCATACAATGGGTCCCGTGAAGCAATCGATTTTGTCTCTGATGCGGCACAGGGTAATGATAGACAGGATCTTGCTCATGCTGTTCAACAGGGATATTGGCCTTAGGGTGGCTCGTTATCCAGGGGGCTTCTTTGGCTTGGGTAAGGTGATAAGTGTCCTTTCTCCTAGTGTCTCTATAGGGGTGTGCTGTTCGAACGATGAGTTCATGGTTTTAGGCAATGGGCGAGAAAAATGTTCTTTGAGTGCTTAAACAGCTCGCTGTTCACACCGGTGGCACGGCCATTTTGAAGTGCAGTGATGACAGTTGTTACTTCTTCTTATTTGAAGGGTCTGGAGTGGCCTTAGGGTGCCCACAAATGGCTGCATCGGTTGAGGTGATTTCATCTGCTATGGCGTCTGCCTCTTCCACTGCGACTTCCTTCAACATTTTGGTTATGAGGCGCAGGATGTTGTTTCGCTCCTTTCGGAAGAAGGGTGCAGTTTTCACTTTTGCCATGTTTGTAGATTTTGAGCCTCAGTGTTTTTTGATGTTCTGACAGCTTGGTGACTATAGGATCAGCTGTGTGCTGTGTGCTCTTCCATTTTTTTTATCTCACCGACTGTCTTGCTGCTGAGGTCTTCATGCAATCTAGCAGGTTATTCAGTGCTTCATTGGTGTCCTGGCTTTGGTGGAGTTTAGTCAGTGAATTTTGCATATTCCCGCTAGGACTGTTGCCCTAGAGGGCATTTGCAGAGCTTGTCAAGTTCAATACATGCCTTTGGAGCGATGCTTATGCACTAGATGTAATCTGTCCATCCTGAGTCGTGTGATGACAGGTTTGTCGTCAGAGTTCAAGTCAGTGCCTCCATAGGAGCGCGACTCTTTTAGTATTGCGGTGACATTCTTCTGGCATAGTACAATATCGATCTGGTTGAATACTGCCTTGGTGACCTTGGAGCCTGTCGCTCGGGTGATGTAAGCGGTATGGCCCATCCATGTTGTTCGGTGTCTACATGGATGTTTGAGCGCTGTTTATTTCGCAAAGAGGCTGTTTGTTAATAGGAAGTGGAGAAGGGTTTCGGCGTTTTACTTGCGTGTGCCCATACAGTATATATATATATATATATATATATATATATATATATATATATATATATATATATATATATATATATATATATAATCAGTAACGCAAAGAAAAAGTATATATACATGCAACATAAGAATAATTAATACACTGAAATATTCTATGTATATCCCACAAAATTATTATTCATTCTACATAGAAGTTCCATGTATATCCAGTATATAAGTCATTGATCTCAGAAAAGGTTCTATGAAAATAGATGAAAATCAGAGAATATTCTGAGTCAAGGACTTTTAAACAAAGGAGTACTTTCAATGCATTTGAAATTGCGAAGGCTGACGAAGTTCACTCTTTAAATTATTAATTTTAATTTAACTTCTTACCAAAAATCTGTTAAAAATACAATATTATATGTGAGTTAAAAATAAAGAGTTACTTGGTGTTATTGGCTAGTTAAAAAAATAATCCATGTTATATATGAGGACTACTTATAAAAAAATGTTTAATAATCGATATCACTGCTTGTATCCATCACGTTTAGATTTGATAGTTTAGGTTCGATATTAAAAAATACACTCACATTAAAATAGACATCTCTAAAAAAAGGGCATATTGCTGCAATATGGTTATTATCTTTGTTGTCATGAAACTTACAACGATAGACGCTAAGTGATTAGCAGCGCTATATTAAACTCTATTAAAATCTATATGTCATCATCAGTTCCTATGTATGTGTTACGATAGCAAATAAAAGTTCAAGAAGGCAGGAAACAAAGCATAGAAAACAACGATTATATTAATCTAGTCTAGTATATTTACATGGTTTTACGAGTGTAGTGCAGCTAATATTTACCACATAGGTAAGGACCGATTATCGACATCCATACTTCTCTTGGAGTATTAGTAATATTTACATAACTACATTAAGCTGTAAACTGCCATACCTTTAAAAAAAACGATAATACCTAATTTTGCACCTAAAACATTGTTATGTGATATTGGGTGATAATAGTAAAACTACAAATAACGATTTCAAAATTGAAAACAAACACCAAAATATACACGTACCTAATTTTGTCTCTATCGATATAAGCTTAGGTATATGTATATATTTATATATTAGCATAATAAGGATAGTTCATGGAGAGTAAAAGGTGGGCCGTGGGTGTTCTTTCAGCAGCCTCGTAACACTTTCTCTTACATTATGTTGTCCTTACTTCTAACATTTCATGAGCGATTTTTCTAATAAATGGGGAGAGTTCAGATTTTTTCGGGTAGAAATTTATCCACTTAACACTTTTGAACTTAAAGTTGTATTTCTGTAGCCTCTTACATCAAGTTGATTCATGAAATGTCTGGACCGATTTTAATGAATAAATTATTTCATTTCTACATTAATTATCTTATAATAATTTATTTAAAAACACAGTTATTAAGTGTACGAGGTCCAAATGTGGGGTATATTTCGTTTGATTTAGATTTATCCAAAGTATGTAAATATTCTATTTACATGTATGGTTACTTAGCTGTTATAAAGATTAATAACAATGAATTCAGAATTTCGTTTCTAGGGTCAGTATGGTAAAATTATCGATTCCAAATATTGCTTTCCCGGTATTACATTGAAACATAGACCGATACAGAAAGTATACACAACTTTTATAATGTAAAATGTTACATTGGATTCAATGGTTATATTCATTTGTTACTAGAAGAGTAGGCAATAATGGCGGCGGGCTGTTCGTTGATGACTGAGATCTATAAACAACAAAAACGACGTATTACGTTATTTTAGAAATGAACACACGATATACGCATTTTAATGATTTCTAAGAAAAGGCACATGGCTGATATGAAGCCTTTTTTGTGTGTAACATCTACTTGCTTGGATCGGACCTGTTCATACTACGAGAAGTTTATTATGTTTGTAATTGGTACACGCACGCACCCACACACACACTCACACACACCCACACATATATGTATATATATATATATCTACATATATACATATATATACATATATATATATAAACATATATATATATATACATATGCATATACAAAACGTTATATATATACATATATATATATATAGTACATGTATTATAGGTGTTTATATAGATGTTAATCCAATGAAAGTGCAGTGTTTACAAAAAAGTGATCAATTACAAGTAGATATGTTTTAGTATGCATTTTTATAAATAAAACCATATTTAGTTACATGTGAGCATACATGTGGCATCTGCACTCTTTTCTGATAACCAATTTCCTCGGACTTTAAGACAAAAATAAAAAAGGTGTATTTTGTTGTTTTTTCTCAAAAAGAAAGACAGCGCAGTTGAAACATATATGCACATATGTAACCCAAGTGTGTGCATAATTAAAAAAATATATCAAATAATATATATATATATATATATATATATATATATATATATATAATGTTGGTACGTATGTGGAGAAAGAGAGAGCCACAATATATTTATTTAGCAGCAACGAGATTATTTTGTAAAGTCGTTTCACCATTTGTCTAGACAATCACTGTTTTATTAACATATTTTGAATCTACTCGGGCGGATATCTCATCAGAAAAAAAAACTTTCAATTATTTTTTTATCAAAAATGACTTTAGAAAAGATTCTTTGAAATCGTTTTTTTAGCCATAATTGATTTAAATATATTGATTTTTTGTTGTAGTTATTATTAGTTGACTGCCAATGCTGCGGCATGAAAGCTAGAAAATTTCTCACACCTGACAGTGTCATATATATCTCCAAAGTCACCCTCTGTCCTGCACTGAATATTGTTGTCACATAGGGGCCGGTGCAACATCCCCCATTCTCTCTCTCTACTCTCAATCTCTATCTCTCTCTCTGGAACAAGGTAAAGAAAAGAGTATCTAACTTAATAGATCCCTCACAATCCACCAAGCCCCGGCCACTGTCCCATTGCCGCAATGTTGCATCCTTGTGCTTGCTTTACAAGTATTTCACTGGATTGTGCTCCTATGAACTTGCTGGTTTCTGGTGAGGCCTCGACGTAAATACACTCGACCAACCTGACAATCAGCTACATCCCATTGATTCAATGTGGAGGCCCCCAGCATTCTACTTCAATAGCTTTTTTCCTCGTGCTGCCGGTTTCTGGAACCCCGTTCCTGCTCGCCGTTTCCTGGGCTGTACAGACAGGCAGAGATGTAAAACTTATGTAGAACAAGTATCTCGCTGCACGACTCCCAATTAAATATGAGCTCCGAAACTTTCACCCGTAGCCCCTTACATCTACAATGTCAACTTTCTTTGTTAGGGGTGAACCAAGTTTTAAAATATTACTTAGATTTTGTTTTTAGTATTTAACACTTTACGATAACATAGACATTTTACATATGTTACCGATTCATAACACACTTTTATACTCTCTGACCGGTTGGGAAAAAGAGTATGCTATTCCACTAAAATGACAGATCTGTAGATGTTTCCATTCAAGTAAGGTAGCGTGACTAAACTTACAACGTAATGGGAAGCTAATAATATATGTTATATTAATAAAGCATGCAATTCATAAGAATTAATCACCAACTTAAATATAAAAGTAAGACTCCATCGTTGAATCCTAATTTGATGTTTGTGCATCATAAAAACGTTAGGAAACAAAATTCTAGGTGAGACTGAAAGTTGGGAATATTAAAAATGTGTTCACATTCAAATAGCATGCAGTTGTTAGTAATAAAAATATTACAGAGTTCTTATAGAAATATGTGATATAAATGAAACATCAATAACATAGTAAAATGTCTAATTAACTCTTATCTTTGAAACAATCTTACAACTAGGCAATTCTCGCCATCATCTCTTAATCATCCCCAGACTTCCAATTTTCTATGTGGCATTCGAGGAAACTGTTATGACTCGATGATGATTTTTGTGGTTGTTGTTGATATTTGTTTTTACTGAGGTTTTTAGTAGTGAACTCATTACAATAGAAAATACTTCAGTGGATTTACGTTTAAGAGCTACACAAAGCAGTGGATTTATTTGAAGAGCCCTTGAATAATCTGTCATCGGTAGTTCACATCAAATTGCGTGTGCGTGTCTGTGTGCGCTTTTGTAGGCGTGTGTGTGTGTGCGTCGGTGTATATATTCATGTGCACGTGTAGTTGTTCGTGTGGAGCTGTGTGCGTAAGGGCATATGTATGTCTGTGTGTAAATTTCAATAACGTACTTTATTTAAATATGTGGATTCGTTCTAAGTCGTGAATAAAACATGAAAAAATGAATATATTCTCATAAGGGTATTTGGGCTTACGCAAACAAAATACGTTTCTTAATATTCTCTATTGCTGTGTTTGTTTTTTCAATAATGCAACGTAGGACGGCGGATCCGTTATCAGATAAAACAATAACCTGTCGGCTTCTCCTGTCTAAAAGAAACGCATTTCTTTGACGAGATTTTATTTTAAAGAATCTGAGGATTTGCCTTAATTCCTTACGGGGTAATGTGTTTGTTGTGTAGATCGATACATAGATATGAACTAGGTAACATAGATGTATACATCATATGCTTAGATATAGATAGGTGAAATATCAAGACTGGGTCGAGGTAGACTGGAATAGACATATAGATTGCTTGATAGATAAGCAGATACATATATATTAATAGATAATGAATCAATAGAGCTAAACAGAGATTAGTAGTTTGACAAATGTGTGCGTATATATATATATATATATATATATATATATATATATATATACGAACGTTTTTATTCATTTATCATTATTATCTAATATCAATACTACAAATTAAACAGTTAATATGCTGTATAAATACTGAAGATAAAAGATTAAGGGAGAATATTTCAGCTGCCTAATTAGCATAACTATTTTTAAACCGTTCATAATTAATTAACATTTTGTATTATGGATTTGAAATTGCATTTGCTCATGTCCGTTATTTATATGCAATGGTTTCGTTCATATTAACAGCAATTACTTAAAGTTATTTAATAAATTAATCGGAAAAAATTTCTAAAACACTTTCAGTTTAAACAATCAGCGCTCGTGCACGGTCTTGAAGGTCGAGCGAGGCATAGGCGAGAATACAAAAGTGAGGGGAGAGAGAATGTGGCTGTCTTTTATTTACTCCTCTTCAGGAGTTAGGCACAAGACCAGTTTTATCTTACTCCCACAAGTAAGATGTGACCCAAGATCGGGTCGAGAAAGTGGGGTTTGAAAAGCCAGCGCTCGAGAGGTGAGCACTCTGGCCATTTAAAAATTGCTTGGGCAGCCCCGTCGAAATTTCCCGGTAGGGCCGCCTCAGACGGTAAGCAATAAACTTACTCCTCCCCAAAGAGCGGAGGCAAAACCTGGGAGGGTGGACCTCCTAGAACTGCACAGGACAGGCGTGCAGTATCCATCGGAACAGATACTACACTTTGATCTTAGCCAAAAGGCCAAGAATGTGGCTGTCGTGGTCGTCTCGTTAGCTTTCTCTCTGATCCCTTTCCCCGCCCTCTTTTATCAGTTGTTAAATTTTCTCTAAAAATAAATAAATAACTTTTCTTTTAGTAGTTAAGTTAATGCCTTTATTGTAAAGGTTAACAAGAAAATCATTATTTAATATTTACAAAGATGTTATCACTATTCTGATGGAGAAATTAAAACAATAGTTTAGTTACACTGTCTGAATAACGAAAAATATTGATTCGTATTTTTGTATGATTGATGATTAACACCCTCCGCGAAATTAGCCCCACCCATCTACCTCTTTTAGGTGATCACGTGTGCACACCATGAAACACTTCACGGAAAGATGCAAATAAACAAAGTATTATTTTGAAATTTTAATTGGTGGAAATTGTTTGCATATACATTTAATGTAAAATGATCTCTATTTTCCTGGACAGTTTTAGAGCGGTTAACTGCATTTTTTTTCTTACATGGAAATTAAATCCGCTGCGTATTTTTTAGGGTAGCTACTTTATAGGCGATTACATGTCATGTTATGACCTTGCACCTCGGACTTGAAGTTGGTAAAAGCTTTTGGTAAGTTCCCTGAAAAGTTAGAATAGACCGGAAATGTGGAACATAGTACGTTTGATATATGTATATATATATATATATATATATATATATATATATATATATATATATATATATATATATATATATACAAATGATCCCCCACTAAATTGTACAATATTAGTTTTTCTTTATCACCGTTTTCCACGGTGTTAACACGCAATTGCCTAATATAATCAAAATGTCATTTTTTTTCGGAGAAGGGGGATATATGAGTGTATTAATCTGCAAATATACCCATATTTATTTTTTTAATCTTATACATTTTTTAACTATACGCCCCTTTTTAATTTTTATTTCAAGCAATTGATTTTAGTTGTGTTTACTTTCCCTGTGAAAATTGAATAAAACGCTTTAAAATTATCTAACTTATAAAATCCATTATTTTTATGGTATAAATCAAAATATAAAAAGATTGTATATTACTGTAGATAAACACCCGTCTCCCGATAAAATGAGATTCTACATTTCAGACGATTACGTGTGAATACCCTAAAAAACTGGTGGAAAGAGAAACAAGAATAAGCAATTTAGATTTTAGCCTGGAGGATTAGTTTCGCAAATAAATATAACTTAAAATTACCCCCTATTTTCGAGTCGTCGTCGTCGTCGTCGTCGTCGTCGTCGTCGTCGTCGTCATCATCATCATCATCATCATCATCATCATCATCATCATCATTATTATTATTATTATTATTATTATTATTATTTACTCACTAGGAGTTATCACACTGGTCATCGTCAGTGGTCACCCACTGCCGACAACCTGTGGTATTCCCTGGAGTCTGAGTAACAACAAGTCTCCTCAGGCCTCCAGTATGCTCCACCTCTTTTCGTTCATCTTCTCTTTCATTTCTGTATATTTGATTGTGTCTGCTTCCAGAACTCCCAGGTATTTGTAACTAACTTGTTCTCCTAGCGCCCTCATCTCCTCTTGGTTGGGGAGTTCTATACCTTCTGTCTTTTCCAGTTTTCCTCTTTTGATCTCTAGCAGTGCACATTTTTCTATTCCAAACTCCATTTGGATATCCTGGCTGAATATTCTGGTTGTGTTTATCAGCTTTTCCAGTTCTGTTTTGTTTTTTGCAAACAGTTTAAGGTCATCCATGTACATCAGGTGGTTTATTCTTTGTTCTGTATCCGTAAACCTGTATCCGGCATCACACTTTCTGAGTATGTAGTTGAGTGGCATCATGGCTATTATAAACAGTAGTGGTGATAGAGAATCTCCTTGAAAAATGCCTCTCCGTATTTTTATCTCAGACAGGTATTGTCCTCCGGCTGTCAGTTTTAGTCTCCATGTTTCCATTGCTTTCTGGATGAGATTAATAATCCTGTCTGGTATCTTGTATATTTTTAAGCATTCAATTATCCATGTTTGGGGGATTCTGTCGTAGGCTTTCTTGTAGTCAATCCATGCCATGGTTATGTTATTTTGTCTGCTCTTCACCTCCTTCAGAGTCTTT
>OY744524.1:97650599-97690599 GCA_963556195.1 Sepiola atlantica
CAGTTTATGAATGGTCCAGAATATCTTATTAGTGATCCTGCCCAGGTATTTATTCCTTTGATTAGGTTCCTGCTATATAATTTTGTTTCTTGGAGCTTTCTTGTTCTTCTCAGGTATTCTTTTCCAATCTTCTCTTTCATTTCTGTTGATTTGATTGTGTCTGCTTCCAAAACTCCTAAGTAATTACTGGCAGCCAGATGTAGAGAATAAGATGAATGCAAAATCAATTCGATTTGTAGTTAATTTAATTTTGCCATTCTCGAGATCGACTTCTGACAGGGTGTATTGTCTTGGAAAAAGACATGGTGGTTTGGGTGCGATTTCATCCTACAAAACGTAGCAATTATAATATATAATATTCGCTATTGATAGCACTTGTTTTCTCAAGGTAATCAGTGAACAAAATTCTTTGCGCATCCTAATTTATGAAAGTCAAAACGTTGTCTGCTCATATCGGCGTATTTGTTCGTTTTGTACGACTTTTACTATCTGTTCTCATATTTGCCTTTGTTACATAAAAAAACAGTTGTAAACTACCCACTAAATCCTCGTCGTGTTATTGTGTGTAATCGACTGTGAGTAAACGAGAAACCCACTTTGAGTCCGAATGATACTTATCAAGCCATACCTTTTCTTAAACTATAGTTTCCCATCAGAAAGCAATGCTTCATCAACACATTTAATTAAGAGTCTTCCATTGTTTTAACAATTTGAAACAGTAGCTTAATAAAATAACTGTAATTTTTAAACGGGGGGTTCACATTTTGACACGTGAAATTTGAAGGTTAGTACTTTATAATAATTATACTGATTTTCTATATTAGTGACAACTGTGTATAAGGCCTGGTATTTATAGACTCGAAAATGATGGTGTGTTATTAAAGTATATAATACAACACTTAGTGCGACATACCTTGATTAGTTCACATTTAGTATCATAATATATATATATATTACAACTGACGGTGATGAGATCCTAACATCGAAGCTTAAATACATAAACATGTGTAAAGTGATGGGGAATACTACCTAGGAATATTCATGCAGACGTGCAGACACGCAGATAAAATCATGAGAGTAAAGTCAATTCCACTATAATGCAATCTCTTCCGTAAAATGAATGCCAAAAAACACACTTTCAAAATAACTAAAACACAGACACACTGCATCTTATATAATTATTTGTTTATTTTTATATCGTTAATTTTAGTTAATGTTAATTCATTTTTCCCATGCACAATGCAAGACGTGATTAATGATGACGTATTATATGTTTTAACTCGACGAGACGTGACACAAAGAGTCATAGTTGATCTACCAGACAAATGAAACTAGACAACTGAAGCGAGTATACTACTCACATTATGTGGATATTGTTTGTTTCTTATCTGTTTGATGGTTAATGTGTGTTTTCTTTGTTTTCGCATACAATGGATGCTGACACAAACGTTTGACGTCATTAAATATGACGACATAAAATGTTACCGTCATGAATTCTGACAATAAATGAATGAAGTTTAAATGCTGATATCATTAAAATCTAGATAGAGATAGTCGTACACCAAGGATGACGTAACAAAATGATGGATGGCTCGTATACTACTGAGACTTCTGGATCTAGCTTGCTGTGAAGTTTTGCAAGCTGGATTAACAGTACCCGTTCAAATGTAATGACGACAAATGTTATCTGATGCTATCCATAAAAAATGGTGGTGATATCTGTGTACAATATATTGCGTGTTTAGGATTACGTGATCAATTAAAACATAGCAATATGAAAATAATCAGCGAATGAAATAATGAAATATGTATTTTATTTATCAAGACAAACATTGTTCAGAAAAATATTGTAACAGTCTAAATGATTTAAAATAGTAACAATGAGTATATATACATATATACACGCACACACACACCCACACACATATATATATATATATATATATATATATATATATATATATATATATATATATATATATATATATATATACATGTATATATGATAGACTCTCCCGTCGTTGTCGACGTATGAGTGCCCCACCAGGGGCTGCCCGCGCGTGAATTTGTAATTGAAAGGGTTGCGCAATCCCAACAACCGCTCTCCTGAGTCGGCATTGCTTTGTTCCAATGGCAAATAGTAATACAAGACGACTGGAAACAATGCCGAGATAATCAAAGAGCACATACAGCACCTTAACTTCGGTGATCTAACGGGAACCGGTGTGTCAACGTGATTGTGCCGTATATATGTATATATATACATATATATATATATATATATAGAGAGAGAGAGAGAGAAAGAGAGAGAGAGAGAGACAGAGAGACAGAGAGACAGAGACAGAAAGAGATATGGTATGGTAGTTTGATTAGAGCATTGCTGGTAAATAGGCATATCGGTATTTAATAAGGATGTATGCAAAGCTGAAAACGGAACGATGAAATAAATGAAACAAAAACAAATAACTGACGACTAAATATGTTGTTTAATAACTTATCTATTTATTCTTCAGCAAAACTTTCATTTACTGCTTACTAAGGTTAGTCTTACATTTATTGTTTATAGAATCCGGGATGATTCAAAATATTTTTATATTTTGGGACAAATATTCTCTATTTAAAAAAAAAACAACCGTTGTTTCCGTTTACAGAAAAGAAACACCACAAGATGACTGTTATACTCAGATGCAAGTTTCGCATAAATATTAGATTAAGCAGACACCTAATGATAAAAGAAGTATTCTTATTATTTATTAATGATTGTTATTATTCTTTTGTAGGATTATGCGTTTTGGTAATATATTTAATTATTAAATCTTTATTATTTTTATTCGTATCTTTTTTTAAAATTACCATATAATTTTTTTTAATCATACAGAATATATGGGGTACTTTTTTCAATGAATATTAAGCGTTTTATGTTTGAAAACTTAATAAAAATTAAACAAATTCCAACCAACATATTTTATATTATAGAATGTTAAGACGACGACGTTGACAAAATGCAAAGTTATATAATTCTTCTAATGTACAACCTCCATCAAAAATGACGGGGAAATGTGTTTCGCCTATGTTGTACCCGCTATTCAGCAAATATATATTACTAGGATATTTGATATAAAATCATGAAATTATTAAAGTCGTTTAATATTTCTTGTATGAATTATTATTATCATTTTTGATGACATAAAAAACACTGATCGTAGAAGTTTTAATGCTCTTCACAAATTAATTGCAAGCAACGGGTTAAGTCGTATACTGTTGTCGGACTTGCTATTTGTTTATCGTCTCCCCTTTAAGTGGGTTTATCTTGTCACAAGAAAAATCTACGTGTTATACTCGCTTACTTTTCGTGACGGTGTGGATTCGTATTCATTCGTATTAAAATAAATACACATTGACATTTATTATAAAGTGAATGTTTAATTATGGCATCTTATATTATGCATTCGTCTACTAATTAAAACAGATAAATATTAATTGATGATCACTTTTATTTGTAAAGCATAGTTGTTTAGTAAACTCTTTAAGGAAGAGAAGTCAACACTCACAACCACCTTGGAGGCACTATTCCAAGTCTTTTTCACTGTTTCCCGATGCACATGCTTTGTTTGAGATGCATTCCCACCACTTATCCGACAAACCTAAGATAACATATCTAACGTAAAAGGCATAAATATACCTCCAAGACCCAACATGTTTACATATTTAGGTATCTTGAACCTTTCAATAGATAAATGGCTGCCAGATATTTGACCTAGAGTGTGTATCACATTCCAAGGGCAAAATAATGCGCCCTATTATTATTATTGCCTTGTTGGATTTGGCCGATTTTTAACGTTTTTATTTTTTACTTTTGCTTAATGCTTACGTGAAAATTCAGCATGCATTTTTGAAGAGATAGTACTAGCATAAGAACTTCGTGATTTAGCCGTACACACTGTCGATAGCACTAGTCACACTAGATAGTTCGCACGACATGGCTGAATCGCCAATTATCACACTTACAATAAATTCGAACAGACAATGTCATACAGGGCGGGCAAAGGGAACAATCACATTGATATTTATTGCTGGGCTCATAAAACAAGAATAATAACATATATTTGTAGTTTAAGCTTTGCAATTAATTAATATTTTTGAAATAAGAATTAAATAAACAAACTTTGTAGTTCGATTCTTTATTAAATAACCAGTTTGTGTTTATTGTTCCTTACAACAGAAATCACAAAAGAAATTATTATTTCCAAAAAAATATAACATTACAAAAGAATAGGGTGTATTATTTTGGTACTTACACTGGTCGAAATGTGGGATAGAATTAATCGGAAACATTTGGCAGACATTACAGCGTTGAAATATTCAAGATAACCGAATATTTATTTATGTGTTGTGCATTTCCAACGACATATACTGGTTTAAGTGTGAGCATGAACACATTGGTAGTTGTAAATGTGTCACCACATGTTGCAACCGAAATGAAAGACTATTTCTCGTTAAATTGAAATTAATCTTCATTTTCACCTGGACGAGTCAATACTGCAATATATGGAGTAACATGTGATAACGACGATCATATTATAAGAATAGATAGGTTTACTGCAAAATAACACGAAATGAAAAAACTATTGCAGTAGCAACTTATTATAAACACTACAAACACAAACATGCGTTTACTTTCGGCAACCTCGTAACTCTCGCTTTCCTTATTTTGTCCTTTAGTCTTCACATTTCATGAGCGATTATTCTGATAATCGGGCAAACATTGCTGTTTTCTGGGTATGAATCGATCTATCTAAAAGGCATCCTTGGCTAGTTTCATCAAGAAACGGGAGATTTACCAGAAAAAAGATTTTGAATTTATACAATAACACTAAAAGCATCGAAGAATGAAGAACGCACAACGAGCTGTCATCGAACGTGTTTAACTATTTGAAAAAGAGAAAGTAGCGACTTCTATGAATAAATATATATATATATATATATATATATATATATATATATATATATATATATACATACGTTTGAACTAGACTTGAAAACGGTTCTGAAGAAATATTATATCATAGAGAGTTCCCACCAGACCATTTTGATACAGGTGTTACATAAGATTGTTACATTGTGTAGATAGACAGATATATGTGTGTTTTTAAATATATATATATATATATATATATATATATATATATATATATATATATATATATATATATATATATATATATATACTGTGTAAAGGGGGAAACTATTTAACTTGTTCCACTATTATGTGTCTTATTTGCCCTAACTTGTGTCTATCTATCACAACTTTACATTGTATTATTCTGAGTATGACATTTCTATATACAAGTAAACAATGCTTCAAACAAACCACATGAAACTCTTATATATATGTAATAACTATTTGTTATTGTTTATTATCTATGTAAGTATGCGTTTCGTCCTTAATAATCGGCACTCATCAGCATAGAGATATGACTGTTCGAAACCCCGGATTACGAGTATTTTGCAACTCAAATACGACGCCTTAACCACTCGGCCAAGTTGAACAGCGAATAAACGATGATAATTTTAACACTTTATACGGCGGTTTGACGTCATAGAGCGTTCGAGTTTAATGAAAGGAACGATGCATTTAAAGCCAGCGACACCATGTAGTGTTAATACTACACTTACAGTGTTCTACTACACGGTTTATTCTAGGGCTACATATATAAGAGCTATATATATATATATATATATATACATATATATATATATATATATGTATGTATACATATATATATATATATATATATATATATATATGTATGTATACATATATATATATATATATGTATACATATATATACATATATATATATGTATACATATATATATACATATATAGTCTAAAGTAGCTTTGAGTCATTTTAAACAAACAAAAAAAAGAAAGTAAAATGCAGTTCAAATTTCCAGAGAAACTAACTCAATCCAAGATATTGCAGACTTAACATTCGTTGGAAATTAATGAATGAAAAAATAAGTAAATACAAAAAATAAAAAGGGGGATTAAGTATCTAAGAGTTAAACAAAAACAGGAGACCTCAAGCGTCTAATATTAACACGGGGATCATTATCTGCTTACCATGTAACTATTTCGAAGATTTAAAAACAGGACAGTTATAATATTCATGGCTCTCCAATGGTACTGATAAACTACGATTTCCCCAATAATCAAGTGTCGAAATAATTCAGCTCAAACTTTCACTAATATATACAAAAATAAATAATAATAATGATAAAATAATAATAATAATAATATTATATTACCCTTAAGACTACCATATGATATGATTAATTATAACAATAATAATAATAAAAATAATAATTAAAAAAAAATAATAACACTATCTAAACACTACATCCAAGAACCATTCTGCAATATGGTAGCTAGCAATAAAATAGGAATTAAAGTTGCATTAAAAAATAAATAAATAAAAAATAAAGCTTAAGTACCTTTGGTACCAGAAAGGTAATTACATATATATATATATATATATATATATATATATATAATGTCGTAATACACTCAGTATTTACGCTCAATATATATGAATTCATAATTCCAGAGAATTTATAGATGGACAATAGAAAAGGGGAATTTCAGTGACAATAACTTAATTTTCCAGTAAGAGGATGCATTTTAAACGACCATAAAAACATAGATGGGATAACCACGCATTGTGTAAATAATAAGAATAAATACACTTGATTTGCGAAGAAATCGGCGTATTTGAATTTTTCTGGATTATATTTTCTCGTTGACGAACCATTGTCCTAAAAGATTCACGATGTGCTTGAAAACATAGGTTGTCTGGCCAGATAGATGAAAAGGCCGTTAAAATGAATCTCTTTATTGGAAATTAAACACAGCGTTACTGGAATTACTGTTTTCTATTGTCTGTATATATATATATATATATATATATATATATATATATATATATATAATGAAGGAGAGTGGAAAGGAATTAGAGAAAGCAAAAGCCAAATCAAAATTCAATTCAAAAGTTCAAAGCAAGGTATAATCCGAAAAAAGGCAATTTATTCAAGTTAAATTTTCCTTAAGCCAGGCTTTTCAAAGATCAAAATCTTATCATCAGAGGAAGTCGCTGGGATAGATAAGTTGGCAATGGCCAAGATTTAAAATTTGAAAAAATGAAATAAAATAAAAATTGTAGGGAAGGAAACGTAGGGCAAAACCGTGCCAGGGTGCAAGCAAATGTCCGATTGCCAAAAAGTCCGGTGTCGAAGAGTCCAGCGGAGAGGATACGATGTAGATAGGTAGGTCGTTAGAGGCACGAGAAGTAATGAGAGAAGTTTCAAAGTTAAACTCCAAGAAGCCACAACTTCAGGTACGGCGAAAATAGAAAATCCAGGAAGGGTAAAAAGTCCAATAAGAGGTACATTCGATGATGCAGGCAGGCGTCAGAGGAGATTAAGATGTAAAATATTCGCCATTAAAGAAACTTCCCGGGCAGAGATGACAAAGGAAAGTGTTTTAAAGTGGAAAAAGGGGCAGTGAGAATATTTAAAGTCTGCCCAGTTGAGAAAGCCGGCTGTAAATGAAGAAAAGCAGAGACAGTGAAAACAAGAGTATAATATGCGACCAATGGGCAAGGGAGGAAACGGGTAAGTAGAAATGTGGGAGGAGAAAGGGACGGGTACGAGGAAAGAGAGGGGGGGAGAAAGGGAGCGATGCGGTGAAGGAATGCGGATAAAACTAAGAGTGTGAAAGTAGGGGGGTGAAAGATAAAGTTGAAATTGGAAGTTAGGCGAATTAGGATTCAACTAGAAAAGGGGAAGAAAGGAGTGGGGGTAAGTTAACGAATGTTAGGATAAGGGGTTAAAATATCAGAATATGTATAAGAACAGAGTTCGGGGGTTTAGAAGTTTAATCAAATGACCTTAGATATACACAATGAGGCAAGATATATATGAAGGGTAGGACTAGGAAAATGAGTTAAAAATTAAAAGAGTAAAGATAAAAAATAAAGATAAAAATAGTATAAAAAGTAGAAATAAGAAAATAAAAGAGTAAAGAATGAAAAATAGATAATAAGATTAGTCTTAAGCTCGCAGGGAAAATTGAGGATTGACCGAAAGAATAAAAAATAAAATTAAAAAATTAAAAAATTAAAAAATAAGATACTAATAATAGAATGAGGGAAAAGTCGATAAGATTGGAGCTCAGGAATGAAAATTAGAATAAGGAAAAAGAAAAAGGAAAACAAGACCTAGAGAGGATATCCGGAATGGGAGTCTCCAAGGGGGAAAAAAAAAAAAATTTATGGGTTAGTAAATAAGCAGTTACGGGATGCTAGTTCAAATAGATATAGGAAAATATAAACTTTGAAATTTAAAAAAAAGTTATATGGAGGTTAATTAAGAAAATTGTTAAATAGGTTAGTGGAGGCCGGAAGAAGTAAGAGATATACAAGGTTAAAAAAGTGACACAGGATTAAGCCAGAAGGAGAGTGGAGATCGCAGTTACAAGTAAATACTATAGGGGTTAAAAGATGTAGAGCTAGGGCGGGTTGGGGGTTGAGTAGTTTGAGAGAGATGTGCGAAGGGCGAGGTAAAACAAGGGGGAAATAATCGAGGCTATTAAAAAAGTGAGAAGAATTAAAAACAGGAGGGGAAGAATAATTAGAGTGCACAGTGGAAGCAGTAAGGAGTTCGATATCGAGGTGTGCAAATGGGATATGGAGTAGATAAGGCTAATCAACAAGTAAATAAAAGGGCTAGGATATAATATGAATAGAGTGGGTTAGTTATCACGTTGAAAGGGAAAAGAATGAAGAATGGAAGTGTTGAAGGGAAGACGACGAGTGCATTAAAAGAAGTTAAACGGGAAAGAAAATGGAAAGCCAAATAAAGTTATACAGTTAAGAAGGTTAAGTGGAAAGATTTCTACCTGCTCTATCCTGGATATTGAGCTGTATACTCTTCACAATAGGGTTTTACCTTTCCTAAAAGTTCGCTTTTAGTACACCTCTTTATATATATATATATATATATATATATATATATATATATATATATATATATTAACAAAAAGCACTATAATGACAATTAAGCCACCCAGTAACGTTCATGTTTCACTCTCAGAGAAAATCATCATGCGAATTGCGGTGCTTTGATATTCAAACTTTTCAAAGTAATATCCTATTTTTTAATGTTAATCATTTGAGAGTACGGAGCCCAGACCCCCATCCATTACAACAGGATTACTACTATGTAGATACTGGAAATAAATAATGCCCGTGGGGGTAATAAAACTATCGAATTAGATTTGTTAGTAAGCTATAGTTTACCATACTTATATATAACACCACTGCACACCATACACCCACGTAATTATCATAATTATTTCATATTAGAATAAAAATAAACTTAGTTCTGCGTAACCTACTTGCAATTAATATATTTTCATACTACTAATATTAAGCTTTCCTCACGCATTGAGCACTGACATATATATAACTGATATTATATTACTTTATAATATTATGTGTGTATTTAGGAAATAGTTAATCTTTATATACATATATATATATATGTATATTTATATGTATATATATATATATATATGTATATATATACAGAATATATGTGTATGCATGGTAGCATATTGGTACATTTATACTAACAATATGTAAACATAGGTCTTCCAGGAGTATAAGGTGGTACATGAGCAAAAAGCCTACTTGCGTAATTACTTACATTTAAGTAATAGAAAATTGTCACAGTATATTGAGATTCTACCAACTTCCGAAAATTAAGAATAACATATATTATTATAGCTACTAAATAGACATTCGACTGTATCTGTCGTCTCTAATGCTTCATATACAGCCTTATTTTCTCTCGAGCCCAATTCACAAAATGACGTTTCTTCAATGTTGCAGAAGCGTATATGCAAGAATGTTTTTCTGTCGACTCCTGACGATGTTATTTGAACGTTACATAACAATATTGTTCAGACTTTGTAAAACATTAATCGAAATATAAACAAAAACTGAAAATGTTTAAAAATAATCGAAGCAAAAACAATGTCTATACTTCCACTGAAATTCTTAGATTTTTTCAAGACAGTAACATAAGTAAAATACGTCAGATTCTTTGCAAAATTTTGATAATTGATTACTGCAAATAAATAATGAGATAAAGATAAAACTCATCGTTGACTTTCGAATGAGAGTGGAAGATAAATTTCCGGTGGGATAAGTTTTTAGTAGTTGTATTTCTGTCAAATTGTTTTTTGTCCATCGCCTTCATCATATGATTAGGTGTTCTACTCGCTCACTGTTCGTGATAGCATTTATATACACATAAATACTCATTATTGCTTATACATTTGAAGGATGTTCTGTGACGTCTTATATTATGCATGTATCTACTACTTAAAACCGTTGATGAAGAATTAGGCTGTTTTACTAAAGTAGAACCAGATAAATAGTAATTGATGATCATCAAATTGTAATAAAATGCGCTTTCCATTGTTTTACCTAAACCTCTTGGAAATTCATAGCAAATTTACATTTTATTATATTTTATGAAAGTATTTGTTTTTTAAATTACAATGCATAGATACCGCTCCTTTCGACTAATTTAAACGTGGTCGCTCCAACAGTGTCTTTTAAAAAAAAATTGATTCATTCCAAACAAAACAGAGTGCCAATGAGACTTATGAAGTCGTGCGATTAGCGGCTAGATTTGTAGCGGGCATTCTAAGTAAGAAGGTTTGTCAGTAGGAAATTATTTCAAGTAACATTTAAATGTGTGCATGTGACATTCGAAGAAACAGGGAGCAGGGAGAGAATTCCAAAGGCAAACAGTTTAAGGAAAGAATATATTACAGTAGAATCCTCCCTGGCATATGTGGACCTCTTCAGTTAAGAGGTAGGTTTTTTCTACTAGCCGGGTTGATCAGAGATATTTATGTAAGAGTAGTACAAATACGGTATTTACGCTGAAGCACATTCCGTGTATGTACGTTTAAAACAGGCACAGGGATGGCACATTGCGGTGGTGTTATAGGGGCTGGAAGATCGTAGATTCTGCGAGACCTATTTAGTTAGATACTATTTTGTACACTGCACAAAAGGAAAAGTTGTGATAAGTGTTCTAGCACGGTAAAGGAAGCCCATCTTCTTGCTAAGAATGCTGCATAAACTGCACTAGATGTCCGCCATATTTTTATTTGACTCCCGCGTTGAACCATCCTTACCGCTATATTTTAAGATAGCTGACCGAAAATTGCCGAATCCTTACATCATATATATATTATATACAACCCACATACACCCACCCAGCGCAGCACGTAGTCCGAAAAATATCGGTTTGGTATTTTCGGAATAACATTTTTTGGAGGCTGAATAATTTTTATGTTTGCGTTCTTTCTATATTTCTGCATTTGTTTTCCTTAAGTGTAAAAGTTTCGTTTTTTTTAATAACGTAAATAACAAAAAAATACAGATTTCTCTCCGCTGCAAAAAAAAATGGCACTGTTATAGTTGCTATGTCTTCTATTAATGTTGACGCTTACAACGCATCGACCTCTACTGGCTGCCGAGAGAATTAGCAGAGGAAGCTGAGAGAAGAACTAACAAACAGCAATTCTATGTAATATCTTGACCTTAAGCGTCGTGGTTGAAGCCAACAGAAATTATCCATAATCTTTTTTTTTTAAATTGAAAAATAAAAACAACAGAAAAGCATGCAAGTTTACAAAAATATATATGGTTCCTTCAAATCGATTATTTTGTATTCCTGGCTTTAGTTTGCAGAGCAAAACAACGACGCAAAGACAAGACAAAATTATATATATATATATATATATATATATATATATATATATATATATATATATATATATAATTCTCTCTCTCTCTCTCTTTCTACATATATATATATATATATATATATATATATATATATATATATATTGAATCGGCATTCATATATCTGTTCGAATTTGCTTTTACTTCTGCCTAATGCTATATCAAAATATGTGTGGCTTATGTAGTACTAGTGATATACCCGTTACAAGTAAGCGTTCTGATACCGGGAAAACCTGGATCATTTAAATAGTACTAGACTCCCGACGATAATATATGTCCAGTCGACAAAATACATAGAAAAATTATATAATCTGTGCGCAAATAAAGAATGAAAATTATGGTTTGACCGCATATTGGGTACTGTTTAGTTGCCAGAAAATATATTCGAATGATCGAAAGTATGTTAAATAGTTTTATATAAATACACACACTTGCCAACACCTACCTATCTATCTATCTATCTATCTATCTATCTATCTATCTATCTATATATATATATATATATATATATATATATATATATATATATATATATGTATGCATACATATATATACAAAATTTGATAAATAATATTATAAATGCATTACATAAATATGTATATATATATATATATATATATATATATATATATATATATATATATATTATAAATACATTACGTGCACAATTGTATAAATGCCCTACTTGGTATTGACCTCTCTTGAGAAAATAATGGTATGTTCACTTTATTAACATATTTGAACTTGATCAATAAATGATATTATAGTATATATATATATATATATAATTATATATATATATATATATATATATATATATATATATAATTATGAATATTTATTTATCTACAAACATATATGTTTCATCCATACGGAATCGTCAGTGTAAAGATAATTATTCAAACCGGTCGACCCGTTCGACACTCCGGAACAAGAGTCATGCTTAACTTAAATTTTGACGACTTAACCGTTGCTGCCATCATGAAAAACTACATGAATTTGTGAGAGTGTAATCCTATTGCACCGAACTGTCACGATAGTCAGCCGACATAAACAGTGTTTAACTATATAGGAGTATGCATTGAATATATGCTTTAGTAGGCTGTATTAATACAACTAACTAGAGAGCCCAGCCTAAATTAGGGGTGCCAAATAGTAATAATATATATATATATATATATATATATATATATATATATATATATATAGTCATTATATTTTTTCATAAGAGTTAATAATATGAACCGATTCTCTTTATAGTACATTGTACAATAACACGTATAACTATATGTATTTTATTTATACAAATATTTTTGCTAAATATGTGCAAACATGTTTCCACTAGAGCCTTATTCAAGATAGAAGCCTCATAATGGTGTATCTGACAATTATTGTATTAATAAATATGCGTCTCTACATAAATGTATTATTATATATTTTTAATATGTTTTTTTACATATTCATATACATGTTTTTTTTAAATCTTATTATAATCATTATAATTATTAATATTATTATGATTATTTTTGTTTCATCTATATTTAAAATTATTTAAATATTTGATTTGCTGTTTCTAATGAATTATTTTTGCTATTGTCTTTTGTAACTGACTAGTGGATTAATATATGCTTGTATACTAGGAGGTTATATATCCAATATCGTCTGAATATTTTTCTTGAACTAATACATGAATCGGATGTTTTTGATTAATTACTTCTGTATGTGATGTTGTAAAGAGCGCTGATTACGGGACGATTTGGGGGCATCTAATATATGATGCAACAGTAACATTTTTCCAAATTGTCTGTGAAACGATTGTACGCCGAAAAGTGTTTGAATTATTTGAACTAATATAGATAATGTACTAATTTTGTTGATCTCAACTCACTTTATATATAGTTGTATGTATAACAGACAGAAAGGATAACACAATCAAACACAGGAAGAAATTAAAATAACATAATTATTGTGTTTCCGTTGGCTTCAATATATTTTGTCTCCAAGACATTTTATTTCATGATATATTGTGTATATTATTTTCATATATATATATATATATATATATATATATATAATTACAGGTTTTTTGTATTTATAATATAAATTAAATAACATAAAGGCATTGCCATAGCTCAAATGTTTTAGGCTTGAACTATCGTATGAAATATTTTTTATTTAATTTAAACGACGTCAGTTTTTAGAAGGAACAAATGCACACTATTTCACAAAACACTGTTTTTATTTCCAGCATACATTTTTTGGGGCTTACTACCAAGATATGTGTAAAATGCTCGTGTATCCTACGCATTTATTACTTGGGGATGGCTGTCTTCAGTGCTCGTATATTTACAAAGAAGAAAACACAAAAAGGAAATGTTCAGGCAAGTAACGCCTGGATTACAGTTCGTACTTATCACCATTTTTTTATACTAATGGTGCCAAGGTTCAATTCGCAGGATAACACGTCATGTACGGTCAGCTATAAGTTTAGTAAATTGTTTGTCATCAATTTAGATATTAATTTCAAATCATAGGAACTATAAATACATGTATATATATATATATATATATATATATATATATATATATATATATATATATATATATATATATATATATATATATATATATACTAGCTAAATAGTATACCTCCGGTCGCATATATTCGGTAAGATATTATCATTATGAAATAATCATATGCTACACTCACTTTTAAACGTGGGGGTAATGACCGAGAGAATTATATCATGACATGGGATGATTATCTGATGGCAACAGAACTGATACTTCACTAGTCACCCTCATTAAAAGATTATACAATAAAAATAACATCAAGGTCTGTTTTATTCGTTTAAAACGCATAGTTATAAACACATTAGATTTATAGTTCATTGATGTTTTGGCCCAGATGAAAGTGTAGTGTCTGTTATCATCAGACGTTTTACTATCGACACAATATTTGAATATAATATAAGAACATATGACAAGGCAAATTAACAATTATTATTACAAAATATTAATTTATTGGAAGCTGTTTCTCTAAATAAATACGCAAATTAGGAATACTTAAATATGTTTTTATGCGTTTGCAGATTACTATATATATACGGTATTTTAGAATATTATGTGGTATCATCGAATTCAGTAAGCATAAGCCGTTTTGATTTTAATATATTTTAGATAGGTGCAAACATCTTTAGCATTTATTAATTTTAATATGTATACACATCTATAATATTTATGACTAAATATTAAATTATATTTACCTACAAGCATAGAGACTACTCTCGATTGTATTTGTCTCTCTTTAAAAAACTTTGTCAGAATAACCTGACATGAGAATAATTCAGCCTCCAAGAAAACCTTGATCTAATATTCAAAATAACATAGTATTCGAAGGCAAAATAAGATCTCGGTTAGTCTACACGCCTATACTGGTAATTGTGCATTTTCTCTTAGTGATGTGAGCTTCAGTAAAATCACTTATCTGGATACTCCACCAGACCAGATAAATTATTGTCCTTTAATCTGGTAAAACCAAGAGACCAAAAAATATATACTATAAAATAATCAACTGGTCAATTATACAGAGGAAAATTAATGACCTTAACTTCTTTACACAATCCATGCTTTAGAGGTAAAAGAGAACTTTAATGGAACATTTTAATATATATGTATCTCATATAGAGCTCAAGTGTTAGCCCCAGGAAAGGGGCCCTTTGATTTCTGCAGACTTAAACTGAAGTAAAATAAAACAAAAAAGGAATACACTCTGGGGAGTTTGAATTACCTACTCGACACTATCTTCGAATGGCTTCAGTCTCTCTGTACAAGGGTTTGTCAGTATAACTTGTCATGAGGATACTTCCCATTACAAATAAACCTTGACCAAATATTCAAAATAACGTACTATTAAAACCTCAATTAAGATCTCTTCGATACGGCTATACACTGGTTAATTACGATAAATAGTCCACTAGACAACATGGATTCTCACCCAAGAATCCAGTAAAACCAAGAGACCACAATAAATATATACTACAACATAAGTAACTAGCCAATTAGGGAGAGGAAAATGTATGTTCTTAACTTCTTTACTAACTCAACGTTTGACAGGACTTTGAAAAAATATCTATGATAGTCATATATATATATATATATATATATATATATATATATATATATATATATATATATATATATATATATTAAGTGTTAGCCCCAGGATGGGGGCCCTTGATTTCTGTGAACTTCGACTGATGTAAAATAGTATATATATATATATATATATATATATATATATATATTATTTCATATATATGCACACATCTGATATAATGTTAAGATAATATATTTATTGTATATATAGATAGTGGTTTCAGGTTTTACTTCAATAGTAAATTGAATATCATTGAATAAATTGCGTGGTTCTTTATCAGTAATTACCGCCGCTTTAACGCTGTGACCAATTTGTCTGATTAAATTAAAACGTTTCTCCTTGGTAACCCTGATAACTACAAAACGTGTCATAGTCCTGTGACGGTGCGCTCACGATGCGAAATCAGTAGATCTGAACAGTAGGAATTCACTTACGTTCGACTTGCTGTTTATAGATCAGGAGTTTGAAACGCAGACTGTTAAAAAAGCAGTCGAGTTTCGACTCCGTTGTAAATAACTTGTCTATCTAGCGACAATTTGGAGCTGCGACATAGCGAAATAGTATGTCTGTTCCTAACTATAAAAGCTATGTATCCCTTCACGGTTTGCGTACTGCTACACATTAATTCAATATTATCATCAGGGTGTGATCAATTTGTTTTTGCCGAGAGCTTTGCATTATCGTCAATTGTAGCAAGCGAATTGATTTCCCATAGTGTCCATCACTGTTAAAGGCGACATGCATATAGTTCTTTACAGACGAACCGTTTCGCTGTATGAGAGATTCTCGATGTGGCTAGACATACCATGGCTTCAAGTAGGGGATAGAAACTCGGGGTTCTTTCTGCCATTTTATACTGGGAAGCTATCAACAGCAGTCTTACAATACTTAGATTCTTAATGTTTACATAAACACGATTATCAACAAAAAAGTTATCAATATAGCAGACTGTAATAAAAGCGACGTCGGTTTTTTAGATACATTATGGCCGAGTAAACGCATTAATATATAAATTGGTCAGCTTTCTAAAACTGCGATTAAGATTTCTTGACTGTAAAATTAATAAAAAAGGTATGTGACGTTAGATGACTCGAAAAGCGAGTGGGGAAGAGAATAGGTTGATACCAGATCAGGCTTGCTAAAGATACCGGATTCGTGACTTAAAATGCAGCAGACACCGATGTTATTGTTTTTTATTTTCCTTTTCCGTGGAAAACCTCAATCATGTTCTGCACAACTAAAAAAAAACTACATTTTCCCTCTACAAAACAACCAAACTAAACACCAGGAATTAATAGTTGAAGAAATTAAACACTTGAAGCGTAAACACTTTCATCAGAATGACCGGATCCGGCATTAAATACACCGAAAAGGGATGATATGCCGTAAATCAAAACAACTAATCGGAACCTAACTAAAATAGTTCCTTCTTTTGAATCACTGACAGAATATGAATAAACTGTGATTATTGATCTATTCGCTTGATCACATTGATAAGTGATTTGGAACGAAATTCAAGTTTAATAAACCTACTTTGCCTTCCATCAGTTTGAGTCGAGTTTGTCGCTTTTTAAGTTTCAATGAAGATACATTTTTTTTTAATTTCAAGCGGCAATCCCTCAGTCCAAAGGATTATATGGAGCGCGAACAGGAACAAGCAACGGACAAGTTATAAATACTAATTGTGAACTTTTATGTATCTTTGTTATAATGACAGTAACTTGGTGTTGATGCTTGTATGAGACAAAGTTAAAACGTAACATTTCAAGTCTCAATAAAACACAATAAACACAATATTAGATTTACTGAATTGTTAATGTAATAACAATTCTTCTCTAGGACATATTTCCATATGTCAATAACCTTTTTAATGCTACGTTTTTCAGAATCTTTAAATGTGGTACAGAACAATAAAACTAATTCACTTTCGACTTTCTTTCATTAAATCTTAATTCACTTAAATTATTGTTGATAAGTTTTGGCACGTATAATATGGTGTCCGATTCATGGTTTCCCAGAAATATTATTCTGAGAGATGACTGATCTTTTGTGCACGGCGAGAGCAAGCGTAATTATGAGGAAAGACAAAGAAAGTCTACGCAGAAGTTAGCTTCTAACGTTTGATATATTAGTGTCGTGGGTCACAAAGCATGACGTGTATTCTCCCCGAACAGTCACAGTCGAGTGTCTTCTAATTAATCATCATTATACACGTGTAGTCATTTATTAATCTTGAAGGCACATGAGCTAATTACTGAATTGCATATTTATAAGGAACTACGCTATCATGATCAACAGTTTTAGAGTCATTTATCGTATGCCTTGTCTGTATTTCATTTTGGAATTCATAAAATATAACACGATGTATGTGTTCATGGTTTCGAGTGAATATGGCGTTTATAAAACAACTTTATTTGAGATAAAAATGAGGAATCTTCAACAAAAATAGCATGTATCAATTACTTCGTCATTTTCAAATATTAATGAAATATATTTAAAGAGAAACACAAATATATCATTCAAACAAATAACATAGTCATGAACAGACGGAGCCTTTCGTTGAATCAGAACACTTTTGTGTGACTAGACGAACAAGTGCTCTAAGCTAAGATCGAAAACCGACCGTTTCGTTAAATATCAGACCTACCCCTTACGCCATAAGCACAAGTAGGGATGGGGGTAGAAACTGTTCTGCTTATACATGCATTATTCGATGCTTATATATATATATATATATATATATATATATATATATATATATATATATATATATATATATATATATATATTATATTTACGCAGCATTTTCTCTGTAATAGAAGTGTTCAATATGGCAGACAACTTATATCTGAATATCCTCGTGTTGATTCTTTCTATTTGTCGAATCAAGGTATTTGTTTCGAATGGGAATTTGCCGATGTATCTCCCATAACTGTAGGTATCCTAAGTACAGTTTCAGAACATACCAATGATAGACAAAAACTAAAAAAAGGGCATTGACCGTATTAACTTAAACGAAATTGATATCATTCTTAAATGTTAATAACTACCTATTATAATTAGCATTAACCCCATGGCATTTACCTGATAGCCATGAAGATGAACCCAAATAAGCCTGTAAGTACTTGTCACATCTACAGTTATGGCAGATCCATCTGCAAATACCCGGCCGAAACAAATCAAACGCCCTGATTCGACAATAGGAAACGATACACAAAAAGATATCCAGACATAAGTTGTCTGTCATGTTAAACAACATTTATATCATATATATATATATATATATATATATATATATATATATATATATATAGGAACCATAATGTGGGTAACGTTTACTTTAATTTTATTTTGTGCAATGGAGGTAAGAAGCTGTTGGAATCCCTTCCTGAAAATTAAAATATATCTGATTCTTATTATAATTGAAAATAAGTATTAAATATTAATTCATAAATATTCTCCAAAGTTTAGTTCCTTTGGATTATTTTTAAGATTTTAAAAGGGGCATATGTGCGAAACCTCACATTTAAAAATTAAGATATGTATGATGTACTTTAAATTCGCCAAGCTCCACCCCCTGTCCCATCGCCGCAATGTTGCATCCTTGTGCTTGTTTTACAAGTACTTCAATGGAATGTGCTCCGATGCATTGCTACTATAATGCCCTGTCGACGTAAATACACTCGACGATCCCGACAATCAGCTAGATCCTATCCATTCACTGTGAAGGTACCCAGATGGCGGAGATCACTCTACTCTAATGTCTTCTTTCCTCGAGCTACCGGTTTTGGGAACTCCCTCCCTGCTTTTTGTTTCCCCAACTGTACCAACATGCAGAAATTTAAAACTAATGTGAACAAATATCCGGCTGCACAGCTCCCAATTGCAAAGGCGACTTGTCTTGTTTGGGGTCGACTAAGTTTTTAAAATTCCATCTAAAGTCATTAGACAGCAATTTAACAAGATTTATTTAATTTATATTTCTTCTTAAAACCAATTAAACTTAAGGCTTCAATTTTACCGGATCTAATTCTTGGGCTGCTGACACAAACAGTAAGCTGGTCATAACAGTGTGATATCAGTGGGAGCCGAGACTTTTCAGTACGCTTAGATTGATGGCTTATTTATTAATTCCCTTAAAGAAGTCTCGTCCTTGTGGAAGAAGGACCATGGAAATATTTTTCATGTAAATATTTTTTTATTTTAACTTGTAGACATATGTTGCCACTAATTGATCTCTTAAACTAAAACAATACTTTTAAATGAATTAAACATAAATAAACAAGTCTTAATTAACAAATAATTACTTAATTACCTGGAATATGAACAAATAATAGTAATCATCAGAAACTTAAGTAAAACTAATAACAACCAGCTAAACAAGTCTGACTATATTAACATATTCTACCGGAACCAGTGATATCATCATTTTAAACAAGACTAAAAAGTTATTAAAACGTTATAACCAGACATATATATATATATATATATATATATATATATATAGTTAGTACTAATAAAAATGAGATTTATTTTGTATTATTAAAAATGCAAAACTTATATCAATATAATTCACAATTACATATCTCGGGCAAATAAAAAACTATTTAAACGGACCAACGTAGTTTATTAGTTTCAGCTCCCCTTGGGATAATGATAATAATCCAATAATAATATTAAAACAAACTGTTATATTGGCCATACAACAAGTACACTTTCATTAAGACTCACCTTACATTTTTTCCGACTCCAGTTCTATCTGCCATAATTTGAAGCAACACCATTTACAATTTCGACAACTTTTATTTAACAACCCAACAATTGTACATTAAGACTCAAAGGTAAAAAAACATTGAAAATCCTGGAGTAATTTCATATAAAAACCAAGCGGCTCACAATAAACAATATTAATTATTATTAGTAGTAAACAGATAATAACATCTAACAAACGCGTAAATTAATTTTTATGTTTAAATGAGGAGGAAATTGTTTTGCAATTAATTATTCAAAAGTTAAGGTTCCCATTTCTATAAATCAGAATAATAGAAAGTGTATATGTCTTCGCTTTGCGAGGTCAACCAGTCATTTTCTTCAGAGAATCACACAGGGGAAGACTTAATAAACATTGGGTTCATTTTATTCCCCTAGGAATTAAGATCTTACTAATTAACATCGACTGCTGGTGCCTCAAATTGCCGACATCGAACTTGAAATTAAACAATATAAATAAAAGAAAATATGAACTCAAATGAGTTTTGTACTTGATATATTACTGTGAAAACAGCACATCTATAGAATAGAGAGGTATAGAAAGGTGATTATGAATAGAATTAGCTATATTGATGAATGAGTTCATATGAATTGACTCACATAGCAGATAATGCGTTAACTGCTGAATATATAGTGATTCATAATAAACTACGATGGATAGACATATAAAATCCCTCCGTTCAGTCTAGAGAGACTATGGACACCCATGTAAGGAGCTGGCTGCGCGTGACATTATGAAGCAAGTGTTGCGCAATCACGACCTGAGTCGGCACTGCTTGATTCCAATGGCAGGCGATTCAAGACGACTGGAAACAATGCCGAGATAAGCAGAGAGCACATACAGGACCTGGTATTCCCAAATGGTCACCCATTTAGTACTGACCAGGCTCGACGTCGCTTAACTTCGGTGATCTAACGGGAACCGGTGTGTCAACGTGAGTGTGCCGTATATAGACATATACAAATGCATATGATAACAGAATACCCATTCCAGGACGGGGATAAACAATATGTATAGCATTTTCAGCTACCCATGTTCATACATAGTTATAGTTCATAGATACATGACTACTCTATCCATCTAGTAAATTACGAAATGTAACTTGTTTTTAAAAGCTTAAATTAACATTATTTATTCAGATGCATATTGGGTGTAACTTATACCAATTCATATTTGGGGTATCGCGCGTTTTCGGAAGATAACCCCATTAATAATTCAGTTCATCCAAAATAATACGTCCGCGTTATTCACCATATGCCTAGAATACGTATCCCGTAATTTATAACTAGGAATTCATCAGTGTAGGAGTTTACTCTGCAATACATATTCTTGCTCCGCAGGCGCGGACCGCTTCCTCTAACATAATTCCGTTTAAAATAACTTCATTTGAAATGTTATGTAAAGCATTGTTTTCTATATTGTATCTTTTGAATATCGCTTATTTCATTTAAATTGTGGGGCTAGATTGGAGAGTGCGCACACCGTATATAGTAAAGTTAACGAAGAAAATAAGTGCACCGTGTTGTCGTGAAAATATTCTATATTTCATAATGATGTTCATTAGTTTAGGATAAATCCTATACATCATATATATATATATATATATATATATATAATATATATATATATATATATATATATATATATGTATATATAATGTATATATATAAATATATAGACACACATATATATATATGTATATATATAAATATATAGATATATATTATTATTCGCTCCTTGAAAGTAGAGCACTGTAATTGGCAGTATTAAACAGCATGACGTCACTTGCTTATAATGCATCATTCCTTCCCTTAATAGAAGTAGAATGCTTCGACGTCAAAGCCGCCGTTAAAGTGTTAAAATTATCATAGTTTATTCGCTGTTTACAATTGGCCCAGCGATTAGCGACGTCGACTGGAGTTGAAAAATACTTGAGGTCCGGGGTTTCGAATTGCATAGCCGGTAGTGAATAGTCATATCTCTATGCTGATGAGTCCCGATTGAAAAAGGACGAAACGTATAGTACATAGATAATAAACAATAACAAATATTTATTATTTGTCGCTCCTTGAAAGTAGAGCACTGTAATTGGTAGTATTAACAGAGCATGACGTCACTTGCTTATAATGCATCATTCCTTCCCTTAATAGAAGTAGAATGCCTCGACGTCAAAGCCGCCGTTAAAGTGTTAAAATTATCATAGTTTATTCGCTGTTTACAATTGGCCCAGCGATTAGCGACGTGGAGTTGAAAAATACTTGAGGTCCGGGGTTTCGAATCGCATGTAGGTAGTGAATAGTCATATCTCTATGCTGATGAGTCCCGATTGAAAAAGGACGAAACGTATACGTACATAGATAATACACAATAACAAATATTTATTATAGATATATATATGTATATAAATATATAGACATATATATATATATTTATATGAATATAGACATATATATATATAAATATAGACATATATATATATATATATATATAAATATAGACACACATATATATATATATAAATATACATATATATATATATATATATAAGACCTGTCTAAAATGTATCCGACCAAAATAGAGACGCCACAAACAGTAAAAAAGACACATTCATACGCATGTGCGTCGCTGCATGTTGGTCGATGTGTGAGGTGTTACACAACGTGTTCGTCGGATTATCGATTCTTTCAAGATGACTGAACTTGTTGAGCAAAGGTACTGCATCACATTTTGCCAAATGCTTGGTGATTCTCATAGCATAACAATTCGTATGATGCAGCGGGGTTTTGGAGAATATGAAATGGTGTAACACACACTGAGGAGAGATTCAACCGATTCAAAAATGGGCGCACACCATATATGCGTGGAATTGTGAATCGCACCGGAAGAGCAAACAGTTACAAAAGAGTACTATCAAGATGTTCTCCGACGTCTCCAGGACGCAGTTCGACGCAAACTACCAAACATGTGAACGACGAAAAACTGGGAAGTGCATCAGGACAATGCCCCTTCAGACTTATTACGATTAGTCCAACCTTTTTTGGGCAATAATAGAAATTCCAGTCGTTCACCGACTTCCCTTTTCTCCGGACATGGCTCCTTGCGACTTCTTGTTGTTTCGAAAATTGAAGACGCTACTAAAAAATTCCCATTTAAGACGAAAGAACAGATAATACAGAAACGCGACGGAGGATATGAACACATTCCAAAAGAGGATTCCAGAGGTGTTTCCAGGAGAGGATGGATCGGTGGGCTAAGTGTCTGCAAGCACAAGGTGCCTATTTTTACAGGGATTAGTGGCTTAACCCTGTCAGACATTTGAAATATTTTTATGGCCAAAGGTCGGATACTTTTTAGACAGGCGTCGTATAAAAACAAACACTCATAACATACTTTATATATATATATATATATATATATATATATATATATATATATATTGTTAACATATTTCACCCCAAACAAGGCAGCCTGACACTGTAGACATAAGCGGTTACTGATATTTGGGTTAAAAGTGTTGGGTGGCATTCTTAGTTGGGATCGTTGCAGCGAGATGTAGGTTTACATCAGTTTTAAACTCATGCGTGTCGTTACAGTAGGGGAAACACGGAGCAGGAAGGAATTTCCAGAGTCCGACAGCACGAAGAAAGAAGCTATTTAAGTAGAAGGCACTACGGAATTTTGGATCTATACAATGAATGAATGTGATTTAGCTGATTGTCGGGTTGCTTGAGTGTATTTACGTCGAAGATACACTAGAGTAGCTTGTTCATCAGAGCACAATCCATTAAAGCACAAGGATGCAACATTGTGGCGGTGGGACAGGGGCTGGAGCTAGGTGGATAGTGATATACCTATTAACTTGGCGAGTCTTTTTTTAAACCTTGTCTAAGAGGGAGAGCTTAGTTAGATTGGATTGGATTGGTTGGTTTTGCGGCATATCAACCTATGTGGTCATTTAATGCCGGAGTTTTTTTGTTTTTTTTCTTTTTTATTGGGGGGGGGAGACTTTTTTAGCCTTTCCTCCCTTTTTTATAAAATCGAACTAAGAAATTAAATGTTGTATTTATACATGGATAAGTATATTTGGGTAACTTTAAATTTCCTTAAATTTTCTTATATATCCGTAAGCCGGATCTCACCATCGGATGTAGTTTAAGGTCATATCCAGGACCGGGAGTAGGGTAGGAAAAATAAAATAAAAAAGGGGAGGGAGAAAGGGAGAGGGGCTGTTGTTTTTGTTTTTGGTTTTGTAGAACATAATTAAGTGGAGAGATTAGTGATGATGCCCCAGCTAAGATGTGGCAACAATACTCCATGCATGGGCGGACGGTGGCTTTGTTGAGATACAGGATAATGTTAGGTGTGAGAAGTTTACAAGCACTGTAGAGAGAGCCCACTGTCTTTGCGGTAGCCTTAGTAATGTATTCAATGTAGTTGTCGTTATTCATGCTACCTGTCAATGTTAGGGCGAGGAGTGTGAATGTTGAACTCTCAGGTAGCGTGCAATTTGCCATAGCAATCGGAGGTTGAAGACGTTTATATATTGAAGGAAAAGAGCTTTGTCGTTGCGGCATTAAAAGTTATCAACTATGTATGACCACAATCCACTACCATAATAGAGGTGATTTTTTAACGATTCAGTCATAGCCTCGGATATGTACGCGTCTGTTTTTCCCACATGACGACATAAGAAAATGGGGTCGTCAACATATATTGCTATCTCAGACTCGATATTTAGTAGTAGGTCGTTTAGGAAAATCAGGAACAATACAGGTCAATAGATAGATCTCTAGGGTACACCAGCATTTATGTCATGTTGCTTAGATGAACGGCCATCGATGGCAACTTGGATATTTTTTGGGTTAAAAAGGATCTAATTATATTAAATATCTGTTAAGTAATACCATACAAGTGATTTTTTAAGAGAAGGCTTTCATGTCAGTCCTTGTCAAAGGCTTTGGATATATCAAGCGCTACTGCTATAACTTCAGCTGTTTTGATCAGTGTATGATATATGCGTTTGGAGATAACCATTCTAATACCTGCAGTAGTACGTGTTTGTCTAAATCCATACTGGCGGTCAGAAAGCAGTTTAGCCTTAACTATCGGCCGAGCTATCGCTAGATAGAAGAAGGATTTAAATATGTTAACAAAGATCGGGAGTAGACCGATTGGACGATAGTTCTGAAGAACAGTTCTATCTCCAGAATTCTTGACGACTGGTACCACAGAGGCAATTTTCCAGCAATCAGGGAAGCAACATTCAGCAAGGCATTTGTTGTAGAGTTTGGAGAGGAAGGGCCCAGTTCAGCAGACTATTTATTTTTTATTATTACAATTGGAGTTTAAAGCGCAACGCTTTACAAGTACTTCAGCCTTATAAGTTGCTGTACAAACGACACCATTGTAGTATGATAGCCGGAAAAGTGTTGCTCGTCCGTTGCTCATCACACTAGTCTATATATAATATATTATATAATATATATATATATACATTCATACATGTATAATATATATATATATATATATATATATATGTATATACATATATATATATATATATATATATATATGTATCAGTATTTCATGTATTCACATAACAATTTATAAGGAGATATCATTTTTAAGTATAAATTTTCAGTATTTACTTCAACAGTGCTCGATACGTAAGTAGAGCTAGGTAGTAAGCTATGAAAATATATTTATGACAATTAAGCTACAAAGAGGCTCCCGCGTTTGATCCCCGAAAATGGACGCTTACCAATAATTGAATGGAAGATAATACGACAGACCAGTTAATGAAGAAATTTAGACGACTCGTGTAGATTATGCCTGAATGAAACATTTTAAATCTTAAACTTCAAAGATTTTCGAAATCTATTAAACTATAGAAGTGAGATAGCAAGCAGCTGCTTACACAAAAATAAATTTACCTTAGGCTAACGATAAATGAATAAATAAAAAAAAACTAAATTAAAAAAAAAAAAAACTAAACAAACACCACGTGTTAAAATAAATTAACCCATTATTATGCCACAACAAATGAAACAGGATTTAGTTAAAGCTATAGAAAACAGAACAATAGAACAGGATATAGGAAGTTACACCAACAATACCTTTGTTTGCGGGAAGCCCAACGATTGGCTGAAGGAACAATAACGAATCTGATTGGTTAACTAGCTAAAGGTGTATATAAAAACATCTGGAAAAAAATAACTCCATACATTTAAGCCTGAAGATTCCCCCCGGTGATTAAACGCGGGAGTCTCTGTGTAGCTTAATTGCCAGAACTATATTTTAATAGCTTACTATATATCTATATATATATATATATATATATATATATATATATAATACTTTTAATTTTCCATGTATGTATCTATCTATCTATCTATCTATCTATCTATCTATCTATCTATCTCTCTCTCTATATATATATATATATATATATATATATATATATAGCATAATATAAAATCAAATAATAAAAAAAGGTGCGAATCAAATGTTATTATAATTCAAAAGTCAGGCAAAGTAACTCAAAGTTCTTAACTCATGAGTTTTCAAAGATAATTCTTCTCCTAAGAGGACAGGAGAAGGATTATCTTTGAAAACTCATGAGTTAAGTACTTAGGGTTATTTTTCTTTTATTTCGAATTATATTAAAATTTGATTCGCACCTTATTTTATTATTTCATTTTATATTATGCTATTAATACTCTATCCAGTATAATTATTTTTACGTACAGACGACGTCGTTTCGAGCTTTTGTTCGCATCGGTGCAGGAAAGTAATAATTTCTGACGGCCAGGAGGCTCGAGCCCAGTTCACAAAGTCACTTTTGATTCCGCACAATTTCACCTTATCCTCTAGGCGATAGACACTAATAACATGATACAGAGAATTTAATTCATATTCATACCAAAGACAGCGTAACCATTAAAACATACTAGAAGACTCAGCGAACATATACGGAGCCTTGCTTACTCGTATATATATATATATATATATATATATATATATATATTTATATATACATATATATATAAATATATACTAATGATAATAGAATTAACGATAAGTGAAGTATCGTAAAGTTATCTATCTATATAAATATATATACACACATATATATATATATATATATATATATATATATATATATATGTATATATATATTTTTTTAAATATACATACATACATATATATATATATATATATATATATATATATATATATATATATATATATATATATATATAAATAACGTTTGTAAATGTAAGCTCTTTGGAATGAACAGCAAAGAAATCCTATACAGGATAGTCGAATCTATGGCCTTGCTTATTAGCATTGATTTAAAAAGTAATTTTTATACATTTCATTTTTTATATCTGATGATTTTCGGATTAAACTTCATCGCAGACAATCGAAATAAAAACTCCAACTAGGATTACATCTGTTTGTTACAAACACATATGTTCATTTTAAAATGTGTGCAACTGTTTTTATAAAAATCGAGTTCAACTATTTTTTTCTAGCGTAGATTTATTGTATGTCCGGTTGGGTTTAAGATTCTATTTTTTTCCATGCATGCTTTATGAATAACAGATGTTTGTGAATCCCTTTTTTATTTCTATTAAGCTATGTTCAAAAACATCTGTCTACATAATAGAATGTGTAGAACATTCAAAACAACAACACCCACAAACGCACATATACATATGCATATACATATTTATATATATATATATATATATATATATATATATATATATATATATATATATATATATATATAGAAGTAAACCGTCCGCCAAAAATGAGAGAAAAAATCATGCTTTGCTGGGGCACACACTCGGTATTTGCATACATATATTATATATATATATATATATATATATATATAATTTCTAAAGCCATGTGTATTACCGCGACATGTACATGTCAATGTTATCGATTAACAGCTATTATCAACTAAAATTCTATCAGGCAGAAAGAAAATCTGATCATTCCCTCAAATAATATTTGTAATTCATTGTGTACATGTCTGTATAAATAAAACACGATTATATATAACAAGCTCTATTTTATAGTGAGCACTTTTGATGAGCCCACTTTATTTTTAAAAATGTTTATCTTGTGTATGTTTACATTACCTTGATTACTATATATGTATATATATATATATATATATATATATATATATATATATATATATATATATATTTAAAGAAGGAGAGATGAAGATGAAAAATTACATAAAGTACATAAAATTACTTAAAATTGATAAAAATGTTATTGCATAGAAATTTATTATGAATATCACATTACTGAATGTTATCTTCTGACGAGAATAGTTTATTCTTTGAAAATCCATGGAGTGAGGATTAGTATAGCTCCTTGTATCTGAAATTTAGATGTAATACCATTTGTATCAATTTAAGTTGATTTTATGTAATGTTATGCAATTTTTAATCTACATCTTTCCTTGTTTAAATTGATTGCTCTACTCAACGTATTGAGCTTTACCATATTACGATAGATCACTTTTACGATACTTCCCTTATCGTTAATTCAACTATCATTAGTATTATTATCATTATATATATATAGATATATATATATGAACATATTCATGCAAAATCAAAGAATCGTATCAGTAATCTATTTTCATATATAAAATACTAACAGGATTAACCGGTATTGCTCAGCATCGAGTTGTTGATAACAAAATATGCACCAGTATAGTAAAATTGGATTACTTTAACAGTTACCTTGCTGTTGTCAGCTTGATATCTTAAACACTGAGTTATTCAACTACATGTAAATACTCGTAATCTCACGTTTATTTTCATTATTTTAATTCCAGTGGACAACATCTTTAAAATAGTTATACACTGTTTTAAAGGGCAGCTAGATATTAATAATACATTTTTATTTCATGCATAGATAAATAGTACATGTGAAAACACATCTATTTAAGGTGCACTTCTTAGTTTGTCTTCGTGTACAGATGAAGTAAACACACAAGCAGGCTGGAATTCTCCTTTTTAGTACACACTTTGCCACATTTGGATTTTAGAGTATCAGCCTTGTTTTAAATCGAGTTATCCTTCTAACGGTCATCAATGAACGCATACACTATACACTGGGAAAGGTATATTAAGCTAGAGCGGTCGCACTTTATATATCTAAAACAATTGTCAAGGTTTGTCATAAACGTATTCTTATAAGTATTAATTCGTATTATTGGGAAACTATTAAACATAATGAGATGCCCTAAACGGTTGTCATCGATGACCATACATCCATACATTACATTAATGCGGCTGTACTGCAGGGGTCGATCCTTGGTATTTTATTGTTCTTGATTTTTATAAATTACCTTATTGCAATTTTGTCCGAAGATGGTTTATTTTCAGAAGACTAAACACTCTATTCTAGACATGTGGGTAAAACGAAGCTGCCCTCATCTATTATACCAGCTGAATCCGTAGAAAATTACTTCCAGTCTTCAGTTTAATGGGGGCATACATTCAAAGTAACATTTAATGCTACTTAGACAAAGCTAATTTTAATAAGATAACCTTTTAACTCACATATGGCCGAGAGCCTAACATTCAAACTCCTGGACCTAACATTCAAAGGTACCAAATATATAAGAGAACTGACGAGGCTTACGCAAAGAAAAGTGGGTTCCTTTTCCAATGCTAGACAATTTCTCACACGCGCCAGTATTATTTTATATCTACAAATCTATCATCCATACATGCATTATATGGATGTATATCCTGATTACCTACTCATGAACATGTTCCTCAAACTAGCCAGTTTAACAAAAAAAATGAAAATCAACTGGCAGGAATAATGTATAGAATTAGATTTTCTAGTGGTATAGCAATATCCGAAAGGAGTTTGTACCTTTCAATTTTGTAATAACCTCTTATTTATGTGCCATTTGTACACACTCAGACAAATTAATGTCATTTATTTAAGGTTAACTATTCTGACTTTACCCATTTTCACATGAATTGTTCTAAAGTCAAATAATGTCGCCCGTCGACTCAAGCATACAATTTTAAATGAATAACTTTCAAAAAGTTACATTTATTTTATTGATTCTATGAATATTTCGCTGACTATTATTTTTGCGGTAAGAACACATGAGGCAATTTATTGTTTTATAAAGAATTAAATTGCTACAATTTTAAATAAAGACGATACGTATTCGTTTCATTAAGTATTTAGCTAAAAATGGCAATTATTTTTACGGAAATAAGAAATGTCGTTTCTTCTTAATAGTATTTCTTAATGGAAATCGCTCCAGACAAGGCATTACACCACTTGATATGAGGCGATAACAAGAACACATGTGTTTACTGCAAAGACAGGAGTTTTGAAAAGACCAATGTTATAGGTAGGAGGAAAACAGTCAGTTCAACACGTCAGCGGTTCTTGAAAAAACTACTGGAATAGGACGGTGTATTACAATGAGATTTCAAAACGGCGAATGACTGAAGACCACGAGACCACCTTGTCAAACGAGCTGGAACAAAAAAGCGGGCAATAGATCACATAATTCTGACGAACACATTGGTATTGACACACATTTATTATTCCAAACGGAATATGATTTTTAACAGTTGATGTAGAAATCACCGTGGAATTTCTACACCGTCCCGCTGGTTTTCATTTACTCTGCTTAAGATGTTTCTGTTGTATTTGTATTGACGATGTTATATTTGATTCGGAAGCTAGAAGTGTGTGTTCAATTCTAAGGTGAAGACCAGCACATTTTCTGAATCGTCTTGCAATTCCCACCCATACGCCTAGAGTCATTCGATTTCTCTACTTCCCCTAGCGGCCATGAACTTATTAAATTTGCAATGTAGACATGCTATGCAATTTTTTCAGTCCGTCTCCTCGTCTGTTCTTATCTCTATCTGTCTCTGTACTAACGAACTTCTTCTTTACTGGCTTCCGACTTTTTCATTTGTTTTTTTGTGGCTTCAAGTCTGAAGAATAAGACAAAATAAAAGCAAATAGGTCATCGAACAAACGCGAACTACAAGTCGAACATGGCTGCGCCTAACAAAACTCATTTTTTTGCTAATTAAAAAAATGGCAAAGAACAAAACTTTATCTCGAAAGAAGTTCGTTATAAAAAGTTACCTGAACCACAACTACGTTGACACTTCAGTATATAACCTTCATCAAGTTATTTGTGTAACTATGCTGTTGCGTTTTAAATTAAATTATCTCTTTTTCTCTCTTTATATGTATATATATATATATATATATATATATACACACACACACACACATATATATATATATATATATATATATATATATATATATATATATATATATATATATATATATATATACACATTGGTAGAATACCCGTCCGGTGACGGGTATAAGCAATAAATATATCACTAGTTATATACTTTTATGTTTTTCTTCGTTTTTATCAGGTTATTGCACGATTTTCCTTGGCACCCCCTAAATGATTATTCATACAAAAACATGAATGTGCCAACGTTAATCACCGTGGTGTTAGAATACGTATTCCATTGTACTATTATTAGTTAACATATTATTTTGTTTAATAGTTAACGATGTTATCAAGCAGAGACATAAAATATCCTTTAATAAATGTATTACATAATTTTAGTGAAAATGTGATGTAAAGCAATTCTTTCCTTTAATTATTTTTGGTATCAAACTTATTTCAGAGATGTTGGGGTGGGGGCTCAATAACATAACACTATCGCTCTGAACATCGACCCCCTGTTCACTCTCAAAATAAATCAAAAATAGGTTCAAAAATATTCTATGGTTACTCCAAGTCACTGGCGGAAAACAATATATATGCTTTTTGCATGTTTTGTGTTGCTTCTGAATTATGCTACACACGTCCACATACGATGAGTAAAAATAACCTCTAGACACCATCCTCGAGTGTCTTTGGCCTCTCTGTACAATAGGTTGTAAGGAAAACCTGACATGATAATAATTTCCGCTATAAGTAAACCATAACCAAATAAAAAAACACATTGTATTCGAAGCCCAAATAAAATCCGTTCGACACGTCTATACACTGACTCATACGAGGACTAATGCATAATTTGTTTAATGTTACATAAAGTTACAGTATTTAGATGAATACTCCACCAGAATAGATTAATCCTTGTCCTAGAATCCTATAAGAACAAGAGACCGCAAGAAAGATATACTATAACATGGTACACTGGTCAATTAGGGAGATGAAAATGTATGTTATTCACTTCTTTATTTACTCAACGTTTGACAGGTAAAGGAACACTTTAATAGAATATAAGAATACCTACGTATCTCATATAGACATCAAGTGTTAGCCCCAGGAAGGACGCCTTTGATTTCTGAGAACTTCGACTGAAATAAAATTAAACAAGAGAGAAAAAGAATTTTCCTTCATGTAATAGATTATCAATCTTCATTTAGCGAATCATATTCTGAGGCAGTTTTTAACGATTTGACGAAATAGTACAACTTTTAACGAAATAACCAACCTATTGTACACATCAATTTGTGCGATTCTACTTTACGCATTTCTATGACAATCAACACCTTGGTAAAACGAACTAACACGTCACAAAGACTCCAACTCCATGTTTATGTAGTATGTATTACTTCTTCAATTGTCTTCAACGATTTAACATGTTTCCATCGTTACCGATAAGATTTGAACTAGAAGTTGGCCTAATTCATAGCAAAACTGTATGTAAATAAATATTTGGATTCCATAAAAAGTACTTTACAGCACAAATAGTGTTTAAGTCTACATATATAAAAAACAAAAATTCTAGATGGAGGTAAATCTAAACTTCCGTTATTTAGCGTCTAATGTGATATCCAAGACTGACATATACCCGCGAAGTGAAGATCTTCGTATGTTGGATACCCTTTAAAGTTTTTTTATGACTAAATAATACGTATTACAGGACTGGTGAAAAGCGAAATTTACCTATAAATTCGTTTAGTTAAAATGTGAAAGTCTGCTTTCATATAAAAATAAGTTAAATCATGATGATCATCATCCTCATCCTCATCGTTTGTTTACTATCAATTTTACATATGACATGTGTTCGACGGCTTTTAGAACTTGACTTTTAAACTAACCCATCGATAAGTCTAATATTTCATCTGTGCTACATCTACTAACCCATACACTTTCATCCAGTCTTTCAGCATGTACATACCGTCGAATACTTCTGCTTAACACGCATCTCCTATACTGTCCAGATTTAATCTTCCTCTGAGATCATTAGATCTAGGCTTCTTTTAAAGACACGCGTTACAAAACCACTTTAACCTTATATCATTTATCTCATGCAACTCATGTGTTAAACCCTCACTGGCCATGTTGCGGTTCTATACATTATTATGTTGCGTACACATGACATGTTTTCGTTTTCAAATAGCACATTTCTTTAAAAGTAAAACACAATTGAGAAATAAGCAAATCTAAGCCTTATTTTTACAATTTCATATTCAGAAAGAAGTCCCTTTGAAATTCTTGACTGAAACATAAAAAAACATAAAAAAAAGCATTCTTGTTTGCACTGGTCTTCCAGAATATTAATTCGCATACTGATACTCATTAGCGAACCGTGCGAAACTTATAGTACTCTTAAAGAGAACGAATTGTGTTTCGGTGAATTTGCGTCGTCAACGGTCGAGCAAGTCTCGAAAGCGGCCGAGAGTTCACGAGGTGAAGACTGTCAGACAATACATTGAAGACTTCCAGACGATAAATTCCAGGAAACTTTAAAATAACAAAATTTAGACGTAGAACATCAAAGTAAAATAGATGTATAAACAAACGAACAAACCATAGCTAAACAATTGTTAAGTAGATATTAAGAGGTCAATTGTTAATTAAATGTTTATAAATAAAATGTTTTTGGTGTGCAACAAACAGTTTCAAAATGTAATGTTTATATGTTTTTAATTAACAAACAACCCAACTACTGTTTGAAATATTTTTTGTTCAATGTGTGTTATGTTTAACTTTTTGGGTGTTAGAGTTAGTCTTTCGCTAGAAATGACAGTTGCTGACAGAACTCAATGAGTCCTTCGGGAGATTCAATGCGCTGACATAGATCATAGAATTATTTTAAACGCGCTGCAGATCGTAGAAATTAATTTATTCCAAAAGTTATCGTCTGCTTGCTGCAACCTGATTGGTTAATAGTTTCGTCAACTCACGGACACTTCCCAGACTTGCCCGAACGTTGACGACGCAAAGTCACGGAAACACGGGTCGTTCTCTATAAAAGTACCTATTCTTCGAAATAATCGGATCTTTTTTAGGTGATCCTTCCTACTAATTTAAAAGATGAGTTTGCAAAATAAATATCCCCGTCCACACGCAGTTCACCTACATTCTGTGCCATGTGGAGACATACGTCGAATTAGAGTAAAGTTTAGGAGCAAGGTCACAACGTTGATAGCAATGAAACACTTATTTATCACCGTGCTACACAGAGAATATACGTTATTGGTAAACGCCCCACGGAATTGTTGAAAGCTATCTTTGGGTTCATGTGGATGGAGAAATATAAGAAGAATGATAGTTTTATGCAAATATATGATAACATGAACAGATTATATCAATTTGATTATGTAATAAAACGTTCTCGTAATAAAACCCGCAAGTTTGTCTATTTTTTAAAAATCGCGTTTCTTCTCGGTGGAACTCTTATTAAAACCCTGCTTAATCTTCCTGATGCGTGAGCTGCATATTGTAGCTGACAACGAGTATAGAATTGTGTTAAATGTATACGTACAAGAGAGTATATAAATGTAATTGCATTTCGCTGTCCTCTCTATTAAGAGGGCATTACTACTTATACACAATAAGTTATGTCGGATTGGCTAATCTAGTTTTTTTCTTTTGTGAGATGAACCTAATAGCAACATCTCGAATGCATCCAAAAATTCTCCAAATCGAAAACGGAGTCAACAGAAATGGCATGTTTTACAACCATCAACATTTTATTGAAACAATTGATAGATGCGAATAGACATGTCTATTATCCAATACACTTTATTGCAATTAACAATATGTGTATCTTTTATATATATCCACTTTAAAATCTTCTTGGAAATTACAATTCAACAGCAGGATCGATGTAAATTCCACACTTGTATCTTTCAGCTGTTGTATATTGTTGCCGTGCTAAAAATATTTTTGCTTGTAGAATTAAACCCTCTTTTTAAGTTTTGGCCATATTTCCATTGAAAACTCCACGATATTTGAGTATCACCTTTATCCAGACTGGAAAATACTTCGTTAAGTACCATAGTGAATGCAATTTCAGAATATATTGGGTTATAGTCGTCTATTTATAATTCCTTTGCAGGAGTTTGTAACATATTTCCATTCTATGAACGTACAGTGCGAACACAAAGTCCACAATATTATTGTACAACGTTTGGACAGAACAGATACTACACTATAAATTATTTAACATGTTGATTCATCATCTGAAGGCTAAAGGAAATGTATTTTTATTTGAGTTTAATGTTCGACACTATACGAGTATCAGATGAAATTAAAACACATCTTATTTTGTATTTCATTCTCCGTAGTCGAGCTATACTGTCTTTAAAAAAAGAGTTAATTGTGATAACTTATCTACGAATGAGAAATTGGCTTAGCTTATTAATATATTGATTGCTATTCTTAATATGCTGATATTCTGCAGAAATGAACAGAGAAATGATAAAATAATTCAGCCATTTCCCTTAGGCAGCGATGTTATACCTATACATATGCAACCAGAAAACCATGGTCGAACTTGTATATAGATTACATAAAACCATTTGCCCACTTTTATTGTTTTATTCAAATTAGCAGTTTACTAAAATTAGCAAAATGTTTTCCCTATATTCAATGATCTTCTCCGTATCTAGATGTCTTTCCTTGATAATAGTTTTCTTTCTTAGTAGACGGTCAACTAAGCACGGTATCATCGTCAGAGAGTAACGATATGATTATTTAATAATTGGTATTTTCTTCATTCCTAATGTTCTTGACACAGCCAAACACACCCTCAGGCTTTCCGCTTATACTCGAGCATATGTATCAAGCAATTCGCCTAATATGCTTTGTACTGTCGCCATGCTATTTCTACACTATGTATGTTTAATCATGGAGCATTTGTTTTTGATTCGTAGTGAGTTTAACTCATTTCGATGTTATGTATTATATGAACCCATATTTTTACTTCGTTGACCTCACACAAGACAATATAGGCGTAATGGGCTACTGAGAAATAATAGGAAAGTGTTTAGGGTCATGCTAAATTGGGAGTGTTAAGCAAGACGACTGTTTACATTAGTTTTAAATTTTTGCATATCGATACGGTCGGAGAAAGAGGGAGCAGGGAGAAAGTTTCAAAGCCCGTAGATAGCTCTCCGGCATCTGGGGACTTTCACCGTGAATGGTTGAGTGGAGCTTGGTGGCTAGTAAGGTACTTTTTGTTTAGAGATTATTTTTTTGACATAATCTAAGAGGGAGATACTAGTGGATGTGGCACCAGACCAGATGTGACAACAATACGCCATGCATGGCCAGATGGTTGCTTTGTAGACATATAGGATACTGTAAGGTGTGATTAATTTTTCGGTAGATAGAGCCCACCGTCATTGCAGCAGCCTTGGCAATGTCTTCTATGAATTTATTCTAAGTAATGTTACCTGTGAATGTTAGTCTGAGGAGTTTAAACGTTGGATTATCAAGTAGGGTGTTATTTGTCATTTGTGATTTGTATTATTCGCAATGCTTTTCTCATTTAGGATATTATTATCTCTTCTGTAAAACTCGGGATTCTGTACGGAATTTGGAAAGGCACTCTTTCTGTATTCAACAGAGGTATCTTGCTATCGTTCTGTCAGCTCTGCCCAGGTAGAAGATCTATGCAATTTTTTATGGTCTTTTAAGTATCATCCGTACAGAGGAATTAACCTCCAACACAGGAATGCTGCCACATTGAACTGATTATTACATAGCATTTTATCCGTTGCATACACATATCCGAGTTCCATATAAAATATCTAGTATTCGACAAAAAGCACTTGAAGATGGTTGGAAATTACATCGGCCGAAACGTTTTGAGAATATCTTACAAGATAAGAACCATAGTCCAATTAATTCAAATAATACAAATTATTAATCCTCATCATAAAAAATTTACACGTTAAGATTTTATATAGCGTTTTTGTTATTGTCGATACATTTAACATTAGCGTTTCTTTTCATGCATTGCGAGTTTCGTATTCATAGTGTTTATATGTTTGCGTTACTATTTCTAGTATTCACATTATTGCTAATATTGAAATCAAGAACATAGAAAAGTACTAAATTACTCTCTATCTCCCAAAACTTTACATCCACGGTTGGCAATGCCTGATAGTACTCTTCCCTGTAAAAACATATCAAATTCACATAAATACATAAAGTGTATTCCCAAGTGTGCTGCAAAGAATGTGAGCTAAATCTACTGGGCTAGAGACCTTGAACAACTACTAGTATCTGCCTCTTGTACAGTGTGCAACAAAACATGTATTGAAACTAATACTTCCCCAGTGTCTACGCATCCCTAGCCCTTACCCCATAGTCGCATTGTTGCATTTTTGCGCTTGGTTTCAAAGTACTTCAACAGAATGTGTTCTGATTAACTTACTGCACTGGTACCTTCCTTCAACGGATTACTGTTGCATGTTTGGTTATTGTAAGCCCATTACATAACGTGGCTTGATACTTTGTCTGGAGCTATTCCGATAAAAATATCCCTAACAAACCCGACTAGTAAAAAATGCAATCCTCCAATGTAGAGGTCCACAGATGTCGGACAACTTTAAACTCTTATATCTTCTTCCCCCAGACCGTTTGCCTTTGGATTTTCTTTTCGTTGCCCCCCCCCCCTGTTTCTGAATTTACCAATATGGCTTATTTAGGTTGAATGAAACAAATAAAGACTATTCAATCGTTTAATTCATTATTACATTCATGCGTTACATCTATTCGATATTTTGAATTGTGAATCCAAGTGTTTGAATGTAGCACGCGATTTTATTCCAGCTAATTCGAAAATGTGTAAATCTTTTGCAATGAATTATTGTTTTTGGTTTTTAGGGGTCATTATTTCTCCTGTAACTGAGGTTGTGTTTAGATAAATGTCTGTATGGGGGACTACTTGATAATCAGGTGTGTGGTAGTGGTAGTAGTGAATGGCTCAATATAAAAATAAAGCAGTAATGAAATTGAGGGGGGGGGGCAGTGGAATGGTGAAATTGGAATACAATGAATGTAAAATATGGGGGTTAGTCAGTTGGTGAAGTGTAGATCATAGAATGAACGATGAGTAGAACTCGTGACGTTTATTTAGTGAGATTAAACCGATCACTCAATAAACGTCACGAGCTTTAATTATATAATCTACCTTTTCACAAACTGACCAACCCCCATATATAACATTCATTGCATTAGAATTTCACCATTTTACTCCAACCTCAATTCAATAACTGCTTAACTTCTATATTGAGCCATTCACTAGTACAACCACCACACACCCAATAATCAAGTAGTCCCCCCATACACCCATTATCTCAACACACCCTAAGACACAGGAGAAATAACGACCCTTAACAACCAAACACATAATTTACCTAATTCTCTTATTCCTCCCAAAATAATGCATCTCATAATCTGGCAATTATTAATTCATTAAACAATTTGCTTCAATATAAATACATATAGAATATTACCCCACGCATCAATAGGCAAAACAGAAACATTGCGGCAAACATGGCTTCGGCGTATTTGATGTTCGCAAGAAAAAATTAAACTATTTTTGACAAATTGTTTCCAATGAAGAAAAAAACACATTTTTAAAACACGGATGGTAACACCAGACATGTTAATGTTGGTGAAAAAGTTTCTTTTTTCTTTAATTACAGAAAAGGTAAAATGTTCTGGCAAGACGGTATTGTGACCGAGAGAATTGCACACCTGATATCCATGGTTCAGGGACGAAGTGGTAAAACAAGCGTCATGTAAATAAGTTGAGGTGAAAATACGTGGAAAAACAGACCTCACATGAGGAACCACATGGGGGTGTATTACGA
>OY744524.1:97698099-97808099 GCA_963556195.1 Sepiola atlantica
GGCGGCACATAGACTTGTTGCTTGACAAAGCCCCAAAGGAAAAAGTCACACGGGGTAAGATCTGGAGACCTAGGAGGCCAAAGCATGAGAACGTCATCACCTCGCCCAGATCTCCCAATCCATCTACCAGGCAGCCTTGTGTTAAGAAACTGCCTTACTCTAAGACTCCAGTGTGGTGGTGCACCATCTTGTTGAAAAATGAAGTCATCAGATTCTGCTTGTTCCAACTGAGCCATTAACCAGTCTTCCAGCATGTTGAGATAGGATTCACCAGTGATAGTTGCCTCTTCAAAGAAGAACGGTCCATAGACACCTTTCTTGGAAATTGCACAAAACACTTTCACATTTGGTGAATCTCGCTCGTGCTCAAGAAGTTCATGAGGATTCTCAGTACCCCATATGTGAGTGTTATGCTTGTTAACTTCGCCATTCAGATGGAAGGTCGCCTCATCGCTAAAAACAAGCCGATCATCAAAGCCGTTATCTTCCAACTTCTCTTGCATTGCAATGCAAAAGTCACGGCGAAGTGGCTTATCAGTGTCCTTCAACTTTTGGACCAACTTGAGCTTGTAAGGTACCATTTGCAGTCGTTTCCTTAAGACACGCCAGACAGTTGCTGGAGCAAGCTGAAGTTCCCTGCTGGCTCTTCTCACTGATTTACGGGGGCTCCGCTGAAAGGCTGTCCGAACTTGCTCAACTGCATCTTCTGAAGTTGAAGGGCGACCTGTTCGCTTACTTTGGGCACAAACACCCATCTTTCACAAATTTAGCATGCCATCTGACAATGGATTTCCTTTCAGGGGCTTCTTTTTTAAATTTCCTGCGAAATGCACGCTGAACTCATGTCCACGATTCAGTCTTTGCAAATTGGAGGACGCAAAATGCCTTGTCTTGTTTAGAGAACGCCATTACTGCACCTGGAAAGATAACACGAAAATCATTAGTATGACCAAAAACTTGATTAAGCAAGCTTTAAAATGGCACCAGTTTCATTTTTCTACCTGGAATAGTTCATGAGATATACGCATTTGTAATGTTTCCAAGACTTTTGAAACACCCTGTATATATTTATACATATATATGCTTATATATATATATATATATATATATATATATATATATATATATATATATATTGAAAAAACCATAACAATGGTGGTGTAAAATAAATAAAGTGTATTTTAATCTTATCTTTCGAGAATATACTTCCTATTTGCAAAGAGTGTCCTTCTGTTCTTCTTTTGTTTTCATCGTCCGATGGAAATGGAGATTTTGGTCAGAAAATCACGTTATGTCTGTAGGCGAGGTGTCGCCGGTTTAAATAAGATAGGGTATTTAGACATATTTTTAAACCATTGTTTCGTATATATATGCAACCATTGTTTAAAATACCATAATTCGTCTGGTTAACCATACCTTTTTATTATTTCAATTGTCTAATGATCTATTTGTATTACAATAATATAATAAATTCCCTATAGGTTACACAAACGGTTTGTATTCTTCGTAAATTATTCTTAACTGTCAAAAGCAAATAAACAAAAAAGCTGGAGAAATGCTAAATGTAATGCGATTTTATTCTGTGATGCCACTTTAGCGTCGCTGAATTTGATGTCAGCCTCTTTCCTGTAACAATGCGAAAACCTTATATGCGCTCTTCGTCCGCTGTCATTTAAAACTATTTTTCTTTCCAGCTCTTTTGTTCATTTGCTTCTGGCACTTGGGAATAATTGGACGAAGAATCGAATACGTTTGTGATACCTCTGGAACCCTAATTATCATTTTTGATTTTAGTATGAAAACAAATCATTAGTAAAATCGCAAAAAATAAGGTATAATTAAACGGACGAATTCTGTTATTTTTAACAATGTATAAACCAGAAAATGCTGCCTAAATACACTAAATAACAACATATACGTATATATATATATATATATAATATATATATATAAATATATATATATGTATATATAAATAATATGTATATATATATATATATATATATATATATATATTTATATATATATATATATATATATATATATATATAAATAGTAGAAATTGGTAGTTTGCTGAAAGTATTGCTGGGAGTAATAATAAAAGTTGTAAAAAGGTTGAAGGCAATGCAGAGTTCCGGATCTCTGGAAGCTGTGAGGAACAAAAACAAAACTCAAATAAAGTTGGATATAGATCGAAAATAGTTTGTTTATTATTCCAGACGAACTTACAAGACGGCAAGAGTGTTAGTCTGTAATTTTCCGGATGATCAGGGATTAATTTGATATATTTAAAGAGTCTTATTCTCTCATTGTCAAAATATAAATTTTAAAAAAATCCCGGATTCCGAAAAAATGCCAGGAGCGCTAGGGGGGTAAAACCGGAAGTGTTCACGATAAAGTATTCAGAGGTAATTGAATTACATCGTAATAAGGTCTGGATGAGTGTACTGTAACTGTTTATTAAATATTATATCCTGTATTATTACATTTTTTATACATATATATATATATGTACTTGTATGCTGTTTTTATTTATTTAATTATTTTTTATATATTTACTATTATTATTTTTTTATTATTTTTCAATTGTGGGGACGTCAGGCACTAATGTAATGGTAGGAACGTAGGCGACCTAAAAGTGATGGAAGCTATTCTCATCTCTAAACATAAACCAGCTTTAAACCACAGATACGAATTAAATTCTACCTTCATCATATAACCTACTCCCCTCTGAACCCATCTCCCAGATAATACCCCCTGCGTAATAAACACTATTTGCCCAAATCATACCTATTATATCACAGCTTACCCCTATCACAAAATAATTGACTACATCTTGGTCTGCAACCCACCGTTACATTAGTGCTTGACATCCCCACTATTTGATTTACAACCCCGCACCATGCCCCCATCATCTGAATAAATAAATAAACAAACATTATACAAATAAATAAGTAAATAAATAAACAAATATAACATATAAACAAATGAATAAAGAAATATGAGATTAGTTAAATAAATTACAACAGACCAAGCCAATTAGCAGAATTTGCTTTATAAATTGATATCAACGATACCAGATTTGTCTCCCTTTGACCATTAAATCGATCAACCTTCCTACCCAAAACAAAAGACACTTAAAAGGTACATTAAAACAAATAAATAAGGATTAAGCTTAACCAGCCATAACTAAATTATAATATACTGCACCGGTAAAAAACTAAATAACTATCTACAACATATATAACATCAAATGCCGGAACAAGCCTGTTAGCTAAAAAATATAGTATTAATGAAACCTATGTTTTATATACGATAACATTTTTTTAAATAATAATAATAATAGTAGTAAATATATAAAAATAATGAAATAAATAAAAACAGCATAAAAGTACATATATATGTATATGTATAAAACAAAAATAAGTAATACAGGATATAATATTTAATTAACAGTTACACAACACTAATCTAGACCTTATTACGATCTATTTCATTTCCCTCTGAATACTTTATCTTGAACACTTCCGGGATTTTCTTTTATTTATTTTTGACAAGGTGAGGATAAGACTCTCGAAATATATCAAATTGATCCCTGATAATCCGGACAATTACAGACTAACACTCTTGATGTCTTGTGAGTTCGTCTAGAAAAATAAACACACCTTTTCGATCTATATCCAACTTATTTTCGTTTTTTTTTTGTTCTTGTTCTTCACAGCTTTCAGAGATCCAGAACTTTGCATTGCCTTCAACCTTTTAAAAACTTTTATTATATATATATATATATATATATATATATATATATATATATATATAGAGAGAGAGAGAGAGAGAGAGAGAGAGAGAAGAACAAAGAGTGATAAATATGAGACGATTGTCCAGATTTATTTCAATGATAACAATGATAACATTTTAAATAGCATTAACAATGAGGCTAAATCCTTGTTAACTTCTTTTAACATCCTGAATTACGTTGGAATCTTAACCCCTGCTACACCCAGATGTACTTTAAAAGACCACAAAATAAATTTTCATAAAACCCCTCCATTAGACTAATCTGCCCTTCCAAATCAGACATAGGCATTATAAGCAAAAATATCCTAGATAGAATCATTCCTACATTAATAGCTAAAATTACATACTCCCTCTGGCAATCATCTGGAGAGGTTTCCAACTGGTTCTTAAACCTCAAAGATAAATCTAATTCTAACTTGAACTTAATTACCTTTGACATTGACAATTATTATCAGTCCATTTCTCCTATCCTACTAAACAAAGCTCTTATTTTCGCTAAGAATAATTCGGATATCACAGACTCTGAAAAAAATCTAATCATTTTAGCCAGGAGATCCCTTTTAGAATTTGACAATAAATTTTGGACAAGGAAAAATAGCCCGAACAACTGTGATATCACCATGGGAGCCTCAGACACTGCCCAGGTTACTGACCTAGTATGATTATATTTATTGAGACAATTAAAGCTTGAATTCGGACACTTACACGGTGGACTTTACAGAGACGATGCGCTCTTTATCTCTAGGGAGAGACCCAGACAATACAACCACACCAAAAAAAACCTACACAATTTCTTTAAAAACTTCGGATTAACCATAACCCGAGAAAAGAATATCTAATTTCCTTGACCTAACACTAGACCTTAACTCCGAATCATTTAGCCCTTACCACAAACCTAATCTAACCCTATTTTACGTACATAAGCACTCTAACCACCCTAAATCCATCATCAACTCAATAGTCCCTTCAATTTCAAATAGAATTACAATACTTTCAGCTAATGAACCTATCTTCGAACAAAATTCTAGTTTTTATAATAACGCACTACTTAACTCAGGATACACTGATAAAATTAAATATGAAAATAATCCCCCTCTCCAGGGGAATAAACCTTCAATGTTATTACCTACAAAATAGCTACACAAGATAGACAACGAACTAGCACAACGATACCCAAGAAACCTAAGAAATATGTAAATAGACACACTAAAACTATTGATATAGTTAAAACAGCTAACCCTCAAGAACACAGGGAAAATAAAAATTAAAAAAACTAGAAGAAAGGATAATATTTGGTTTAACCCACCCTATAATTGCAATGTAAAAACTAATATAGCTGAGGAATTTTTCAAAATGTTAGATACCTCGTTCAAGCACCCACATAAATACAGCACTATTTTAAATAAGAACTCTATTAAAATTTCTTATTCCACAATGCCCAATATAGCACAAACCATCATCACATCTAACAAAAAAAAATTAAATCCTCCCAACAAACACCACCTACCATACACCCCACTAATAACTGCAACTAACAAAAATCTAGAGAATGCCCATTAAACGGTTATTGCATACAAAGTAACGTTATATATTCCTGTACTGTTAAACAATACACAATTACACAAATTAATACCAATATGCAAAATAATGCCAACATACAATCTCCACCTTTTTCCCCTCAACCACCCCTATCAGCAACCCCCTCCACTAAATAACATTCTCCACACTGACCAACAACTACCACTAACTAATAATGGATCCGATCTCATCCCCCAAGACACCCCATTTTCCCCAACCAATAACCCTAACTTAAACTTCGACCATAATCCGAGCATACAAACCGTAAGCATCCCCAATAATATAAACAACACAAATAATACAACAACAACCCCCACAAAATTCATACCTATATTGGTGCCAGTGCTTTCCCCATAAAGACTCGAATCTCTAACCATATCTACACTTTTAAACACAATAATAATAGTACCACTAGCACCTCTCTTTCCAACCTAATAAAAAGCTTTAACATCAAAAAGATCCCCTACTCCCTAAGTTGGTCTATATTAAAAAAGTCAAACTCATATACTCCTGGTTCTACCTTCTGCCAACTATGTACCTTGGAAACTTATATGATAGCTACTGCACACAAGAACTTAAATGTCATTAACTCCAAAAATGAACTTATTTCAAATTGCAGACACATACGAAAATTTAAATACATTAATTTCATCACTCCCTCTGACACTCCTCCTCCCAACCAATAACTCCCCCCGTTTTTTAGCATCTGACAACTCTCTAAACTATATCCCAGGGTAAACTTGTAACTTCTATTCTTAACGCCCCTAATCTCACCAATTAACCCTCCCAATAAATGTTTCCTCCCCATTACACCTAACAACTACATCTACCCGTGACACATTTAGTAGAGTGATCTAACATTATTCCTCTTACTTCCCACCGATCATTAACATATCTAATATCTAGATATTTATACCTCATCTGCAATATAACTCCTAGTATCCTTTTACTTCAGCTCCACTCCTAACCTCTATTATTCATCACATTTTTTCTCCTGTCCGTAAACCCACCCACAAACTCCTTCATGGCCTCTTATTCTCACCCCCTTATTATCTCCCACACTTCCACTATACCGTCCTTATATTGGACTCTTCCTAATTGCAACATATTCCCCTGTAACTTCTTTTTGTTCTCCTTTTAACTACGACCTTTGAATTCCCCTACAATTGGGTCCATTTATATCCCCCTGTAATTCTTATCAGATCTCTAACACACTAGCTTCAAAACGCAAGTCTGCTTAATTTTTCTATCCAACCCTGGCCCATAACACTTATATTATTTCAACTGTTACTAGCATTTCTGTCCTATCTCCTTAATAGCCTCCATAACCCCCATTGTGAAATCTTTTTAACTAATTGATTGATTCAAGCTAGTTACATAACTACTTATTTTGGCCTATTTTGAATAATTCTAATCCCTGTAACTACTCGCGAGCAATTTTCTATCGGTCTATTCTACTTTTGCCCACCTTAGCTTATATTTGACCAATCTCACCCCCATCCTGTCAAATCATATTTTCATACTACTTGGAAACCCCTTGCAAGCTTCCTTTATATATCTAATTTAATTTTAAACTGTAATTGTTAACTGTTACCCTGTTACGACTCAGACACCATTTAAACCATTGATTGTAACAATGACACTGCACTCAAGGTTTTGATTGAACCAACCCAATTCTACACCCTATTACTTGTAAACAAATTGTTTCAAACAATCTATCCTTATCCCTTACACTGTTCCCCTCTCCTAAATTTCAATGTAACCGAGTAGAACAGACTTGATCTTTAATTTCACTAACTCTCTTCCCATCAATTTATTCGCCCCCTGTCTCTTTGGTCATTTAACGTCCCTCCTAATTATTCATCTAACCCTTAATTTGTTTTCTTAATTAACTATTCCCTAGCTCCTTTTTAATTTAATTTTTAATTTTAAATTTTTAAATTTTAATCATTCACTCTCATATTCCTCTATTTATTTTACCAGTCTTTTAACTAATTCTACTTTAACCCTTTTTAAACCCCTAGTAACCAAAACTGGTAATTACAATTTAATTTGCTCTTAGCTGTCTGAAATGTTAGAAGCTCACTCATTTGATTTCTATTTTTAGAATCAACAATTTCTATACCCACTTCCCACTTCAGATGAATCCCACTCCCTAAACCTACATCCTACCGACCGCCCGCCCACACCCTTAACCTACCTGTCACTTTAACTGCATCCCCATACCAACACTTCCTCCTTTTCCTTTCCCTTCTTTTTTATTTCCCCCAAATTCACAAAGCGGCATTTTAAGCAATCCCGTAACTCATAACACCCCACCCACCCCAACATCTTTAACAATTTTGCCTTTTTGCCTCATTCGGATGTAAACCTTGGATGAGATTCATCTGTTTTATTTGGTCCTGGAAGTACATAAAAAAATGGCCTTTAAGTGCGTCTGGACTTACCTATATTTTGAGCACTTTCTCCAATCTGCTCCCTCGCAAAGAGTTTCTCTTCACTCTCTACAATTCACCGGACTTTTTTCAACGGAAATTTACCACCCGGACAATTTGCATATCTTTTTCACGGAACTTTTTTTTTCATTCAATACGTTTTTTTAACAAAAATTATTTTAATAATTTTTAATAATAATTTTCATATTTTTCAAATATTTGAACTTTGTTTTTTTCGAAAGCCAACTTATCCATCTGTATTTCTCCTCTGATGATAAGATTTCGATCTTTGAAAAGCCTTGGCTTAAAGAAAGAATAATAAACACTAGTTTATTACTAAATACACCTGGCGTTAAACAATTGAAATTTGAAATAAATCTGGACAATCGTCGCATATTTATCACTCTTTTTTCTTCTATCTCTACTATTGCTCTATCTCGTATATTGAGCTAATCCTTTTCACAATAGGTTACCTCTACTAAAAGTTTTCACTTTGGTTTATTTTGATCCTACTATATATATATATATATATATATATATATATATATATATATATATATATATATATATATATATATATATATATATATTGCTATGAAAATATATTTATGGCAATTAAGCTACACAGAGGTTCCCGCGTTTCATCTTCGGGGGGAATCTTCAGACTAAAATACCTGAAGATTCACCCGGGAATGAAACGCGGGACTCTCTGTATAGCCTCATTGTCACAAATATATTTGCATATCTTACTACTTAGCTCTACTTACGTATCGAGCACTGTATAAGTAAAAACTGAAAATTGATACATAAAAAAATATATTTCCTTATAAATCTTCATGTTGATACATGAAATAGTATATATATATATATATATATATATATATATATTTAGTAACCCAGTGAAGTTTACATGTACATAAAATAAAGTGAATGTTTACTGTGTTTATAAAAACAGTGCTAAATAATAATAAAAACACCTGTTTAGTTGGTATAACGTTTGTTTTTACGAGCATTATGTAGCTAAACATTCGTGAAGATGTTCCAGGCAAATCTAAAAATAGGTAGACATATCGGTCCTAAAAAAAACGTTCACCTACTACTGGATAGTGGATAGTTTGTTGCCTGAACATGTAAGACGATTTTTAGCGTTGACCGAAATATGTCTGCAAATGCGTCGCCAAATAATTATTGTATGAATAAAAATGTTTTACTATCTATGTACACAAATAGTACGAGCGCATAAGATTTGCTCGGAAACTAGAAGGATTCTAAGGAACACTCATTCCCACATCGAATTTTTAAATCTTTATAAGTATGTATATATTATTAAATATATAAATTATGATGAATAATAATAAGTAATACTATAGCTATTACTTCGTTACTAAGAAAGACCAACCACACTACCAGTGGTGTACTGATTGGCTGGCTTTGTCGATCCCCATACCCGAAAGTAGGCCCATGTGAGAATCTAAAATAAACAGTAAACTAACAGAAAACACACCCTATGAAGCCATGGACAAACAAAAAGACTATTAAAATTTAAAAAAAAACAGAGAGCCTGGACCCGACTGTCATAGAACTACCGCATTGAATGATTGGAATAACTACTTGAACGAATCTATCCAAGAACACAGAAAAATATCCCACATAGAACGGATACCCCAAGGAAAGATTTGTTGACCCTGAACCGAGGAGGAGCGAAGGTATGAAGGAGAGCTAGCAATCTCCACAGGTTAAGACTAGAAAATGCAAGCAACCGCTCTTATTGAAATTCTTGACAGAAAATTCTACATATTCTTAGTGACTGTCGTGATGGACCAATAATTACTAATGACTTAAATTTGATGTACTGTACCTTTGATGCTCAACGATAGATGCAGTATTTGCATGAAAATCTATGATAATAACTATTATTCACTTATTTTTAGAAGTATTTTTTCTAAGAACAGCATAGAGTAAGCGAATATTTTGTGCAAAACCGATTTTTTGATTTTAATAACAAATAACATATAAATAAAACTTGAATTAAAATGAAATAGAAATAGAAATGTACAAATAAAAATACACATGAGATTTTCGTATTATATCATAATTAAGAATAGAAATCATCGTACTTTTCAACGGTAACCGACGTTCTTATTCTTGCGACGACTACGCTACGTTTCTATGGTTACTGACTTGTAACAACAGGATGTTGCTAACTGGAAGCTGTTCACCACTATTATGATCCTTTTTCTTTTTACTGTATGAAGCCCAATACCCGAAACACTAGTGATTAACAATCGAAAGTTTAAAATAGTGCATTTTATTTTACTAAGATTGAAGTCAAAACAAAGACTTGTAGGGGACTTTTAGTTATGTTTATAATATAAATGTCACGAGAAAGAGGATTGATGATATTTGTGTATTATTTGAAATCTGCCTGAAACGCGACCTTATCAAGTTTTTTATTAGCCGCATAATTGAGCTGACAGAAATATAAAAAACGTGAATCTTATTAGATTCTATCGTATTTATGTGATGCTGTTCTGAGTCGAAGTATGAAGTCATTTTACTGTTATAGTTGGTGGCCACTCTTACTCTTACGCTGAAATATCTAAAGAACGATTGAGTTGCTTAGAAACTACAATAAGCGGCGAATTTGAGGAGAAAAATGTGGCATATGTAAGAATTAGGGACTAACCGCAGCTAAAGCAAAACTAAAAATGTAACTTTTGTGAAGAAATTGGGAAATTATGACTTTACTTTATATATATTTCTCATTATATTTCTGAATTTTTTAGATGAGGATTGATAGTTTATATAATTTTGTTTATTCGCACTTTATTTCTCATCTTGAGTGTTATTATCTCAGCGTGATTGTTGATGTAACCTCCAGCATTCTTCAGGGTTAACTTTTCGAACTCGGGAATATTTCTGTCGTTCTCAGGATCTTTGTTTCGGTTGAGGGTTTGTCTCAAGCTGTCCATCTCCTCTTGAATTGTATTACTACTTATTGTCTTGTCGATGCTGTTGACAGCGGACAATTCGTTTTTTAACATTATATGGTTGGTGGGAGTTGAAATTTAGATACTTCCCAGTGAGGCCTGGCTTTCGATATACAGATTACCTAAACCCCTGATCACTGAGAGTTATCAGCACATTTAAGAAAGATAATCTGTTATTATGTTTCTTTTCTATAGTGAACAGTATAGATGGACGGATAGAGTTCACATAATCCAGTGATGTTTGAAAATCTTCCTTGTGAGGCAATAGTATGAATGGGTCATCCACATGTCGTAGCCACATTGTTGGCTTTGGTGGTGTTGATGCTAACGCCATTACTTCGAAGTATTCTATGCATACATTGGCCAGTACTGGAGACAATTGTGATCCCATAGCTAGACTTTCATCCTGTCGGTATATATCAGATCCAATCGCGAAGTATGTGGTTTCTACACAGAAGGTCATCATCTCAATCTTATTATCAATTGGGTTACCAGTGCGTTCTTTAAATGAGATATCTGAAGTCAACCTATCTCGTAGCACCGTCAGAGTCTCATCAGTGGGTACTTTTGTGTACAGACTCACTACAACTCAACTCACCATGTGGTTAGAATGAATGTGAGCATTGTTGATTTTTTCCACGAAGTGAGCTGAATTCTGTACATAAAATGGAAGTTTGCCGTGAGTGGGCTAATTATACCCCCGTGGATTAAGTAAAGTGTTCCGTTCGTAATACCGTCCAGATTCCCGAATCTGACAGGAATATACTTCCCTTGTTCGAAGAGCTACACCCAAAGAAAGGCGGTGATTACAGCAGCCGAAACGTTGTGATGATAGCACTCAAAATAAGAAATGCAGTTCGAAAAAACAAAATTATACATATTTCTCATTAGTTGTTAATATTTCTCTGATTGTATTATTACATGAGTTATTATAGTATCGGAAATTAATCGAACCTTTTGTTTCTGTTTTTACATTTATTTCATTCAAATTATGTTGTTATAAAGATGTAATTCTTCAAGAGAAATGCGTATTTGAATTATTCAATTGTTTTATAATTGACGAACTTAAAAATACTTTTATTCTTATCACCCATAAAACCTATGAATGAATATTTAAGGTACTACGACTTTATTTCGAAAAATGTGAAATAAGGATGGATATTTTGTATTATATGGATTATTTAGATAACTGTTCTCATATTGGATGTTATACTCACAACGCTCAGATACCTTAATGTCGCACTTGGGAATCTGAACGGATTTTCGAACAGAATCGTTTATTAAATTTACGAGGGTAGCTTGCTATCGTTCGGTCTGCTATGACAGGGTAGAAGTCCAATGATTCGTAATTGTATTCTTAGTATCGCCCGTACTTAGGATTAACCATTCAACTTCCAGAAAACTGTCTTTTAGGACTGATTATTACCTGGCACTTCTATTCGTTACGCCACCGATCCTTGCAATACGAAGATTACAATTACGAATTCCCTGAGATTTCACTTGTTCATTGCTGATGCAATGAGAGCAAGTTACACGTGTGAAAATAACAAGTAAACACACTGAATGAATTTAAATAGAAATCATCCACTCTATAATAAAAAAGTCAACGGTAAGTTTTTCTTTCTTAAAGTCATCAAAAATGATAATAATTTAAAATAAATATTATTATAAGAATATTCTTGAAATGCTTTCTTAACGTAGTTGGAGTCCGTCACTCTCTTTTATTTGAAAACAAAACGTTATTGCCGCATCTGTTCACATTGAGCTTCTTTCAGGGAGCTGATTTTCTTAGTGTATCGCGCAGAGTTACGTTCAATTACTTAAGTTAATCAATCTGTCTATTTTAAAAACAAACTTCTAAAAAGTGTACTTTAGCTGCAGTGTTTTATACAACAATACTAGTATACACAATCTCCCAAAAATGACAGAAAAGTATGGTCCGCTATTTTAAAAGATATATTACCACAATATTTGAATAAGATTATATAATTTTGTCAGCAATTTAATTTTTCATATATAAATTATCATCATCATTTCTTAAATAAAAAGAACAACCATAGCCTTTTATATTAGGGTAAATTAAAAAGTTAAATTACTGACACAATTATAGTATTTTTCATTAATAGTTCAGTAACATATCATGGCTAAACAGCGGGTGAGAACACTGGCAACATATAGTTTATAGGTAATGGATTTTAAGGATCATGTACACTGATATATTTTTTTATAAATGATGTCATTGTTTACTTTTATCAATTAAGCATTTATAATTAGATTAGTCCTATTTCTGTATCTAGCTAAACCATTATTTATTTAAGTAAGCTCTTCATATATATATTACGAATTACCTGATATTCCACTTGTTCATGGCTGATGCCATGTGAGGCAGTTACACGTGTGAAAATAGCAAGTAAACCCACTGAATGAATTTAAATTGAAATCCTCCACTCTATAATAAAAGGCCAATAGTAAGTGTTCCTTCTTAAAGTCATCAAGAATGATAATGGTTGTACATATATATATATATATATATATATATATATATATATATATGTATATATAGTGTGTGTGAAGTTACATTGAAAAAAAGAAATAACGTGATCGATCGCGGAAGAGCGAGAGCTAATACAAATCATTTAATTAAATACTCTATTGGCTGACTTTTAAAATGTTTAAAACGTTACTACCAAAGTGTAATCGTAGGCCCATGTAGATGGAATCGGGGTACAATTCTGAAATATGTAACATGTATTTTTAAAATAAATTATTTGTATATGTATATATGTATATATATATATATATATATATGTGTATTTATATATATATATATATATATATATATATATATATATATAGATATATGTATATATATATATATATATATATATATATACATATATATATATAATATATATGATCTTTTAATAATAGAGATTCAAATGTTATCTACACACGTATAGGTTTCATACTTCTCGAGGCATTGCTGTAGAAATAACAATATACGTTTGTAGCATAATTCGAACTCCATAACAAGAGTCATATTAAACTCCAATTCCGAGCGCGGTAATCAATGACGCTAACGTAAATTGCTACTGACGAGATGAGAAATAGATAATATATATCAAGAGAAGCAGAGAGCTATAGTCGGTCGACATAACAGTGTTCCACAGTGAGATACATGAATTATAGCTTTTGACGCCTTTTTTTTTTTACTGATTAAAGCGTCCAGCTGAGAAGGCATAAAAATAATCATATATATATATATATATATATATATATATATATATATATATATATATATATATATATATATACATATATATATATATATATATATATATTTAGGTAAGGTGTGTATACACGGTGTTATATCAGGAGTATCTTTACTGTTTTTATATAATAGTGTTCAATATTAAATAGAGCTATTCATATTCTTGGATTGGGAAAATTGAGCTTATCAAAGCTACGGTTGAATATTGTCCCTGATATTATATGTGTTTGTGCAAATAAAACTGTCTATATACACATATATATATATATATATATATATATATATATATATATATATATGTATATATATACATATATATATATATATATATATATATATATATAACGATTATATTGCAAGAATATCGATTTATAAATCTGATTTACTGTAATTTTGTGCTGACAGAATAACTTCTGCGACCCTCTTTCTAGTTGGTTGTAAATCAATAAATCAATTGAAATAACATTCGACTTAATGTCATGTTCAACTCATTCGATTCGCGTTACCAACGTGATCTTGCATATACTTTATTTCCACATGGATTCTAAATAAATAAATAATGTAAAACATTCGAAAGGAAATACTCACACAATTATAACGATGATGAACATGCATGTGTGACGTACAATGAATCCTAGTTGATTTTACATTACTGTCACATGTAACAAGCAAAACAATGTGGATAGGTGATTTTAACATTATTTGAACAACAGATACTTATGATGAAATTGAATTCATAGAGTTGACAGGACATTCACTTTCATTTGATGAAGTGCCTTTTTTTAAATCATTTCAAAACCATGTTGAATATATTTCTTCATCGGTAATGCAGCTTACCTCAAATCATACACTTGCACATTGTTATTCAAAACCAAGAAACTACACATCATCTCACTGCCCAATAGAGTTTGAGGTGGATAAGGTTTAATTAAAAAAAAAACAACGGCTCCATTCTTTCCTGGTCCAAAATCAATACATCGCTGTTTGGATTCCACCACTTGACAACAATAACTCATCTCGTCCCCGGCTTATTCCCGTACTTCTTTAACCAAAATTCATCGATAAATCCCTTTTTTAATGTTGGACACGCGGGAAGTAAAAACCACAAATCGTTGAATTATAGTTTATCTTTTGTCGCTAAAAATGATGTTTTCAACTGTCAACATGGTCTCAGTCAATTATAAGAAACTATCAACATTGTGTATTTTTCCGTGGCGGGTCGCCAGTCTACAGATCATCAATGTCCCCACCCGGATATGGACGGATTGAACTGATGGGGTGTAAAACAAAACATACCCGTTCTTTTTCAACCTCGTCATCCTTTCCAAACAGGTTTATTTTACTCTAAATTTTTTAAATTAATTTTAAAATGTTCGTGTTTCGATTTACAAACTGTTATTGTTCATGCACACATCGATTCATAATTTGATCTGCGCATGCAAGAAGTGTTGTCACCAGTCAATTATATTGTCATAGTCGACCCTTCCAATGCGTGCTGTCGGTCCAAGTGCGCGTTTGGTTCTAAGATGATACGTTTTTTTTTCAGGTATACATTGTTATTAGCTGTTTAATAAGCATGAACATGCAGTGAATATACATAGTTTTTATTTATGAAACATCACTTTATTATTAACCATCCTTTAGTGTCTGATTCTTTTTTCTTACTCTAATGAATTCTAGCATCAATAGACAGAATGAACACAAAGGTTATGTTGTGCCACAGTTCTGGCCATATGTTGTATTTTTAATTTATAGTCCGAGTTATTTGGGCTAATAATTATTCAACAAAAACCAAATACACAAACGTTTACTGACTATTTTACAACTGTTTTCCTTTTTTAAGAAAAAAGTTAAAAAAACACTGCTTGCTAACCCAACATTGATTAATAACTTCGTACTTTACGGTTCGTGCTATTTTTAGATATGTTTTCAAGTTACATTCAGTTTTACGGTGTAGTTGGTTTATTAAATAGTTAGATCCATGTACTGAATAGTTAACAAAGCTCCATACCTATTTTAATTAAAATGGAGAACAGACGTGTCTTCAGAAAGCTTTATTCAACATACAATGCCGGTACAGTATTAGTGCTGCTATTTATATTGTTTTGTAAAAGCAGGAGAGTTCTCCAAAGAGGATATACTTCAAAACAGAGAAAGTTATTTGTAATTGTTCATACACCGATGTTAAGAATGGCTTTTAAAAATAATGACGTAATATTTCAGCTAGGTCCGTAAACTGCAGAAATACTAATTACCATGAAGGACCGTTTTATGTTTTTTTTTAAATTAAAATGACAATCGCTTACGAAGTGATTTTTTAGGTAAGATTTTCAAGGTAAATTCAATTTTTAGGTATATTTTGTTTATTAAATCGTTAGGTGCAAGTACATGATACTTAACAAAGCCCCAATCCATGTTAAGAATTGGTTCCTTAATAATAACTTCATTATTTCAGCACGGTCCGTAAACTGCAAAAGTACCAAGAACTATTAAGAACTGTTTTTTGGTCTAAATCAAAATATGACAATCGCTTACGAAGACGTCGACTGCTTTCATTTTATTAAAACGAAACAGAAAATCACTTACTAACTTTAAATACTTTTTAACAAGAATATTTATTCTTTAACAATACCAAAAATAAAAGTCATTACTAAGACAGAATCTATTTTAAAATTGTAAGGATGTTTTTCTAAAAAGTGAGACAATCGCTCATGAAGTCTTCCACTGTTTAGTTTCTGCTAGAACAATACGGATAATGACTTAATAAGTTTCAAAGACTTTTTACTAACAATGATTAATAGGTACTACTACTACTACTACTACTACTAATACTATTACTACTATTGCTAGTAATAATAATAATAATAATAATAATAATAATAATAATAATAATAATAATAATAATAATAATAATAATAATAATAATAATAAAATTATAATAATGATAATAATAATAATCATAAGAAGAAGTAGAAGACAAAATAATAAGAAGCAGAAGAAAAAAAATCACACCATTTACTTTTGGTTGTTTTAAGGCAAAGAATAACTTCTCCTGGCCCAGAAAACATTCAGATAACATAGAAAAATATTTTGTTTTATTGAAACCTTAGGTAAACCGAACAATATTTTAATTGCATCAATTCTTCCATGGCATTTTAACTCCTTAAAAAAGTTGTACACACACATATATATATATATATATATATATATATATATATATATATATATATATATATATATATATATGATAAGCCGCAGTAACGTTGACACACGTGTCCGTGGATAACCTTTTTATCTATCTGGTCTAGCCGTACTGAAGATATCTGATACAGAGAAACAGTATTATGTGGATCACTATATAAATCTCACTTACTTAGGTAGAGCTTATTTCTAAAATATCACCAACTGGTATTAGCCTGAAGACATAGCTCATTGGTTAACATTAAGTCGAGCTCCCGGCACGTGACAATGTTTACATTGGGATATCACTTACATCCAGTCAGTGGTAGTGGCGCCAACTGTCAACTCGACGGTTGAGTTTCAATACAGGCTTGAGTCACTAACTGGTCTAGCCGCACTGAAGAGATATGATACAGCGAAACAGTATGTATGTGGATGACTACACACACACATTTTTTTCTTAACCAATTTAGTAAAACACCAGTTTGTAAATAAATCGTGTTTAAATGTCGCCAAACTTTAATTCCGTATTGTAGATCATCTAGAGTCTTGACGTTATAACCAATTAAGTTTCTTATAATTTCTTATATAAGTCGAAATCTTCGTCCTGAATATTCGTCTTTTCATTTTTAATCGTTAATAATTAATCGTGAACGCTCGAATCTTTACCAATTTAGTAAAACACCAATTGTTAAATAAACCGTGGTTAAATGTCGCTAAACTTTAATTCCGTAGTGTAGATCATCTCGAATCTTGACGTTATAGCAATTAAGTGTTTAATATGTTCTAATCTAAACCGAAATCTTCGTCCTGCATTTTCGTCTTTGAATTGTTAATCGTAAATAATTAAACGGAGTTTTTAATCGTGAACGCTCGAATCTTTCATCATATAGTTTTACTTAAAAAGCTCACATTCGAAATTTTAACTGAGATAATTTATTTATTTCAATAGCAAATACGAATTCTCTTATATATATTTTTATATCTCTGCATATGTAAAAAATAGAGTCAAATTAATAGTTTACTTCTCTCACCCCTCCTCGATTATTTTAACATTAACCCCTTTTTTTACATCGACCAATTAACAAAGTGAATTTATCTTTTTAAGACGATGATCAATTTCTCTTATTATTTGGTTTTTTGACGTGGTTGCCTATACGTCTGAGGAGACTTAATTAAGGGGTCCAAATAATTTATAATGTATACAACCTTAATGTGTGTATAGTTTTTTTCCTTTTAATAATTCTGTTTTGCTCTGTTTAAATTAGATTGAGCTCTGTTATTCTGATTCTCAACACAAAATTGAAATCTACACACTATATCGACTCCCCACTAATTGTGAGTTGAGCTCTCTCAGGAATTTGAATTCGGAATCCATTTTATATCATTACTGTGACTAACAATGGAGAAATTCACACCGGTTTATTCGTTAAAGAACATTCCCTTTCCTAGTCTACGTAATTTTACTTTCTCCTTAACGAAGAAAATAACGGATCTTATGAACAGGATGAGATGGAAGGCATACTTTTTCCTAAAAGCGGAATCGGCTAAAGAACAAAATGAAATGTACAACTTCAGAACCCTAAACCCAGCTAAACCTATAGAAGCGCTTAACCAATGTTAAGCTGATTTATTCAATATAGTGAAAAATATTAAATTCAAAAAACATCTAATGACTTTCAGTCGGAACTCGTAAACGATATCAAGAACATTTTAAAAATCCAACAAAGTTTGGGTTTAAGCCCTCAAATCTGCCAATATATATAAAATATGTCTCTTAGAATATAAAAAGCTAATTATAGATAAAATCTCCAATACTTATAAAAAAGATATTCAAGACACAGAGGCTACAATTAACAAGGAAACTAGAGAATTTACCTCAAAATTGAGAATTGAAGACAGAGTAGGAAGTTTAGATGTGAAAAATGCTTACATCCTTATAAAAGACCATAAAAAGAACTTCCAAAATAATAAGCAATCCAGACCTATCAATACAACGAAAACAGAATTGGGACATGTAGCTAAAAGATACTACAGAACGTAATCAACGAGACTCTAACAGCGACACAGTTCAATCTATGGAAATATTCTGCTGACACAATTAAATGGTTTAGAGAAATAGAACATAAAGAAAGAGCCTCCTTTATCCAATTCGATATAATGGAGTTTTACCCTTCCATTTCGAAGTAATTGCAAATTAAAAGCATAGACTATGCCAAAAATTTCGTTGACATTTCAGACGAACAAATCAACATAAGTTTGGCCTGTCGAAGATCCATTTTGGCAAACGATAGGGATAATTGGAGTTTAAAAGATAGTACAGACTTTGATGTCCCTATGGTGCCTTTGATTCAGCTCAAATAGCAGATTTGGTGGGAATCTATATAATATATATAATCAGTCGAATCGTAACCCACAATCAAATTGGCCTATATAGAGATGCCGGACTTATCATCGTACCTAATAACAATGGCCCTTTAATATCTAGCATGCATACAAAACTAAATAAGGCTTTTAAATATTTAGGTTTGAGGATTGAAGTGACCTCTAATTTCAACGAGGTTAATTTTCTTGACATTACACTAAACTTAAACGATGGGACATTTCAACCTTTTCACAAAGAAAATCATAGCCCAATATACGTTAACACTAAATCCAATTATCCCAAATGCATTATAAAACAAATTTCTACAACTATTAACACCAGAATTAACAAACTCTCATCTAATAAAAATATCTTTGAGACTAGCAAACATATATATGATAACGCATTAAGAAATAGTGGGTACAACGAAAAATTAATATATACTGATAATATAAAGAAACAGAAACCCAAAAACAGGGGACGCAAAATTATCTGGTTCACATCGCCATAGTGCCAGCTTTCTAGCCTTAATATCGGGAGAATATTTTTTAATCTAATATATAAACATTTTAAAACGACTAATCCTGTAAGTAAAATTTTCAATAAGAAAACTGTGAAAATTAGTTATTCTTGCACCAAAAATATGGAGAGCATTATTGATACACATAATAAAAAAATATTAGGCACACCGAGTAAGAAAACCAAAACGGAGGAAAAAAATGTAATTGTCAGATTAAAAATAGCTGCCCACTTAAAGGAAACTGTAACGTCGAAAGCGTTGTATATAAGGCTACGATTTATCCTAAAGAAAATACTAATAATAAGAAAGTATACATAGGAATATCCACCGGGAAGTGGAAACAACGATTCTACGTACACAAACACTCATTTTTAAACCCGGACGTCACCAATAAAAACGGAATTAACAAAACACTGGTGGTTTAAAAAAACAAAAACATTTTACACCCACTGTTTCGTGGTCCATACTATGTCATTCGAACAATCCGAAAGGATTTAGACATAGATGCAATTTGTGCCTTGAGGAAAAAATAAGAATACTAAAATATGAAGACAATAACATTTTAAATAGACGTGATGTACTGATAGCTAAATGTAGACACAGGCACAGGTTTAAAATCAATAGCACGTTATAAAGTACTTTGTAAATAATTATTTTAAAGTATAGTTACAATAAGAGTTATAACTGTAAAAATAAATGTTAATAAATTAGTAAGTTTTTATTTTTTCAACCAAATTAGTAAAACACCAGTTTGTAAATGAATCGTGCTTAAATGTCGCCAAACTTTAATTCCGTATCGTAGATCATCTCGAATCATGACGTTATAACCAATTAAGTTTCTTATAATTTCTTATATGAATCGAAATCTTCGTCCTGAATGTTCGTCTTTTCATTTTTAATCGTTAATAATTAATCGTGAACGCTCGAATCTTTACCAATTTAGTAATTGTTAAATAAACCGTTTTTAAATGTCGCTAAACTTTAATTCCGTAGTGTAGATTACCTCAGATCTTGACGTTATACCAATTAAGTTTTTAATATGTTCTAATCTAAACCGAAATGTTTGTCCTGTATTTTCGTCTTTTAATTTTTAATCGTAAAAAATTAAACGGAGTTTTAATCGTGAACGCTCGAATCTTTCATCATATATGTTTACCTATAAAGCTCACATTCGAAATTTTAACTGAGATAATTTATTTATATATATTTTTATATTTCTGCATATGTAAAAAATAGAGTCAAATTATTTTTTTACTTTTGTCACCCCTCCTCGATTATTTTAACATTTACCCCCTTTTTTACATCGACCAATTAACAAAGTAAATTCATCTTTTTAAGACGATGATCAATTTCTCTCATTATATCGTTCTTTGACGTGGTTGTTTATACGTCTGAAAAGACCTAATTAAGGGGTCCAAATAATTTATAATGTATACAAGCTTAATGTTTGTATAGTTTTTCCTTTTAATAATTATATATATATACATATATATATATATATATATATATATATATATATAAATATATATATATAACACTCATTCACTGACAGATGTGTCATTGTCTACAACTCATCAGTATGTCTAGACGTACATCCAAATGCTACTAGAAAATTAAGAAGTCATAGTGTATGCTCAATAAACGAGATTGATCAATAATATAAATAAGTGAGTCATGAGACTAGAAATTGTGCTAGAATACAATTTACGTTAAAATAGTAATATAATAAAATGATTAATGAGTCTATCGTAAACTGTTACAGACGAGATGAGAAATAAACCCTATATAGGTGTCAAGTGTGTGTAGAGTTGTTGGTTCATATAAGTGTATCCCATGAAGCTATGGAGCTTACAGTATAGTGATTAATGGAAAGTAGTTCATAGTATAAAATATTTACTTATACTGGCTACATATGTGCATAGATGTTTACATTACGACATTTTTCAAAGTCTGGCTTCCTCAGGCCGCAGACGTATGATTCTGATGTAACATGTCAAAAACGTTTTCGAATTATTTCTTGCCTGGCACCTGGGGAAAATAGACTTTGAAAAATGGTCGTAACTGAAACACGTATGGTAAATTTTATTTTACTTACGTATCTGTCGAATTTGCTTATGACGATTAAATGACATCTTTGAAACACCATAGTTTAAGAAAGCAGATTGTATGTTATTTCAATATTTATTCTCATATATATATATATATATATATATATATATATATATATATATATATATATATATATATATGTTTGATTGCACAACAGTGACACTTCCTGTTTGTTACTTTTTTATCAATCTTTGCTAATTGGCAGTCACACGATCTAATGTGATTTTCAAGTGTCATAAGGAACTCGCCTAAACTACAGACATTTTTGACTCTCATAAGTTTTCATTAGGCATGTTAAAAGTTACACCAATTAAAATTAGTGAATTTCTTAAGGTAGTCGATAAAAAAAAAGATTTTATTTGAAAACGTTAGATAACAGTTTACAAAAACAGGTTCTACGGTGTATATATTCAAATGCCCAATAGGTTAATGCGTCTTATAAACAATACATATATCGGGATGCTATGAACTAGTATCTCTAGCCGCCTTGCATGCTACCTCTCCTACTGCATGGCTAAATTTACCAACATCTTTGTAGAAGATGACACCCCCGAAAAAAATTACAGAAAATCTAAGTAAAAAACAATGTCATCCTCGCGGTCTGAAAATGAAACCTGTGCCTCCCTATTATCGACGCCTTACTCATCCGAAAAAAAAACTCCCTTCAACCAAGCTCGATACAAAGGGGTGAGAGTATACTAAAATGCTTTCATTAAAAAGTAACACAAACATTGTCTTAATCAACTTTCTCAATAAATTAACCAATTTTTATTTGTGTAACTCGTCACGTGCCCGATGAATAACCGTGGGAGTCGAACACGTTTGCAGTTTAGACCTATTGCTGTTCATACTTGAACGAACCATGAGATTGTTGGCTCACGCGCTTGAAAAGATGGTTAAAAAAAGAAACAAACAGGAATTTGGACTATTGTTAAATCAAACATGTATCAACAAAGAAATGCTGCCTAAGTATATATATATATATATATACATTTATTTACATGTATGTATATAATATATGTATGTATACATAATCAGATAACGCAATAATGCAATATAATTAACCAGATACTCGAGTTATTTATTTAAACGTATATACCTGATTTTTAAAGCAATAACACTTTTAACTATATTTAAGCATTTCCTTATCATATTTACAATTTAAAATGTTAGAAGAATATTTTCTTGATTAGTTCTTTTATTTCCCGATTTTCATTACTTGATAAAATGTTTTACACATCGGATATTTTGTTATGATAGCAATGCAAATGTCACTGTTTATAACAATCTACAAGGTTAATAGGGAGTAATGGCCCCATGTTTGCCAATTTTCTGTTTTTGTTTCTAGATTTTCAAGTAAGCGTTGCCCTTTACTGGCTTTAGACATACGTCAGCAATTTACAAAGAAATGTCTTCGAGGCAAAATAATGATGCGTTCTATGCTGACCTCTTCTTCCATCGGCGACCTTCTGATATTTACAAATATTGCAGGGCTAGTACGACTCTTGAAAGAATCACAAACGTTGACGGTAAATACAACTTGATTGATTTTGAACCTCTATAATGTTTTTCGCTTGGTTCATTCACATTAAGTTAAACATAGATTGACCTTTTACAGTGTTCCAAATAGTTTTCCTCTGATATAAACTCAAATAAAATTACGAATAGCTTCTTTATTCTCTGCTATGTTGCAATACATCCCCTGTTTAATGTCTCGTATGTCCCTATCAAGCAAAATATATGTGTGTAGCGGATGCAAATTAACAAATCATAACAGAAAAATGAAATCATACACTTTGTCTTCCGAGTTCGACTACAACGATTCTCAGAGAATGAGAGACTTCATTCCACGATCGTCTCCTACGAATGCAAACGCGTTAGAATTAAATTAAGCACAATTAGACAAAAAAAGAATATTCCGAATTTGATCAATGACTATTTATTAAGCTGTTGATGTCTCCTTTTATTCTGCTAGCCACAGGATAATGACATTCTCGGGCTACGGGCATCTGCAGCCTTAGCCCTGAAGTTTATAATCGATTCTCAAGTCATTCTTTCTTACATCGTGTTCGCTTCCAAAGTTTGTTTTGACTTTTTATATTCCCGGAGAGTCTAAAAAAAAATTATATTTAACATTACATGACAACTTCTTTGTAGATTTACATTTTGGAGGACAGATGAATTGCCTAAAATTGTTACGTAAGATCGCAGCAATATAATTGTAAAATGGTTATACAGAGTTGTAGAAAAGCAAATATTAACCTTCAATGTGTTATACGTATTCAGGTAAAGACTGATGTGTTGTACTAAGAGATTAATACGATCGTTAATACCTGCAAGAGAGCTAAACCCAATCTAACATAAATTGGATCAAATACATTGAACTCATTCTCAAAGCTGCTGCAAAAAAGCGGGCTCCCTCTACCTTGCCAGAAAACTTCTCACACCTGAAATTATCCTATGTCTCTTCAAAGTCACCCCTTTCCCATGCCTGTAGTATTGTTGTGGCATCTGGGCTGGTGCACACTCCACTAGTCTCTCTCTCTCTCTTAGACAAGATCCAAAAAGAGTATTTAATCTAATAGCCCCCTCACTATCTACCAAGTTCTAGCCCCTGCCTCATCGCTGCAATGTTACCCACTAGTGCTTGCTTTACAAGTACTTCAATGGAATGTGCTCCGATAAACTTGCTGCTATGGTCGCCCATCGACGTAAATACACTCGACCAACCCGACAATCAGTAAAATCCCATCCATTTACTGTGGAGATATCGGAGAGCCTTATACTCAACTAGCTCATTTCCTAGAGCTGCCAGCCTTTTGAACTCCCTTACTGCTCTCTGTTTTCCAGCCTGTTCTGACATGCATAAATTTAAAACTAATGTGAAGAACCATCTCGCTGCACAGCTCCAAATTTAAGATGACCTTCTATACTTTCACACTTATTCTCAGTAGCCTTTTACGTTTACAGTTTGAACTTGACTTGTGTGAGGGTTGCTATGTTAATAAAATTGAAAGCAATAAAAGACATACAATCCAATTTTCGCTCGGCTGAGATGATTATATAATTGTGAAAAATATAAATACAATACGTAGTTAAAGGAAAATAACTTGTTTGTGACTAATAAAATAATTTCCAATACCCTTTAAATTGTTTATCTATTAGTGTAGTTATTCTTTACTATCGATGATGTTTGAATTCATGTTTTAAACGTGACGTAAACCATATATCTATTACGTCACGCCACAGCTATAATTATGTTGTGAAGGTCATGTTTAAGGATCTATGGATGAGAAAGTTTAAATAGGTCAGTTGGTAGCATATTGGACTGAACATCTCAAGGTTTCTGCTTTCGATTTCCAGCTATTTATTTGTTGGGAATTTATCATTTACTATTAATGCAATAGTTTATATTTCTAGTATCTCTAGTATTTCGAAATGAGACAAATTCAGCCACGTATTTATTACGTTTAAAAATAATTGTGACATACGGACAATGTCTCTATTGATATAAGACGAGTCACCATTTCTCAAGGCTAAAAGCCACCCGAGAATCAAGTAATATGCGATAGATATAGTTTAAATTCAATGATAAAAAATGTTATAGGAGAATTGAGAACCAAATTTGATTTCTGACTTGAGAGGAGAAACTGTGACTTTTATAACTCTTTCGGCATTTCAATTCTTACCATCTTCTCGATACAACTCGCATAAACAGTTTTACTATTAATATAATATTACAAATGCTCTTAAATAGTTCATCCGATAGTTCCCATAAATTTCCTAGATATATAATGTTATTTTTCTCGCCTCTATTCAGTCTAGAGAAACAATAGATAATTTTGGCTACACATGTAATTGTGAAGCAAGGGTTGCAATCTTAACAACACATATCCTGAATCGACACAACTTGATTCCAGTGGCAAAAAGTTCAGTGGAAAGAATCCCGAGATAAGGATATATAATCTACAGTATCTGGTATTCCCGGATGGTCAGTCATTTAGTAATGACGTTGCTTAAATTCGGTGATCTAACGGGAAACGGTTTGTCAACAGGAGTGTATCTTACAATGTTTATACATAGATCAAGGTTGAATGATTATTTTCTAAAATATGTTATTAATATAAGTAAAAATGTATGTAATTCTAGTTTTTAAGTTTATACGCTACTGTAGTTGCGAATCAGATCTTTCAAATGTTTCAAACATATATTACTATACAAGCAGCTTTACCCAGTGGAATAGAAAATATTTTAATATATATATATATATATATATATATATATATATATATATATATATATATATATATATATATATATATATATATATATATAATTAACTTACAAATATCCAGGGGGTATGAATCTGAAGGAAGTTGAAACCGGGTTTATAAGAGTGCTCAATGAAAATTCAGAGCAAAATATTTTTTTTTTTTTTGATTTTATTCCATTAGTTGCGACAAAACAGGTTTTGTTTCATTGGTGCGGATAGCTACCAATTCATCAGGCCGGTGAAAGGAATTAAAAAAAAAAAAACCTTTTTTTTTAATTCCTTTCACCGGCCTGATGAATCGGTAGCTATCCGCACCAATGAAACAAAACCTGTTTTGTCGCAACTAATGGAATAAAATCAACAAAAAAAAAAAATATATATATATATATATATATATATATATATATATATATATATATATATATATATATATATCAGTATATTTCCAAATGTTTACACATGCAACGTATATTTTACTTTAAAAACGGAAACATATAATCGAAGAATAATCTTTAAAAAAAACAACAATGAATACGCGAGTGAAATCTTACTTAAGGACCACATACGCGATGAAAGTTTTACAAAAGTATACGAAGAATGAGTTTTACGAGAAAAACTAAACTAAACTGCGCTCTCGAATAAAGACAGAAAGCCTTTGTGTGTCGTAGATGAATTCCTATTTTTGTCACAAACGTTTTAACGAACAAAGTAATGTTTTTGTGTGTATTAGAAGGGAAATAAATGATTTCTTAATTTTTTTATAATCAGTTATTATTATTCAGCTAACCCAATTTACTTTGCTTATAAAATTACATTTGCATACACTATTATTATATCGTTTCTTTTTATTATCAGTTATTATTAGGATTAAGATTACCACTTATGTTGCTTGTTCATGGGAATAATCTGATTATCGAAGATAGCTGGGCACACGGACTTTCACTTTTACTATATCGATTTCCAGAAGTAAACAAATTAATTGATATAGTTTTTTTAAAATTTGCCTTAGTAAATAATTTCTAAAAAATGAGGAACATTTGAAACATGTCTAATTAGTTATAAATTCGATTAATTATCCTAAAACCTTCAACCAAATCAATCCTCATTATTCTTTAGATTAAACAAATTAATGTTCCACCTCTGTCTTTAGTGTGTTACCCTTTTTTTTATTAGGTAATTCTTCTTTGTATTCCCTCCAATTTCAATATACAATATTTATTCATCTAATATTCCAATTTCCATGTCTAGATACTGGAGGTCAAACCTCAGTGCAATGCTCTATATTAGGTTTTACATCTTTAGAATATAGTTTGCCTCCTATGACATACTCATTTGTAGAATATATCCAAGCATTCCATCCCCCCCCCCCCAAACAATCGACAAAATATGGTTTTATCATCAAACCCAACTGATAAATCTCATTTAAAACACATTTTCTCTGTTGTTCAACTGTAATATTGCCGGGGAAAACAGGTAATACATTGTATTTTCTGACTATTCAAATTTAAAATTTGCAATTATCTTTCTAATATAAAATGTTATTTAGATCGATTTATACATTATCACGAACAATATTTTTTTTAATAAACCCAGCAGATAGGAATTATTTTTATCGTAAGATAAATAATTTACTAATGTAAAAAAACATGTATCAACATGAATTAATAGGTGCGGTTATTCTTATAGCAGGCAGACTAGAAAAACAGAGAGAGATACATACAGATAGAAACATATATGAATGCAACTCTATTTTAGCGACACTTGGCACACTCGCAGTTGATTGGGAGATGCCCTTCTACATATTAGTGTTTAGTTATTTCCACAGCATTGAACGAAGAATCACTTGGTTTGGTAAAAAATATTTCACAATATAACATAGTATTTAGGCCCAGTTTTCTGTTTATAATCATCATGAATTAATCTAATATCATCAGTACAGTTCTATTTCTCATCGTGTTGATAGTAGAAAGACTGACGAAACTAGAGAGAGAAACAATCAGAAACATATGTTGTATCAACGACATTTTTAGGCGCTTGGGAATAGATAGGAAGTGACGCTTGTTGTTTGTATTGTTAAGTTATATCCAGTTATATGTAGCGAATGAGAGTTAAGTCGATTACGTAAAAATAAAATGTCAACTCTAATTAAAAGGTTACAAAATGAAGTGACGTGGAGAAGAGGACGTCGATAGATAGGAAACGAGTCAGATAGTAAAATAAGATACGCTCGCTTGCGATTTTGTCTGCTAAAAAATAAAACGTGTTTCGGGAGTCGTCTTCCCTTTTTTGTTTTTTTTTACTAGCCAGGAAAAAAGGGCCAGTAACTTGGTGTCTTCGAAGTTATCCTGGGAAGGTACTTCTACGCCTTCCTAATAGACAAAGAAGGAAGGCAAAAGCTGGGCAATAAGCAGATTTCATTAACTTAGAATATTTTAGATTTGCAAAACGGATATTTTGTTTTGGTCTCCAGCTCCAAGATAGTGTTCAACCAGAACTACGGATAATTCCCTACCCAAGTTCACAGTAGACCAAACACCCCGTCATATATTTCACACGAGAAAAAATCATCAAATGATAGACATCCCGTTATATCATACAGCGTTACTAATACAGCACCGTTTAGAGGACAGTTCAAAATAGATCTAAGTAACTTAGTAAGACTCACATTTTAGATATCTTTAAAGCTATTTGAATGTCTATAAGAAAAAAGGGTTCGAAAAATTGTACATTTACTCCCCCCAACATTAAAAAAAACAGATACAAACGAGTCGCATGTGGCGGACATATTTGAAAGCATCTACTTATTAGTCTCTGAACTCCAAGTGCATTTTCATATTTTAATTGGCACTTTAGTATATAAATGTAAGCGAATATCACTATAACTTCAGAGATTAAAAATAACATGGCAATCAATATGAGGATGTATACAGCGAATGTACGGTTTTTCACCCCGTATAGATATATCTTTCTATATTCTATATACAACATGATATGTTATTAGTTAAAGTACATAGTTTGGTGGTTGTTTACACGGCGCATTTTCTTGTTATTAAATAGTGGATTTAGGGATTCTGGTAATAAAAAATATATAATCTTCAAGTCCTAATATTGTACAGTATTTATGATTTAACATCATACACCATAATCACGCTAAAACACCGATGTTCATTAGATAGTGTCTTTACTAATAAACATATCAGTCAGAGTGTCCGGCCTTGCATCAACTCATCCTGATCACGTCGATTAAATGATGGCATACTTGAATGACACTGACATATTTTTATAATTGAGCCTTGTCGACACCCATGATGCAGCGTTTTCCTTAAAAACAAAATTCCAAAAATAATTGGTTAAGTGGGTTAAAAGCGATACCCTTTTTTCAGATATCGTCAGTGACATTAGCCCCTCCTTTTACGTATATATGCTTACCTAAAACAGATAAGACTGGTATCCCATTAAGATCAATTCAGTTAATGGTATGGTCATCACTACATTAGGCTGCAGAATGAATATTTAGTATTTTACAGCCAGTATACGAACACTTTTTGTAAATACTGCTTCAAAGATTCATTTTTATTTGCAAATTACATTCAACATTCTAAGTTTACTAACAAATGAATGTGTTCCTATGATATTTCTAACTTATTACCTTTTTCTCAATACTTTACAAATTATTGATATATGTGCCTATTTTTTTATTTTCTTGAGAGCATGTTCGTTGAGCTGATGAAATTTGCCACTAGATTAATTTAGTTTTAACGATGTAATGCATAGGCAAATATACGGTGTCTCGAAGAGCTCAGCCGTGGGACAAGCGTGGCGTATATTTTTTAATGTTTCTATGAAAAAGAATTATAATCTGGACCAATGATCCATTTTGTCTATTTTCAATATGTAGAGGACACATCTTACATCTTCAATAACCAAACAAAGGCAAATATATGTTCTCCTTACAAAATAGCATGCATCCCGCATGAGAAAACACATGTCAAGAGTGCAATTCCACTTTGGCTTCACTAGATGTATTGGTAACGAAAACCCCATCTTGTTACCTTATATTGTTCCGCCATAAACGTACGCTTACGGAATTATATACCCGCTGCAATTCATTTTGTCATGACAAACGAAAGTTAAATGAAAGTCGGGCCCTAACACGCAGAGCTATAGTGTTTTTTGTCAAAATCAAAATTTGACGTAAAAATAAGAAGCATTACGAATAATTTGTCTAATAATAGCTTACCTCTGGATGTGATGTAGTCTGTTATTATAAGGTAAAATGTCCACGTTTTACTTAAATAAAAGTTAATATTATGGCTTAATGTCTAATATACATCTTATTTGTGTTGTTATGTACAGAAGTGAGAAATTCGACAAGCACTCAACAGCTTAGACTGCTATATTTCTTCGAACGTGCGTGTTTTTTTCTATGCAAAATCTAGTTTGGTGTCTTCTAAAAATGTTCTGCCAGTCCGCCATAATAATACTGTGATTTATAATTTTAAATGTGATTGCGGGGCCGAATACATCGGTAGGATGTCGTTAAAATTGGACAACAACATTCAAAAACACATTCCTAGAAAAATGAGAAAAGGAATCTCCCGTTTAACGGACGTTCTGAAAAATACATTCCCGTCTTCTATTACGAAGCATTTGATTAAAAACCTGACGTGTACAATGACTTTCAGAATTGACTCATTGCCTGTCTTGAATCTTTCTCACTTTTTATTTCTTATGCACGTCATGGAAAAATGTTTGTTTAAAAGAGTGTTCCCGCTGTTAACAGGCAGTATTTTCTAGGGTTAGGCGTTATTAGTCTTTAAGACAACTCTCACATGGTATATATAACATACCACTTTTTTTATCTTTAATATATAGTTTTTTTACATGTGTACATTTATTTATATGTTCATTTACTTTATGTACAAGATACACCTTAAAATAATAAACTGATCATTGTGAATTTTACACATTTGTTTAGGCAAAAGTGGTCTAAATATGGACTGTATTTAGTATAATTTAGTTTCATTCAAAGTTAATTAAACACGGTTGGAAGACTCATACGTTTGTGAAATAGTACTTATAGGTATTCGACATCAATTAATAAATATTTCCCCAATTACAATGTATTAAGATAATGTTTAAGAAGCATAATGTAGGCTGACTCCCATTTGAAGATTCAAATATATCAGGTGTTCAATTGATTTTATCTATAGTAATTATACACAAATTAAGCAAGATTCCCCATTAATTTTACAGTATTTTAAAGACCCATTAAGCTTAAACTTTGTTTTACATTACCTAGGACATGCACTATGTAATAGATTTTGATGAAAATAAGAATGAACCTTTTACACCAGAATATTTAATATGAAGAAATATTGATTGTAATCTTCGTATTAGCACATAAACTCAAGCAAGACTGAGCTGAATGGGCTATTTGATCAAAATAAATTAAATATTTAAGACATCTTGTTTATTATCATTATATCTTGATTGTAATTTTATTTCCTGGACAAATAAAATTCGCGCAAAACTCTTTTGTTCATAGAATAATTGTCATTCTCTCTGGGAGAGTTATTCCTTTAGTATATATATATATATATATATATATATATATATATATATATATATATATATATATATATATATATATATATATATATGTAATCTATAGTTATCTAGGTAAAGTAAACATCCACGGGATAAACATCCAAATAATTCCGAACCGGGCTTATAAACAGTGCTCAATATCAAATATAGCTTTTATATATATATATATATATATATATATATATATATATATATATATATATATATATGATTATTTTATGAAGGAAATATCAGATTGTATTTCTAGCTAATGAGATCTCAGTTTCTTACATCTGTTGAACAATAACATCGTCATGCCAGTGTCTCAAATTATTATGTTTGCATATATATATGTATATATATATATATATATATATATATGTGTGTGTGTATACATATATATATATATATATATATATATATATATATATATATATAGAGAGAGAGAGAGAGAGAGAGAGAGAGAGGAGAGAGATTAGTAATGAAGTTAAAATATTTATAAAATAAACTTGAAATCAATATAATTCTAAAAGTGCCCAATACAAAGTATACCGTTATAAATTAACTTGATATACACATTGAAACAGCCTACCCAGATTAACTTCCGTTCACGATATAAGCACATCTGTCGTCGGGGTTGTAATGGCAATAATTCAAACCGAAAGAAGCTCAGAGGGATAACTGTCGGGGCCAGCAAATCTACGACTTCGTTATTTTAAAACATAAAGACTTTTAAGTATGTCAAAGTTTATAATCACCGACAGCGGAATTCGTACTTTCTCTTATACACTTACTCATTAAAGAATTATAAGGTCAATCTTATTACACACAGAATTCTTACCGTTTTGCAATCTTTCATACATGAACACGCGCAGACAGAACGTGTATTCATAAATGTACATTTTTACACGGTAGCAGGCAAGCGCAGTTTGGACTACTATACACACTTCCGTCGAAATTTGTATTATATATTTTATATTTTATCATGTTATACTTGTTAAACCCCGCTCCGGAAGTGGTGTTAGCACATTGTTTGGGCATGTCGGTGTTTATCCTTACCTAACTTCTACTGTTTATACCTAGTACGACGAATCGTATTTGCAAAAATCCGTTGAAGAAATACGCTATTTCGTATTTGCATGAGAGAGTGAGTAACTACGATTAATTGATTTACGTATTTCCTTTAAACTAATGCGAATTTCATGAATGTCTAATTTTTGTCATTCTTTCAAAAACGATCACATACTAGTAAACCGTTATGTAATATTTGTTTATTATCTGTTATGTTAATTTGTTTAAATTTGTAACACATCTATCCAGTTTTTTTATTCTTTAGACAAATGTAAAATTTGAACTTGGTATTAACATCGTAAAACTACTGTCTTGTTGATATGTACTCTGCCTAATCTTTTTCTGTCAAATAGACACATGTTTGTATTTGCATACGAACAGAAAAGCATAGAAAATACCATAACTTTGTAATAGCATATACATTCTCAGCTAATTCTGTTTGTTACTTATATCAGACTACGGACGAACACATCCATTTAACAAGTGTTCTTGCTTGTGAATGCTTTTCCTTTACTAAGTAATACCAAATAGACAATTAACGCCAACCCAATATACGCACACCCAAAGTCTAATAACCCCCATCAATCATAAAACAATTCCCGAATACGATCGAACGTAGGCTTATCAACAATTCCAGCAACGAAAGCGTCTTTAAAAAATCAATCACCATTTACAATACAGCTCTAATAAATAGTGATTACCATCATACCGAAATGAAATATAAAAAACAGGACACTAATAATTACAACAAAATAATGAATAAAAATAAAGAAAAAGAAATATAACTTACTATACTGCGCCCTATAATCAGGTGCTAAAAACTTAACTAGGCAAAACATTCCTAAATGTGATTGAAAAACACTTCCCCATAACCAATCCCCTGCATAAAATATTCAATAAAAATAACATAAAATTATCCTACAGCTTCTGCGAAAACCTAGAAATGATAATTAAGGCACACAATGACAAACTACTAAAAGAGAACAACAGAGAGGAAAAAAATAACAACCTACATAAAAAAGGTGGAAAATATAACAAAAATAACACTACGAAGAACAAAAATATAAACAATACTAATAGAAATAAACAAAACACCAATAATAACCACCCGAATAGAAACGAAAAAGTTAGCAATGAAAAGAAAATATGTAACTGCATGAATCGTAAACTTTGTCCACTGCAAAATAAATGCCTAACGAAAAGTATTGTATACCAAGGAAATAGTACGTGGGTATGACCTCCCTAGATTTTAAGACCAGATACTATGACCATAAATGCACATATAAAAACGGAGAACGTCGAACTAAAACAGCACTAGCAAACCACTATTGGGAGCTCAAAGATAATGGACACTCACCAATAATCGAACGGAAAATAGTAAGACAGGCCAGTACATGTAGAAATCTAGATGACCAGTGTAGATTATGCCTGAATGAAAAATTTGAAATCCTAAATTTTAAAGATATCCGTAATCTATTGAACTCTAGACGTGAAATAGCAAACAGTTGCTTACACAGAAATAAATGTACCTTAGGCCAGCGATAAATAAATAAATAAATAAAACAAAAAAACAAAACACAAAAAACTTAACAATTTAAAAATTAAAACATAAATAGAAATACAAGGAACCACGTGTTAAAATAAATTCACCCATTATATAGACACAACAAAGGAAACAGATTATATGCAAATCCATTGATAGCAAAGCAATAGAGTATAGGGAGTGACACCAAAAAAGCCTTTGATCGTGGAAAGCCCCACAATTGGCTTAGAGAACAACAAAGAATATGATTGGTTAACTAGCAAGCCGTGTATATAAAAACACCCGGCAAAATAACTCCATGCATTTTAGCCTGAAGATTCCCCCGGGGAGGAAACGCGGGAGCCTCTGTGTAGCTTGATTGCCATACATATATTTTCATAACTTACTACCTAGCTCTACTTGCGTATCGAGCACTGTTGAAGTAAATACTGAAAATGTATACATAAAAAATTATATCTCCTTATAATTTTTTTCTGTGGATACATGACATACTAATATATATATATATATATATATATATATATGTGTATATATATATGTGTGTGTGTGTGGGGGTGTGTGTGTGTGAAAACAGTATATACACGTATACCCATCAACGTACATCCTTATGTGTAATATTTATTTACATATGTAATTACAGATCCGTACCGTCGGTATCAAATCAAACAATAGGGGACCCATAGTTGCCCTCCAATGCCGAACTAGCTTCAGCATCTGTTTATGTCTGTTTCCTCGGTGATTGGCATTTATTGAATTATCTTAAAAGCAATACATTTTCAAAAGTTCTCAATACTAGTAGTATGTTTTAAATATTTATTATAGGCACATTTAATTTGGCTCACGTAAGTTCAGAAATAACAATGACAAATAAATTCAGGCAATGTGTATATGGGAAACAAACCCTGAAATCAGAAGAAAAATTAAAACGCCAATAAAACAACAACAACAACTTTTCAACTGAAATCGTTCAAACTATCAATACATATTGAAAACTGTCATTGGAATAGTCAATCATAGAGGAGGGAGAGTAGATAACAGTTCAAGATGTAAGTCTTATACTGTTCGTACTTCTTTTTCTTATTTCTCTTCAACTTCACTTTATTTATTTTTTTCAATATATAAATAATTATCTGCAATTAAAAAAGTATATATTTATTATTACTCATAAGTAAACAAAATGCGCCAAAGGTCGACTGTGGAATGTGCCTACTCTTCTTGAGAAGGGGTTGGGTCCTCCAACTACTGAGAACACAGACCGATGTCTCACAAGTAGGATTGAATATTTCAGGAAGAATGTCATCCAACTTAGATTTCAAATCCTTAGTTGGGATATATATATATATATATATATATATATATATACATAGTTAATTATGGCAATTAAAGTACAAACGCGTTCGGGTTTCATTCAAGTAGAAAATCGTCAGGCTGATTTCTTTTTGCTACTGTTTTCTTTTATATATTTACGTGGGGTTTAGTCAAACTAACTATCCAATCAGATTCGTTGTCATTTATATCCCCCGGTTGATGTGTTTTATTAGCCAATGAAAGTGCTTTTCTCAAACAAATGAACTGAGCCTACCATAACAGTTTTTATTTTGTTTTAACAGCGCATCCCTTTTCTGAATGTCTCGAATTACGCGGTAACATTTTAGCACGTAATTGATTGGATACTTTTAAAATTTATTTTGTTATGCATTGCTAATTTCAGATAAATCTTTTTAGCTTTTTATTCATTTCGTTCATTTATTTATTTGGTGTGTATATTTTTATTATAAAGTAAAGTTTAATTGCAATTTAATTTCTACAGCTACGTAAGTTTTAGAGTCTTTAAAGTTGTAATGTCTAGTTTTTCGTTCGAACATAATGTACACGGGGCGTCTAAATATCTATAATAATATTGGTCGTCAATTATTGTATTTCTTTAAATTTCCAGTAATAGTTCGCTAGTGATGTTTTGTAATCGGCGTTTTTTTTGTTCTTACATGTGCTTTTAGGGTTTTTTATACCTGGATTTAAATTCTAGGAAGGTTATACCTATGTAGTATTATGTTTTATTGGGGTTTCTCTGATAAATATGGTGGTTTTTGTGAGGTTGATATTTTGTAGTAGGCACAGTGCATGAGTTCTACGGTTAAAGTTTCATTGTTTTCATGATTAACATTTTATTTCTATTTGGATGATTGTTATAAGATTTAAGTTATTACTATTTTTATGCGTTATACAAGTTTTATTTTAATTGTTGTTATATTGATCACTTTTTACGGATGTTGTTTTTATATTTTCCTCTACTACTCTCTTTTAGTATGTTGTTATTGTGTGCTTTAATTATCATATTCTAAGTTTTCACAGCAACTATTTTAAGTTTCAGTTTTTTTTATTCGGTACTTGTACAGTAAACGCCCCACGTTTCCGTGACTTCGCGTCGTTAACGTTCGGGCAGATAACGAAAGCGATAGAGATGCCCAGGCGAAGACTGTCAGACGATAAACTCAAGAAAAGTTCCAAATAAAAGTAAGAAGAAGAAAATAATAGTAAAATACATATATACAAATAAAGAAGGAACAAAGCATAGCTAAACAACTCTTATTAATTAGATGTTTTTTTCAAAGGAACCCTTGGAAATGAATGTTTTTAAATAAAATATCTTTCTTGTGCAACGGAAATTTCAAAAAATATTTTTTTATTTAAAAAAACAATAAACAACACTGTTTAAGCATTTTTTTTTTTGATTTTTCTTCATTTTCTAGCACTGTTTCTTTTTCGATTATCTGGTTATAGGTTAGCGTTTACGGTTAAAACAAACAAAGAAACAACTGTTTTTAAAGAATATTTTCTCCCAATTTTTTTCAATGTGTGTTTCTTTTTAACATATTCTGGTTTAGGGTTAGGGTTTAAGGTTAGATGTTTTTCATTGAAAAGTTTCCAATAGTAATCCTGTACAGAAAATAAAACTGGGCATCTGGTCCATAAGGTGTTTTGTACGTGTTCACAGATCGTTGAAATTCATGTTTTTCATAAGTTTTCGTCTGCTTGATGCAATTTAGTTGGCTAATATTTTCGGCAACTCTCGATCGCTTCCGTAACCTGCCCGTACGTTGACGAGTCGTTCTTAATTAGAGTACCTTTTTATTGTATATATTGTGAATTAAAATGAGCGCTGCTCACGCACTGAGCACTGTTGACGTAAATACTGAACATATATACACAATATATAACATCATCTTATAATATTATCTGTGTATACATAAAATAATATATATATATATATATATATATATATATATATATATATATATATATATATATACATACATCAAAACTTCTCATTTATTTTTCATTTGTGGTTCGTTATTTATAATGTAGTATCTTTCTCATCTATCATATATTTATATTTATTTATTATGTGGTATGTTATATATTTTTTCTCATAAATCTCACACGTGATGATGCAGATTTATTCTTATCATATTCTTGTTCCGTGTTGATTTTATAAATTGTTAATTCTATTTGTTCTGAGTGTGTTTTTGAAATGTACGTATTTTGACCAAACGCTTCGCTTACAGTATCGATTTTACACATGTAAACATATTTACTTGAGAGTCATCTGATGATCTTTATGAAAACAATCTAATAAATACTATGTACATGTAATTACAAAGTTTCATAATTTGTAAATGTAAAGAAAATGAAAATCGGTTACTGAATTTAATATTTATTTGCAAAATAAAAAGAAGAAATTAAATAAATAAATTAAAGTTTTCTTATTTATATTAATAACTTAATAAAAATTATCCGGCATACATATCTGAATCTTACCCCTAATTATTTCCAAATTCAAGAGTTAAAGAAATACACTCAAAAGTATTTATGGTGTTTACATTTCGAGATTGCGTAATACGTCTGCTTCATGCTATTACTTAAAATAATATATATTCTTTTTAGTAAATTAACACTCCAAAAATGTAAATAATTTCCCACAAGAAAAAAAGAGAAAAGCAAAATGGGGGTAAACGAAATACAAATGAAAATAAATAGGTTTACAGGCAACTCCAATGAGGTATAGCTAACATAATATATTTTCAAAGTTAGCATATCATTTGGTATCCATTATGAGAAGTAAAAAGCAGGAGAGGTAAACACTACACTGATTGCATGGATCTTTTCTATATTTTAAAATATGCCGAAGACTTTACACAATATATTATTGTTATCCTGATGATGACTGATGTCAATCGAAAACGTGATAATTAATACAAAAATATAGACTTTTGTAAGTTTCCTCTGAAAAAGTCGATTTAAACAATCAACCTAAATAAACGCTCTATTTCATGTAACCATATATTTCAATAGTACACATCGGTTCTCATTAGATCACTTAGCTTGCGCAGGACCAGGTGGGTCACTATTTGGGAACATCAGGCAATGTAAGTGAGTTCATAAAGCAATGCTAAACAGCCATACATAATTCTTTTGCCTGGACATCTACATAATAACTCAAAACACGGTTAACGAGTTTCAGAATTACTGTGCGGGCTGTAATGACCTGAAAAAGTCACACTGATGGCGTCTTAAATATGTGTTCCCTCCATACACAAACACTCTAATAATGTAAACATCTCAAGAAATGGCAAACCTCATTAGGAAATACTACTCTAAACGTCGAAACCATATATTTTTGCCTTTTAAAATATTCAAAACATATAACACTTTATTCAATTGTGCGGTTTTATATTTCAAATTTCGAATCCATTCGAGAGTAATTTTTTACGTACACATTTCGTGCATTACATTGATTCTCTCGTAACTATTTTGACACTAGTTTAATTTGTGAAATCAGAATCACCGTCATTTGCCTGGCCGACGCCACATACGTTTGGATTCTTTCGTTCCTCCGCTATACCTCGAATTTCTGGCTAAGTGTAAAGTTACGACGACAAAGCTTATTTAAATTAAATCACCGTTGCAAATGCTGATTCGCAAGATGAAAGCGATTAATGAAAAGTGACGTGTGTCACTTTTTTCTTCATTTTGACGCGTAAAAAATGAAACCATCGATTGCTCGTTTGGTTTCTCTGATTTCGAACAAGTAGCTCAAAAACTGGCAACGAACAGCCAACTAGCCCCAGAATGTTCTGTTCATTTATTTACTAAAAGAAAGTGTTTTCTTTATTTTAAACTGAGAAAATAAAAACAGAAGAGAGTAGTATAAATGTGCAGACTGTATGAATGTTGTGGTCAAATAATTACGAGGTAAATTATTGCGCACGATTACAATAGAAAATAAAGGGTTTCCGTTGAAGATGAAAACGTTCCTCAAACTAACTTTAATCTTCCCACTCGCTTCTTTACTTTCTTCATTTACACTACTGCTCATTAATTGTACTACTATTGCAAAATATACCATATTAATAAAACAATTATTTGAATAAATGTAATATTTAATTATTAAACTTAATACCATATTTATGCCTCTATTTCAACATATCTCTCTCTCTCTCTCTGTATATTCTATTATCACATTCCCTATTTTATATATATATATATATATATAAGCTCACATAATAGTCACCAAATAATAATAATAATAATAATAATAATAATAATAATAATAATAATAATAACACCATACTACTACTACTACCAATAAAAGTAGTAATAATAAGAAGAAGTAGAAAAAGAAGAAGAAGAAGAAGAAGAAGAAGAAGAAGATTGAATGAATTAGTTATACTATGGAAATGTAACAAAAGTCAAGGTGATCGCTGTTGTGATTGGGACGCTTGGAACCATAACGAAAAGCCAACATAAATGGATTAAACAGATTGACGAGTCAATTTCTTTTCCAATTTTGCAAACTGTTTGCTTGTGTAAAATAATGATGCAGACATGTTAAGTAACAACGCATAACACGTCACGGAGAGGCTGAGGGTATGACCTTGCAATAATAAAGAAAAACGTAAGATTAGGCAGATTGTCAATTAGGCATAAAAGAACAATAGAAATAGATTGGTGACCTTTGAACGAGCCCAGGTGTGTGAGGTCGACGACTTCATTTCGGAGTATGACATCGTAAAAGAACGACTTGGTAACCTTTAAAAAAGTCAAGTGCACGAGGCCAGAACAAAAAGGCAGCCGAAATGCAAAGTCAGAAATTAAAACGGTGATTTCAAACGAAGGAAGAAGGAGACAAACTTGTCGTGGGTCAGCTCCGAAGAGAGGTAATCCCCACCACGGCCGAACTGCCGTAAACAGCTGGTGTGGGGACCACGAGCATTCCCTAGATTCCGGGAGCAGACTCCTACAGAACGTATTGCCGTGTTTCCTTCTAGGTTAGAAAGTAAATCACTCTGCCTGGTGTTCGTGTAAATAACCTACGTTGGGTTGATTCGAAAATCAACAGCCGTCAAGGTAAATAAAGAGGTGTATTCGTAAGACAAGGGCAAGAACAACAATACAAAACGACTTTTGTTAACAAATAAATATTTAATTATATATATATGTGTTGACGCAACTTACATCAGCTGGTGGTAAAGTATACAGAAACAGAGTTTCTCGAGCAAGTCTTGCCTCTATCGTTGTGTTTTGTTTGATGCTACCGGCGAAAATTGACTTGGCCTTTTGGCTAAGATCAAAGTGTAGGATCTGTTCCGATGGATACTGCACCCCATAGACTGGTATTGTCTTGGCCTTCGGGGCTTGATTTACGCCGGTCTATGGGTCTGTCCTGTGCAGTTCTAGGAGGCCTACCCTCCCAGGTTTCGCCTCCCCTCTTTGGGGAGGAGTAAGTTTATTGCTTACTGCCTGAGGCGCCTCTACCGGGGAATTCCGACGGGGCTGCCCAGGCAATTTTTAAACCCCACTTTCCCGACCCGACCTTGGGTCACATCTTACTTGTGGGAGTAAGATAAAAACTAGCCTTGTGCCTAACTTCTGGAGAGGAGTAAATCAATATTCAATATATGATTTGGAAACAAGGAATATTGCCACTGTGACGTACAGGCTCACAGTGGTTAGGGGTCAGAGTTTAAAAGGGATACCTAAGTGGGTTATTGAGCAGCAATAGTATTGTCTACACCATGTTTAAATGTATGTTTATATAATCGGAACAGGAATAATGGAAGGGGCTCACAAGAGAAGCAATTTTTAAACCCCACTTTCCCGACCCGACCTTACTTGTGGGAGTAAGATAAAAACTGGCCTTGTGCCTAACTCCTGGAGAAGAGTAAATCAATACCGGCGAAAGTTTTAAAGTACACCTTTAATGTCTAACGTCAAGGAAATTAACTTGATGTTCGATAAGAAAAATCCAATTTAAAACACGCCAAATTTAGACAACTACTATAATAATAATAATAATAATAATAATAATAATAATAATAATAATAATAATAATAATAATAATAACTAGCCCAAAAGGAATACAAGAACAGACATGACAGCGTGGGGAAATAAGTACACCGGGAAATGTGCAAACAACTGAATTTCGAATATGCAAAAAACGGTACCAAACACAAACCAGAAACTGTACTAGAAAACGATAAACACAAAATCATATGGGATATGAATGTACAAACAGACAAATCCATAACAGCAAGGAGACCGGATATGATAATAATCAACACGGAAGAAAAATCCTGCAAAATCGTAGACTTTGCCGTTCTAGCGGACCACAGAGTGAAGATCAAAGAGACGGAAAAAAGAAGCAAATATACTGAACTTGCCAGAGAATTGAAAGGAATATGGAACATGAAGAAAGTCAGTATAACACCAATAATCATAGGAGCACTAGGAACAGTCCCCAAAAACATGGAGAAAAGACTAGGAGAAATAGGAATCAAAGGGATAACTGAGACCATACAAAGGACAGTAATGATCAAAACAGCTACAATCCTGAGAAATGTCCTCGAATGCGGAAACCAACTCACATAAGCAACGAATAGAGTACAAACACATGGAAGCACAAGACAACAGAACCGGTGAAAATACAACCGCGAGAGAGAGGCGCAAGCATAGGCTGACACCACGAAAATTATGGACAGAGGGTGGAGGAGGGAAAGCGCAAACCAGACCTCCACTGGAAGAGCGCAGACAGCTCTGGGACCGTGGGGAGGCTTGTTGCCACCCGGGCCCCAGAGGAGACCAATGGCCCTTATCATCGTGAAATCGGTGGTAGGTGGCTGTTGCGATACCGCAAGGTCATCAGCGGTGATGAACGAAAAGAGGTGGAGCATACTGGAAGTCTGAGGAGACTTGTTGTCACTCAGACTCCAGGGAATACCACAGGTTGTTGGCAGTGGGTGATCACTGACAATGACCAGTGTGATAACTCCTAGTGAGTAAATAATAATAATAATAATAATAATAATAATAATAATAATAATAATAATAATAATAATAATAATACCCTATATATATATATATATATATATATATATATATATATATATATATATATATATATATATGTATATGGGCCAGGACGTTGGGATCTGTGTTTGAAATATAACTCGTGTTCCGAGGTTCGAGTCCGGCGACCGATGTGAATAATTCTTCTCTACACTGACGATTCCGGTAAGGATTAAACGTGTACGTATGTTGATGAAAACAAATATTCATAATTAATTAGTTGTCGCCTTCAAACTAGGATGGGCTCTGTAGTGAGTAGTATTAACACAGCAGTCATCGTGGCTTCAAGGTAATGTTCATTTCAAATGGTCAAACACTGTACGACAGCTGATATTGAATAGAATACCCCTCTCGTGATCTATCTAGTTGTTGATAACAGCCGTGTGAACTATTACGTTTGAATTTGAGTTTGAAATATTATCGTGTTCTACTCTGACGATTGAGGATAAAACGTATACGTATATATATAAGACCCTATTTATAAATATATATGTATATATATATATATATATATATATATATATATATATATATGTATATATATATATATTCATATATATATACATATATATAATAATTAATTAAGTTCAAATATTAACTAAATGAACAAAACCATTACTTTTCAAAAGTGCTCAATATATATTAGAGCTTATATATATATATATATATACATAGGTACATAGGTAGATATATACATCTCTCTCCATATATTTATATATATATATATAGAGAGAGAGAGAGATAGATATAGATAGATAGATGAATAAATGAAGAAAGGGAGAGAAAAAGATCATTTTGGTTTCGTATAACTTATTCAAACAGTTGAAATCACCGTTGACCGTAGACAGACTCCTTTCAACGTCAAGTATAAATCGTAATAAACGTTTTTTTTTAATATAAGATACACCCAGCCTAAAATAATAAAAACGTGTTCATAATTAAATACATCGATATTGTGAGTAGGCAGTGTGCCCGTCCTCTTTAAACCAGATTATATCTGGAAGCCATGCACTCCAACGGCTACCCTCCGAGTCCATATAAACCGACATTTAACGAAGGTTTAGTAGCCACCAGTTTACTTTCTGTTCAGGAGTTTGTCCTATAGATGTTATGCATTGGAAAATAACTTATTTTATATGAAAAACATTTTTATTTAGATGGTAAATGCCTTACATGACTGATATCGCGTTGAAAACATTTAATTACGTGGTCTCTACTTATAAAGATCTTGCCCACTTAAGTCATGTTTGCAAAGTGCGCGCGTATACGCTACCTGAGACGATTCATTTTTTATGATCTTTTTCTCATACATCATGTCGTTCAAATGCTCCAAAATTTAGAAATAAAATCCCGAAATGACGCAAAATATTGTGGTTCGCCAGTGTTTGTAGTAATGTTTATATAAAATCATAGAATTACGTTAGTAATTTATTTTTTCATATATAAAATACTAGTATCATTTCTAATGGCCTAAAGAAAAAGAAAACCACAAACCCGTGACTTTTTAGGTAGAGTCAAGGATTTTTTCCTGAATTCATTTAAGGACGAAGGGCAAATACGAGATGGTTGACTGACTTGCTATTTGCTTCATAGCTCCCCGTCACTACTTGAAATGGTTCCCTCCGGACGCTAGAAGAAGGTACGATTTTTACTCTCTGACTTTGGTGTGACGGGACGACTAATCAACGTAGTTGGGAAATTATGTTCGAACCAATGGCCTACCGTTATATGCAAAGCAGGTGTAGATCTGTTTCTCAGAAAGTATGCTGAGTAGTGACCATTCTCGTATAGCGGAGATAGAAAGACTTCCTCTTTCAGAAATGTGTATATATTACTCACCATTCAGATTCTCATCAACGAACAATGTCCCATCAATTCTGTCACCGCCTATTCCAGGTCACATCATTACTTTCCCGACAGCATACCCTTTCGTCCGATTCATAAAATAAGGGTTACATTACTCTAATAACGTGTGTGTTAACTCTCCGTTTACGTCAAGAAACGCTATCATAGTTAACATTATTGTATCATCTTGCAATTTACATATTTGGAGGTTCTGAAATATATAATACATATATATATATATGGAGACCCCTTTACTTGTTAACGTTGAGATTCCAGTCCACCAATCTATTTCACCTGAATGTGATAAAAAGAGATATTAATACAAATGAACAAAGTGATCTGAACGAGGTTTCGGTAACAAGTTCCGGGCCACTAGCCATTTTATTTCCTAAACTATTAACATGACAAATAAACATGCTTTAGTAACTTCAGCAGAATACATCTGGTCTCGATGTGATTAACGCAAATCGATAACAAATATTGACAAAATAACAACTATTTGTTTCTTTTAATGTTGATTCAGATCAGCTAAGTTTTTTTGTGAAAAGCTTTGATCATGTCGTTAGCAATTAGGATGCAGGCTCACCTTCAAAGATTACCGCAATAAATTACCCTTAACGAAGCGTTTCTCATCATGTTTCGGTTGTGTCTTGTTACGCTCAATTTGTTTGTGATACCGTTCCGGCTCATTTGTTACGAACACGTTTCTTTGTTAAGGTCGTTTTACTTCTTCTATTTGTGTTCCTTACATTTAACCTATTAGTGTTGTCGTTCGAGATAAAAGAGATCCTTTAGACATAAGACGTGTGGTAAATTAGGACAAATCTTTAAATGGACATTAGTTCTGTAGAGTTCTATTATATGGAAATAGCTCCAGGTTTATATAAAGGGCTACAATAAACGAACAAATATTCATCATGAAAACAGGAGATGACTATTGCCATTGGTCTTGAAAAGACCAATAGTATAGATACCATGAAGAAGGTTCTACAAACCTGCGGTTTTTGGATGAAGCTACTGGAATAGAGAGCTGTATTATAACGAAGTATCCTGACAACTAATTATACCAACGATTTAAACGAGCTGGATCAAAGAAAGCAAAGCATAGATCAGAACACATTTTGAAACATATGTCATAATAGTATTTATAGAGAAAACTGAGACTAGCAACACCATTTCTGTGTGAGATAGAGAGTGCAGAGAGTAAAAAAGATATGGGCACTCAAATTACAGATACGTAACTGAATCTTATCAAAAACTCTAAAATGAGACAGAGATTCACTAGCCCAAATATGACAACAATACTCCATACAATATATGATATGTATTATATATCATATTTAAATGGTCATGCAACTTTATATATTGTGTCATAAACTTCACCTTTTATAGTTTTATAACGCTTCAGAGTAGAATCACCATTTAATTCCCTCGCACAAAGTCAGTTTATTTATGTGGGGATAATTCAGCCTCTGAAAAAGCACCATGCAACCATACCTAATAATGTTATACAATTGTTTAGACATGTGTAAATTACATTTCAAACCAATGTTACTTCTCCAAAATATTACACACTTACCGAGACTTTACAATTGTGTTGTTTTTTACGAGGAAACACACACAGCATAATTTTCTTTATGAAATAAAATATTTTTATCGGCTGCTTAAGTTAGTTCGGTTATCTTTAAATGCACTCAATGTCAGACAGTAAGCAGACTGATTTCATAATCTCCTTTCTCGACTGAAAGGGTTGTCTGATCGCGTTCTTTCATGTTTAAAATTTATAAAAAGATACAGGTGCGTCCAACCTTTTTCGAGCTGTCTCCTAATATTTTTATTCATCTTTGAATTGGTTTATTGCATCGTTTTCTTAATTAGAGTGCCGCAAAATCATTCACTATTTAAAAATAAATCAGTTTAATCAAAAGAAAAATACATGAATTACAAATCAGGTACTAATCATGGCGACTAGTTTACACAAAAGAACATAACGTAAAAAAATACGATGTGCTGTGATAAACACATTAATGTTGTTGTTAACGTGTAAATATAATCTTTTGAAACATTTCTATCAAGGAAGGATATAAGACAAAATGGAAAAAGAAGGTTTCAGATTGATGTATGAAAATAGTGTTTGGAACTTGAATGTTTTCAACCCATACGAAATGCATTTTTATTTTCTACATAGAAACTGCTGCTCATTCGATATTTCAATAGATTAAAACATTGAGATTGTTTGATGATTATAATAATGTTGAAAAATTTCAACTCTGAATAAGTTGAAAATGTTAAATCTGAAACACCATGGAATACAGAAAAGCACGCATATTAACATTTGAATTACTATTATTTGTGTATTATTATTCTTTGTTGATCTCCATTTTTAATTAATTTCGATAATCTGCATAAAACAATATTAATATGAAGATGTAATGATGTGACATATTTCACCCGATACTTCCTAAAATAATGCGATCACTATTAGCCGAAAATATAATTATATGCAATAATAATTATCAATATTAAGTGTATTATGATGCATATGCAAGGCACATATGACTGGACAGGGAAACACTAAATACTTTTACTCGTAAAAAAGCTGAAATTCAAGTAAGCAACTGAGTTATAAATTTACAAAATAAAAATTTGCTTATACTAAAACAATGCTAGCTAGTTTTGATTTAAATTTTAATGTACATTTTAATCAAAATTTAATTTCAAGAACGTGGAATTCTACTAAGAATTACAGATATTTTATATATTTTTATTTAAATTGAACTATTTTTATCATTTTGTTTATTGATTTTTTGTTCGATTTTTCATTATTTTCCTTAATTAGAGTTGAGCCTTTTCAAATGTGTAGTTCCATATATCAGAAACTCGGGAGAATCATTCATAGCTTAATAATTTAATGAAAGACAAGATACTCAGTTTGTTTTCAATAGTTTATATTCATTACGGATGTGATAATAATTGAAATATGTAGTGCCTATGACAACAACACAGTTCGAAGAAAAGATAACTATATAGAGAACATCATTAAATACAAAGAATCGTTAAGCGAACACATTTAATGCAAATGTATATATGTAATATGCGCTAACTGCACACACATACACACACACACACACACACACACATATATATATATATATATATATATATATATATATATATATATAAAGATTCAACATGGTGTATGGATTTTAATTCTATCTCATAATATATATGTATATATATATATATATATATATATATATATATATATATATATATATATATATATATAACTTTTCTTTTAAAAGACGGAGCCTCTCATTCGACGCACCTATCCGATTTGTTTTTACTTTTTTTATTGACTGACTGAAAATAAACAAATTACTGTTAAATATCATAATTTGGTGACATCTTGGTATATTGTTATCGTGCACAATTAGATCAAATTTAAGTCCGAAGTTCATATTTCAAGATGTTAATATGTGTGTTATGGCCATAGTAAATTCTGAAAATCTCATGTTCATGCTAATGTGCAGCCACTAAGTAAAATGAACAAAAACACCGAGTATCATATTTTTTTACCAATTCGACTCCGAATTTAAATTAAATAAAATACATGAGAATATATCAACTTCGGCCAGTAAGAAAAGCTCAACAATATTTCCATACAAATAATCTGTCAAAGATGTGTCGGCAAGGCGCTGGTCGCTATTTCTCACACTCTAAAAGAAAAGCACATATCTTTTCTACAGTCCAGTATTCAAGAAATTGTCACGATAGTAACGTATCATTTTCAGCAGTTTGAAAATTAAACCACAAACCTCGCGTAAAATAACTAATATAAACAATAAATGGTGAGAGGATAATACGCCCACTCTAATCTGTTAATACAATCAGCACGAGCTTGCCACTCGCTGAGTATATAATAACCGAAATATTATGGACTCAAATATATACCTCTTAAGCCTCTATAATTCCTCTACACCAAATCGATATATTCTGGCATGCTACCCAGCCGATGAAAACAGGAACAAGTGACACATATCTTCAAGAAAGGAAATCGGAGCCTACCGGGAAATTATCGCCCCATCAGCTTAACGTCAATTTTCTGCAGAGAACAACCTTGGTTTATTCCAGGCAGATCATGTATGACAAAACTCATAACATGTCTCGACGTGTGGACGGATGCGCTGGACAGTGATAACCCGGTGGATGCCATCTACATAGACTTCCAAAAATCTTTTGATACCATACCCCATAAAAAGCTACTTAGTGAACTGAAAAGCTATGGTATCAAAGGGCAAACAAGGGATTGGATCAAATACTTCCTACAAAATGGTGTCCAATGAGTGTCAGTAAGCGGGCATATCTCCAAGTGGGTTCATGTCACAAGTAGCATACCACAGGACAGTGTTCCCGGGCCATTGTTGTTTGTTGTACCTATTAATGACTTGTCAGCGTGCATTAAGAGTGTGACATGCATATTAGCCGATAACACAAAGATTTATAGCATAGCTACAACGTAAGAGGATGGAGCGGCATTGCAGAATGACATAGAAAGGCTCTCTAGGTTGTCAGAAGATTGGAAGCTAAAATGCAATACCGCGAAATGCAGAGTTATACACTTTGGACATAACAACCACAGGAATATCTATCTCATGAAGGACAATGAAGGAAATGATGAAGAAATTGGTGCTTCAGATATTGAAAAAGATCTGGGTGTATACGTAAACAACAAACTGTCATTTCATCACGATATCAAAGACGCTGTAAAGAAAGCAAACCGTACACTTAAAATAATAAAACGAACATTTGTTAGCAGAACGAAGACCGTGATCAAAAATATCTACACCTCAAGGGTGAGGCGCACCCTTATGTACTGAAACGCACAACGAGCCCACCAAATGGTGGCCTATACTGGGAGACCTGCCATACGATGATAAGCTGAGAGACATGAGGCTCCCGTGTATGTAGAAGAGGGCATGGATATGATACAGACGTTCAAGATCCTCACAGACAAAAACAACATGGACCAGGAAAGACTTTTACCTCTCAACAAGATCACCGGAACAAGCTGTTACAATCTTAAACTGGAAGAGAAACATGTCAATCTAAACATTAGAAAGTATTTCTTTAGGCTACGAGTTGTGAACCATTTGAATTCTTTGGCAGAGGTTGTGATCGACGCAACAGACAATAATGACTTTAAGTGCAAATTAGATAAACACTGGCTTCACAGACAATATTCAGTCAGACATGCACACGAATTAGTATAGTGGGCAACAGGGAAATGAAAGGAGGGGGAGTTATACGCACGATCCTTTTTCACAAATATATGTTAAGTTAATGTACGTTGATTCATCTACACTGAGTGGCTCACGTATGAGGAGTCCGTGTGTGAGTGATAAACAGCGTTGGTCGGCTAATAGTAGCATTGAGCCACTGTAGGAAACGGGTGGATCTTTCAGTAACCACCGTAGGCATTAACAAGACAGGAACACCTAACAGGATGATCTATATTAACACATGACCAGATAAATAAACAGATAATAGAAAACAAACATAACGTATTACGAAAACATGTGCGGGCATAGGAAATAAAACAAAATGAGAAGGTCCAATAATATATACCACTAACATAAACCGTTCTTAAACATTATTAATTATGAATAAAATATTGCATAATGAATTAAATAGTTAACATTTCAAGTATCATATAAAACTGATTTCACATCAATATGGATTAAGTAACCAGAGAAAAGTAAAATTAATATCTAATTATGGCGTGATATATTCGGTTAAGTGAAGAGTAATGCCGGAATGTTCGACACGTGATCATTACATATGAAAATGAATCAAATATTTTACACTTTTTTAAATCATTATTTACCACTATAGTCACCACTTATCAAGCCCAAGAACCAGTCGATAATAAGGGTTTATAAGACAATAATGACTGCCGTCCGAAAGCTGTGGAACGCAATGGGAATACTAACAGAAATCAATGGTATAAACTGCATTTGATTAGTTTTTAGAGTAGTCCATGCCAAATGTTGTCAATATTGCATTTGCAGACGACTTTAGTGTAATCAGTCACGCTGAAATGTGTACCACAGGTAGGACACCTTTGCACATGAAGTCTATACATGAGAGTTTTGCCTGGATCTTTGTATCGCCTGCATTGAAATAAAAAAGGAAAGTGTTGTGTTCGCAGTGGCAGTGGGACGAGTTCTTGATGTGCATATATAACGAGGATGAACCAAAGAGAAGAGCTCGGTCGAGCATCATTTATAGGCCCAGAAATCGAACAGTTTTCACACGTTTTATATATTAACACTTCAAAATGTGACAGGGTTGAAAGGTCAATCAATTGTGGAGTTGACGGTAACAATTTTCCATATTAAACAATTGTTTTATTGTGAGATAGGATATAATAATGAAGTTAATATGAGATCAGGATCAAAACATTGCAAACGAAACACACATCGTTTCATTATATATCGAGAAACAGATAATGCATCAAAATATAAGAATCGCTATCATACTATTATTGCATAGTCATTGAAACTGTTGCTGCTGTTATTTTGTTGTCAGTGAGTCAGACTTATGTATAGGCCTACGAAGATGGTGCCTCATGATGGTCTGATTGCATAAAGGTATTTTCGTTGGTCGCAGCAATTCATATACTTGCAAGATTGCACGGAGAAACGCTAGGTCCACTAGCTGCATGCGAAGACGAGCAAGATCTGATCAAAGGCACATATGAATGGCACAGAAGCAACGTTGTCACAACCATTCTATTCATGTGTGGGTATGCATCTTACACGTCTTTGCTAACCACATGCAGAGTTATATATGACTAGAATACGACGGATCTTGATACCGACGACTATTGGATTTTCAGCAGAACACTATTAGTTGGATAAATCTTACACTGAAACCTTGTAACTCCCTACGCAGTAAGCAAATATTTGACTTAAGAGGGGCAATGCTGGTTAGGACGTGATGTATTGATATGATGAGTTTCGGCGAGATGATTGATCAAAAACGAATGTAGGGCTAGGAAATGTACATTAATGGTTAGTTAGTTCATCTGCATTACCAAGGATAGATCATAAGCAGTGTAATCATATGCCATCATGATAAATAATGTAAATACGGGTGATATTACTTCTTACAACTTGTGGTCTCGGTCGGTTCTGTCAGAAATAACTCCTAATTAATGAAAGTATGACCAATCATTTAAGGTAATAAAAAATATTATAGGTTTACAGAGTCGTCGTTGAATATATCAACACTTTGAGAATAGTATCTCTTCTGAACCAGAATTGCATGACTCTAGTGGTAAGTTGAATTCCAGGACACCTAGAATAAATGCCGGGATAAGTAGAGAAAGACTGATGTTATCTTTGGATCTTTTGCCGCTTAGCTTAGTTCCACGACCAAAGCTTGGGCGTCTAGTCTATTCTACTATTTAATCTATAGCAAGAGGGGGGATATATTTTCCATACTTTTTCTAAAGCTATTAATAAAAGTGATGCAGAAGCTTCAACTGAAATTAAAATCGGCATGGTGAACCATCTCTGTACGTCTATAATTACTACAGCATGCCACTTTCATCTAATATAGTATTCTTTGCATGGCTTTGAAGCGTGTCATTATACGACAGTTTCCCCCTTTTACACACATTCCTTGGAATTTTTTGTACTCTGCAAGATATTTCACTCCACAATAGTTAGGGGAGGAGAGGGCAGCCAAGGCAGTGTTGTACAGTATGGCTCTTCACTCCACATTCCCAGATGGTTGAGTCTGTTTTATAGCTCACTTTAGTCATATCAACTATTGATCACCCATTACTCTTGTTAGGTTATTGAGTGTATTCAACTGGACCCAGAGTGCTTCTGAGTCACGAGTAATAGGACTCAGATAGGTGAGATTCCCCTGCCAGTAGAAGGGGACCATTCTTTAGCTGTCTCATCCACATTCTCATTCTGGTCACTTCCTTGTACCTGACTATGGACATATATATATATATATATATATATATATATATATATATATATATATATATATATATATACTAATGATAATAGAATTAACGATAAGCGAAATATCGTAGTGATCTATCTCGATAAAGTAAAGCTCAATACGTTGAGTAGAGCAATCAATATTAAAGAAAGAAAGATGAAGATAAAGAATTGTACATAAATTAATACAAATTTTATTACATCGAATTGGATATTTATTAAATAAATTAATACAAATTTTATTACATCGAATTGGATATTTAAAATACCAGTACAGGAGTTTTACTTGTAACCCCACGGAAATATACTATAACGGAGTACGAATCCATATGGACCAAGTGAGATATTTTGAACCCTCCACCTTTTATTTGTGAAAAAACTTTCTTCAATTCTACAAAACGTTACTTTAGCTATTAACTATCTACAAAATCACCTCCCAATACTGCTAACTTTCACTTCCCGGCCTTTTATTTTTTATTTTATTTTATTTTATTTTTTAACTTCTTTATCCCCAATCCCTTTTGGTTTTTATTCTTCAATTTTTTCAAAGAGAAATGGAACTAGGTAATATTTAATTGATATAAATACCATATTACCAGATTTATCCTCTGACGAGAAGAGTTTTATCTTTGAAAAACCATGGTTTAAGAATTAATGTAACTCCTTGCATCTGAACTTTCGATGTAATAAAATTTGTATTAATTCATGTACAATTCTTTATCTTCATCTTTCTTTCTTTAATATTGATTGCTCTACTCAACGTATTGAGCTTTACTTTATCGAGATAGATCACTACGATATTTCGCTTATCGTTAATTCTATTATCATTAGCATTCAAGCTCCCGCAAGGTTGAGCTTTTTATATCTATCTTGATATGTTTTGCAAGGAGTTCCTTCCACTTTCTGCTAAAAACATCCCCACCCCCTCCCAAGATAACTACAGGAATAAACTCATCCAGGCAGTGAAAACTTTCATGATAAACGTGAGATGGAAAGCCTTCCATTACGACCTGAACGCAAGAAAATCGACAGACGACAGCTCTACCGGAGAAAATATACCCCAAACGGAACACAACCTCCCATTGAACTCATATAGAGAGCAAAAGAAAAAAGAAAGAATAGCAGCAGCTCATTACGGCTTAAAAACCTTATCATTCCCTAGGCAAAATGACAATTTAGATAATTTCGAAAACGATTTATTGAACCTAGTTAAGAAAATCAAATTCAAAAAACATAATAATATATCCCACCTAATTGCAAAGAAAATAAATAAGTTGCCAAAAAGGTCAAGACACAACCTAACATAATCGTCCCAGCGGACAAAACAAAAAAACTATTACAAACTAGATTACACCTCCTACAGACATTTAATATATAAAGAACTAAATAAATCGTTAATAACCATACCCCCCAAAACTTTAACCAATATAAACGCAAAGGCTAAATCTCTATTAACTTCATTGAACATCACTAACCACGCTGAAATAGTCACCCCGGCCACCCCTAGAGTCTCCCTTAAAGACCATGAAATAGATTTCAATGATAACCCCTCAATTAGACTTATCTGCCCTTCTAAATCAGACATAGGAATAATTAGCAAAAAAATCTTAGACAGAATTATCCCAGACATGAAGAAGAAATTATTCTTCTTACTATGGCAATCATCTAACGTTGTAATAGATTGGTTCCTTAACCTTAAAGATAAATCCAAATTGAACTTTATAACCTTTGATATAAATAACTATTGCCAATCAATATCCCCAATCCTCCTTAATAAGGCACTAATATTAGCTAAAAATAACTCTGACCTCACCGACATAGAAATCAAATTAATACTACTAGCTATAAGATCCATACTCCATTTTGACGACAAATACTGGACCAGGAAAGATACCCCTAATAATTACGACATCGTTATGGATCATCGGACTCAGCCCAAGTCACTGACTTAGTGGGCCTCTTCCTCTTGCATGAACTCAGACAGAGATTTAAGAACTTGCACGGGGGGTTATACAGGGATGATGCCCTATTCGTCTCTAAAGATAGACCTAGAATTTACAATTAAACTATTAACCAATTGCATACCTTCTTCAAAAACTTCGACCTCACAATAACCATCGACAAAGGAAAAAAACTTCCAATTCCCTCGATATCACATTAGACTTAAACTCCGGCATTTACTCCCCCTACCACAAACCAAACCTAACGCTATTCTATGTGCATAAACATTCTAACCACCCTAAATCGATAATAAACTCAATAGTCCCATCTGTCTCAAATAGAATCTCTAAACTATCAGCTAACAAAACAATATTCGACCAAAATGCTAATTTCTACAACAATGCTTTGCTTAATTCGGGTTATCTAGACAAGATAACCTATAAACAAGAACACCCCACGCACCATAAGCCACATCGCAACATAATCACACACAACATGACACAGAGACATAGTAATAACAATAATAGAAATCATAATTATAATACGAACACCAATAACTCAAATAACACCAAATATAAGGAACACATTAACCAACACGCTGAAAATAAACGCAAACGATTAAGGCGAAAGAAAAATATCTGGTTCAACCCCCCATACAATAACAATGTAAAAAACAATATCCCTAGGGAATTTTTCAAAATAGTTGAAAACTCATTTAGATACCCACACAAATACAATTCCCTCCTCAATAAACATAATATCAAGATATCGTACTCCACAATGCCTAACATAGCCCAAACCATAATAAGTACTAACAATGAGAAAATAAAACGTGCCCAATCAACCACTACCCCAAACACACCAACTAATAATTGCAACTGCCACAACCCATCAACATGTCCATTAAATAATAACTGCATGCACAAAGATGTGGTCTATGCATGTACCGTAACTAAATTACCCCAACGCACCACTAACATAAACAACACCACTGAACTTGCATCACTCCATCCCACAACCCCACCTAACTCTAGAAACACAAACCCGAACCAGCCTAGCAACACCATAATGCCCACAACCAGAAGCAATCCAGTAACTGACAGGAAAGCTAACCCTAGGATATATACATACATAGGATCGACATCGCAATTTATAAAATCCAGAATCTCCATGCATACTTACTCATTCAATAACAATACCAATAACAGCACCTCTCTAACTAAATTAATCAAAGACTTTAAATCAAATAGCACTCAATTCTCCCTAAAATGGTCTATACTGAAAAAGTCAAAATCCTACACACCGGGCTCAAAGAATTGCCACCTATGCACATCAGAAGCACTAATAATACTCACAACTGCAATAGAGAAACACGTTATAAACTCGAGAAACGAGATAATTTCCAGATGCCAACATAAGAGGAGATTTATATACGCCCAGCTTGTAACCCCAATAGACACCCCCCCCCCCGCCTCAGAGCACATAAATGCACTTAGCCCAACATAGTCTTGCCCATCAGGTATCTAGACCATTCCCACTCCTCTATCAGATTTATTTTTAACCCAATAGCCAAACATATAGTTAATTAAACAACCACGCGACCCCTTTAGCATCGATCTTCCACTACGGATAGACCCCAATGCCCCACCCACCTCTCTCAACAAATATCGACCTAATACTAAAAGACTAACAGCTCAATAATACCCCCTGGCGACAAGTTAATCCAATATGATGTAATATATGTTAATATAATATTAAGTTAGATTCATACAATGAATTCCTTCTTTTAACCCTACTAGAATCAGCTAACTTAATTTATTTTAATATACAATGAATTCCATCTTTTAACCCTACTAGAATCAGCTAACTTAATTTAATATAATATTAGGCTACGCAAAATTATAACTTGCTTTGAATTCAGAATAAAACACTCACAATTTTAATACATTTGCACTGAAAAAAAAAATTCCTCTTTTTGATAATAATAATAATAATAATAATAATAACAATAATAATAATAATAATAATAATAATAATAATAATAATAATAATAATAACAACAATAACAACAACAATAAGAATATCAATTACGGCTACGTTAATCCCGCTCACATATATCCCTATCTGATAGTTTTCACCGCACTAAGAAACCCCTTAACCTCAAAATATAAGCATCTGAATCCCCCCCACCCACAGGCTCACCTTAGCTGACCGTCAAACTTGAAGTTATAGACTTCACTAAAACCCCTTCCCCCCAACCCCGCCCATTCCTTCACACTACCCTTAAAATATCAGCCACAAGCATTATTCACTTTGACCTCGGTTGGAACGGTTCTACTCTCCTTAGTCGGCAAAAATCCATACCCAAGCAGAATATTCAAGATGATATAAAAAACTTTTGAAACATTTCTCTGCCAGGGAAGCAAGCAATTAAAGGCAGACATGAACTTTTCCGCATAACGCCTTTAAACAGACAATCTTAACCTCGGATTTGCCGAATTGGATATTTAAAATACCAGTACAGGTGTTTTACTTGTAACCCCACGGAAATATACTATAACGGAGTACGAATCCATACGGACCAAGTGAGATATTTTGAACCCTCCACCTTTTATTTGTGAAAAAACTTTCTTCAATTCTACAAAACGTTACTTTAGCTATTAACTATCTACAAAATCACCTCCTAATACTGCTAACTTTCACTTCCCGGCCTTTTATTTTTTATTTTATTTTATTTTATTTTTTAACTTCTTTATCCCCAATCCCTTTTGGTTTTTATTCTTCAATTTTTTGTAAAGTGAAATGAAACTAGGTAATATTTAATTGATATAAATACCATATTACCAGATTTATCCTCTGACGAGAAGAGTTTTATCTTTGAAAAACCATCGTTTAAGGATTAATGTAACTCCTTGCATCTGAACTTTCGATGTAATAAAATTTGTATTAATTCATGTACAATTCTTTATCTTCATCTTTCTTTCTTTAATATATATATATATATATATATATATATATATATATATATATGTATATATACATATATGTATTACTGTATAATCGACAACTCTAGACTTGTATATTTGAATAATCACTACCGCAACGAATTATCTTCGACGCTGCATATAATTTAATACATCTAAAATAATGTTCATCTCTTCGATTACTTTTGAATTCCGAGCTACTATCGTATTTTATTTTAATGTTCTACTTTCTAAACTCCTATCTTATAACCTTTAAAATATTGACTTTCTTTTTTTCTCTCTGGCTTTCTTAAAGGGGAAACTCATTGCAGTAGGGAGTTAAAATGAATTGATATAAAAGGAAGTAGAAGCTTTATTTTCCGGAGAGAAAATAATAATATATTTATTTTTCATAACACAACGGTTGATAATTACTTTACTTTTGTGGTATACACACATGACAGAATAATATTAAACATATATATGATATAGCTCGTTTGAATGCAACCGTTGAGTATCTCCGCATACCAGTTAACTAAAATAATAGTTCAGGTTTTCAGCAATGGACGCGGTCCTTTTGGGCCCTACATCTCCATATATTTCAAGTGAACCAGTCCCTTTCATTGATGTGAGGCCCATGCTGTGAGATGCACTGGTTGGTTGATGTAATCTAAAAAGCATCACGTACCTTATTTTTGTGGACTCAAGCCTGACAATGCTGTAGCATTGATCTGTACACGGTGATGTTCGTCGTAGGGGTGATTTACTACGTGGTTTAAGATCTGAGGATCTACAGTATTGGTTTCGAACATTGTCCAGAGTAGTGTCCGTTTCTGTTGTTATGGGTTCATTTAGCTATTCATTCTCGACTGCCTCCTCTCGGTGAACTGCATGGATGTCATTAACTCTGGTTAAAATTACAAGCTAGGGTTGTAAGCTTGGTCGGTATTCCCTTATAGTATTTCCTATAGGCGACGTGGTTTTCCAAGCCGCCATATTTTACTATTACAAGATATACCTTTGTATATTCCAATATGACAAAAGTTTCATCAGTAAACTCAGAGGAAGATACAGCAGGTTAGAGTGCAACCGGCATCACGGTAAATTAACAACATAGCATGGGTCATCAGGAGAGAACGCAGTTTGTTTTGAAACCTACATCTTTACATATTGTATACGCACCAGTTCCTATCACTGATGTAAGGCCTATCATGTAAGATCAACGGTTTAGTCTATGTCACTTGTCCTTCTAAGCAATCATCTTGTTTATTCCAAGACGTCATCCTGTCAATTCTAAGATGTTCCATTAATTGTATTAATAATAATTATGAATTCTTAATCTATGTAGATAGAATACTCTGCTCACTGATACTCAAGCTAAGAGTTAATTCATTGGTGATTTATTCATAAACATCAAGTATCTTAAGGAATCCGAGTAATTACTGGATACATTTTCTTCGAGAATTCTTTAAACCATATGGATAATGTTGTCGCCGTGTAATACTGGTTTAGTTTTTATTTGACCTATTTAAACGGAACTTTTCCAACATTATAAGTCAGGATGCTTCACGTGTTAGGAAGCGATATGTTGGATCTAGTGGTTTATTTATGTAATCTGTCTTTCATATCAGTCGTCTTATCTTTTCAAAGCAGTCACCCTGTCTATCATGATATGTCAATTAATTACATCAATGATAATTTTAATAGTTTAAACAGCTTTCGTTCAATTATGTTAACCCTAACAAGTCATAATGGCAATGTGACGTAAGGGCTAGTTTTATAATGATCAGCTTAAGAGGCAATTTGAGTAGGGAGTTGAGCTGTAAGATGCTTGTTCACGTTACATTTACATGCCTGCATCTTTGTAACATCAAGCAAATAGGGGACAGCGAGGGAATTCCAAATGCAAACGGTCCGAGTAACCAAGCTATCAGAGTAGAAAATTGTCAGGCATCTAAGGACATCTACAGTGAAGGGGTGAGATTTTACTGTTTGTCGGGAGTATTTAAGTTCGTTTTAGCAAATCCTGGGGAAGTACAGATAAACCACGCACAAAGATGCACAGCTACACAGATATAACTTAAAATATTGTTTTGAACGTACGTTCAAGCTGATTAACAATTTTGTTCCAGACATTTATTTCTATAGTCTAAAATATGCCAGTGTGCGGTATATTAGTTATTTTAATGAAAATATCATAATAGGTATTAGGTGTTTGCGTTAAATAAACTAAAAAGAGTTGATATTTCATTCGATAGATAAACCTACCGATCAAATCGTGTAGACAAATATGGATTCTGTCTCGATAACTTTAAACCCCATTTTATATTTTGAAATGAACATTAATTGCGGGTGTCTTTATTGTTTATTACAGCTTCAATTATTATACTTTTGTACTTTGAATATTTCTATTTTTTCACAATCCATCATTTCCACCTTGATAAATACAACTTGCTTATCGATGGAGATTGTACATATCTTATGTCCTGGGTCATAAATGTATTCACACATAAATCAATAGAGCTGTACCTTCCAATGAGAAATGACATGAACAGTTATATTATGTGAACGGTTTATTTTTTTCTGTCGGTTATCCTGGAGCCTTTCTCAAATGTCGAAAGCAAGCCCGCGTTATCGGCTAAGTTTGATTCAAATCGCAGGGGCGTGAAACCAAAAATATATTTCAGCGTGAACTTAGCGAATGCTTTATCAGATAGAAAATATTTAAATTTATATTTCATGAGATCAGTTTTTTTTTTCGTTATCTTTCTGTTCAAAATATTCTAGATATGACTTAATGTTTCCTAATTTTTGCAGGACGTATTACTTACACCGCGTAGGAGTTTTTTTTTTAATGTTGCTCGGAGAAGATAAAATGTGCTTTATTCAAGAGTTGGGCGTGCAATTTAAAAAGAAATATAAAATATTCCCTAATGATATTTTGTTTTACAATGAAGCTAATCGCTTATCAAGGCCCAAAGGCCACTTGAGGATAATGGTATAAGAGTTTGACTGGTTAACGGTGATACAACGTTGCAATCACCGGCACGATGGCTGTAGAAAGGGAAGAAAATGATTACTTACGGATGTGGTTCAACAAGAACTTGTTTACATTGGACTTGATGACGACCATATTGTAGTGGGCTGGGAAGCAGGCTCGCGGCACTGTGTTCCACAGACGGGCAGTTCTAGGAAATAAACTCTGCCCATGTAGGTTTCGTATCGTCTTGGGCACGCAGAGGGAGAAAGGGAACTCATTGACAGTGGTAGTAGCTAGGTGGGATTTCATAACATGCACGGAACAAATGATAAAATATTGATCATAAATATTGTAATTTGATTCTCTCTTTTGTATTACCTAAAGGCTAGAAAACTATTCGACAAAACGTAAGAAATTTGAACTAAAGAATTAATTGAGTTTTTCATTGGAAGTTACTACTACTACTACTACTACTACTACTACTACTATCTTCATAGACACACTATTTCGCTGTTTCAATGCTAATCAATAGTTTATAAAAAGAAAAATCATGAAATATTGATCATAAATATAATAATGAGGGTAGTTTTGTTTCTCTTACCATGGTTTGTACCTACATGATCGGAAACTATTCGACAAAACCGCAAGAAATTTCAACTCAAGTATGAATCTAGTTTATCATTAGAAATACGCGCGTTTCTATTACTACTACTACTGCTGCTACTACTACTAATAATAATATTTATATTACTACTACCTCCATAGAAACACTGTATCGCTGTTTCAATTATTTTCAATGTTGCTATCGATGTAATTGTTTCAGGCTTAGTTTGAAACCCGCTCGTTTTATCCGAAGTCTAAGTATCTATCCACTGCGTGACAACCCCAATTATATCCATAAATCGTTGAATTAATTTAAGAAGTAATTAGTATAATCCACGACGGGTTGATTAAGATCATTAAAAATTGAGAGTCCAATTAATAATACAGATGCATACAGAAAAAGTTAGCTTTGAAAAACTCAACAGTCAATATGTAAGACAGTGATAGATCTATTTCAACTTCGGCTTCGTACGAACATATTTACGATATATTGAATGAATGTTAAAAGATGATGAAGTGAATTTAAATATTCTATTCTAAATGAGACGATATTATTGAATAAAATAATTGAATATTTATATTCGCCGTTAAACTAAAGTAGAAAATAACAGTTCAGTGTTATATATTTCTCTTCATGTTTAAAGTATTCCGTTATATTTAAATCTGTGTAGTCTTAGCTTAAGACTTTTCCTCCTTTCACCAGTGATTAAAAATACGTATTCTATCAGGTTGGAAACCCATTTATTTCATCTGAAACATTCACATTAGGGAATTTTTAATCTTTACAATAATTTCACTCATTTTCTATGGCTTCTGTCCAAGGATAAACTAGCTTCTTGATGCCTTTTTCAAAATATTTCTCTGATCTTCGAGAAAAAAATGAATTCAGGTAATTTTGATTTAGTCGTCATTTTCATCAATGTTATTGTTTAAGGGGTGCTGTTGCAGCACCCCTTAAACAATTACATGCAAAAGGTCATAGTCGGATGGAGCAATGTCAGGTGAATACGATGGATAAGGAAAAACTTCCCAATTTAAACTCATGACCTTTTTCTGAGTAAGTTTTGCTGTGTGAGGTTTTGCGTTATCATGCTGAAGCGCCACACCCTTCTTATTGAGTAATGCTGGTCGTTTTTTTGATAAAGCAATTCTTAGATCATCCAGCTGCGAACAATATTTTACTGCTGTGGTTGTTTGATTAGGCTCTAATAACTAATAATGAATCAGTCCTCTCATGTCTCACCATAAAGAGAGCATAACCTTCTTTGAGCGTAGTCCTATTTTTGGATCAGGCTGTAAACATTGGTTTCGGTCTAAGCATTGTCTTTTTCGTTGGGTATTCTTGTAAATAACCCAGTTTGTATCTCCAGTCAGAATTATTTGCGAAAATTATCCTCGATGATTCCCGGAAAGCAAAGATGTGCAAACAGTCAATCTTTAATTTCGTTGAGCATCGGTCAAATAGTAGAGAACCCAGAATCCAAGTGTTGAAACTTTTCCGAACTCGTAACGGCATAGCATAATGTGGTATGGGTTGTATTGAATTGTTGAGCTAATTCTCTGCTGGTTAACTTTAGATTGGCGTCCACAGTGTCTTTAATGGCGTCTTGATCAAATGATTTTGACCTTCCCGAACGTCGCCCATCTGACAGGTTAAAGTCTCCAGAAGAAAAATTTTGCAAACCACCGCTAACATTTTCGATCATTCAGAACATTTATCCCATAGACAGTTCCAATATTCCTTGTACCTTCTGCAGTTGAGTTTCTTTTTTTTGAATTCATAGAGCATGCTATGTCTTAAATGCTCTTCATTAATATCCATTTTTTGACGTTAAATTTAATATTTTCCAACTAATTAGTATATTTGAAAGGTAAAGCAAGATATTAAGACAGCAATTCACCAAAAAATCTAGAACTGTGTACAACGTAGGAGGCTGCAAAGTGATGAAGTAAGAATACATTACTTTCTTTCCAACCTGATATTTAATTAGAATAATCTAGCCCTAACAAGACACCAGGTACTGTATGCAAGTGTTATCCGAAATTTTGAGCTGTGGCAAAAGTCATTATTCATCACCATTCATGATAGCATAAGGCTAGGAACGCTGACTCTGAGCTCGACAGTGTAGTTTCAATCTCGGCTTTTTGAATTAGCCGCACTACACCGTTTTCTGTCATTGTTGACGCCATTCCCTATCGGGCCGTGACTACAATAGTTTCAGCTTTCCGATGATTCCATTGGGCACAAAGATTTACTAAAGATGTCTAAATTTGCCCTTTTGGATGAAACCACGGTACATTGTTGAAATATGTAATGTACAGTATCTAAATAAATTATATTAGCTCTCTTATATAATCGAGCACTTTATTTGATTTCTTTTCATATACAACCTGATACACTATATATATATATATATATATATATGAGAACGAAAGCTCGACACGCTAGCATATGTAGGTAAACATGATTTAATATGCTTTATTTAAAAATAATATTGGTATAAGCCTTTCTAATAAGATTAAAGTTGAGCCCTGTTCGAGAAAGTTAAAAATAGGCTGACCTAGTATTTCTTGATATGCCTCCCTTCGCATTAATAGAGCTTAAATTCCCTTCTTGAATGTGGTGATTTCCCGTGGCCGAATGGTTACAGCGCTTGCTTACGTTGTCTAGTTTTATTCTGTGGCAGGGGTTCGAACCGTGCGACCGTCATATATTATCATCCCTGCACTGATGTGAGCGAAAGCACAAAGCACTAGCGTATGTTGGTAAAAAAGATTTAATATTATTTATTTAAATTCGTTTATCTTTAACAATGTGTTCATTAATGAGAAAATGCTTACTAAACACACACACTATATATATATATATGAACTATATATATATATGAAGTATATATATATATATATGAAGTATATGAAGTACATATATAAATATATATATATATATATATATATATATATATGAAGTAGATATATTTATTGTAGATATTGAACTTGCCCATAAACCCCTCACCCATGTCATTAGATATCAGATATGTTGAACACGTCTGCATCAGCTATTATAAAATCAATCTGTTATTATGAACGCACCTTTCAAATTCTTTTGAAAACGTTTAGTAAGTAAATTACTTGATTCGTTTTCCGATTTTAGTTTCCTTTACTTGTATATACCCTTCCATACTTTAATTCCAGATGTTTTAGCCTTTGAGGTAAACACACTAGTTCTGAATATCGAATGGTGTTATTGATTAGTTAAAAAAGTGAACTCATATTTTTTGTTTTCTTTTGAAAATAATATTTCCAGACTGTAATTCATTAATCCATGTTCGTTGCCTCCGTATCATATTTTCCACTCACGAATTGAGAAATTAAGACCCATACAATATTCTATTACTGGAAATCAGACGTTTCTCGTAAGATAATTGTGAATAAATGTATTTTTTCAGTTGTTCCCTTAACTGATTTCAGCAGTGCATGTCACGCTATTTTTCCAGATTGGCTTAAAGTGTATCTTTTGGGGAGATACTAATTTGAAAGTGTGGAATAACATCTTCGTCAACAATAACTTGAGGTTCACTGAATAATTTTCACAAGCTGTGATAGAATGCTGTAATACTTTAACATTTTCACTTATGTGAGTGTGAATACACCATTCGGCGCAACTTCGGAAGACCTCAATAAGGAAAAACAAATAAAAAAAATAAAGGCATGCTGGTATTGTATATGTGACCGTGACAAAACATAGACATCGTACACCAAACATTACGTAAATTGAGAAAGTAGGATTTTTTGATCATACATAATGAAATGTTGTCATTTTTTTCATGCTTGCTTGTCACGTCTCCATCTTTGAAAAACAAGGGTCGTAAGTCAGCTCAGCATTACATGCCCATATTGTGACAAGCGAGCGTGAAAAAAATGACACAAATTGATTTTCTGTGATTTTTATCACTAAAAATCAATTTGATAAATTTACTGATCTACTTGATCAATTTACATAATTTTCAATGTATGATATTTTTGTTCCGACCCGGTCACATACATAATACATATATGTGTGTATTATTTGTTTTTCCCTATTTAGGCTTTTCTGAAGTTGTACCTACAATTCTACACATGTTGTAGAGATGTTCTAGATAGACTGTTTACAATGTAACTCGGACGCCGATGTTAATTTATATGGTTTCATTAAAAGAGAAGAACAGAGAATACAAAGGAAAATACGGATCACTTATAGCTTGTTTCGTTACTTTGTGACACTGCGGGCTCCCTATCTATTACGCAATGCGTCGTGGAGACGTTCCATTTTGCTAAAAGTGGCGCGAGGAAGAGAGCGAACCTCTCTCTGCCCGAATATCACGTGATTTTGCGCACTTCTTTTTTACTGAGTTCACTTTAAACTCTAACATTTCATTCGAACATTTCATTCTAACATTTCATTCGAACATTTCCATTGAAATAACAGTTTTCGTTATGTAATACTACGAAAAAAATTTAAAAGATTCGGATAAAAATGTTCATCCAGCAATTTATTTAAGTATTTGTGTTTTTCTTTCAAAAGTAAAACATACATCATTTTTGTTATCATAACTTAAATTACCAAACTATATTGTTACTAACTTTTGTTGTTACTCTTAATAATAAAAAAAAACTATGAAATGTGTTATACTGTTTATTTGTACGGAGTTCGAAACGGGTTATGAAATGTAAATCATTCTCACTTTTCCATCTCTATTTTTAAAACTAGAAACATGTTCTATCCGGTAACATATATGTTATATCCTGGTGGAATAGTATCATGAGGAAGGAACGTATGCTACACAGTCCCCAAAGAACGAAGTGATTACTGGGGGGATAGTATCATGCCGAACTAACATATACTACACAACACTCACCTAAAATTAACAGAAGATATTATCACTGGAAGAGTAGCGTTGTGAAGAACGAACATATATTTATCCTTATAGAGTAATGTAATAGTGACATTACAAACAGATATGACACTATCACCCTAGAAAAGGAAGAATATGCCTGGGACAATGGGGTCATGCCAAACAAATATGTACGAAACTACACACACACGAGGAGGTAATGCATGGAATGATAGTATCATGGCAAGAGAACATATACTAAATTTACTGACCATAACAATATCATGCTCAACACACATATATTACACAACATCGATAACAAAACAGAGTGTATGATGATGACAAGAGAATATATAGTACATTTACTAAGCATTATAACCGTGAGAAAGGTACAATGGAAAGGGAGATAGTAGGTAGCCATCCTTTCTACCTAACAAAACAAAATAGACATATTCAAAGGAGATAACTTGTCAGAGGTATTCTACTTAAAATTTGTAGATTTACGTCCTCTGGACTTCCAACAAAGACGTACATTTTCTAAAGACTTATTTCGTTATCAGCTCCCACAATTAATCATTTCTCGATTCCAATTGTAAAAAGTACATAAATAAGTGATATTTAACTATAATAACTTTTCTCTGTCAAATTCCCTCACATATTTCTTGTTTGTTAACTCGAATTCACATAGTCAAAGTTACACACACTCAAGAATAATTCAATAACCATACACGGTCACATCACCTACACACAAAATAAAGTAAAAGATTATATTTATTGGAATTTCCGCAGATAATGTTAAGAGATGATGTATTAGTAGATAGTATCAGGCCTGATAACATAAATTAAAATTGGTTTCTTTAATGGAAGAATGAATTAATTAGAAGATTTTGTTATGATGAATTGATATATACTGAACTGCCCTTGAAAGGCTGGTGTAATGTCTTTGAAGATTGGATTATAATAGAAGAATGTATACTAAAGTATTCCCTAAAGACGAAAATATGCCTGGAAAATGCTAAAAATAAAACAGAAACTCTACTACACTACCTACCTTAATTCAGGCGACAATGCGTTGGAAGTTACACACTTAATTAAGAGTAGGTTACACATGGGAACATGGTCTTCTGACAACAGAACAGACGCTACACTACTTCCCTTTTCTCAAAAGCGGGAGTTATTACACAATTATAAATGAGGATGGTCTCATGAACACATAAAATATATTTTAGTTCCCCCAGCAAGATAAAGCAGGTAATGCTTGAGATGATAATTTCGGGATGAATTTAAGGATACTGCACTGCTCTTAACGCGAATGAGATAATTCCTAGGAGGATGATATAATGACAAACCAACATATATACACTACTTTCGTGGTAATGCCGTAGAGGATGGTATACTGACTACTGAAGTTATACTAAATTCCCCTCTAAAAATGCAAAGTGCAATCCCTGTGAAGATAGTATCATGACCACTGAGCAGATACTATACTATACCCTTTTCAAAAGTTAATAATGGTATAGACTAGAAGGATGATATCTTGAGAAAAAAGCAGAAAGTAATGTATTTAAAGCTGATAAAATGCGTGGCTCTGACGTTAAATAAAATGAACACATGAATTTTAAGAAAAAAATATGTTCATACAAATATAGCGCAAAGATAAAACGCATAGTATATATTTAGTAATTTTAAGACTTCCAAATATGTAGGGGACATTTTCACTTCGTCGGAGAAGCCATGACTTATCCGCTGTGTTATATTTTTAAATGAGTTGGAATTCTATATATGTGCGTGTAGTCACAGCCATCGTAAAGGATGGCAGAGTGCTACAAAATGATGCCATGCTATAAAGTAACAAACGAACACCTCTTTTGACTTAAAAATTCATCACAATTTAGGAAATCAACCTATTTTGATGAAATATTCAGTATTTATTAAGTAACAGCTACGAGATATAATTAAACCATTAATTCATTATATATCTTAGTGCAAATGTATTATATCGTGTAATTTGCTAAGGCTGAACAACAAATATTCCATCAATACTTAATAATAAAATGGTGCAATCATAATTCCTTTAATTTTAAAAACATAAATATTTTTTGAAAAAATAATTTGTCTAATTTAATATTAATTATTTAAATAAGGTCATTTTTCTAGACTAACCCGAATGAAAAGACTAGCATCAGTTATAGTGCATGAAATTATATATTGGTTTATAAACACAAGAAGACAAATCCCTATATTTAAACAGTTATTCTTTAACTAAAAGTAAATCAAACAGTAAAAGAAAACTGAACATGAAAAATTACGAATTATTTAAAGTAACATAAAATCAATAATTCAAAGTAATTAATTAATAAAACATGTTTTGAAATGAATTAAAATGTGTGTATGTTTTTAATTGTTTTTTTTTTGCAAAATTAACAGTTTGCCTACAATATAGTAAAAATGTAATAAATGAAAACAGTAATGTTTAGATGGAGGGGATATTTTCTTATGAAAGGCATTTTATTTACAATATATTATTTGAATATCTCGCTTATTTTGTAAAATTTTCGCACATATCTGGGAAAAAAATTTATTAATTAACTAAAAACTTTATTTTTTATGCAGAAATAATTCGAACATTAATGCAATGCCTTCATCGTTAGAGGCCATTTTCTAATTTACTCTTATTTTCTTTCTCGCTTAAAAGTAAATAGGTTTAAAGAGGAACAAGTAAAAAATTATTTCCAAGTGAATGAATAATCCTTAAGAAGGTAGCCGTGTTCTTGCCAGGGAAATAAAGTCACAATAACAGGGAAAAGTTTACACTGATTTCCAAGTAAATGAATAATACTATGGGCCTGAGTCTGTTGGTCTGATTACTTGCTCTGATTACAGATGGACGGATGAGCGTTAAGCGTTTCGAGCACTTCCATCCTAATTGATAGTGGGTTTTACTCCTACTATCAATGAAGTGAAGAGAAAAACTCGACTACGTTGATTCGCCACATTTACGATAGCTGCAGTGTAGTTGAATAATAATACTCCATCGAAGAGTTTAATTATATATGCTTGTTGTAATTGTAATATATATATATATATATATATATATATATATATATGTATATATATATTAGTCACTGCTTTTAAAATTGATATGTTTTTACTTGTATTTAACGTCTACTACATTATCAAGAGAACTTCAGAACTTTCTATGTCTCATATATATATATATAAATAACTCCTTCCCGACGCCCAACACATTACAAACAACTAATGTTATCCAAAAATAATGAAACTTTTTCTTCTTCTTCTTCTTCTTTTTCTTCTTCTTCTTCTTCTTCTTCTTCTTCTTCTTCTTCTTCTTCTTATTATTATTATTATTATTATTATTATTATTATTATTATTATTATTATTATCATTATTTTTATTATTATTATTATTATTGTTGTTGCTGTTGTTATTATTAGTGTTGGTGTTGTTGTCGTGGTGGTGGTGGTTGTGTGTTGGATTTTTTTTTAGTTGAGTATTGATAATTTGTATTATTTAAACTACTGTTCCGATCTTTGTTACATATTGGTAGATTCTCTGCATAGACGGAACTTTCCTCTGGTGTTTATTATTTCTTACAAAGGGAAGTTTCTTTTCCCTAAATATTAAATAAATGATTTTAATAATCATCCAAACAACACAAAACAGTGAACATCACACTTGATAGTAAGTCCTATCCTGCATTCGATTTATTATTATTTTTCCTTCCAGCTTACATCCTACCCGGAATTTGCATTGCATACATCCTTTGCAAAACATACTACTCTCTCTCTCTCTCTCTCTCTCTCTCTCTCTCTCTCTATATATATATATATATATATATATATATATATATATATATATATATATATATATATATATATATATATATATATAGGGTACATGTATTATTGGTGTTTTTGAAATGTTAATCCAATAAAACTCAAGCGTTTAAGAAAAGTGCTGAATAAAAAGTATAGCTGATTTTAGTATAAATATATAATCATCAATAATAAATTACATTACCATTAAATATATATATATATATATATATATATATATATATATTGTAATCAGTAGTAATACATTGTAATCTATAGAAAAAAAGCAGTGAGACTACATATATAAAACAAGTATAAGTATAATGCTCTTTAAATGCATACTAGAATTGTCCACAACAACCTGATACGTTCAAAGTAAAGTAATAATCAGTTCTAAGTGACTATCTTCTGGATGTTGAATGTTCAATCCCCAATACAGGCGATGCGAAGAATAAAACCACGAATTACTTAAGACTTCTACTCGGTCATGGCTCACGGAACTGCAAATAGCTACTCCCGTTTTTTAAATAAAGGATTCTGTTCAACATTTCGTACAAGTTCCTGAGTTCGACGAAAAACCTTACGAAAACCTTCCCATGGTCAACATAAACCGACAGAAAAGATTCCCGAGTTCGACAAGATACAGTTAAAAAAGGGTTAGTGTTACATCGGTTGAAACATGCGGAGTACACTTAAGAGAAATATTTATTCATATTGTAGTCACTGAAAAAGAAAGCATAGACTCTGCTAGGCAGCAAAATTGCTGCAAGTAACTACTTAAAATCGCTATTATAACATCGGCTGCCGATAATAGTTTGTACATAGTAATTGAAAAGAAAGGAGCATCAGTGCAAAAAAGTATGCAACATTTTCGTTTTATTTCCTTTTTTTACACTGTGCAGTTAGTTATTTACAGTATTTTATATTTATATATTCTTTCAAGATTAACAAATTGGTAAAATTTATTGTACAAAACCTATATATTTTAATGTAAGATTGACTAAAAATTGATTGCTTTCATCAATAAGAATACATGTTTCTGATTGGAAAAATAGCAATAATCTCCCCCTTTGCATATAACTTAAAACACTTATATAAAATAGATATAAACAGTTTGATACAAATGAAATAAAATTAATTCAAAAATACATGGTGTTTTATGATTGGCATATAATTTCTAGACGCACTTTAGATATATGCGTTTCTTTTGACGTGTGAGTGTGTACACTTGTTTATTATTTTTATCAAGAAATAAAATAAATTAAAATTTGCTGAAATAAAAATGTTTTAACATTTCCATGTTTTCACTTAGAAAATTGGCCTTTTCTTACTGAATACAATTGGAATCCATGCGAATTTCTCGGTGAGTTTACATTTTTTAAACGAACGAAGTAAACAAGCTTATACAAAAAGGAATGAAGGAAAACGTGTTTCATAAATATTCTACTATAGAACATGAAATATATTTTTTTACAATAAAAAACGTTCAGCGTTTCTAAAGAGAGACGATAAAAGTTGACACGGAACTATAAAACACGAAATAGAGTGAGAAAATGTGTTTTTTCTCAAAAGGTTGCACCTATCTGTAATGTATTAAGACAATATAAAATCAAATATATATATACATATATATACACACACACACACATATATATATATATATATATATATATATATATATATATATATATATACAAAGACATATATATATATATATATATATATATATATATATATATATATATATATATATATATATATATATATGACTTCTATCTCCGTGTGTTCGTCTATCTCTCAGTGAATGCAATGCAATTGAAAACAAAGTCGTACACAAGTATAAAACACTATTTATCTTGAATACAATTTTACAAGAAATACAATGCTTGTTTCAATTCCTATGTCTAGGGCCACAATAATTCCATCGGGTCTGCGTTAACGCTGGACAACCATAAACAACGAATACGATGTTTTACTTATTTTGTTTTGTTTTATTTATAATTTGAGCATTAAAAATATGAAAATAAGTATAAACATGTAAATATGAAGTCCAGAGATAAAAAACGGGTGAACATAGGTCTTATTTATTTCTGGGCCTGTCAATATAATTTAAGACAAAATAACATATGGGTGCCTGATTGATCTATTGAATCGAGGTCAGATTGACGTACGCAAGGTGCAAATTGGAACGATTCTACTTTAGTTATTTCTGCACTAAAACCGGTAGTAACTATTTCAACTTTACGTTGTCCCAAGCTCTGGTTTAAATGACAATTTCTGTTTAGTGTATACTAGCAAAAAAAACTACTCGACTTCCGCGCTATTATTAATCAAACTGTAGTGTTATCTATAGAAAAACAAAGAAACAACTTTCTTTTCAGATTTTGGTAATCTGAAGAAAAATAACCAAAATATAATTGTCATGAAGTTATTTGATATATTCCATTTTTGGGATGTTTTTGTGTAAACATTAACATAAATTCCCAATAACTAAAGGAATAGACAAAACAATCTAGACGATTGTCCAGAATAAAAAAAATGAAAAAAAGCGAAAAAACTGATAATCAACAAATAAGTGTTACCAAAGGCAATAAAGTAACTTTTCTACTTATCTGCTTTTCTGTGTGTGTGTTATGAAGTATTTTAAACGGTTTTAATTGCATTTAAATAATTCGTCCAAATCTGATAGCATAACATTTCCATTTTTAAGATGGCGGAATTTCAAAGGGAACCCTTTATTTAATCCCAGTTATGGCTGACCAAACCAGAGCATTCTACCCCGTAAACGTTTGGTTTCGAAATTTCATCTAGATTCCCGAGTTCGACGGTAATATTCTCGACTACGAAATAATACACCTGAAGAAAGTCGTAGGTTACTTACATCGGCCGAAACGATGTGATGATAACACTCAAGATTTACACAGTTGTCTGAATAATCAAAATTATACATAACGTTTTATTGCATTTTACTATGATTGTTGTTGGCTAGTTGCATACTTTTTGCGGAGCAGTTGTACCTTTTTCGGTAAGCGTCCGGTATTGCACTAGTATCTATACATCTTAGCACGATGTGATGCGCAAAATATATCCCTTATATAGAGAATCAGCGTCCGTGCTTTCTGACGAGCCAAATCTCACTCGAGCTTATCTAATTAATATTCATGGGCATAGACAGCATACGGCGTATCTAGAGGAGTAAACCTTTACCACGAATCCTTCTATTTCACGGGTATCAGTAGTTCCAGTTGCACTCATCGACAAACTGATGATCTGGTTGTGAGAACAGCATTGATTCGCAGATGATCGTATATATTTGATAAAAATAAGTCATAACTGCTACAGTTAGTAAGAGTACTGTGTAGCTTTCGCCTGTGACATATACAATATTGTCACCGTCAATTGATGGCTGACCGAAGAAACAAATCATATTTCTTACGCGCTTTAATATGATACGCATTCTTTTTTAATAATTATTCTATTATCAAAAACGGTTGCATTTAAAATGTGTTTTTGATTTATACTTATTTTTAATCAACGGTTTGCATATTGAATTCGTATCAATGCGAAGTTGGCGGATCATGTTGGACAAAACTAATTATTTTCGGGATATTTCAAATGTAAGCTTCAAATGGCACTACACGTGATAAAAACTGATGAAGATCACGTTGACAGAAACGTATTTATATTCGTTTTTTTTATAATGCTATTTCAGTTTGTTCACAAAGATCTCGAGGCTTTTGATTTCGTTTTTAATTATATTGATATCCGATGGCTCTTTTAAGAACAGAAGTCGTCACTTTTAAGCCTGCTAGCTGTAAATCCCTGCAGCTTCGTCTACCAGTGATTGTCTCTAAGTAGTTTTTAAGATTGGCTTCATTTGACCAGTTGACACAACCACAACCTGTATAATGTATATTTCCTTCATAGACCATGTTGTTTCGTTATCCTTTTCCGTTCAGATCTATTGAGGTCATGGTCATCTGGGACACTTACATCAATAATCAGAGCAGTTCTTTCAAGTGTTTAACGTGTGTCAATATCTGGTTTCATTGCCTTTTCTTTTATGCATCTACCCCTATATATGTTTGTCATAGAAAACTGACTTCTTTTTTTCCGTTTGATGTTATGGTATAATGTTCGAGTTTTCGGTAGTCAACAATCTTAGCAGATATTTCAATAGAAATATATAATACTTCGTCGTGGCGGACAGTGTCATGATCATTTGTTGATAGGATCTGGCATCCAGATTCATCTAGTCTATGAACATTTTGTGTAGGCCTTTCCGTAAAAAGTTATATCCTGTATCGTGTAAGGACATTGCCCGCCTTAAAAAAAGATTATTAAAGGATTTGGTTATTTTCATTTGCTTCAGTCTGGGTCGATAGACAAGACGCAGGTTTGTTGTGTTTTCTATTTTATTGGTCATAAGGTTTTGAAACTCCAGTTGGCCTGCATCCAGCCAGGCATTATAAGGAGTGGTGCCTCACTCTGATGCAGTTTTCGGGCGTCGTTGTTGTGTTTCTTGTTCATGGCATTTATTCCGGAGGACACTTGGGAAATTATTTTTTCTTCTAGTGAACGATTTCTCCTGTGTGGCAGGTTGCTGGAATGCATGGAATTGTAGTGCATTATATGTAGCTGGAGTCAGACAGACTTCAGGGATAAGAATGGTGTTTATGATTGGCCACATTTTATGTACATACATCTAGTAAGTGCGCTGTTTAATCCTGAAATTACATCCTGTGCAAATGCCCAACTCGCCAAGAAGTAAAATTGTTGGCAAGTTAGCCTTTCTTTTGGGATGTCTTACTTGTAAGGGCAGCGGTGGCAGGAACTTATCTTTCATCTTGTTCATCTTTATGTAAGTCTTACATATTTCGCTTTCGAATGCCAATTTGCCCATATAAGAATTCATTTGTTCTCAATGCTTATTAAGGTTGGTTATTTTCTTTTTGTACCTTGTATGTTTAAGTCGACAATTACCTCGTTGAAGGCTTCTCATTGAATACATCTATTTCATATTGAATTATATATATATATATATATGTATATATATATATATGTATATATATATACATATGTATATATATATATATATATATATATATATATATGTATATATATATATATATATATATTGGTATTTGTGATACAATGGAGAGAATAGTGTTAGTTTGTGGTCGCCTCTAATTTTTCTTTCGTGATGTTTATTCCTTGAATTTGAGTCTCGAATATTCTTTACTTAGATCGCCCTACTTCTCAAATCTTGAGTATAGGAATCATTGAATACTCATTTTGCTTTTCATCAATTGGCAACTTGACTATTTTGTAATTGCATTTTGTTGTTTCCATTGTTATATTTTGATCCGGTAAAAGATTCGAATTTGTCTAGGGTAGTGGAGTGTCTAGCTCAGTTCTACTGCACATCGTAGTATTACTGGGATACGTTGCGCGCCTAAATTCTACGTATTAACCAGTGCATATCAATTACAAGGGAATCTTCTTATCGTGGGCGACGTCCTGTTAGTGTATTTTCCTTTTTCTTTTCTCATTCATTTTGTTGTTTAGGATATTTGGTTAGGGTTTCCTTTCTTTGAGAAGCATTATCGTGTCTGCTCACACTGGTACACTTTTTTACTAGTTTAGATAAGGGGGTAAAGAAAGAGCGCCCCAAAAAGTGGGAAAACACCCTTACAGGTGGTGGGAGGAGCAAGGAAATCAGAACTAATGTCACTTCCGTTCGGGTCATTTCCGGCCTTTCGACAAAACTTGTTGTGTAAATGCCCGATCCGGTCCGAGTCGGTTAGGTAGCAGTGCCAGGCATGGCTTGAATAGCTTCCCTAGTAGTTAATACATTTTACTCACTCTGTTTCTGTCTCTGTCTCTGCCTCTCTCCCTCTCTCTCGCTCTCTCTCGTGCAAGTTAACCCAAAACGTGTAATCTGTGTTTTGTCCATGTTATCGATCACGGCCAAAAGACAAGATATACCAATCGGCAGAGATGAAGCCTGGGTACACCCCCGAGAAGTTAAGCTTAGATATAACATATCCGATATCGAGTATACAACATTGAGGAGTTCAATATACAACACGAGAGCATGTCAGAATATACCGATTAATTATTTTACAGAGAGAGCGTAGGCACACGCAGTCTATGTTTAGTAGGCTTTCCAACTCTCTGCATGGGCGTCTGATTGGCTGTATATGTGAACAGGTAATACATAAAAAAATTGAATCTTACAACACACACACATGCACACGCGTGCACGCACACACATACATATATGTATATATATATATATATATATATATATATAGATAGATAGATAGATTGATAGATAGATAGATATATATATATATATATATATACATGTAATATCTATAAAATAAACTATGCATATAGAAAGTAAGACAGAAACCTTGTGCTTACTTCCACTCTATCCAATTGATTTTTTTTGCGCAAAAAGCAAAGCATTTTAAAGTTTAAAGAATTCAAAAATTTACAAACCGTTCAGTAAATATAAAATATCATTTATTTTCGGATATCTACTAAATGACATATAGTTTTTAAATTTTGATTCACACTAAGGTGACAAACTATTTTCGCTGTCAAAATATATTAGATTCCTCGTGTCAGTAAAATGTTCTATACCAAAATTTGAAATCCTTATAGTAATAATAACAGCATAATAATTGCAATATTATAACATATAATCTTCAATCTTAGTATTGTGTATATATTATGAGAGAATAGATTATGTACTGTTATCTACAAATACCCTATAATCTTAATATTTGTTTAACATAGTATACATATATAAATGATGCATATATATATATATATATATATATATATATATATATATGCATTTAATAATAAAACAAGTAAATATGCTTCTCCATCATACTAGGTAGATAATGTAAAATATCAGTAGTGAATGTGATCTAAAGGTATGTTTATTTTAGATTTTAATAGAAGCATTTAAAAGGTTAAAAGATAATTTTAAGTTTTCACAGGTTTCAAATTTCCCATTTTACGTTTCAAAGGGATAAGTTTTGAAAGCCCAATTTCAAGTTTTAAAGGAAAAAAAACATTTTAATTTTTAAAAGATCACTTAGAGATGTAAAAAGCGTATTCCAAGTTCTGTAAACGGGTATAAGTTTACATCATGAACTATTTTTTATTAACCCCAGAAAATACACATTGCCACTAAAAGTTATGGGGCTACGTTGAATTTCGGGCAAGATTTATAGGAGTATCCTGATTGGGGAGCTGTGCAGCAACGAGATGTTAGTTCACGTTGCATTTAATTGTTCACATGTTGGTACAGTCGAGGAAACAAAAAGCGGATAGATAATTCGAAAGTCAAGCGGTTCTAGGAAAGAAGATATTAGATAATAACGCTTTCCGGTATTTAGGGACTTCTGCAGTTAAGGGGAGGGAGTTTGCTACTATTCGGGTTTGTTGAGTTATTTATTTAAAGACATAAGTGCGGCAGGAGCACATTTTATTAAAGTGCACACATGCAACATTGCAGCGATGGGGCAAGGGCCGGGGCTTGGTAAACAGTGTGGGAGCTGTTAGCCTAGATACTCTTTTTAGGAACCTGTTTATAAGGAAGAGACTAGTGGCTGGAACATCAGTCAGGATGATGCAACAATACTACATACAAAGGATAATGGCAATTTTATTAGATTTAGGATACTGACAGGTATGAGAAGATTGTTTTAGTCCGCTAGAGGGACCCCATCTCCTTTGCATCAGACTATGTAGTATCTTCTATGTATTTATTATAATCCATGTAATATATGAATGTTATGCAGATATATTTATAACTTATAAACGGTTTTCTACATCGGAATAGAAGTATACGATTGTTATACTTACTCTTTTTTATCTTGTATGGCAGTTTGTTTTGGTAACGCCTAGTGACTTTCTTCGGAATCGAACTAGCTATAATGATCTTCAATAGTCTAATATTAGGCGTGCCATTTTATAAGAAATTATTTCGATGCTGTTAACCCCCCAAGGTATTTCAGCCAATTAATATTGGGGGCACTGCGTCTACATTATGTATGACATCGCAGTGAACACACTCGTAACGCTTTCCTTCCATATTATTTCAATATATGTTTGCAATAGAAGTATAATTAATAAGTCCCATACATATCGTCGTCGTAAAAGAGGAGAAACACCATCGTATCTTTGTTAATTAGGGAATACGACACAATGCTTTTGTTCGAAAAAATATACCACATGTTTCTCTTGTTACAGCACCTACATGAAATAATGTCCGCGTGAATAACACCTTATTTTATTACAATGTTTGTGATAAAGAGGCGTGCGTTTAGACTACACAAACAACGTGAAAATACTCGTTCAATAACAAAAAAAGAAACAGAGTAGACATCATTTATAAACATCTACTCTGGATAGCGTGTTATTAAGTATTACTAGAAACCGGTTTTTATAAAGACACATTTCAGTTTTCTATTCTTCCACCATCGTTTCTTCATTTCAGATAAACGGCTATCGCTTCGGAAAGAAAATGAAATGTGCAAGTCTTCTCGTTTCTTTTTTCTTCAACTTAATTTCGGATTCAAGAAATAAATTAAAGTCGTGATTTGATTCCATTCGGTTTCCAGTGGAATTAACAACAGCAAAAATTGTTAATTCCAAATTCGATATAAGATAATCTTGTGACAGGTGTCTGATTCTGTGTTCTGGGAATTGAATCAAATTAATTTCATTCACTTTACGAAACCAAACTTTATAAATAAATACGCGCAGACTTATCAAAACATCTCTATACATATGTTAAATGTACACGCATAAACGTATATATATATATATATATATATATATATATATATATGAATGTATGTGTATATGTATATATACATGTATATATATATATGTATATATATATATATAAATATATATATATGTATGTATTTATATATATATATATATATATATGTATATATAATAAATACACATATCCTATGTATAGTATATGATAACTTCCAAGCGCATCAAGAAAAATGAAAAGTATTATATTCCGTAAATTGGTTTCCGATTTCTTCATTCCAATATAAGTCGAAATCTCAATTGTTCCAGTTGTTTATCAATATTAATATGAATATATTATTACGCGTCATTTTACTTTTTCTTTATATCTCCCTCTCACTATCTTTCTCTATACATATATATATATATATATATATATATATATATATAAATATATATATATATGTATTTATTTATACATATTCTATGTATTAAGTTCCTTTTTATGCTATTGAAAAAATATAGCTTAATACAACACATACTGCTACAAATAAATGTGCAATATAATATATATATATATATATATATATATATATATATGTATGTATATATGAAGTGAATTTTATATTATTTTTATCTACGGGCACTAGCGTTTTTAGCTTGTTCCTATCATGAGTGTAGGAAGTGATAATTTCGTACAGTCGGGGGTATCGATCTCAGTTACTGATTACGCCTAGTCTTTGCAAGCTAGTGCTCTAACCCCACGACAACGAGAAATTACTACTTAAAAAAGAAAATTTAGTTTTATTCATGCTTAAGAAAGATGGTAAAAGACAGTAGACACTCGAGAGCGTCCAACAAACGTTGTCGGAACCGTGCGCAATGCAAACTGACAGTGTATGTTGAACTCCCCGTAAGGCTAAACTCTAATTTCTAAAAGAGACTTATGAGAATATTTATTAATTAAATATTTAATTATTTTATCTTAAAGTTGATGTCTCTTATTTTTATTTGTGTACGACTTCTTTCTACGTGTTTGTTAGATAGACGAAGAAAACCACACATATTCTGTTAATACGTTACAAGTTTTGTTATATAAATATATTTCATGCTGATCAAATGTCACACACTAATATCGTGAAGTCGCTGTTCGCATAAAACAGCAATATTTTATTGTATTTATAACTTGAAAATAGAGTCGACCTCATATGCTTTTATCTTCTGGAAGGCTATAAGTCAAGGTACACGCATAATTATTATTCATTTTAATTAATGAACAAATATAATGGGATGACTGCGTCCAAACCGAACATCCATAAAAAGGAAATATTCTGGGAATACCATGTGGTGTTAGGCAACAACCGAAAGCAGGGCGCGACGACTGTTCTAACCCGTTGCCTCTGCAAAGGTTCTGCGCCCAACTGTGAATTTTCGATTGACAAGACAGTGATATTGTGACCGCTGAAATTTAGATAAAAAAACAGATTTAATAAAGTATTCATTTGTTTAACAACATTTTTCGTGATTTTGGCTGATTCTAAAATTCCAAAGGCGTTTTTTAGCTGTACTAAAATGTATATCTCATCATCGTACACCCGAGTTTCAGCGCGCTCCACTACAGATCCGACATAAAAAACAGTATCGTCATAAAACCAGAAGATCGATCTTCGGCCCAGCTCTAAGACTACGGCTATGAAAGAGAAGAACAAAAGAAAAAAAAATGAAAAATATTGTATGTACCATGAATAAGGTTTATAACCTTAAATTTGGATTAAAAAAGGATTTCATAAATTATTCATTTATTTAACAAAATCTCGCGTCATGTTAGCTGATTCTAAAATTTAAAAGTTATAGTTTCAACTGCGTTTCTTAGCTGTATTAACATTTAAATCTTATTATGAAACACACCCGTTTCAGCGCGCTCGACTACAGATCGGACATGAAAAAACACTATCTTCATAACACCAGAGGATCTATTGTCGGCCAAGCCGTAAGACTTCGACTATGAAAAAAAAGAAGTAAAGAAAAAAAGTAAAATATTGTTTGTACCATGAGTAAAGTTTTTAAAACCGAATATTTAGATTTAAAAAAATATTTAATAAATAGTTCATAATTTTACAAAATCTCGCGTCATTTTAACTGATTCTAAAATTGCAAAGTTATCGTTTCAACGGCGTTTCTAAGCTGTAGTAAAATTTAAATATCATAATAATACCCTTTTACTAGGTAAAATTTTCAATATATGCATCGATATAGCCTTCTCTCTGTTTCTTAATCTCTCTATGTCTGTATATATATATATATATATATATATATATATATATATATATATATATATATATATATATATTAAATGGTTGAGCCGTGCACCTTCCCTGTAGACGATGCTGCTCCCATCCACTTGATCAGGTCGTTTGAAACTAAACAGGCAGCCAATCAAAAGCAATTTAATTGTCACAAAGGTAGGTAATAGCATTAGATCAATTTAATAAAATTGAGCCGAGGTATTCAATTGAATTTTGGAATATGGCAAAATTGGCTGGTGAAAATTCTTTTGTCTTTAATTGGCTAATTTGTAGATCGACGTTTGTGTGTGGCGTTGAAGGCTGAGATTAATTTGAAGAATTCAGTGCATCGGGCGGCAGAAGCAATAATCGAATCACAGCAAATTCATTGAAAACTTCTTCCTTTAATCACTTTTTAAATGCATTGATTCAAATTAAATGGCGAGTCTTTAATTCGAGACAAACGTGTGAGGAAACTCTCGGGTCATTTCTTTGTTTCGCAGTTAAAACTTTAAGCCAGAATGATAGATACTTTTTCATGTGAACATAAATTGTTATTGGTTGGTAATAAGGTAGCATAAAAGAGGAACCCATCAATGAACGTTTGATTCGTCTTTTTACAGGCATATCACACCTTTTCATATTATTTAGTACAGAGCCACAATCTTGATATACAAATTAATATGTTTATTTTAAAGCATATGAAACATGTTGAATTATTCAGCACTGACACACAATACCTATCCGACATATTTCACTCATTAGGTTGGTTTGTTTGTTTGCCGGTACATCAACCTTGTTTAGCTATGTATTCCCCCTATGATACCTATTCTAAAATAAGACTTTCTGAATCTTTTTTTTCATTTTGTCATATAATCCTTTGCAGAACAACTTTTATTTGAATAGACAACACGAGAACACTTAAATGAACCGGGGATTTATGGGTTTTTTAAATTAATAAAATGACAGTTCGTATTCATATAATTATGTTTAAAAAAATTTAAAAAAATGTATTCATATTAGTATAATGCCGAATTAAATAAAACAACAAACTAATATGTATATATATATATATATATATATATATATATATATATATATATATATATATATCGTATGAATGTTTCATTAAACCACAGTGACAATTCCTGTGTGTTTTTTTATCCATCTTCTCAAGTTTGCGAAATAAAAAGCTAATGTCCTGTTAAAGTGTGAACAAGAACTCGCCAAAATTGCAAACGTTTTGACCCCCATGAGTTTTTATCAGGCACGTGAAGCGTTACGCTAATTAAAATAGGTAAATGTATTAAAAATGTCAATGTAAAAAAAAATGTTTTATTTTTCATTAAAAACATTTTAGTATACCTTCTCCCCCTTCCTATCGAGCTAGGTGCATGGTAGGTTTGTTTGCTCGAATGGGTAAGGCTTCAATTATGGTGAGGCGCAGGTTGCAATGTTAGACAGCGAGGATGGCAGTGTGTTTTGACGATGTTCTTGAAATCTGGGTGCCGTGTTTTACCAGATATTTGTAAGTAAAGCTAGGGGGGATGCTACATGTAAGGCGGCGAGATGTACTAGTTCTAGTCATACCATATATGTAGTGTTTTTGGAGACACATTCTCCCATTGTGCATTTGAATACATACACATCATTACAACCTTTTAGTAAACTGTTATTTAACGTCGGGTTATTTCTTATTAATAAATTAGATGTTTTACATTTTTATAGTATGTAGTAGAAACGGAGCTTAGGTTTTTTCAGTAGGGGAAATATGTTTATGTATGATATCTATATAGTAATAGGCTAAGGTATACGTACGTACGTACGTACGTGTGTCATGCTCCTAAAAAAATCCAATTAATAAACAACAAATAAATTGGACGGAGAGACTTGTAATCGAAACGGTAACATCTAGCTGAAAAACGGTGACGTTACCACTAAGCTAACTAAATGAACTTGTTAAATAGATAAAAATTAACTTAATTAAACCATTAACTGACCCCGCTCGCTACTGTCGCTTCAGCGTGGAAAAAAGAGGGCATTGTGGAAGGAGGAGGAGACGACGTTGGGAGAGGAGAGCGAGTAATTATTTATTTAGTAAACTAAACAGTTTATGCACTTTTTCTTCGACGAGAGCGAGAGAGAGAGAGAGAGAGAGAGAGAGAGAGAGTGAGAGTGAGAGACAGACAGACAGACAGACAGACAGACAGACAGAAATGTGAAATATTTTCATTTTACAATGCAACATTATAAAAAACAAAGGTAACTTCTATGAATTTCTGTGCTTCAGTGTGGAAGGAGGAGGAGACAACGTTGTGAGAGTCATTATTCATTTAGTAAACAAAACAGTTTATGCACTTTCTGTTCGGTGAAACATTTGAACGACGAGAGAGAGAGAGAGAGAGAGAGAGAAAGAAAACTGTGAAATAGTTTTTCAATGCAACATTATCAGAAATAAAGGTAACTTCTATGAATTTCTGTGCTTCAGATACTTCTACATATATAAAAACAATCTAATATCTGTTCTTGAAATATATTTAGAATATTTACGAATAAAACTAATGTTTGGAATGCAGTGAATACTACGAGATGTGCCAACGCGAACGATGGCAGACGATAACTTCAAACGTTAAAACCATTTATTTCCTTTCTTTTGGTTGGAGAGACAGCCAGTATTATTTTTTTTGTACTTTTTTAACTCACATTCAGCAATGTTTGTTTTGTTTTTTTTAGTGAAACACAGAGAGCGCGTACGAAAGAAAGAGAGAGTGGGTGTGTTCGTAAGAGAGGGATATAGAGATAAAATAGAGAGAGAGACTAAACGTAATTGAAAAGTGAACACGCAATAAAAACAAATAAATAAATCGCAAAAAGTAAAAAAAAATATGTAACAAAAACGAAAGAGACGAAAGTCGTGATTCAAAGCAGAATAAGAAAGAAAATCCAAACGAAAAAAATAACAAGTACAGTGTTGTTTTCTTTCGGTAAGCCTGCCACTTTTTACGGTATATCAACCCTTTTTAGTAGAGTGTCCATCGTACTCGCGTTATTTGAATGCAAATTATTATTTTAAAAAATTATTTCACTCTTATGCGGGGGGGGTGCTCATAATATAGCAAGCGTAACTTACTAACAAATAGAGGGTGCTTTGTTACATTGGAACCCGCGCTAACTTTGACCCCGTCGTTAGGGTTAGGGTCGATGGGGATTAGGGTTAGCTATACAGTTCAGGGTCATTGGGGGGTAGGGTTAAAATTAGGGTCAGGGTCAAAGTTAGCCGGGGTCCCAATGTAACAATGTAACAAACAGAGACGTAAAAATAAGACAAGGACAATGATATTGTATAGTTAACATCTGAGAAATTAAGTTTTTTTATTTCAAATATTTATTTTGTTATTTTGTCAAATTCGTCAACCAAAAATGGCGTTCGCTTATTTTAGGTGAGGTGGTCGCTAATTTCAGACTTTATAAACGGCTAAAGTGTCCGATTACAGTAGAGGGTCTATTTACATTAGCGACTAACCCGAGATGTAGGGGAGTCGCGACCGACGGGGACTGCTGAAGAGACAGCTTTTGCCCCGGCAACCGATTAATATTAATAAATATATATACTTCCATCGCGTCACGCAAAATGTTGGTGAGTAAAATATGTGTATATTTCTAGCCACTGGATAATATTATTAACAGTAAATTATACAGATTGATGTAGAAAACACTGTGGAATTCCCACAGGGTCCTGCTAGTCTTTTATTATTTTTATATACTTGTTAATTAGCGTGTATCTGGCTGCAGTAATACAAATTTATATCATAATCATAATCATCATCATCATCGATATTATTATTATTATTATTATTATTATTATTATTATTATTATTATTATTAGTGTTTTTTATGGAGGCTAAATAATGTTTCATTTGCTGACCGACGATGTGGTTTGGGAAGTTATTATTAATTAGGGTTTGTTTAATGTCGGCAAGTGCAGTATAAAATATGTTATTAGTAGAGTGGTGTTGTTTGTCTCGGTAGATAAGATTTTTCACTACGGCTATTGTATATATATAAGGGCATTCACGTTTAAAGTTAAGCAAGCATGAACCTTTGCTTGTAATTTTTTTTGTACACGTATATGATGAACTTATTTGTGTCAGCTTTTATTTCTATGTTGAGGAAGGGAATTTTGTTGCTTATATTTATTTCATGCGTGAAATTTAATACGGAATTATTGTTAAATGTATTTTTGATTAAGGTTAATCTGTCCAAGTTTTAAGTTAATAGAAGGATGTTGTCGACATACTTGACATATATGGAGGGTTTATAAATGCTATTAGACGTTTTTGTCTCTCGATTCGACATGTACAATTCGGAGAACAATGAGCCCAGTTCCGATCCTTTTTAGACTCCGTCAAGCTGGATGTATAAGTTTTCATTGGGGCCGTAAGAAGGGGTCTCAGTGGTACAAGAGTTTAGTAATTTACTTATTGTATGATGGTTTATCTTGAGTGCGGAGAGAGTTTAACCTATAGACCAACTTGTAGAAAGAAAAGTAATAATAGTAAAAAAAAACATTTGAGTAAAAGCTAGAACACTAATAACTCGAGATACCTTTCGGCCAACACATCTTCGAGAGTAAGACGTTGACGGATAACGGTTAAAATAAATAAATTAGTTATATAAAGTTAGCATTAGAGCCAAACAACAATAAATGGACGGGGATAAAACAGGAGAAGAGCAAAATACAGATCAACATCGCCATAATTCCAATGAAATGTAGTCTGCAAAGAAGTGCAAAATAAATTATATAACAACTTGACGGCAAAGTATTTACTTAGAGCTTTTTAAATAATTCTAACTTGCGTCACATTACTTTTTGCCTGAAGAGGGAGGATTTCCACATAGTTTCACTTATGGCCTCCAAAACACTAAGTTGGTGTTTCGAGTGCGCCTTGTGTACAATGCGACAGACACCGTTAGAGTACACCTCACTATAAATGTAATTGTCATACAAGTGCTGGTCAATAGATGATTCATACATTTGTGAGCGTCCGGGTGTGCTCTACACACGCCAATATGTGCTTTGTAAACACCCGGATGCGCATGTTAATATATTACGTTTCCCCCACCCCGTGATTTGCGAAAACACTCAGGGATATACTGGGCCACTCTATCTTCTAAGTGTTGAAGAGTATTACAAATATAGTCAGCCTCACACTGCTATTTGAATTTGCATATTACTAAACTTGTTGGAAGTATATATTTGCTGAACGGCTGGGAAATAGCACACAAGGCTGTACTCCATGACACCAACGAGATTAAACCAACGAAATTTAATCAGAAACACTTTTACTGATAGAACTAATAGAGAAGTTTCAAATAAACTGGGCAGTTAGGTGGACCAAAGAATGTGTTGGTATTAAATTCCGCACGTTTGTGGTGGATGAACTTGGAAATTATGTCATCGGCGAAACCAATATTGATAAGAAAACGGTTATATGTTTTTTATTTAACCGCAAGTTTACATAAGAGCTAGATGAACCAGGGTATTCATCAAACTGATCTTTCTACTCATAAGAGAACATATAGACAAATTATGTCTGCATATTTACTGTCTGCTACTCACAATTTGCCTGGTAAATGCTTCTATATGGAACTGAAGTTAAAGGTTATAGGTATATCAATAATTAAGCAAGTTCTCTTGTATTTATTTAAAAAGACTGAGTTGGGTGTTGAATGTTCAAGAACCTCATCAGTGCGTTATTATTATTTCATAGTAGTCTCAACTTTTGTATGTTCATGTTGGATTTTTGTTTTTGAACATCAAGTCAATATCACAAAATGATCAATTCGGGGTTACGTCTGAATATCAACAAAAATAGTGTGAACATTAACACAAAACAACGTAAACTTCTCAACACTAGCTTTCCCTGTATACATCTAAATAAAAATATCAATTTACTTCAACTACTTATTTTAAGTTTTATACTTTTGCTACATGTCTTAAGTCATTAAATATCTAAGTTGAAATTCTGACATACTATGATGTAATATATAAGGTTGGTGTGTACTAACATTCTACAATGGTCTGGTATTTAAGGCTAGGTATACATCGCTACTGAGGATATGTGTACATAAGCAGTGTCATGGTAACCAGTTCAGCACTGCCACAAGTAAATGAATGTTGTGGACTCATCTTCATGTGCATTCCCTTTTCACACACATAGAAAGCTGTGCATTTAAGGGCAGCCTTCTTGCACTTGCAGCGTCTCACACACCCTTTCTGGCACTTGTAAGAAACCAGCTCAATGCAGGTGTGAGTTGTCTCAGGTAGCCTGGTCCAGTATGGTGTGTATTGTATTTTAGTCATTGACCAACCCCAGTTGGTTTATGGTGGGAGTTCTGGTGTTGACAGCAGTATCTGACCCCACACATGTCCACCTTGATATACTGCCCTCTTGACATGTTCCTCTAAAGCTGCCTTCTTTTGAGATATCAGCTGCACATTATTCTTCCTTGCGAAAGGTTTCCTCCTTGCCTTGTCAATGTCCATGTATTTTCTGGTTCGACAATACAACAGGATCATGAACCCCTCGATGATGTACATTGCATCATTTGGCATGTAACTTGGTGCGGATGACAGCTGTATCAGCACCTCAGTAAACTCTGACAGTACTGTCCAGACTGCCTATGCGGTCTTTCTGTCATGTCTAGCAAAGCTTGACACAGTATCGCATCCAATTAGAGCGTGGAACATTGGCAGTACACAAGCCTTCTCTGTGCCAGTCAAGCTGCTATTTATTGTGCGGCTAGGTATCGGAAACTTGGGCTTGTTCCGAATTCCAGCCATAGTTTTTCTTCTGGTTGCAATCCGGTACCACGTTCACTACCAACACCACAACATCGGTGTCTACAGTCCGGATGACCATTGAATGGTGTCCGTGCTTAGCTGCGTGAGAAGCATGCAGCAACATCCGACTGTCAGCCTCTTCATGCTTGCATGGGTCGAGTGAAGTCCTGTGGTCCTGTTGATTGGACCGATCTCGCGCAGTTGTAAAGTCCTATCAAGCACTGCAAGTGATACTGGGGGTCTAACGGAACAATGTCCCCACCACTGAGACGGTCAAACAGTTGTGTATCATCAAGAAAGTTTGCATAGACACGGACCCGTGTGCCAAGTTCGAATATTGCAGCTTTCCGAAGACTATTAGTCCATACAGGTTGTCCATAGACGAAACAAGTTTCTGGAACCTTCTCTGTACTCGAACGTGAATGCGCCCTGGGGCGATTGCATTAAGATTGGTCTGCATTGCTCTAACCTTCTTTCTTGCGTGCTCTCTTCTGTGCTCTCTGTGGTCTGGTGTTGTTGTACTGGAGCTTGCGCGTATGGAGATATTGTGCGCCGTGTGCAACCGTCGCAGCTTCAATGCCATGGCTATCATCAAGTCTTTCCAATTGGAGTGATCCTGGAAGCTCTCCATATTCATTTAATTTGATCAAGTTCTCTGCGATTGAACTGTATCCACTACCAAGGTATTTCCTCTTAGATTGTCTAAGTTTGTTCAATGTCTCCATCTTGTCCTCTTAACATATGATACATAACCTCCAGTAAGTAGTGGTGAGGTTGTGTGGTGTTGATGAAGTTCGCTCGGGATGAGCTAGTGTGAACCTCTTGGGCATGGTGATCGAACTGATTTCAGAAAAACAACCAGCACCGTCAGTCTACAGGCATGCATGCATCACAATGACTGTGAAAATGCACAATGTAGCATTTCTGTAATCATAAATGCCATAAATCTGCTACTACAATCACACGCTTAAAAATTCCGTGACAGACTCGGAAAAGGATCAGTTCGGGCCAACCTTCATTCCGTATCAAAAAAGACACGGTAAATGGTAATATTTATATACCATAGTGTTATTTAAACCCGAAATGGAGTTTGGCCCAAACTGATCATTTTCCGGGTTATTCAATATGGCAGAGAAATAGATAAAGATGTGCAATGCGGGTTGTTACCATTGAATTCCTTGCCCTCCCCCCAATGATACATTTACACTCAAGAATCAAGTCAAAAGCAGTATTAGACCCACTGATAATCGAAAATGAAGATTTCAAATGGCGGCCATTTTGAATTCAAATATGGCAGACATAAGGAGAGAATTCCGAGTGTCTCAATATCAGAAAATGTTCGCCATATTTTCATATACATATGTGCCAAATTTGGTGCTTGTATCACAAAATGTGCAATAGGTTAGCTATGCTGCCCCACTATTAGTATGAATCTGGTAAAAAAAATTTGATGACTTTTGAAAGCATTGACAATCTTGAGCGTATATCTTGTTTAATTAAACGAATAATGAACTGATAATTTCAAATGTTTCAGTTTCGCTCAGATATTAAAATCAAGAAAAAAATGGTTGAATAAGAAATAGGATTTAATTAAATTATAGAACGAATATAATGTAATCATTCAATTTATTGAAAAGCCTGTCAAATAATTATTTAAGAAAATGGCCGTTGAGATATCTAAAACAAAAACAAACTAGCAACATGTTTATGACCCCTGACTTGTTTGTAAAAATTATATTTTAGGACAAATTGCTCCTCTAAAAATGAAGGATAATATTTAAATATGATAAAGTAGCTAATAAAATATTATTTTTTCAATAAAATATCCTACATCAAGGTAAATCTTCAGTTAATATTAAAGCAAAAATGTTTAAGAAAAAGTTCATAGATGGACGCTTTCTCCTCTGCAAAATGATCTGCCCCACCAATTATATCGGAAGAGGGGATCGTTGTACATTTGTGAATTAATTCATAGAATCCCTTGATTTTCTCATTCGAATTTTGAGGAATCAAGCCTGTTCATTATTCAGTCTGACTCGTTGGATTTGCATTGGCTATATAGTACTTCTAAGATCTCAAATATCATTTGAGATCTTAATATTCGAAGTACTATATAGCCAATGCAAATCACTCATATATATGTATATATTATATGTAGTATATATATATTGTTTTTTAAAATGCATGGCTTAAGGAAAGAAGAAATTAATTCATTTTATTTGAAAAACCTAGTTGCGTGCAACTGTTGATTTAATAGATATTGTATGTTAACAATCAGTCTCTAATCTGCTACTGTTTATATAATTGCTCTATACCGTATATCGAGCATCAGTTATTTTATGATAGGTTCCACTTTAAAAGTTATACATAATATCTTTATTTTCCTGTTCTTTATATATATATATATATATATATATATATATATATATATATATATATATATATATATATATATAGTAAGTTCTCAAAATATATTCATGGCAATTAAGCTACACAGAGGCTTCCGCGTTTCGTCACCAGAAAGAATCGTCAGGCTAAAATGTATTCTTTAATCACGATGATTTGGATGTTGTCAGGTTCAGTTGCTTTACTAACATCACCGTGTTGGATTAGTCTGACAGATACGTGGATGTCGCCCGGGCGTTTATAGTCAGTTGGGGGCAATTCAGGGTGTAGGCATCCCTAATCGCAAAGGGTGGAAGTTCTTTGCAAAACGTGTGTCTTTGTCAGACGCCGAAGAAAACATCTCTGGCCCATTGATGATGGTTGTGAATAGAGGATACGCTTTTGTTCATGACCTTGTTTGTAATACACTAAAACTCGTGGGAACCAAGCTTCTTCTCGGCCACTATGGATTGAATAGATTGGGAATACTTTTCATTAGCTTTTTGTATAACCATTTTGCGGTGCTTACTGGAAGTCCTAAAGGTGGCTTTGATTTCACCCCAAACAAGGAATTTTGCCCCTATGACGTACAGGCTCACAGTGGTTAGGAGTCAGATTAAAAAAGGGCATCTCATGTGGGGTGTTGATCAGCAATAGTATTGTTCCCACCATATTGAAATGTGTGTTCATATAGTCGGGTAACAGGAAGAATAGAAGGAGCTCAGAAGAGAAGCGCTTCTCAATATTACTAGATTATATATAAACAATAGATGACATGTAAAATCAAAAGAATCTTATAATATAAGTTGATTTTTCTAAACGACTAATTATCTATATTGTATCAATTACACTCGCAAATTGTATTTGCTTAAATGAAACGATCATTTTCGCATAGTCGTCGTGATAGCGAATCACATATGTCAAACCCCACTTTTCAAGTATCCGATAAGTCAACGGTTGTAAAGTAATACCTTTAGTCGGATTATGGGCTTATTTCCAGCTGTACGTATCGATTTTATTGGCTAAGTTCTGTATCAGAATGCATCCTAACATTTAATTGTTAGATTGCCAGTATCCCGCAGTTATGGGCAGTCGCTGCGCCCCCTAGCGATGAATCATAGACGTATATGACAACCGTGATTGACTTTGGCAGCATATGATTTTTCTTTTATGAGAAACACGCTCGGGGTAAGATATTTGTCTAGAGGAGTGAGAAATGCATGTCTCGAGGGTATTCACAATCTTGGTAAATGCGTATTTACCAACCCAGTGCCGCAGTAAAAGTAAATATGTGGATATGCCAGAGAAAAAAACAGGGAAGATAGGTGAGGAAAACCGTGTTAAGTTTTGAATGAATTCTATACGAATGTGTCAACTTATGCTTATCTATGATTCAAATGATGAGTGTAATATTAAGCTGATGATAATTAGGGGTGATTAATTCGGATGATCAAACACATAGGATTCACAACCAGAGAATAACTACCTTAAAAAACAGAATTAAGATTTATAATTATAATAAGCTAAAGCAATTTCGTGTGGGCAAGTACGTTATCTCTTTCGACCGTTTAAAAATATGTAATCGACCGATCGCCGAAAATTTTGTGAGAATTTCACCCGATGTCGCTGTTGTGTCTACCATGCTATGAAACACTTGCATTATCGAACTTGTCTATGGAGGGCACAATAATAGCATTGGAGCTGCGTTTCTGCTGGAATCTAAAGAATTGGAATATGTCACAAACGATTTCAAAGGTTTAGAAGATATGCTCCCATGCCAGTACATATTTTGAAACTCTATTAATCAGACTACTTACATAAGTGATTCAGTTTTAACATAAGTGGTACAATACTATCGTGAGGCCTGCGTTCACGGTGGCCAAACATATAATAGAAATATATCACAAACACCTACTAAGATTTTGCAAATGGACCCACATACCCAAATATATTTTGAAAGTCCTTCACAGAAAGGCACCACTGTTGAATTTCCACGGGTCTCGGAAGTAAATAGTTAACTGGCGTTAGAATCAAACTATAGCTAATGCTCGTTTATCTGGTAACTTCTGCAGAGTGGACTATCTGACAATAAAAAACACTGAATTTAGATGTAACGAGTATTAGTAGAAGATTTCAATCATAAGTTCGCAAGAAGACATAATTGCTTAGTCTGGCATGTGCATGCTATGTGAGGGGATAGGACATAAGGTTGATTTAGTCAAGTTTAGTCAAGTTTTGACAGACGAGCATGTTGATAACTAAAAGGTGACAGCGAGCCAACGCCTACGATGTACACCCTAGTCACATGAGAAGAAAAATACGTCACACTTTAAAGCAGAGAGGGTGGATAATGAACAAGTAGATCAATGAGAAAATATCATGTATTAAATATTTTTTTCAGCTGGGCCATTTTTAAAAATATATAAACAAAATAAAATCATTTCTTTCTTCGAATAGATTTAATCAAATTAATTTTAAATTCACTTTTTACATATTTACAAATTTTGTCCGTAAGTCATTTATGCAACACTATAAAACATTAATTATATATTTGCTGGAATTTCTGAAAAGCGGCTAGAGCAAGGATCACTACAGTTAGTTGATTGATTTAGAATGATAGTTTAATGAACGGTATTAGGTGTATGTATTTTTAATTATTTCTGTTAGGAATAATTAATTCCAGGCATGCATGTATATTCCTTTTCCGTTTTGCGTTCCTCTTGCTCATTGTCTTAGAGAATAAAAATACCCTTACATCTACCAATCAATGATTGGCTGAGTAAGTCACGTAATAGATTAAAAAAGATATGACTTGAAATATAATAAATAAGCTATATGTAAAAGTATCACACGACGGGAATGTACTACTTCATTGTGTATCAGCTACTGAGAAAGAGATGATGGTAAAAAATTATAACTTGGACATAAGTCCCACACTGGCTGCTAATCTGAAGCCTCTGTCGCATAAGACCGGTGTTTCGCCCCCATGCTGACATGGAAGGAATATCCACGGTGTGTGCTTCAATAAATTAACTGCACTGGTATTCCCCTCAATGTAGATACGATGACACACGCAACTAGCAGCAAAATCCCACCTCTTTCTCTGTAGAAATACCTACATTCAGAAATATGTTCTACTCTAATAGATTCTTTCCTCGGGCTACGTGCCTTTAGAAGCCCCTCCCCGTAACCTGTTACTTCGCCCGTACCAACATTCAGAAATTCAAACGCAGCGAGAACAAAAATGTTGGTCTCCAACTCCGCACCCAGTTTATCCTAATAACCCTGACCCCAATCAGAGTAGCCCTTTACGCTCAGTTTACATATTCCTTGTTTTAGGGTGACAACAAATAAAGAAACCCTTCGTATACATATATTGGCTCAATAAATTAACATCCTCAAAAAGGGAATGCTAAAAACAGACGTTTACTTCGTGGTATTAAATGACAGGTTGCTATGTAGCAATCAATTCCTCATGACTATGTGAACACATATATTTGTTTCTGTAAACAATAAACATTTATTCTATAAATATAAACAAATAATAGTTAATAATTGAAATGTATTTTTTCAAAACCAATATACAAACATCAAGAGGTATCATCGTCTAGCTCTGCAAGCAGAGATCGTGGTCAAGCAGTTTCCAATGGAGAGGCACTCTTAAAGCAAAATCAATTCACGATGGTCCCTGGTGTGGAGCGTCATGAAAAAAATCAAGTCGCGCGTAGCGGGGCCTATCGTTCCACACGTCTCCACGGTGATCGGTTGGAAGACGAATTTGTCAGGCATATTGCTTACGATTCTTTGCTGACGCTGTTGCATGTCCAGGGTCTGTTGCTGATTCTGTCACTGACAAGGGTGCAAAAGCCCGACGGAAGTTGCATCTCATGTAAATCAGCTTAAAAAACTTCTTAACAGTATTGGGAACAATAAATGTGGCCATTGTTTTTTTATCAAGAAATTCATATCAGAAATTATATTATATTATATTGAGGCCTCAAATATGGCACCGTCGAGGCATAGGGACCAATTCTGTTACAAGAAATTACTATACGATATTTATATATTTGACTGTTCTTGTTTCTTTTTATTCGTTCTCAGTATGTTATTTTATCAAGGTTGCGAATTAAAAAGGAACTGAAGTAATAAGTTGAATTATTTTTTCATACACTAAATATCTTAAATATCTAGATTTTTAACTATTGTTAATACATAATGCATTTTTCTTCGCTCAACACTTTTAGTGCAAACCTTCAAGCACAATTCAATGCAAGATAGAAAATAACTTTAGAAAGAGATTGGATATAAAAAACGGTGTCTAATTCGGTTCTATTCTATTCAAATAGATTACAGAGGAATAGTATTTTGGGATCTTATTATTATCTTCTTAGTATCTTCTTATTTTCTCCTTTTTTCGATTTTTAATTTTAACTTCCGGCCACGCCATTTCCGTTAGTATTTTTCTCTGTATCAATCTCGCTTTCATGCGTTTTACTCTTACTTGTATTCTAACTTAATTCGCCATCATTTCCTTTTCAATTTGTTGGTGTGATTTTCTTTCGGTGTGCGTGTGTCTCCCCTCTTTTCTCTCCGCCTTTCTCTCTCTATATATATATTCTTTTCCTTTCTCGTTTTTGTTCTTAATATCCATTCTTTATCCTCAATTCTGCTCGTCTCCGTTTCAGGGTTCCCTTGCATTTATATTTATCTGTTCTCAATTCATGTAAAATTAGTAAATACATTCTCATGTCAGTATCGCTGTCTACGCCATGTTACTCTTTCTGCTATCTATTTCGGTGTTTAACGTAATTTCCATTGAGTTACTCCCTCTCTCGTTCTCTTTCTCGTCTGCCTTTCTCTATATATTTGTCTATGTGTTCTGACAAAGCGGAGCGATTCGGAGAGAGAAAAGGCAGATAGGAAGACATCGACAGATGGAGATATAGAAAAAATAAAGACAGAAGCAGAGAAAAAGTCTTACCAATCTGGTTGATCCAGGCCAACGTCTTTTAGAAAAAACATTCCTCCAGAGAATATTCATGAAAGAACTCGGAACTAAATCAGACTCTTTGAAAACACGCATTTCTTTCTTTAAAATATTTCTATCATTTCCGTGGACTAAGAATCTGGAAGGCTTACTAACAAATAATAAAGACAAAGGGCGCTATTTAAAGGCGATAATATTTCATGTGTTTAGTACACAACCGAGAAAGATGCAAGAAACGAGCAACATTTAAATGTCTACCAAAAGGGAACTAAACATACACACCAAAATGATGATGTGTATAATGATAATAATAACTAATAAAAATGATAAAATGAATAATCGGAAAGGGGCGGACGAAAAAGAATAATAATAATAATAATAATAATAATAATAATAATAATAATAATAATAATAATAATAAGAAGAAGAAGAAGAAGAAGAAGAAGATGAAGAAGAAGACATATATAATAATGATAAATACACGGTGTGGAACCTATTAAATGTGAGACTTTTTTTTACATTGTCAACGATGGAGATGTATAAGGCAAGAAGTGACAACAATACTCCATGCATGGAAGAATAGTTTCTTTGTATAGATATAAGGCACTGAAAGGGTTAAGTTTTAGGAGAGTAGAAAGTGAACCCTAGCATTACTTTCGACAGCCTCGTAACTCTTACTTCCCTTATTTTGTCCTTTAGTCCTTAAATTCTACAAGCGATTTTTTCTGACAAAGAGGAAAATTGCTGTTTTCTGCGTCGGAATCGATCCATCTGACACTTGTCGTCGAGTAGTTTTTGACCTTCAAATAGTACTTTTTAGCTCCTTACATCAAGTGGCTTTATCCCTTGTTTGGAGCACTTTCGATAAAAAATAAAAATAAGTAGTGCATTTTTTACTTTTTTTATTTGTTAACTTTTATTCCATCAAAACAAGGCATATCGCTACTGAGACGCAGTGGGCTACTCTGAATAAGGCCCCATGTCTGCAAAAAAACATTATAAGTCGAAAGTTGTGCACCGACATGTTTATTCACATTACATTTACATTTCTAAATGTTGATACAATCAGGGAAAGAGAGAGCAGGGAAGACATTCTATATGCTAGTAGTTCGAGAAAAAAGGTTTTAGAGTAGACTAGCGGAGGAAAACAGCGTTGCCCGGTATTGTTTTATACTTCGTCGCACTATTTCACCGCCCTCGCTGTCCTGTTGCCCCCTTTCCCCGTTGCCTGAAGCAAAAGTGTTTTTATCCCGGTCGCCTCCTATCTCCCGGCCTTCTCACTTCTGCCTACCTCTTCCCATTGCCTGAGGAAAAAGTGTGACATATTTCTATTAAAATGTATAGCTATGTCTTCCCCTCCACCCTCTTCGATGTATATTAAGTTATCGCTAAAAATATTATGGGTCAGTTGGATACTAAAGCTCGACCTCCTGATCATCGTTCTTTATCCGTAACTGTTATGATACCGACGCAGAAAACAACATCTATAGGAAAATAGGTCAGTTAAAGGTTGTGTTTGTTTTTTGGCAAGCTATACATGCGCACAACGTACAGATAACTGGAAAAGGAAAATCTTTTGTCCCGCGAAAAGTTCCGTGTTAGTTCGGCACGAAGGAATCGACGTTTTTTCTCTGTTTTCGATATTTCTGTCGAGTATCTCGTCAGCCTTTTACAGACATAAACACATGCTTATGTGTTTATGCATACACATACAGTCAACTCTCTTTTATATGATAGACCTAGCCACATTTTCCCCCCTACAGTCGTATATTTTTGCCACAGTGAAAAGATTAGATTTTACTGATAGTCGTATTGGTTGGGGGTATTTACGTCGGTTATTTAACAGTGTGGCACCTATTTAATGCGAGACTCTTTGTTGAGCTTGTGAAAGAGAGATGCATTAGCCAAGATGTGACTACAATACTCCATGCATAGAAAAATGTTGGATGTGTATGTATATAATGTACTGGAACTTGTAAGAAGTTTTCTAGCACGATAGATGGAGTCCACATTCTTAGCAGCAGCCTTGCCAATATATTATGTGTATTCTTTTTACATTCATGTTGCCTGTGAATGTTAGGCCGAAGAGGTTGAATAATACACTCTTAGGTAATATTCTATTAGCTATGCAATCGGTTCTTATAATTGTTAAAAATGGAGCTTAGTCTTAATAGCATTAAATGATACCATCTATTTACTAACAACTGAAGGTAATTTTCTAAATATTTATATATTGCCTTTCATAGGAGTGCGTTCTTTTCACACATGTCAATTGCAGCAGGGAGGGTTTTTATGAATATCAGGAATAACAAAAGTTTAAGGATTGACCCCTGGCTTACACACGCATTACTATTGTATTGTTTAGATGTTTGGTTTGAGGAAACCCTGTGCCTTTTTTTGGGCTAAGAAAGGTCTAAATATATTTGATATTCACCCAGTAATAATGTACGGTTTAATTTTCATCAGTATAGTGTCATGCCAAACCTCTTGTCAAGTGCTCCCGCTCTAGATTCACTTGCCTTGTCTAATGTATTGTATATGGGTTAAAAAATAATCGTTAGAATTTCTGCACTAGAATAAGATTGCTTTATTTAGACTGTTAGTCTGAAATAAGTGTTGCATTAACGAGGTTGTGGACTATCGCTAGATTAATTTACGACTGGAAGATGTAAGCGAGCAGTGGTAGAAAATCGATAGTGCGTAATTTTACGGGTCAGTTCTGCCACCGAAATTCATTAACACTGGTATCACAAAGGCAATTTTACATCTCACAGGAGAAGCAAGATTCGGCAATGCAATTGTTGTAAAGTTTCCAGAGGACATGATTGAGCTCAGCAGATCATCTCGCTAATAATTAAACATAAAAATATCTGCCAGAAATGCTTTGGATGTGTCTTGTGTTTTTTTATACTCAATTATTGATCAGATCATTGTTCTGTGCGTAATGGAACCTTTTGCAGATAGTGGTTTGTTGAATCTTAGTTCAAAGCGTACCTCTTAGAAAGCTGGTAAGCCTTCTCAGTTGCTGTACACGCGACCCCATGGTGGTTAGATTGCAGGAGAATTCTTCGTTACCCATTATTCATCATAATATTATAGATTTTCCAGAAATAACGATGTCCTAATTATAGCGAATCAATACGTTTTCTGGTCATCTCGGTATATTTATTCTTGAGTATGGCTTTTACATAATCACAATGATTTATTGATGCTAGAATCTTTTGTCTATTTGTATTTGACGCATCGCAGTCAGTTTGGCAAAATACTTACTGCCTATGCGCAATACTAGCTGCACATATTGGCGAAAACAATTGTGAAAAATGTAACTGTGTGTAGAATTTCCGTGTGGGGAACACCGATTCTATGCTTGCTTTTACTCATTCATTACCTTATTTACGCTACTGTTCAGCATAGAGATAACAGTTTTTTCTCTCGGTGGGGCGTCTCAGATGTGATCTCTGGTGTATTTTTTATTATTTCGGGTGTAGTAGCTCGTTATTTTGAGCAACTGCTCTTTAGCTAGAGGACGAAAATTTAAGGTGACATCTATCATTACTGCAATGTTATTAGCGTTCTAGGAGTGGCCATGAAGAGAACCTATCAAAATCAATAGGCAGGGCATGATCAGCAAAGGTATCCTCCTCCTGCAGGACATGCTCCAGTCCACAACTTGCCTGTCGCCAGATCAGAAGCACAGGCGTGTGGCTATGAAATCCACCCCCACCCCTTACTTTCCTGACCTTTCACCCTCTGACTTTCATCTCTTCTCAGTCATGAAGTTGTTTCTGAAAGGAAAGCGTTTACCAGATGATGCAGTCTTGATTTCTGAAGTTACGACGTGGCTGGAGGACCAACCTGGGGTGTTCTACAAAAACGGTGTCAAGAGCTGCATCAAACGATGGGAGAAATCCATAACTCTGGGTGGTTCCTATGTAGAGAAAGACATATAACTGGACCATGTTTAATTATCTACTGCTATGGGAACATGGGTCAGGAGCATTACTTCTCGTAACCTCATACAAGTAAAGAAACAAGATGTCATAATAGTCAATAGGAAAGAAAAAATCCTTCCCAATCTTTGACTCTGCCGTCCAGCAGACCACAGAGTGAAGAAGACGAAAAAACGAAACAAATACACAGAACTTGGCAATGAACTGAAAGGAATATCGAGCATGAAGAAAATCAATATAATACCAATACTGGACGGAGCACAAGGAACAGTCCGAAACAAAACTCTGGAAAAAAGATTGGGAGAAATTGGAATCAAAGGGATCACTGAGATCAAACAAAGTACGGCAATGATCAAAACAGCTGCCATCTTAAGGAACATCTCGCATAAGCTACGAACGGTAAGCCGTCACATGGAAGTAACAATAAGAAAAACAAACCCATAATAAGAACACTACTACACGAACAAAATAAGAAAAACTGCATAAATAGGATAAACTCACCCCCTCCCAACTAAAGGTGATAGCACCAGCCTCAGGTGATACCACAAAATATAACCCTGAAGGGTCAAGGATAATGGGAGGGTCGAGGAGGGAGAGTACTAATAAGACCTTCATTCAGAAAGTGTGGAGAGTGCTGGGATTTCGGGGTGCATTATTTCCATCCAAATCCGATGGGAAACCAATGGTCGTTCCTAGCGAGCAATCAATGGTATGCGACTGTTGCGATACCGCAAGGTCATTTGCGGTGGTTAACGAAAAGAGGTAAATTACTGGAAACTTAGAAAGGCTTATTGTCACTCAGACTCCATGAAACACCACTGTTTTTGCCGGTGACCAATAATTGATGAAAACTTGTGTTATAACCACTAGTAAGAACAAATAATAATATAGGGGGATAACGCTTTAAAATTCGCGTAATTATTTAAAAGAATCCCACTATCAAAGCTACTTTCTTTGTGAATTAAATGTAGAAACGCATTTTCACAGTTCTCATAAAGAATTCAAATTAAATTGCAATAAAATATAAAATTGTTCATGTTATTGTTCATTAGTTTGCCATAATTATTATGTTGTTAAAATCATCATGTGTTTCCACAAGAACAAGTTACAAGACCACCATTATCTTTTGTCAAATGTGATTACGGTGTGATCTTAAATGGTATCTTGAGTTATAACGGGCTGGAAATATAGTAGACATGAAGAATTACATGTGAAAATCAAACCTGAATTTTGATTGTTTCTGAATATTTAAGCAGTGAGTTTTAACCTTAATTGTTCCACCAAAAACACCTTGGCATGGACGAGTAGATGTCATCTCCATTAATTGCGCCGTATAAAATAACAACGGAAGTAGACATATTCCTAATTCTCTGAGCAGTATGCCAAATATATATATCTATATATTATATTTCCGGATTTCGTTGAGTATAAATATTTTTTTTCCAATTCGATACTACCATCTCGCATGATATATCAATCTGTATTACACTTTTATAATTCCTTTATTATTGTTGGCTCATCTTAAACACAGTAGATTTAGTCAAACAAAGCGTTTTTACTTATTTAGATGAGCGAGCAGCTTTCTTTCTTCTCTACAGTCGAGGAATATTTACTACCGGTTACTGACTTTATAAAAAAGAGGCTTCGTTTCTCGTCGGTGTAGAACCACAACAAAATTACTAAATGTTGTAAAGGTCATGAGTTGGCATGAATACGAAACTAACATAAAGAGAAGTAATCAGGTATTGACTATATACGAAAGTACGTATATAAGACGGGCAGTGATATCTGGACAGAGTGAAGAGTCAACGTCTCTACTTCCTACCGGATCCCTGTTAAACGCAAACCACTCGGCGTATTCTTAATTTAGTATGTCCTATGTAATTTAGGATATAACAGTGGCGAACGAGGATATTTTTTTCTCTTAACAGAGTTAAATTACCGTACTATTCAAGGATTTTTTTTAAAGAAAATTTGCAAGGGCGGCAAGACAAACACGTCGATACGTGCGTCAAATAAAAGAGAATTTTACTACCTAAAGTAGTAAAAAGTACGGATTTCTTCGGTAAGAACTAACGGGAAAGTAATGAAAATTGTACTCGAAACAATGTTAAGGTAAAGTGAAATTTATCTGTATGTTGACGAAAAAATATTTGGGAAGCACAATCTGAATTCGAAACCTGCACCGTGAGATTACGAATTTCGAAAGAAAAAAGAACGCTTACGATTTTTTTTCTTTAAACAATTCAGAAATTATTGTTATATTTTTTCTTCTCTCCCAAGTGCAGCCGTATTTTTGTGAAAAATAATTGTTCATTGCTTTGTCTAAAGTAATTGAAACTATTTGTTGTGCGTATTTTGGAAACGTTTTATTGTCTGAAATTATTTTGTGAAAAAGTTTATCTGGTAAAAGACAGTTGCTAAATTGTGTAAACTTTGGAAAGATATTTTGTACTGTAATTAAGCTAAAATGGAGCAATTGGCTTGGTTGACGAACGCGTTAACTCTAAGTATACATCAGCTACAACAACAGCTACTGCAGCAGCAAGAATTGACACAAAAAACTTTAGAGGCACAACAGGAGCAAACAAAAATACTTCAACGCCAAATGTTAACGCAACAAAAGAATTTTGAAAAATTAATTCAAATGTCGACAGATAGGAAGAACACTAACTTTTCTGCAGAGGGTATTTCAAATTCTTTGTAAGAATTTCACTACTCTCTCGATACTGGCATTACATTTCCAGCATACTATAGAAGGTACGAAACAGTTTTTACAAAAAGATGTTCGGACTGGACCGACGAAGAAAAAGTTACACTGTTACTACAAAAACTGGGGACGGACGAAAACACCAAGTATGCTAATTTAATTTTACCCAAAAAACCGGAGGAAGTGAATTTTGAAGAGACAATTAATACTTTATCTAGAATATTTGATAAAAGAGACAGCCTTTTTCATTCTAGATATAAATGTTTAAATTTACAGAAGTCGGAATCCGAAGACTATTTAGAATATTCATGTACGGTAAATTGTTTATGTGAATCATTTAAATTAAATGAAATTTCGGCAGATTTATTTAAATGTTTAATCTTTGTACAAGGACTCACAGCACCAAGGGACAAAGATGGCAAATCCCGGATCCTTAAAATTATGGAGTCGGACCCGAATGTAACTTATCAAAAAGTAACCGAGGAGTGTCAACGTCTCATTAATATCAAAAGAGACAACACCCGCATTGAAGAAAAAAGCGTTTACAAGAGACAACATGTAAAAAGGCAAAGGACCTCTAGAACACACAAGACCCAGGAACAAAAGACTCCCAGAATGTACAAGGATCAAAGTTGTGAATGCTGCGGAAGTACAAGACACACCAAAAAGATCAGATGGTTCAGGAATAGGATATGTTACGAATGTGGATTCAAAGGCCAGAAGGGAACATATTGTAACCAGAAGAAAAAACGAAGGACCGACAAAGTTAATACGCTTCGCACAAGGAAAGAGAAAAGCTGCGAAAGGCGTAAATATGTCGATGTAAAGATAAATGGACATCCTGTAACATTACTCCTGGATAGTGGTGCGAACATTAGCATCATAGATGAAGATATCTAAAGATGGATCGGTCGACCTGAACTAAAAGAAAGCAGCAAGATGGCGAAGAGTATGTGCGGCAAAAGGTTGGAATTCAAAGGAGAACTGAGGTGCAATGTGTCATTTGGTGGTCAAACACACAAGTCCAAAGTGTACGTAGTACCAGGAAGGAACACAAGTCTATTTGGAGTGGATTGGATTGTCCTGTTCAACTTATGGGAACGACCGGTTAATTCTCTTTGTAATAGGTTGACCACAGAGAAATCAAACCAAATAGAAGGCTTCATGGACGATTTAAATGCAGAATTCCCAAAAGTTTTTGCCGAAACACTTGGATACTGTGTGAAAACAAGCAAAATTTGAGGTGAAGAAAAATGCCACCCAAGTGTTCAAACCTAAAAGAAATGTACCTTTTTCATCGATGGACGCAATAGAGAAGGAGTTGAAGAGACTTCAACAATTAGATGTCATTGAAAAGGTTGACCACACGGATTGGGCAAGTCCGACGGTATATGTGAAGAAAAAGAATAACAAAATAAGAGTCTGCGCTGACTTTTTGACGGGCCTTCATGACTGTTTGCAGGACCACAATTACCCCCTTTCGTCGGCATAAGATCTATTCTCAAAACTACACCGAGGAAATTTTTTTTCCAAAATAAACCTCTCGGATGCATACTAGCAAATCAAAGTCAATGACGAATGTTCAAAGTACATGTGCATTAACACGCATAAGGGTATTTTTAAACTAAAAAGAATTCCGTTCGGATTAAAGGTCGCCCCTTCCGTGTTTCAACAGGTTATGGATACGATGCTCGCAGGATTGGAATTTTCAATGGCATACCTTGACGATATCTTGATAACGAGCAGAAATTTGCATGAACACAAAAAGCACGTCAGAGAAGTATTTAAGAGAATAGAGGAGTTTGGGTTCAGATTTAACCCTGAGAAATGCGATTTCTTTATGAAAAGAATCAGATACCTTGGTCAAATAATCGACAAAGAGGGACGAAGACCAGATCCACAACGGGCCGAAGCAATTGAAAAGATGCCTGCTCCAGACTCAGTACCGAAGCTACAATCATTTTTGGGATTGGTTAAATATTACGCGATATACATACCTAATGTGCATAAATTGAGAGCTCCTCTTAACGAGTTACTAAAAAAGGGTAGTAAATGGAGTTGGAATAAGGAATGGGAATCTGCTTTCCAAAAAATTAAGAAATGTCTACTATCAGACTTGGCATTAGCGTATTTTGATCCAGACAACGAGTTAGTACTAACAACGGACGCCAGTGATTACGGCGTTGGCGCTGCATTACTCCATAAGTATGAGGATGGAACAACAAAAGCAATCGCTCATGCATCAAGAACGTTGGTTGCAGCTGAGAAAAACTATAACCAGATTGAAAAGGAGGCCCTGTCGATAATATTTGGAGTCAAAAGTATAATCGATTTCTCTATGGACGGACCTTCACATTGCAAACAGACCATACACCCTTGATTACGATATTTGGATCAAAGAAAGGCATTCCTAATCATACCGCAAATCGACTACAGCAATGGGCTGTTACTCTCTTAGACTATCAGTTTAAGATGGAGCATGTGTCATCGAAAAGGTTAGGACACGCGGATGCACTATCAAGGTTGATTCCAAAAAGAAACGAAAGTTTCGAAGAGACAGTAATTGCTGCTTTTAAAGATGAAAGCGAATGTACAAGTTCAATGTGTAATATGATACGTGAACTTCTAATAACCCTTGAAGAGATTAAAAGAAAAGCTGAAAAAGACATTTTCATAAAGAAAATGAAAACTCAATTAGGACTGAGGGGAAAAAGTAACAAAGTAGGACAAACTACATTTTTCTCAATTTGTGAAGGTGTACTTATCTATTCTGATAGAATCGTAATTCCACAGGCATTACGAAGGAAAATATTAATGGAATTCGATACTAGTCATCCTGGCATTTCAAGAATGAAATCCTTAATTAGAGGATACGTATATTGGCCTGGTATGGACAAAGAAGTAGAAAACTGTGTCAAAGCATGCAAAGGATGTCAGTTAGCAGCCCGAGATCCGTCAGTAAAAACGACCCCATGGCCGAAAACGGACCTACCCTGGTCACGTCTACATATTGATTATGCCGGACCCTTAAATGGTGTGTTCTACTTAATTGTAGTAGATTCTTTCTCTAAATGGCCAGAGATATTAAAAAAACAGACATCCAACTGCAAGGAACACTGTAAAGGCACTTATGAAATCTTTAGCCGTTTTGGTGTACCAAAAACCATAGTAAGTAACAATTGTACAGCATTTACAGGTCACGAATTTAAAGAATTCTGCAAATCGCTGAATATTCAACATATCACGACACCTGTTTACCATCCTAGGTCGAATGGGTTGGCAGAAAAATGTGTGAACACATTTAAACGGGCAATAAAGAAAAACCTGAATATGGACACAGATGAGCAAACTATACAAACATTTCTAGCAATCTACAGGGTAACCCCGAACCCAAATAATAATGTTAATTCATCCCCTGCAGAACTGATGTTTGCTAGAAAAATTAGATCTATCTTTGATAGACTTATACCTGAGAAGAAAAAAAGTTATTAGGGAGAAAACTTGAAAGTAAAGTGCTATTCCTCAGGGGACAAAGTGTATTTTTTAAAATTTCAGATTGGAAAAAATCATTGGGTGGACGGTGACATTATGAAAAGAATTGGGAACATGGTTTATACATTCAAGGCCCAAGTTTTGTCTGTAAAAGACACATAAATCGAATCCGTCCCCGAATTTCGCAAAATACAGAAGAAATCCCAATGGAAACATTATGTGATACATTTGATATACCAAAGCCAGTATGTATACCTGAAACCATGAATGTATCCCCTGAAAATACCATACGGGGTGGACAGAATTCCTTTCCGCAGGTAACGCAGACCAGAAGGAAGAGCACCGGAAAAAGGAAAATCATCAGGCGTTAAAGCTTTGATCCTAAAAGGAAACGGTACTAAAGATAAAATCGGGAAGATTTCAGCTTCAGTGGAAGGTGTTGTAAAGGTCATGATTTGGCATGAAAACGAAACTAACATAAAGGGAAGTAATCAGGTATTGACTATATACGAAAGTACGTATATAAGACGGGCAGTGATATCTGGACAGAGTGAAGAGTCAACGTCTCTACTTCCTGCCGGATCCCTGTTAAACGCAAACCACTCGGCGTATTCTTAATTTAGTATGTCCTATGTAATTTAGGATACAACACTAAACGATCAGCGAATTAAACTAGTCTTGATTCCCTCAAACAGTTTGAAATGTGAGAGAAACCAATTTGAGATCGCAACCACCAAAAAGTGGAGATATATATGAGAAACAGGGTTTTAAACTATATTGCTACACGTAAAAGGAACAAAAGGGTGGGTTTACTGTAGATCCCAATAGAACTAGATGTAAATAAAATCCATGGCGATTGTGGTCTTAAACATTTCAGATAAATTATGTAAATTAACCATAGATATTGACATAGATTGTAGTCATTATATTTCGAGATTTTTCAGATGACGATTGATAAGTTGTATTAGTTTGATTATTCGAACTATTTTTCTCATCTTGGATGTTATTCTATCAACGTTTTGGCCGATGTAACTTCCACAAAGCAGCTTGCTTTCGTTCCGTCAGAAATGAATGGGTGGACCAGTTATGTATTTCGTAACCGTATTCCTAATATCGTCCGTACTAAAGATCGAGCCTTGAAACACCACATAAGTGTCGTCTAAAACTAACTATAACTTCGAACTTTTATTTGTTGCGGCAAAATTCTCGCGAGGTTACGAAACGTATCAAGAATAACATCCAATACGTCAAAAGTAGTCTGAATGATTTAAATAATGCAAACGACATTTATTTTTCATCTTCAATATTACACTTGCATGATATAATGGAGATGCCGCCTATGAACTGCTCTCTGTTGATATTGCCCTCTCTGCTTCTAGACAGAAACCTACGCCGATAAGATGGCATGGAATATTCGTAATCCAATTAAGCACGTGTGCACCTTGAAAATGCTATTTGTGGTGTGGCCGAATGAGTGAACAACGATTCATATTGTAAGGAAGGAAAAATAAAAGTAACTTTGATGTTGTCATACGTGATGCAATTGTCTGATGTGCGAATGCATAACAAGAAATTTGAAGAAATACCGCCGTTTTACAAATCAATAAAATAACCTTCACCGAAATTTACCATTTGAAAATCTGTGAATTTGTTTAACTTGCTATCGGTCTACCTATTACTTTTTCGCCATTTCCCTACATATCTCTTTCTCTCTGTACATATATACATATATATATATATATATATATATATATATATATATATATATATATATATATATATATATTACATTATCTCTCGCCTTTTCTATCTATTTTATACATATACATGTTTGTGTTTTTCATACTATAAGGTGCATGTCAGTTTTTCATAACCATGCGAAATAATGACGGCAGATTATGTACACACACAGAGCTTCAAGTTATGTCAAATAAGTACACTGAAACTTCTGAGAAGTTGTTACAAAATACATATATAGGATGAACGCTGGTAGCATTTGGCAGTCACCAAGTGATTTAATAGATTCGTTTTATAAACAGAAGAACTGCGAGATTTACTTTATTTTAAATGTGGGCAAACTCCGACTCACACGTGTTTACAGCCCGTTTCATTATCTAGTAGTTTATCTGTTTTGAAAAATGTACATTCCTATTACAAACCCTGTCATTGTGTATTTTGGGCCCTTTACTGGAGTCAGTGTAAACAGAATAGAGATATATAGAGATTCAATACAGAACGAAAATCTCATTGTGAGATTCGTTTGAATTGGCTTTGTGGTTTACACACAAAATAAAAAGTACTAAATTGAATTAATTAATAACTTTTATGAAGGTACCTCTAATGAAAGAGGCAGGTAAATTTGATTAAACAAAAGCAGGTTAATATATAATAACTACAATAATTTATAATAAATGTGGCTGCATAACAATTGAAAGACAGTTAAAGCTGATCCTTCCGTCTATCTCTATGTTTGCCTCTCTCTCTATGTATATATATATATATATATATATATATATATATATACAAATACATATATACATATATATTTATATATATATATGTATTTATATATATATATATATATGTACATATGTATATATGTGTGTATTTATTTATATATATATATACATACATATATATATATATATACATACACATATGCATTTGTTATATATATATATGCATTTATATATATATATATTTATATATATATATATATATATATATATATATATATATATATATATATATATAGTAGAGAATGGTAGTTTGCTGAAGCATTGCTGGGTATCGTAGTAGTAAGTTTTTGAAAGGCTGTGGGCAATGCAAGTTCCGGGTAAGATGCAAGTTGTAAGGAACAAAAACAATAACAATAAATCGAATACGAAATATGACTAACTATTTAATTTTCTTTTTTTTCTAAAACCTTTCATAACAGCGAGAGTGTTTTTAGCTGTTCGTGTGATGTCCGGGTGATTAAAAATCACTATTTGATATTTCGGGAAAAGACTTCCCTTTGTCAAAAATAATTAAACCAGAAGAACATTTTTTTTTCTCCGACTGTATAGAGAATACTACAAAACAAAATGGCTGCCAGATGTAGACGGCAGCGAAAACGAAAACAGTCTCGCAGGGAATGTAAATTAAATTTTATTTTAAGGTTATGTTACATATATATTTGGTGTTCAGAATTATTTGTGTAATGTTGGCTAAGTGTATCGTGCCTGATAAACTGTTTGTTTTAATAATATATATATATGTATGTTATATATTTGTTTATTAAGTTTATATTTGATTATTTACTTTTATTTCAGTGTGTTTTATCTTCATATTTTTATTTTTTTAATCTTTCTTTCGTATTTTAAGAATGGTAATATAAAGTAAAGTAATTAATCTCTCATTTTAAATATTCTTGATCTATCAAACTTATCGATTATCATCTATTTAAGAAGGGTTACTAATTGTGAGTTTCGTCAAATTAGTTTATCGAATTAACTTGATATATTTACTATAAGATGAAGGGGAATAACTCTGGATTTTTTTTAGGTGGACATCTGTACAACAATATTAGTATATATATATATATATATATATATATATATATATATATATATATATATATATATATATAAAACATATATACACATACATGCATATATACATATATATATACATATTCATGTATTATTGTTTGTTTAATTTCAACGCATTTCAACTATTAAAGATCTAGATTTAGGTAAACTTTTTCGAAACGGGGGAAACATTGCGATATTTTTTATAGTTAATCTTCTCCTGACAGGACTGCCTCTAACAGAGTGGCTTTGTCAGTTGTTGACGTTAAATAGTCATGATTGAATAACAATGTTCTTGAGGTTCATATCTTCAAACAGCAGATGTGAATTTGAATCGTTCCTTTGCATATAATTCATAGGTTATTGCATCGCCACTATTGTACTGTTATTTTCATTCCGCTTACTTTATCCTAAGGATAACCCGTGTTGTTATGACATACAATGTATGGTCCGCTTTTTATAGAACAATCCCAGACAAGTGAGATTGCTGCTTACCCACAAGAATATTAACTGACGTCATTATTGTTAAAAAAAAAGTTCAACAGCGATCTTAAGAAGACATGTGTTGCGTATGTGCAGAATTGGGATTCCCTGCTCCATCAAGAAGTTATCTCTGCCGGAAAAGAGTTTTAGTATACTTGCGTGATCGATCGAAAAGTGATATCTACATATCATAAGGGTATAGTGAAATCAAAAGAACTTCGTGTACAACACGAGCGCCACATTATAAATGATATATATATATATATATACATATATACGTGTGTGTTTGTGTGTGTATACATATATATAT
>OY744524.1:97813099-97818099 GCA_963556195.1 Sepiola atlantica
ACACTACCTCACCTTCATTGCACGAAGGTCACTCACTAACAAGTCTACACCTCTTCTCTAAAGGAAAGATTAAACAAATCTATTCTTGTAATTACTCAGGTGCAAGTCCAAATATTTTATGCACTTGCCGATGGCAAGGATTGGTCAAGTCAACATATACAAATAATTAAATCCAGACATTCAAGTCCACATAAGACATATATTGAATAATGTAAGCTTGCGTTACCTTTTACAAAAACGCAATATTAGCTGATAAATGCATCGAAGTACACAGCGAAAATATTTCCTTCGAAGTCGTCAGAAAATCGTTCAGGTGAAGTTGGTTACAGCTTATGGGTTCGACGTGCTGTGTCCGAATCAGATATATAATAATACTATATGAAATAAAACTGGAAAAAAACATGGTTATCACGGATAATATCGTACAAACAACACAATGATGTGTGAAATAATACCGTATGCCGTATATATATATATATATATATATATATATATATATATATATATATATATATATATATATATATATATATATATATGAACGTTCCTTCAGCAGTCGAACACTCTTGACGGTGGTTGCTTCCAATAGGTTTAATTTCTCGCTAATTTATCGGGTTGTTTATAGCAACCGTGTGGGCTGGAGCGTCAGCATTTGAGTTTAAAAAAAGATGACTCGGGTGTCTCGGTTCACGTTCTACGAATTGTATGAATAATCATGTCTACACTGATGATTCTCGTAAGAGTGAAACCTATACGTATACAGAAAAACAATAAATACTTTATAATTAATTATATATATATATATATATATATATATATATATATATATATATATATATATATATATATGAAGCTGGAAAAATAACAGTCTCATGGCAGATAAAATTAATAATATATTTTGGAAAATTGTTTTTCTTTTTACGTTTACACTGAAAATTGTCTCCATCATAACGAATTTGTTATCTAATATTTGAATTTCTGCGTAGATTTAAAAAAATGTTCGAGTAAAGGAAGTGTAGTTTATGAAGGGTGACAATTCTTTTTGATATTCAATTTCTTGTCCATATCTTTCTTTTAACCGTAATCGGCACGGTTTCTTTGACTTGGCGTTATGTTTCCATAATACACCAGATATTCATCCAGCAAATGAAAATTATCATCTTTTATTTTTACTATGTTGAGAGGGAAAATCATTGGGTTTTATAATTGTATATACAAAGACGTATTTTATTGCCATTAAAGACCTGCATATTTAAATAAATCATAATCAGTTGTTTAGAGAATTCTAAAAGAAATTGGCAAAGCTATTTGGTGAAAGATATCAATCTATGAGAAAAAGGAAACTGATAATAAAACGTTATCTGTAGAATTTGAGAACTCTATAATAAAATAATCTCTAGCTCTATAGTGTCAGAAATCGTCAGCAAACGAGGCAAGAGAAAAGATAAGAACTCTGCTCGAAAAATATAATTCATAAAACGCATCAATTTGTGGACAAAAAAGCAACGCTTGCATTATTTAAAGTAACGATAGTTGATATAGTAAACAAAATGGCGCTGATGAAAACAGATCGACTTCAGAATGGGTGAGATTATCTCCGATAATCGGTTGCGTACATAAGAGTTCCTACATAACATATGGTTTTATCAGGATGTCGCCATATAGAGACTAAACGATATATATGTTCTGTACAATCATTCAGAACATGATGGAAAAGAAGGCGTCTCTGTAGAACGGGATGCCTACGCGGAATACCGAGTTGTAATATCGGTTTCTATTATTAAATCGAAAGCATCTCAATCACTTATGGGCAAATGGATTCTGACTATAAATAATAGTAGTACACACATATACATAGTAATCTGCATTAACTATATATATATATATATATATATATATATATATATATATATATATATATATACATATTTGCATGTATACATTTAATGTGCTGGTGATACCAGATCAGGCTGCCCTGTGGCTCCCTGAGACGAAATTCACCTACATTGACGTTTTTTTTTTTTTTTTTTTTTTGTAAAACTTAATTATGTTCTACAAAACCAAAAACAAAAACAACAGCCCCTCTCCCTTTCTCCCTCCCCTTTTTTATTTTATTTTTAGAACTTGAAGCATAAATCTTTTACTATAATGACCAGATTCGGCATTAAATAACCCAAACAGGGTTGATATGCCGTAAAAAAAACTACCAAAACTACCAAACCATTTAATGTGAAAATATATATTTTAACATATCTTTTATTTACTTACTATATTCTGAAGTGTAAGAATATCAATTTATTTTCAAGAAGTGAACAACATTTTTGGCCGCGATCCTTCGACCCTCGTCCGTGTAATGGGAGAGTGTGTGTGTACAGTAAGAGGTGGATGGTGGTAGAATGGAGAAAAGAGGGGGGAAAATGCCAGTGAAATGATGAACAAACAAGTGTCCGTCCCAACAACTAAAGTGCAAGAGTCAAGGGCTCATAAACATAGTTAAAGTGTACTTATATATAAATAAATGCACCTAAATGAATATACAGATAGATACACAAGTGAACCTGTGCGTATACATACCCACGAATACACACCGACACATCGGCACATTCATCTACGTGTGTCAGCTAAAATATACCCACTCGCACACACAGAAATACGCACAAATCATAAGAGACATAAAGGGTAAGATATAGAGGTGGGCAGACAAAGCATCCATGGAAAGTTCAGGGTAGAGGTGGTGGTTTCAGTACACGGGCGTTTGTTAACTTAGAAAAATGAAAAATAAAAATACTATGGGAATGGGTACATGCATACACACGCACCCCCATATATATATATATATATATATATATATATATATATATATATATATATATATATATATACATATATGTGTGTGTGTGTGTGGGTGTGTGTAATAATTAATAAATAAGGCTAAAAACCTATAAAAAATGTTTAGATGCGATACTTATTAATGAAATAAAGTAAGAAGATATTTTTTTATGTTTTTGCTTTGATCTTTTATAATTTCGCTAAATACCTTACATCTTAAAAGTATGAGAAGACGTAGTAATAGTTCCGTATGTTAGTAGCAGTCCTTAGAAATTGAAAATAAATGTGTTGTTGTTATAACGGTTTACAAAATGAAAATATGTACTCTCTTATTTTAATACAAATCTCATGTGCATGCGCCGTACCTCATATTTTAAAAGTTAATAAACCGTTATAATACCAATACGTTCATTTTCCATCCTTACGGACTGCATATATATATATATATATATATATATATATATATATGTATATGTATATGTATATGTGGATATATATATATGTGTGTGTGTAGATATATATGTGTATATATGTTTTATTTTTACATCTATATATAAGTACGTATATGTGTTTGTAAGTGTATAAGTGTGTACGTGTAAGCGTAGATGTGGGTGTGTGAGTATGTCTCTGTTGGTGTGCATGTGTTTAAGGTAGAGGAGACATATGTATAGTCAGTCCTGCCAATAGTTTTAGCAAAATAGATAAATATATTTATAAGTGTGTTGGTGTGTGTATATATGTGTATATTTATATATATATATGAGGTATGTATATATATATATATATATATATATATATATATATATATATATATATATATATATATATATATGGATGTGTGTGAGTGTGAGTATATATATAGGTATATATGTTTTTAATTTTACTTCTATATATAAATATGTATGTATGTGTGTAAGTATATAAATATGTACGTATTAACGTGGGTATGAGTAGTTCTCGGTGTCTATTCGAGTGGTTGAAGAGGAGACAGTCTAGTCTGCTCGATCCCGTCAAAAGTTTGAGCATGACCCAATTTCTGGAGAGTTGATATATAGGTGTCCCACGTGTCATATTATGGAAAAAGGGTTTCTCGTCTGAAGATTTTTGAAATGTATTTTGTCTGCTTGTGTTTTTTCTTACTCTTGCTTTCTTATGATTGTGTATTGGCGGGTATAATTTCAGATCACCAGTACATCTCTGAAGAAGAATCTAGAAAGTTCTGAAACGATTGTCGGATACTCAAACTATGTTTATTTTAATATATATATATATATATATATATATATATATATATATATATATATATATATATATATATATATGTGTGTGTGTGGGGGGGTGACTTAAGTCCATACATACCTTTTCATAAATTAATACCTAGCTTTACTCAGGTATTGAGAACTGTTATAGTAAATTCTGAAAATCGATACATAAACTGTTATTTATCCTCAAGAAATATTAGATGAATACATGAAATAATATACATATATATATATATATATATATATATATATATATATATATATATTAAAATAAACATAGTTGGAGTATCCGACAATCGTTTCAGAACGTGCTCGGTTCTTCTTCAGGGATGTACTGGTGGGTTAAGATAATATCCGCTAATATACAATCATAAGAAAGAAAGAAAAAGAAAAAAACAAGCAGACAAATTACATTTCAAAAATCTTCAGACGAGACAACCTTTTCCATTGACTGTAAAGAATCATAACCGTGTGCGAGTAATGCATACCTGATTCGAAAAGACAAAGCCTTCCTTGATATCGATAGACTCTACATTCGTATGGCAGATACACACAAAAGATGTGTTTAAATAGTCGCAGAAAGTTGAAACGTCATCTAAGGGGCACAACAATTGAACGGCGTAAGAAAATTCCAAAGATTATCTGCCCAATGGTGTACTTACTCCTAATTAATTTAATAGTCCGCGCATATCCGATTAATTTATTTTCTAAATCCATTCAATGTGCGAACATTAGAGGAGTTAACCGTGTAGTATGCTAAATCTAAGTAATCCTATTTCAATTATCGTCGTAATGATACTAAATCATCATCTGATAATTACTTCTAATATTATACTCTTACATTCTCTCCCGCCATGCTTTGCTATATATATATATATATATATATATATATATATATATATATATATA
>OY744524.1:97820599-97833099 GCA_963556195.1 Sepiola atlantica
AGTGTGGCTTATAGAACTGTATTGCCGGCCGAAAAATTTGAACCCTAGACTAAATAAGTCTAACGCAATATTCTTAACTATTCTTCAACTGTGACAGTCGTATCTCATGCGAGGGAAATAAACGCATATTACATTTACGAATATAGAAAATCTTAGAAAGGAGAAAAAATTCGCAATATTGCTTGATAAGAAACGTTTCATATGTTTAAAGTGATCGATTCAAACGGAGTTTTAATAACTATTTTAATGAGTATTCATGTATTATGCACAGACAGCTATGCTTCATGTTGACAAACAAATATCAGTGTGGCTTCTATAACTGTAGTTGAAGTTTAGTTACAGGTTCAATCAAAATTAAAAAAAAAATAATTTAATATCAAGAGTCCATGGTTGAAACGTATCATAGCGTGTAGCTAGAGCTGTGTGTAAAAAAAAACTATTATATATATATATATATATATAAATTAGGAAAGTTCATTTTATAAAGCATCTTATGTAAGTTAATATAAATATAGAGGCTAACAAGCCTTCAAAAAACATGTATTAGATGCGAGTAATTAAATCAAAAGAAAAATAAAAATATTTCGAAACATTTAATAAAATATTTCGAAATACCTTCCGTTTTTTTTTTTTTTCTTCATCTTGATTTTTTTTTTTTGGCTAATATTTCGCTTGACAAAAACAAGCTTCATCAGAGCCAAGACAAACAAAGGTATAACCTTTTTTTTTTTCATAATTTACTTCCTGGTGTTGGTGAAGTGTCACGTCCGGTGTTGTGGACTATTGTTGAAAATGTCTTGTTTTAAATAGAATAGAACTTGAATGCGCATGGTCGCTGCGAGTAATAAATTAGGAAAGTTCATTTTATAAAGCATCTTATGTAAGTTAATATAAATATAGAGGCTAACAAGCCTTCAAAAACCATGTATTAGATGCGAGTAATTAAATCAAAAGAAAAATAAAAATATTTCGAAACATTTAATAAAATATTTCGAAATACCTTCCGTTTTTTGTTTTTTTTCTTCATCTTGATTTTTTTTTTTTGGCTAATATTTCGCTTGACAAAAACAAGCTTCATCAGAGCCAAGACAAACAAAGGTATAACCTTTTTTTTTTTTCCATAATTTACTTTCTGGTGTTGGTGAAGTGTCACGTCCGGTGTTGTGGACTATTGTTGAAAATGTCTTGTTTTAAATAGAATAGAACTTGAATGCGCATGGTCGCTGCGAGTAATAAATTAGGAACGTTCATTTTATAAAGCATCTTATGTAAGTTAATATAAATATAGAGGCTAACAAGCCTTCAAAAAACATGTATTAGATGCGAGTTATTAAATCAAAAGAAAAAGAAAAATATTTCGAAACATTTAATAAAATATTTCGAAATACCTTCCGTTTTTTTTTTTTCTTCATCTTGATTTTTTTTTTTTTGGCTAATATTTCGCTTGACAAAAACAAGCTTCATCAGAGCCAAGACAAACAAAGGTATAACCTTTTTTTTTCCATAATTTACTTCCTGGTGTTGGTGAAGTGTCACGTCCGGTGTTGTGGACTATTGTTGAAAATGTCTTGTTTTAAATAGAATAGAACTTGAATGCGAAATAAATGATTGTATGGTACGTGATAAGCCTTGGCATTCATCGTTTGCATGGATATGTTATGCATTGACATTATATATTAATGCTAATCCTTTCGAGGGGAATATTACTAAACTAAATACTTAGCCCGCGGAGTTATGGACAAAAAGAATACCACGAATTGAAACACGCGTGTAGGATTTTTAACTTTGTTGTAGAAGAAGGGTGCCTAGCGTGAACGTCGTTTTAGACCGGTTGACTAACAAGCCAAATCAGACATAAATATTGTAAATTTACAAACCTCTCATCTACCAATATATATATATATATATATATATATATATATATATATATATATATATATATATATATATATAAATCTGGGCCCTTAAAAATCTCTACATGTGTATTATCCAAATGTTTCTATTCTATAGATGTGCGACACGAACGAAAACCTCACGATATCATTTGCTCAAACTGGTATATACTTATCTAAGAACTAATGCTATTGTTGTTTTAGAATATATATAGTTATAGGAGGTCGATCTCAAAAACCCTTGAAGGTATTTTATATATAAGCATCCTATGCCGTCGGGCTAGAACGAAGACCTCACACTATAACTATTCTATAGTTATACACAAAGTATAACTACACTTTGCTTCTAGCCTGTAGTCCAATACGGTTTCACGTTCGACGCAACTACGACATGAGATAACATTTAAAAATACTTTATTTGTATTTACGTTCGGCAACCGGGAATTCTTACCTTTAAAGAAATAGGTGGAGGGTGATAATAAACGTAGGAACATGAAGTTCACTGAACGTATTCTCATATAGATTGATACATGTGTGTATATTTGTGTGTACATTATTCTGGCGTAATGTCAACATTGAATCACACACCAATGCCATTTCCAAACCATTTACCAATCACAGGATTAAACTTTTAACGTTTATTTTATCGTTAAAATTGATTTCTCTTTAGTTCCTTATTTTTCTATTGAACACGCGAAACACACATACATGCGCGCACATACACACACATACAGCACACACCTTCGAAAATAAACGAAAACTATTTTTTTAGAGTGGAAATAAAATAATCTTCAATAAAATCGACATGAAAGCAGAACATAAAATCTAAATCGAAAAATAAAAACACAGAAAACATTTCACCATCCTTCATTTTTTTCCATTTATTTTTCGATTTACCAAACAATGTAATTGTTATTGATCTGTGAAATCAGGGGCTTGGCTAACATGAATAAATCCTGCAAAGTGTAAGTGTGTTCTTTTTTTTTAATTCCTTATGTCAAATGCATTATTATTGATTTAGTATATATCCTCCTATTAACATCACTCAACTCAGTACTGTACGGCATTCAGTCATAAAACTTCCATGCTATGATATAGAGCAGTATATATTTGCTTATACATATATATATATATATATATATATATATATATATATATATATATATATATATATATATTATTTTTTATGTATCCACATAAAATTTCATAAGGAGATATAATGTTTTATGTATCAATTTTCAGTATTTACTTCAACGGTGCTCGATACGTAAGTAGAGCTTGATAGTAAGCTATGAGCGTATATTCATGGCAATTAAGCTACACAGAGACTCCCTCGTTTTGCCCCTGATTTTAGCCTGAAGATTCCCTCTGGGGATGAAACGCGGGATCCTCTGTGTAGCTTAATTGCCACGAATATATTTTCATAGCTTACTATATATATATATATATATATATATATATATATATATATATATGAATATATATATATATAAATATATATATATATATATATATATATATATATATGTATATTCCCGAAACAGTTTTTTATGGTAAACAACTGATGATCCCTTAAAATAGTGTTAGAAACTAACTAAAATAATAACTGTAAAAAATAAATTGACTTACATGAGTGATTTTCCACTGGAAGACTTGAGACTATAAGTTTTTTTTTGTTGTTTTTTTTTATATAGTTTTAATGGTTGAGAAACTTCCGAGACTATATATATATATATCAATATGTATATATTTATTATTTCTTGTCAAACTTCCGCGGTGTACGCTAAATAGAACTTAATTTTAAACTCCATAGCATGTATTCATGAACAATAGAAATTTAGATTCAGTGACTTTGTGTTCATTCAAAATCAAATTCTTTACAGTCCGTTTCATCACGTATTCTTATTAGTTTTCTCACTATTAAAACATGGCGTCGATTTTGAAAAGTCAACGGTACCTTATTTCCTAAGTACCCTGCATATATACATTCTTAAATAATGTGAGAGTTTTTTCTTTGTCTGATGTTTTGGTCACAATTTTCGCCTGTATTTCTGATGAGCCACATAAATTGATACTCCATGATATATAACATGAATTTAGTTTGTGTGAGTGATGATAAAACTGATTTTTAAAATTGAATCACTTTTAAAATAAATAAATACATGTTCACTGGAATCTAATTCTCTCTCTCTCTCTCTCTCTCTCTCTCTCTCTCTCTCTCTCTCTCTCTATATATATATATATATATATATATATATATATATATATATATATATATGTATATATATATATATTTAATACTTCTGTGTTGGAATCGTGGTGTATTATTTTAGTATTTCTAACTAGTATGCGTCTATATTATGAAGAAGGTAGTCATGTTTTTAGGTGTTTGCAAATGGAGGTAGTGTCCGGTTCGGGTTAATGTTAATCTTTGGGAAAGCGTTGTGGTAGTGAAACTGATGTAATAATTAGTTTTTTATGTAGACATATACAAATTAACAATCCTAAAATTAGACACCATGATACCAATAAAAAAATATTAAAAAATTCTTCAAACCCTCTACATTAAAACTAAACATCCCACACTCAATAATGTGATTTCAGAAACTAGTCACAACATTTTAAAGTGTCTAGTATAGAAATAAACGTTACCAAATTTTTAGTCGTTAAGCAATTATACGTTTAAATCCTGAACGTTTTTAGGACATAATCAAATTCCTAGCAGTTAAACAATCAAACGTTTGACTTTTGCACGTTCTAAGAACGTAATCACGCTCTCATGTACCATCTCAATATTATATACGCTTCTTTTTAGTTGTAAATTACTGGCCGTTATAATAATTTAAAAAAAACAACAGTTAAGGCATATGTTTAAGACACAACACAAACACCGCCTTAAGATGATTTGCCGATTCAATTCGAATGTACTCGCGAAAAAGGAAAGAAAATGGAACAAAAAAACACAAAACTTACATATAACAATTTGACCCAAACACTAAATTGACCATTTGGAAAATTTAAAAAAGAAAAGAAAAGTATTATCAAGCAAAGACACTCTGTCTTATTTAATATTTTGCCTAAATTAAAATATGCTGTCTAAATACACACAATATATATATATATATATATATATATATATATGAACTAATTCCTATTTTAGTCACGTTAATTGTGTAGAGTGAAGTGGGATTTGACATTATTCTTAATCAAACTATTTAGACTTAATTTTTAGTTTTTAGTAGAAAAAGAAATACTTGTTTTTTTATCGTACATGTTATACCGAACTACGATTTCTATGTGTGTGTGTGCGTACGTATATATGTGTAAATATATATATATATATATATATATATATATATATATGTATGTATGTTGTGTGTGTGTATATATGTGTGGGTGGTATGAATTTATTGATAGATACTAAACATATTTGCGAATGTATATTGATAAGCTTATTGATACATAAACAGTGGTGAAACACAACTAAATAATTAGGTGTTAGCATTAAACTGAGACTCTAATGTTTACATTCGTAGATTTGTTCTAGCAATTCACTTGATAGTACGAATGGAGTTAAAACGTGGTAAAGATTAATTTTTAGGTACAAATGCCCGTATAACTACTTTTGAATCCTTAGAATACTTTAAGAAATTAATAAATAAATTAATATTTAATGCCCCTTCGATGGTTCGAAATCGTGGTCTGGTTAACTGGAGGATATATTTCGCCATGAGTGAAACCCTCCTCCCCGTTTGTTTCGCATTTTAATAAGTAACTTACTACTTGAGTGATGAATTCTGGGAAGTTAAGCTTATCATAACATTGTTGGAAAGAGTTTATTTATTAATATTATATACAGTTCACAAAAAGCACCAATGTAGAAGATTTTTTTAATAGTTGATTGAATGAACGGTTGACACAATGAGACTAGCTCTATAATGCTCTGCTTAAATGAGTTTCGCACCCTAACGACCTAAATACACATTGATGTAACTTTAGTAAAAAATAAATTATCTTCAAATAAACTGGAACTTTATAAATAAATTATAGCACATATTAAATATTTTAGGAAATATTACCGAATTAAAATTTTAAAATTGTTCGCACTAATTATTTTAGGAGATCCTAGCTTTGAACGAAAAAATTCAAAATGGCGGATTACTTGGATCTCACACGTGTGAGTGTTTGCTCTCAATTTTTGTTTGTGTTTTTTGTTTTTTTTCACCCTAAAATGAAACTGATGTATAGTGTAGGTGTTTTCAAGACACTCTAATCCAAGAACTCTTTTATTATTTGTGAACTTTTTCTGATTAGTTTCTTGTGTTGCAGAGACGATATTGACATACAAATGTTGTTTGGCACAAGACAAATTAAACGGACCGTTAAATATATCTCACGGAAATTAAAATTTTTTGGAAATGTGAAAGAATAAAAATAAAAGTAATAAAACAAACCATGGTTATTGGAATATAATAAAAACTGTCCTATATATATATATATATATATATATATATATATATATATATATAATATCAGTCTTGCCTAACAAAGTGTATCTACAAAACAAGTGTAGAAATTGAACTTATACACAGTGCAATGGCTCCTTAACCGATGCCCGATGCCGATCTGTAAGGGCTATCAGTTTAAAACTTGGCTCGCGACTGTCACGGCGAATAGTAAAGAAAAGAAACTAAAAAAGAACATTTCGAAAAAGAAATATCAATTGTTGGTGTTTTTTCTTCATCACAGATGACGAGTAGCAAATTGTAGTATCTGTTCTGATACTAGATTCCATTTGTCACTGAAGAGACATCCTTCTAGACTGGAGCAATTTTTATTTGTGTCCTAATTCAGAATACTTTCTTTGTTAAGCTTGATGTTGTTTACATTAAAACTGATCGTTTGTCTGAATCTGCCTTCGTGGGTATTTAAGTAAATAGGAACTAGCGTTTTATTTTAAACTCACGATAGGTAAGTTCTTAATATATAAATCAATGACGTATTTCATCCCGTCATACAAAAATAAGCGGGTAAAATACGTGCCGGAATAAACTATTTAAAGTGTTGAGGTGGAGCAAAAAAGCAAATAGCATGTCAGACAATCCAAGCCGTTTTTTTTAATGGGAATCGCCCACGAGAAGGCATGAAGCCACTTGATGTAAGGAGATAAAAATACTCCTTCAAGGTAAACAACTAGCCAGCAATAAGTGTTCCATGGATAGATTCTCACACAGAAAACAACAATATTTTCCCATTTGTCGAAAACATAGCTCATTGTATGTGAGGACTAAAAGAAAAAATAATAGACGCGAGATTTATGAAGCTGCCAAAAGTAAATAGAACATCCATTTTCGGAAATAAATTATTTACAAAGTGTAAAAATTCAACGTATGTTGTTGTTTTTTCTTTAGGTCATCAGAAATGTTAATAATTTCTATATTAAAAATAACATTACTGACGCCATTTTTGATTTGATATCAACATTAGTGAGAAAACTTACGAATAATATTTTACCGTCATATTTGAGTGTTGATATACACAAGTATTACATCGGCGTCATAGAATAACGTCGTTTCGTAAATATTTTATAGCCGGTTTCTGTTTTAGAGTTCTGTTTCACAGTCTGAAAATAATGCTCATCTAAACTATGTCTGCAGCCAAGGAAATTTCTTATCGAATACAAATCTATTAATTTAATTATAATAAGAACCTTGTGGAAGTCCTCTGGCTGCTCACCTACCGCCTTTTTTTCTTACTAACGTAAACATACTTGAACTTCGCAGCCAAATTTGATCGACATCACTGAGTTAACGGATATGCGCCTCCTTAATCACCGTGGATTTCTCATGAGGGACAGAAAGGATACCGGAACACGACAACAAGGACATGTAACCTGCTACACATTGATCAGAAACTGTGGAAGAAAGTAAAATGTAGAAAAGGCAATACAGCCTTACATGGATCGACTACCATGAAACCTACGACATTGCATGGATAATTTAATACGTAACATGTACAGAATTTATCATATTTATTTAAAAACTATAGACACATGGAGACCGTAACTTGTTTTTCAGAATAGATTTGACAGAAATAAGAATAGAGATGCACATACCTAGTCACACATCATATCAACATTACATTGTAGCTTCACCATGATACAGAGAAAACAACACAGCATAAAAATTTACAGACACAAACTGAGAAAATACATTACCCAAAATGCATAAAGACTAATTACTGCTAAAAAAAAACACAAAAAAATGCAAGGATACAAAGAGCATCGAAAACGGAAACAAAAAGCAGAAAAATATGGAAAGAGACACAACTACTTAGATGGTTTATTACAATTACAAAAAATGGATCAATAAAACATATGATACATACGAAAAGGATACTTCAACAGAAATACGGAATCGCTACTGGTACTTTAACAAAACAGCGCAATCAAAATGAACTCTATAAAACCCAACATTAAAAACAACCAAGAAAACAGTAAATGTTGATTCGGTGAACTAAAAGACAAAACGGTAAATACATAAAATGTGAATACGGCCAACTAACCCAAAAGGAAGGCAAAAGCATATCCAACTGTATGGGGAAGCCAGTTCACAAGGAACTATGCAAATACCTAAACTTCGAAACTTCAGACAAATAGTACAGACACAGACCACAGGCAATATTGGACACTTAAACACATAGAACATATTCGGTGGTACAGAAGAACAAATCGTCAAAGGTATCTTCGCTAATCGTCAACGGCAATGTAACTGAAAATGACAAAGATCGACTAATCTTTCATTCCAAAGTATTTTCGCTCGGATGAGATTTTCCGTTTGTATTGTTCCACGGAATCTGATGACAACAGGTTTCCCCAGATTGTAAGCCTTATCTGACTCTTTTAATTACTGTTAAAAATATTGTTTGGTAATTGCAACCGCTGTTGGCGATTGCTTGCTCGATGATAATAACTGTCTTATTATTATTATTATTAGTATTATTAGTATTATTAGTATTATTATTATTATCTGTACCCACTAGGAGTTCCCACACAAGTTATCGTCAGTTATTGCTCACTGACTACAACCAGGGGATTTCCCTAGAGTCTGAGTGACAACAAGGCCCCTCGAGTTCCAGTTCTCTCAACCTCTTTTCAATCACCACCGCAAATTAACTTGTGGTATCGCAACAGTTGCCTACCACTGATTTCTCGCTGAAAATGGTCATTATCTCCCTGGGATTTGCGTGGGAATAAGCCTCCCTAAGGTGGCAGCACTCTCTGCGCTCTTCCAATGGAGGTCTGGTTAGTGCTCTCCTTCCTCTGTCTTATATACTCCTTGACATTCTGTTGCATACCGTTCCGGGAATAGGCCGTGACAGTCCTCTCAACCCACTGATCACGGTCACCAACACGGGATTTGTTACATTACACGTTCGAATCGATGACACATCGTGGCCAACGCTTCCCACAGAATGATAATACGAAATCATACGAAAATTCCTCAGAAGCGCCGACCAAGGCTCGTCTTACAAAATGGATCCAAAATTCTTAATATCTTTTTAAACATGTATGAATAGTTCACGGCACCAAAAAGAGATTTGTTGCATTACGCACATGACCATTAATGTCTCTTACACGCGTCTCGAAACCGAAACCTTAGAAGCGTTTTCAAACTCTTTTAACACTCATTTCTATAAGCCTTTAAACTGACAGTCCATTACTGTTTAAGCATTTGTCTTATTAAAACACTGCTTTCTTTAAACGTTTATTTTCAAGCATTTTTCTTTGCATCAAGCATTTTTCTCGTTAAAACATTTTTCTTTAAAACATTGTTCTCTTTTTTACACAGATCGTTAAGCACATTTTACTTATATTAAACATTTTTCGTTAAGCACATTTCTCTTGAAAACACTTTTCTTGTTAAGACATTGTCACAGTTTATCACTTCAGTTTTCAACTTAGATTCAAATTAAACATTGTTCACTTTAAACAGCTTTTCCTTAAAACATGGTGCACTTTATCTTTCCGTTTCAACTCTCTCACTTTATCAGATTAGGACCCAAAAATGTTCAACACAAAAAGTTACCTTACAGTTTCTTTGGTCGTCTGGTCGTAATCGCCATTGGTTCCGCCGGTTTCCATTGCGTGTCTCTGGCCGTGATCGATGCTGGTGGCCTTTGATCTGTGGATAAACTTTATAGACAGGCAGCATACAACACTCGGACGCAGGTTTTCTTCAGAGAGATTCGATTCTTTTATTCTGGATTTTGTTGTGGAGGGGGTATCCATTCGTTTCGGTCATGCTTTTCATTCATACCTATTGTAGGGTGCGACGATGCATGGGAATCTTCGAGATCCATCCCATTCAGACGAGCGACTACATCTTCGATTTAATGCTTTCGCTTCCAAAGCTCAGACGCTCTAAAAAACATATTTCATGGATCCGCTTGCTTTCAGGCCGAGCGGCCACATCGTTATGTTAACCTATCACTTCCAAAGGCGTTCTGTTTCAAAAACTCTTGTTTTTGATAAAAACTAATGACGTAATCGACACTTTCTCGGGTCGACCAATCAAACACGATATTCACAATTTCCCCATATCTGGCCTTCTCTGACCGAGTTTTCCTGTGTCGGTGTCGAATTTGTAACTTTGTTATGGTTTTACAAAAACATGATTGACTCATAACGGTCCTCTTCGGTGCATTTTAGCTCGACCTGCACTCATTGGCTTCATTTGACCCCAGCCATAATTCACACTAGCTTACTTAACCGTATCTGGAGATCTGGGGCCCCATCCATAATATAACACTTCGACTATTTTGTGTGGCGTCAGCCTAGGCCGGTGCAATTTTTGAAGTGGGGCAGGGGGAAGCTTATGATTCTGATTGCACTTTCTGTATATTGTTCCTGACGTGGTTTTGTCCACCTGTGATTTAGTGTTCTTCCTGTTATAATGTGACTGGTTACCATTCGTAGCTTATGCGGGTTGGTTTCAGCGTTCAAAGATCATCCTTAAGATTTTTCGAAGAAATAGAAAAAATAATATCATTATTATTATTATTAGTAGTAGTAGTAGTAGTAGTAGTATTAGTAGTAGTAGTAGTAGTAGTAGTAGTAGTAGTATTTAGAAGATTCACACAAGTCATTATCACTGAAATAACCTTGGAGTTCGACTGGCAGCACGTGTACTCATTTATTCAGCATTTGCCATGTATTTTCGCTAAACTTTGCAAATTAGTTTGTGTTATCGCAACAGCCATGTACCATAAACTTTTCACTGGCAATGACCGTTACTGTTCTTTTGAAGTTTAGTGACAATAAGCCTCTCTACGCTTCCAGTATTCTCACACGCTTTCAGGCGGTGCCTACTCGGACATTCAATCCTCCTTGACACTTCATGGCTATTTAGTGTTTTACCAGCCAAAACTGGAACATTCACACGTATCGAGTGTGTTTGTTAGCTGTTAAGTGGGGCCCCCATTTATAAGGCCCCTGTTTGTTTCAGTTCCTTTTGGTGTCTGTTGTTTTCTTTCAGTGCTTTTGTTTTACTTCTATTTCGACTTATTTGTCACTAGTGAGCATTCGTTGGTTTGTTGACTTGGTTTCTGCATTCATGGACTTTTCTTATAAAATTTACGCGATGCATTGTCTTACACTTCCTTTTGATTCCAGTTTCTGCAAGTCTCTTTTTAAGGCATTGCCGAGACCGTTTAAAGTAGACACGGTAGAAAAAGGTAATAAAACACGGCGCCAGAATTACTTTTAAATTTATCACATAGGTCATCGTCAGTTATTGATCACCGACAAGGGCCGGTGGTTTTCTCTAGAGTCTGAGTTACAACAAACCTACTCAGTTTTCCAGTACTCTCTACCTCTTTTCGATAACTACCGCCAATTACTTTGCAGTATCGTAACAGCCGCTTACTATTGATGTATCGCTGGTAAGAACCATAACTCTCTTCTGGGATGTTAGTGGCAATAAGATTCCCGTTGATGCAAGCACTCTCTGCACCATTCCAGTGAAGGTATGGTTTGTGCTGTCACTCATCGATCTAGTAATCTTCGTTGACCCTCTACAAATATGTTATGTAAAGTCAGCCTAGGCCGGATCATCTTTTAGGGGGTGATCAGCTTATAACATATCTTGCAGTTTCTGTTTATAGGGTGGTGTTTTTCCTGTGTGTTTTCCTTTTACTTCCATGTGACTGGTTACAATACGTAGCTTATGCGGATTGGTTTTCGCATTCGAGGATTTTACTTAAGAGTGCAGCTGTTTTGATCATTGCTATCCTTTGTATCGTCTCAGTAATCCCTTTGATTTAAATTTATCCAAGTCTTTTCACCAGGTTTATTATTATTATTATTATTATTATTATTATTATTATTATTATTATTATTATTATTATTATTATTATTATTATTATTATTACCTACTCGCTCGGGGTTCTCACAGGAGTTGTTACTATATTATCGTCAGCTTAAACTCACGAAATGACCTTTAAAAATGTGAAGCTTGAAAAGGTAACACATTATTACAGTATAAATCATTCGGTAAGAAGTGCAGACTATCATATAAGAATCATACAACGGTTTGTACTGTAGAAAGG
>OY744524.1:97838099-97850599 GCA_963556195.1 Sepiola atlantica
TTTCTAAGATAGTAGAATACTCAATTAATTGTGGAAATTCAAAATCAGAGCATAACATTTATTTAATATTTGGTACATAAAATCAGTACAACAACAGTGTTAACGGTTTCAAGCTCGAATGTGTTTACTCCTGGCGATCTTTAGCGTTGCTGTTAGTGTTGCCATTTAGTCCGCTGAGTGACAAAAAATGCTGAAGATAGTCGAGAGTTTACACCTTCTGAGCTTGAAACCGTTGTTACTGATGTACTGATGTTCTTATATATATATATATATATATACATATATATATATATATATATATATATATATATATATATATATATATATATATATATATATATATATATATTTGTTCGTGATTTTATTATTCCATTAATTGGGACAAAATATATGCTGTTTCATTAGCATCCATAATGAATGCCAACTTTTCAAGCGTCAATGGAATCTAAATGTTTAAGATTTTAAATTCAACCTCAACCGGAAAGAAAAGATGGATAAGAGGGAGTGGGGACGAAGATAGGGCTCAGCCTATAGTGAGGACAGGAAAGGGGGAAACCCCAACAAGTGATATTTCAGTAAGTTCAGTGGGGTGATTTCTAGTGTCTGAGCTATCGTGACCTCAATTCCAACCAGGGCGGAGGGCGGCGTAGGTTTTATTTAATGAGAACAGGATTATAATTATAAAGTTATAACTGTCATTTTTGTTGTAATAGATGATTATCGTGTAGATAAAAATGTTTTGTAATTTTAATTTAGGCTATTGATTGCTACTTTTGCATTCTATTTTAATATAATTATTTATGGCTTGTATAATGAGCATAATGAGCTCAGTAACGGTAGTAAATTTTGTTGTGATAATATTTTTTAATTGTGATTATATTATACTAAAATTAATACTAGTGAAATTATTATATAAAAGAAGTTTAATGGTGTTACTGTCTTTAGTATTAATAAAAAACAATTATAATAATAATTATTATAATAATAATAATGCCAATCATACCTACGATAGTCGCAATAACAATAGTATCAATAATAATAATACTAATAATACAAATAATAATAATAATAATAATAATAATAATAATAATAATAATAATAATAATAATAATAAAAATAATAATTATTAGTATTATGATCGTGTTACTTGTGAAGTCATTAGGCGAAATACGTCTACAATTGATCGTAGGTTTTTATAGTTCTACTACCAATAATAAGGACTAAGCACCAGTCAATAATTAAGTGTTCAAGATAGTAATTGAAGGATTAAGTAATTGAGATTAGATTAATCTAAGTGATATCAGATTTAATAGCTATCAAAGTTATGGGTTTAGGTGGGAGATGATTTTGGTAGATGTTGGTAGTATGACTGAGAGGATATTGAGGCTGAGAATTATAAATAACACTTAGAGATTTGATGTTATTGATGGTTATATATTTATAGATTCATCGGGACGTGTTGCTGTAGGGGGCTGTAATGGGTTTTGAAGTAGTGTATAATGTAATCATGCATTTAAAAAAAAAATTCATTTTTAAATATGTGGGGGGTTGGTGTGGGGTTAAATCGGGGTATGTGGGTTGCTAAGGAGGTAGAGTCTACTATGTTTACAGTTGATAGACGTCTCTTGTTTTCTATTCAGGAGTTTGTGTCTTTCTTTAGAAACGGATAATTTCCAGTTTTTCATTTAAACATAATCTACATTGTGAGTTCATTGATTTGCAGGTGCTATATTCTTTAAAGATTTTCCACTTTATTATGGGAGTTTCTTTTTTTTTATTTTGTGGTAGTGTAGTGAAAGTCTAGTTTGGCCAGGATGGTCAGGGTTGTTGAAGGAGAGTTTATGGTTGTAGAATCTTTTCTTGAAGTTGTTACCTGCCAGACAATATAATAGTTAGTCTGGGAGTGGTTTTCGGTTGAGGAGATAGATGCCTCATAGACCACTTGGGTTGATAGGCACTTTTGGTTTAGCGGGCAGTTTGATTTGTTAGTACAGTTACATGTTCTTCTAGGATTTGAGGTTACTGAGGTGTTTAGTATGTTAATGTTGTGCTTTTTTATGATTTTTCCAGGTTGTCACCACAACAATAGCTGAGTTTCAGTGTGTTCCTTTTAAACATTTTATGGAGTATGTGGTTATTGGGGAAATGAGTGGTTATTGAGTTCAGGAATGTATTCCCTAATTTGGTTTTAGTTGAATTGTTAAATGGAGGTGTATGCCAGATAATTTTCCTATTCCTATTTTTGTTCCTACTAGGGTTATTTTGTGTAGTTGGAATATACTCTATTTTGGTATTTTTATATCCACTCTCTTTTAGTGCTTTATCATAACAGTGCTTATGTTTATTGAATATATCTATATTGGAGGAGTTGTTGCTAATCCTTCGACTAATTGATTCAGGGATGTGTTTATTTACAGATCTAGGGTGGTTAGATAGTGGGTTGACATAAAGGGGTAGAAATTATCTTTAGCATATGGCTCATAAATATCCCTAGTGAGGTTGAAGGTAATATCGATGAAGCTGACCTGTTTAACATTTGATGTTATTTCAGCCTTTAAGTCTATACGTTTTATTTCTTTGAGTATTATTTTTTTGATTTGTTCACACTTTTGTCCGTTTGTGTTTTTAACATACATTAGGCCATCATCTCTGTAAAGCCCGATCGAATCGACTTCGAGATCTTTTGTTAGCTTATATAGTAAGTACAGGCTTACCAAGTCTGTCACCTCGGCAGATCAAGAGAGCCCATAGTAACATCGAAGGAAGAGAAATGGTCCTTCTTTGTCCATTGTTCATTATTATTTATTAGTACTGTCGTTCGGCATTTTTTAATTATGTTTATTAGAGAGACGAGTGGCGAATTCTATAACATTTTCGAAGAGTGGTTTGGTTATTGAGGGGCAGTAATTAACTATATCGAATTGTATAAAAGAGCATTTATCTTTGTTACTAATTCTATTAAACCAGCTTATGGTTTCAGCGGTATTAATCCACTGGTTTAAATTGTAGGTGTTTTTAATTTACTTATTTATTTTTCCTAAGATGGTTTTACTGATTTTGCCTACCTCTTGTCTAGTAGGATTAATAAGTCTGGTTTATATATATATATATATATATATATATATATATATATATATATATATATATATATATATATATATATAATATATATTCGAATACAGAGAAGCTTCATTTAATCAAAAAAGAACGAATGTAGTAGAATTTAGTGGCTATTTCTCTTTACTGATATTTCGATGTATTGACAACTTCTGCCCAGTAATCTATATAAATGGAACTTAACAGTCTTATCAAGCCACGCAAGGGCTTTAAAGATCACGAATTCTAAAAGTAATTATTGTAATTATGAACCGATAAGATATTGAGCAAAGTTCAAACAACACAGCCGTAAAATTTTGTTTGTACACGCGTATATATTTCTCTGTAGAGAATGTTAATGCAGCAAAGGGGTATTGTAAGATAACATCTAAATAATTTGATTATTTCGTTATTTTTTATCCTAATTTTTCAAATATACCTATACACATATATATATATATATATATATATATATATGTGTGTGTGTGTGTGTGATCGAAGTTCATTGAAAATTTCATATTAATTCGATTTTAATGCATGAGCCATTGGCAAGGAAAAGTATTAATCAAGTTATATATGTTCAGGTGCGCGACGTGAGTCGTGCCAAGAACATACCCAGTTGCTAGTTGGTATTTAGGAATGTTCCCTTCTCCCCTCCCCCCCCTACATATATATATATATATATATATATATATATATATATATATATATATATAGATTTCACTGTTGTAGACCCGTGCTAGGGGTCACAAAGATAACAGCCACAAATTGTGACAGGTTAAAATATACAATGTATTTATTCATAGCAATCCAGTAACGCCACTAAATGTGGTAGGAGATGACCGGATTCCTACCATGCGGTAAAACATGAATAGGAATGTCCTCTGTTTGAGTCTTTGCAACCATGGTATTTATTATAGATGGTTGCTTCCATTAGTTCTTCAATAGGGGTGATTTGTACCTCACAACCCCCCCCCCCTCCCGAGCTTTTCATTCCCCTGGAATGATCGTATAGCTCTTTTTCCTGGGATTGATCTCTATGGGATCGATCCTTTTTCTTTTACTGGAAGACCGGCGTTGTTCGGCTGCTTGTGGTGTTACCAGGTCGAACGTGTCATATATATGGTCCATTACTTCTTGTTCAACAGGAGGTTGTCTGTCGTCATCAGTGACACGTTTCCGAATTTGGTTCAAATGCTTCTTGTGAGTGAATTTTGGACCTTCGATTATGTAAACCATCCACCCGATCCTCTGCTTGACCTTTCCTAGTTCCCACATCATACTATTATTTTTATGTACCTGGAAAAAAACTTTTTCCCTAGGTAAATACATCTTTTTAGGAACTGTAGTATTCGGCAGTTTTACCTGTTTAGGCAAAAGTTTCTCGAAGACCGGCCTAATTTTCCTCGCAAACATTAACTCTGCCGGCGACATCTTTGATGGAGCGCTTTCATTTGGCGGAATTCGGTACACCTGTAAAAACTGTTGTAACGCCTTTCCTGAGGGAGTTCCTTTAGCTTTTTTCAGGGCTCTTTTCAGCGTGTCCACGAACCTCTCTGCCTGACCGTTCGATCGAGGATGATAGGGTGGCGTTGTTATGTGGTTGACCTGGAAATCCTCGCAGAAACTTTTAAAATCTGCTGACGTGAATTGCGTGCCATTGTCCGACACCAAACAATCGACCACACCAAACCTAGCATACAATTCGTGAAGAGCACTGATTGTAAAATCCGTCGTTGGACTCTTGCATCTAAATACCTCAGGCCATTTTGAAAAGCTATCAACAACTATTAAGTAATAGTTTCCCTCCAATGGACCTGCAAAATCCACGTGTATCCTTGACCATGGATGGTCAGCTTTAGGCCACGGGCTAAATTGTATTGGGGGCGCTTTTGCAGCCAATGCGCATCCCTTACACGACTTTACCATGTCTTCAATATCAGTGTCCATGCTCTTCTAGTAAACGTAGGACCTCATGAGGCTAATCATTCTAGTAGCCCCAGGGTGTCCTGTATGAAAATCCTTTAATTTTTTTTTCCTCAGCGTGGCTGGGATTACCACCCTTTCTCGGTACAACAGTACCTCATTGCACATAGAATAAACTTCCGCCGCCGATTCATCTGATTGAATTTTTTGTTTCGTTTCTTTGATGAAACTATCTTCTTCAGCCTCCCTTATTATATCTTTCAAAGTCACTGGTAATTCCCTGATCGTATTGCACAGTATTTGTGTATAGTCCTTTTCACTTTGTAGTGACGCTATTACTGTGTCCTCCAGCGGTTCCCTTGATTTCGGGATTAATCGCGACAATCCGTCAGCGTGACCTAACTTCGCAGATGCAAGAAATTCCATACTGAAATCGTAATTTAGCAGGATGGTCGTCCATCTTTGCAGGCTGTTGGCTGAGTAAGTTGGTATCCCTTTTTTTGAACCGAAAATGGTTATAAGCGGCTTGTGATCAGTTTGTAATTTGAATTTTCGAGCATGTAAAAAACGGTGGAATTTTGTAAGTGCTTCCTTCTCAATTTGGGAATAATTCTTCTCGGCTGGCAGTAAGGTTCTCGACGCATGAGCGATCGGTTTAGTGGACCCATCTGGCATTTTATATAGAATGCATGCCCCTATTCCATAAGCACTTGCATCGGTTGCGACAATAATCTCTTGTTCTGGATTGAAATGAATCAGAAATAAATCTGATGTTAGTACATCTTTTAACTGCTTAAATGCCGACTGGCACTCCGGCGTCCAATTCCATTTTTTGTCCTTTTTTAATAGTTCATCTAAAGGCGCGCGCAATTTATGCATATTCTTAATAAAAGTTTGATAATAGTAAACGAGCCCTAAAAAACTTTGCAATGTAGTTACATTTTGAGACTCTGGCATGTCTTTTATTGCTGTGGACCTATACGGGTCGGGTTTTCTCTCGTCCTTATTCAATATATGACCCAGGTATTTTATTTGTTCAAAAAAAAAATCACATTTTGCCTCCTTCAAAGTGAAGCCGTATTCTTTTATTCTGTCAAACACTTGAAATACATGATCTCTATGTTGTTCAACATTTTGACTACGTATGAGAATATCGCCCAGATAGCCTATTGAAAAATTCAAACCGCTTAGCAAAGTGTCAATTATCTGTTGGAAAATAGCAGGTGCTACTTTTATCCCAAATGCTAATCTATTGAATTAAAAAAGACCCATGTGTGTTGATATACACAAAAGTGTCGAACTATCGTCTTCTACTGGTATCTGTAGATACGCCTCGCTTAAGTCTATTTTGGAAAAGATTTTTCCGCCATTTAACTTAGCGAATACTTCCTCTGGGTTTGGTAACGGATAGTGGTGGTCCTTGAGCGATGCATTCAATCCGGTAGAGAAATCTTCGCATACTCTGATTTCTTTTGATTTTTTTTTTATGTATACGGTGGGGGCTGCCCACTCACTATAGTTAATATGGGTCAAAATCCCTGTGTTAACTAGTCTTTCCAATTCTTCTTCAATTTTTTCTCTTGAAGCGAACGGTACGCTACGGGTTTTTTTTAATATTGGTTTTGCTTCATCCAGCAATTCGAATCTCGCTTTTATTTTCGTGCAGCATCCAAGCTTTTCAGAAAAAACACTTGGAAAATATTTTTTTAGATCTTTTTTTGGTTTGTCGGCTTCGGCCGTTAAATTTTCGACTTTTTGACAAAAATCACTCATTGGCGAGTCCCATAATTCAAATTCTTGGATCCAGTCAGATCCAAATAAATTTGATGTGTTCCTAAGAACGAATACTTTTAGCTTTTTTGTCTTTCTTTTTAGTGAAACATTAATAATTAATTCACCCTCAAAATGTATATTTTCACCAGTTACCGATCTTGCGATTTTATTCGTCTTCATCATCGTGGGCTTTCCTAATTTCTGTACCCATGAGGTCCTCCACATTTACTACAAGGGGTCCTAGGCTTTTGTCTATCCTGATAATTTTGTGAAGGGTTCTCTTTGGCTCTTGGTTGGTAATAGCTGGCGGGTGAGTGTCCTTTATTTTTGGAGCGTATCTTTTTAATGTGAGCGATACCTGCTTCCTCTATGTTTCGGGAATCTTATTTCACTGCCACGAACCGTTGACAATCTTCAGCCAGTTTCTGAAGCGTTAAATCAGGTTCTAATTCCAGTTTATTTAGAGCACGACGTCTTATATCGGCTCTTTTGTGGCTATCAAACCTTGTGTGAATATTAGGCATCTAAAATTATCTGCCGTTAATGATGACAACTTGAAGTCGTCACAGTTTTTATTAACTATAGACGCAAAATTCATATAATCCTGATTTTCCTTATGTGTAATATTCATACATTTCCATCTTTTATGGAAAAGGCTCGTCTTTGGACAGTATAACTCCATTTACAGTTTGACTGCCTCGTCAAACGACAATTCGTTGTTTTTTCTTGACAAAATATAATCCACGAATGTGTTATGTTCGGATGCACCCAACTTCCGTAGCAATAAACGAACCTTCTTTTGATCCGTCCATGAACCACAATCACAATTAAAACTTGGAAGGTATTCTCTGGCGTGATCGCAGAAATAAGTCGCCTAGCCTATAGGGCCTTGTGGGCATTCTCATAATTCAATACATTTTGATCATATTTGGTAGACGCGTTTCAAAGAGTTCATTTCAGTCGTTTCGCCCACACACTAATTATTTTTTTGTTATCTAGTATTGGTTTAAAACTGATTTCCGCTAGTAGTCGTACAAGTAGTAGCCATACGTGAATTGTCAATGTTACTACATAAAATAAAATAAATATGAACGTTAATGTGAAAGTGCATGTCATTTTATTAATTATAAAGAAATGTAAATGATTACAAAAATAATAAAAATGAAGACAGTTGATTTAGTGTTTTAATATTTTAAATTATGTATCATGAAACTGATCTGATACTAATATATATGAACGTTTTGTGAGTTGTATATACGCTAAATAAACACTTTACATTATGGTCTTTCTAAAAAAAAAGCTTTATTCTGCCTCTTTTTCTCGAAAAGTCGCAAAGAATCAAACATATTTTCTCCGTACTATTTTTCTGTTATTTAATTTATATATATATATATATATATATATATATAGCGAGAGAGAGAGAGAGAGATAGAAGAAAAAAGAGTGATAAATATGCGACGATTGTCCAAATTTATTTCAAATTTCAATTGTTCAATGCAAGGTTTATTCAGTAATAAACTAGTGTTTATTATTCTTTCCTTAAGCCAAGGCTTTTCAAAGATCGAAATCTTATCATAAGAGAAGAAATACAGATGGATAAGTTGGCTTTCGAAAAAAACAACTTCAAATATTTGAAAAATATGAAAATTATTATTAAAAATTATTAAAATAATTTTTGTAAAAAAAAACGTATTGAATGAAAAGAAAAGTTCCGTGAAAAAGATATGCAAATTGTCCGGGTGGTAAATTTCCGTTGAAAAGAAGTCCGGTGAAATCGTAGAATGTGAAGAAAAACTCAAAGTGCTCAAAATGTAGCTAAGTCCAGATGCACTTAAAAGAGGGTGAGAAGAGGAAAACCGGCCATTTTTAGATGTACTTCCAGGGCCAAGTAAAACAGAAGAATCTTATTCAAGGTTTAAATCCGAATGAGACAAAAAGGCAAAATAGTTAAAGATTTGGGGTTAGGGGGGTTATGAGGTACGGGATTGGTTAAAAAGCCGCTTTGTGAATTGGGGGGAAAAGGAAAAGGATATATATATATATATATATATATATATATATATATATATATATATATATATATATATATATAGATATATATATATATACACCCATATACATACATACATATATATATATATATATATATATATATATATATATAGAGAGAGAGAGAGAGAGAGAGAGAGAGAGAGTTAAGTAAAATCAGAAGATATAACCATTTTTATATCGTGGTGAGAAAAAAGGTATTATCTGAATACAATGATGGAAAGTGAATCAATCTAGGTCTGCCAAATACCAATGATTCATACATATACAAACACTATACATAGAACTTCAATATATATTATAACTTGGAAGAATACAAAATGTATGACATGATCATTATTGTGTAACCTTGATAATGCTTATGCCATACATTTTGTATTTTTCAAAGGTATATAATGTATATATATATATATATATATATAAGTATGCAATTTAAATCTCCTGTCTCTCACACACACACACACACACACACATATATATATATATATATATATATATACATATTTATATATATATATATATATATATATATATATATATATATATATATATATATATATATATGCGTCTTCTAAAGAAATTAGGGCGAAAAATGGGTTTAAGAATGTTACATACACAGAGATAAAAAGGGTAAACAAAAAAATTAAATTAAAGTTTAAATCCTTATAAATCAATCACAAAGGAATTTAAATAAGACTGTCATTCGCGCAGTCTAAGGACAGTAACTCTGTAGGGTTTTTGAATGATTTATATTCGGGATTTAACATTATTAACTAAGGTATGATGAAGGCTTATGGGAGTAACAATATTGGTATACTGATTAAGACTGGTTTCTGGATAAGAGTAAGGATTAGGTCGGAAAGATTGGATCTGTTATGAAGATATGGGAGATTAACATTATGACCGTGAAATGATGGGGACTTATGGGAGTAATAATAATATTGTGAAATGGGGGTGTTACCCTCTTAATGACTGGAGAAATATTTTTGTGAAAGTTATAATTATTGCGCTTGAATAGTGGTGTAGATAGGGGTTGATTAATATAGTTGTTCCTATTTTTTTTCTTTATTTATATTTAAGGGGTGATAGTTGAGAGAATTTTCCGGAGTGGAAGTCGGTATTTAGTTGGGCAATTATGACGGTATGTATTTCGCAGAGGGGGGCTGTAGCTAGGCTTTTATGTGTATCGGTAAGTCCAATTCATGAGTAGTGCTTGTCTCTTGTGGATGCATCCTTTTAAGATTTCATCTCGTATATTTAAACAGACTGTATTTCGGTCAATAATGGCTTTTAATATATAGTATTTTTCGGCGTCGCACAAAATACATCTATTTGTGGCTGGAGAGAAGGATGGCCTTCTCTCAATTACTTTCTATTTAATGGTGAAGGTTGTTTTTTCATCTTTAAGTTGTCATATACAGGTCACGGGTGCCGTATTGGCCTTGTGTTTGTATCTGAAAACAAGGCAAACACGTAATAAAGTAATAAAGTAAGAAAAGTACTAATAATCTATAAGCAACATGGTAGACCACATAATGATAATTTTTATATTTTATTTAGACCAATGTCTGTTGTAATCGAGAAATTAATGGTAAACGGCTGCTGCGATAATGCAAATTCATTTGCAAAGGTTATTGAAAGAGGTGGAGAGTACAGGAAATCTGAGGATACTTGCACACACTCAAGAGAGTAGGAGTAATCTCTCGTGATGACCTGTGTGAGGACTCCTAGTGGGTATAATAATAATAATATTTTGAATAGTTGAAGATTAAGGAGACAAAATAACGAAGCCAATACATCGATCTCATCAGGATTTTAAACTTGAACGAAAATCATCATAATACCAATCATTTTAGGAGTACTAGGAACAGTCTCAAAAACCTCGAAAGAAAATAAAACAATGTTGAATCAAAGGAAAAACTGAGATCACACAACGCATTGCCATGGTTTAAATAGCCGAAATCTAGAGAATATTATTCGAATGCTAGAACCCACTCATATAACTTACCAACGCTTACCTGCCACATATATGTTTAAGAGAAGTGTGAACTGACAGAAATGCAAAAAACGGCTACACACAATATGATTCATATCCGGGCGGTAGCTTAAGCTGGTACCACACACAACACTGTGAAAGGGTCGAAGAGGTTTAAAAGAGTGAAATAGGAGTGCACAACTACACTTTTAATGAAGAATAAAGAGATTATAGGAACCTTGAAGAGGCTTATTGCCATCCATCTATAAAAGAAGACGAACTATAGTTTCTAGAGATAAATCAATAGTAAACGTTTGTTGCGATAACTGCAACTTATTTGCAATAGAAAGTGCTAGATATCTAGAAATACTTGTTGTCACTCAGATTCCAGCGAATACCAATTGGTATTACCAGTGAGCAATCACTGATAATGCAATGTAGGAAAACTGTTAGTGAATACATACAAAAATAATAATTACCAAAATAAATTAATTTATATTGTCGCAACGGCATTACGAATTAAGAAAGTATTTCTTCACATGCCAATTGTTTTAATAATGTTACAAAAACAAACCTTACTTATATTTTAAACACATGTGATGGCTTACGCATGAACAGTTTTCTTTGCTCTATTGACTTGTAAATTGTTAAAACGTTTTAAAGTTATAAAGCTGGATCTAACTTTCGTAATCTCTCGATAACTGATTCGGTGTCGATTATAACATGACTAATTTAGTTAACGTTAAATCCGAAACAATTCGATATTGTAAACACTAAAGTAATTATAAATAAGAAAATAAAAATCAATATGAAAAATTTAAGGTAAATTACAAGTAAACACGATTCATATAATAAAAGCAACACCATTAGATATTAACATAAAATAACCTTTAAATATTTAGAATGTATACTGAAAGATATATATAGATATGTAGATAGATTTCTATTAATAGCACATATAGTATTTTCTTAATGTATGATTAGTAAAAGCTTAGAAATATTAATATACACCTTTAACATGTATACAGTAAAATAATACTTTAGCTATGACAAATATAATTACATATAAATAGAACTTATTCTTCGGAGAAACATTTAATTAATTTATATGTTATAATACAAGTGGTCTAATTCATTACAAAATACTTCTCCACTGATCTACTAAATTACAAATAATAGATAAAATAATAAAATAAATAAAAGTAATGTTATTTTATTATCAACACTCTTTATTTAATAAACATAAAATAACAAAACTTTTAAAAACGTTACTAATACAGCTACTCAGTTCATAATAAGTATAGATCATAAAGATTTTATCTGAAATATTTTTCTGAAACATATATAATATACATAACAACATCGTTCATTTGGTTTGTTCTGACAGTTTACAGAGAAGAAAACATCAGGTTTGGAAACATTAATGAGTTTATGCAATTAATTTTTAACGCTCGATTTGGACATCTTGAAAGTGTCTGTGATTTGTCTGGTTGTCAAACAGCAATCTTGTTTAACTACGGCTTTCACTACGTTACTGTAAATCATCTCTGGCCGGCAAGAGCGAAGAGCATTTTTCACTGAATAATTTCTAGTAATCGGGCAAACCATTTCTAGCTAACCCGTTCTCTAACAGCATTCGCCCCATACACATGAAAAATATGTATGCAGGTTTCTGTAGTAT
>OY744524.1:97853099-97873099 GCA_963556195.1 Sepiola atlantica
TGAAATCGGAATTCATCTTATCGTCACCTTCTGCTCGGGCTAAACGGATTAGAGAAGAAATAACCAAAAGTAGTATAGGAAAATATTTCCTTACATACACGCATATATATATATATATATATATATATATATATATATATATATATATATATGTGTGTGTGTGTGTGTTTGTATACATATGTATATTAATATATATATATATATACACACACATATATATATATATATATACATGTATATCTATATTTATATATAATACCATATAGAAAGGTAAATATCTTCAATCTATGGCATAAAGGAAAAACTAAAGCCTTATATTAATTCACTTATCTTTAAGCCAGCGTTTGTTTCTCTGAAGAATCGTCAAAAAATAAAGAAGAAAAGCAAAAAAGAAATCGGAATAGAAATTAATTCATTTTTTGTTAAGAAAAATGATGCAAATGGTTTTCGTGAATCATGAAAAAAATCTCAACCGAATTTCAATGATAAATATATATATATATATATATATATATATATATATATAAGTGTTTAATGTATGCCCATAGAATTTTATAAAGATATATAATATTTTATGTATCGATGTACAGTATTTACTTCAACAGTGCGCAATACGTTAGTAGAGCTAGGTAGTGAGTTTGAATATATTTATTGCAATGAAGCTACACAGAGGTTTCCGTGTTTACTTTTCGTAGGGAATCATCAGGATGAAATAAGTTTAAGCCTGACGATTCCATACAAGGTTAAAACGCGGAAGCCTCTGTGTAGCTTGATTTCAATAAATAGATATCCATTACTAACTATATATATATACATATATGTATATATATATGTATACATATATATACATATATATATATACATATACATATATATATATACATATATATATATATACACATACATATATATACATATATATATACATATATAAATATATATATATACATATATATATATATATATATATATATATATATATATATATATATATATATATATATGAAGTGGCGACTTCGAAGAAAGAACTGAAGAGGAATATTAAGTTGCAAACTACCTACCACCAGTACCCAAAGAACACACCTTAGAAAAGCCGAGTAACTCCTCAACAATTTCCAACAGTCAAGTAGTTAATTGTCTGGTTCTTTCTCAGAGGAAAATTGTTATTACGTCAAGATGAATTGCACAACGCGCACAACAAACAGATGGAAGGCATGCGCAACATTATGACAACTTCCCTTAATCTGTGATTGTATATCGGTGTGTTTTTCGTGAAGGCCACATAATGCCGGAACACCTTTTTGAAAATAGAGTCAGACTGAATTACAAATCATATATTAAGTAGAATTTGTGAATTACGGGGTAGAGAAGGTTATTGTGAAAAGGCAAGCCCAGGGGCACACCTACGGGTTTAAACAGAGGTAGTTGTCTAAGAACTTTTATGACTCCAGCTGTCTCAACACCTTCCTTCCACCTTTTCTGTCTTTTGTTCATATTGTCGTATACCAATTGAGACATAATGCAAAGTGCTCAATATCCTTTAAAGAGCAAGTTGTAACCCACCAGTGTTCATTACAGTGGTCAATATTTTAGATGAAGCAGGTGTGTTTCAACGCAACGTTTCCCGGGTGAAAGAACGTCTTTATCTTTTGTTCTTATGTTGTATATTAGACAATGTATATCGTGTTGCCCGGGAGTAATAATAATAATAATATATTTAAATGCTCAATATTCAGGAAAAGCAAGTGACTCAATCGCAACCGCACCTATGCTGAACATGAATGAAGCAAGGGGTGCTGAATTCAAAAACGCACCATTTTCTAAACATGATTGTGTAATGAAGAGCGGATTGCTCATGTGCACTTTTTTTGAAGATGAGTGTAGTGAAGTAAGTATTGCTGAACCACAAGTTGAACCTTTTTTAAATATAAGTGTGTAGTAAAGCAAGGTTTACTCTATCTCCAGTCTCAGCTCTTTTGAACATCAGTATGTGGTGAAGAAAGAGTTGCTCAATCCTCAGTCTGCAATAAACAAGGGTTGTTAAATCCCAAGCTGCACGCACTCTGTTCACGAGTTTGTAATAAAGAGGTCAGAGTCTGAGATGTTGGAAGAAATCCTTTGTTTTCATTCAATTATTCTTCATTCATTATTTCATCATTTTTTTAATTCATTTTATTAATTTTTCATTCATTTTTTGTTCATTTTTTAAATTAGTATTCTCATTAATTTCTTTTTTTTTCAGTTTTTCATACGTGTTTAATTCATTTTTTATTCACTGATTTTCATTCATTTTTTTATTCTTTATTTTTCATACATTTTAAATTCATGCATTTTTTCTATTCAATTTTAATTTTTTTTTATCTCATTGTAACCATTCTATTTTTTCATTTATCTTTATTGAAATATTTATATTATTTATTATTTATTACGTTGTCTTTTAATTTTTATCATTCGTTTTTCATACATTTTATTCACTCATTTCCTTTACTTATTTTTATTAATTTTCATATCCTGTTTTTATTTATTATTTTTCCTTCATTTTTTAGCATTTATTGGTTTTTATTAATGTTTTTGATTCATTTTTATTTATTATATTTAATATTCGTTTTACATCATTTTTACATTCAGTTTCTTTCATTCACTATTTTCGTTTTCTTTTCATTCCCATATTTATTCATAGTAACATACAGTTCTTAATAATTATTTTCATTAATTTTTTTCATAATTTATTTTTCATTTTTCAGTTATTTTTTTCATTGATTTTTAATTACTTTTTAAAATTTAATTTTTCATTCATTTTTTTAAATTCATAATGCATTGGATTTTTCTCATTCAATTGTACTATTTATTAGATGTATTCATATGAATATCTTGGGTAGCGCAGCTAGTAACCCAAAGTGTTCATAACAATAATAAATATTATAGATTGAGCAAGTTTTCCCCGGAATAAAGAACTTATTTGTCCTTTTATATAAACATTATACAATGAAAAAAGGATATTAATCACTTCGGATTATGGAGCCATAATCCAAAGTGATTAATAACCTTTATCTTCATATCATGGTAAAATGGAGAGTAAGAAGAAAAAAAGTAATTCATCGGAAACATGTATTGCCTGGTATTGCCCGGGATCAAAAATTGTAAGATTACAGTATGACTCTTGGTAAAAAATATGAAGTAAATCTGTCTGGACTATGGAATTCATGAACATTATCTATCTTCTTAATATGTAAAAAGGAAAGAGGGGAGAAATTAGGAATTGATTGTGACCATTTGTTCATCTCGGCGTCACTTCTGATATATAACTGCAAAAATTCAGAAGGACTTTTGTAAACTGGTATATACTAACTCTCATCAGACTATTGACTTCATCAATATAACATATCTTCTTTAATATTTATAAATGAAAGGAAGGGCCAGAAATTAGGAATTAACAATGACTATACGTTCGAATCGGTGTTGTCCGGGATAAAGGAATGTTTAAGATTACACTATTACCTTTGGTAAGGGATGTATAGTAAATCTCTTCGAAATATTGTCTTTTTCAACATCATTTATCTTCATATTATTGTGAAATGAGGCAGGACAAGAAATTAAGAATTGACTGGGACTCCTTGACGTTGTTAGGAATCAATAATCATCATCAACATTATTTCTCTTCATACTGTGATTTTAACAGTCATTTTGGTAGTTCTGTGACGGCTTATTTAGTAACATTACAGTATTATATTTGTTAAATGACTGTTTTAGAAAACTTTTGTCTAACTCAGGGTCTTCTGGGAGCAAATAAATTGTCATTATCGACATCATTTATTTTAACAATCTTATTTTGTACTGTAGTTGTGGTAGTACTGTTAATGTCTTCTTACTAACATAACAGTACTATATATACTGAGTCAGGAAGGGCATAGCCTTTTGTTTACTTGGCGTTGTTAGGGTACAATAAAATTATCATTATTAACATTACTATATAATATTTGGAAAACAAAGGTCTTAATATATTCTTTTCTTCTACTTGGAGTTGTCCGGGAGCATTATATGTAAATTACAGTATTATATTCAAATCCAATTGGACGATTTTTATTATCAACAATTTTTATTTATATTATTGTTAAAGCGAGTTGGGGATTCAGAATTACGCGGTATTAAAAATACCATTGTTTTTTTAATACACTAAGCGTTGAGTAATAAATATGAGATTACAGTCTTACATTTTAAAAGGATAGCTCTAGTAAATGAGTTACCTTATTATTGTTGAACACATTAAAACAGGAGATAGGTATTGGTTGGGTAGAGGAGAAAGTTGGTATTAGAAGAAAGACGGCAAAATTGGGTAGAGTGGAAAAGAGAGATATAAATTAACGGCTAGAAAGAGCGGGAGAGAAATAGAAGTTTTAATATAAATATGTTACACACGCTATTTAACTTGTTCTATTTTGTTCATTATGGCCCCGGACAACGCCGATAAGCACTGCTGATATATATATATATATATATATATATATATATATATATATATATATATATATATATATATATATATACATATATACATATATATATATATATATATATATACATATATATATATATATACATATATATATATATATATACATATATATTTATATATACATATATATATATATATATACATATATATATATATATATATATATATATATATATATTCATACACCGACGCGTGTGAATAATATACTAACAGTAAACATTAACCCAATCGTGACCAATTCTTGGTCTTGTCATTAATTCAGTTTTCATCCAAACTTGATGCGTTTTTTTGCTCTAGAACTAACTAGTCGCAATCTTATTTTGAACATAATGAAAATTTAAGTTTGGTCCAGTAGAAAAAAACTTATTAAAATATATGTGGTCATAAGCTTGTAGGATAACGCCACCCATTGAATTTGAATAACCATAACTTTTTTATTTAAAACAAATATTTATTTTTATACCCAACACGTAGCAAACACCAGAAGGTATATAACAATATATACATCTCGAAAGGAGTTTAAGATATGGAACGATTGCGCAGCTTAACTAAAAAGCTGCCAACTGTGTAACGCTTTTCATGCCTTTTCACTCGACATAACTATTTAAATTATAAGTGTAATTTTATGATGGAAAGTAGAGTTGTAGAACCCGATGAGCTAATTCGAAATATGTTCGTATTAAAAAGATTGATGCCATAGAAACAGAGCTCTGAGACTGTCATTATAAACATAAATAAGTGCTAATTGACTTTTGAAGCTGAATTCTTCAGGAAAAAGTGCAAAAAGACTAAACTGAACACTGAAGCCACACTTTTAGACGAAAGAGAGCAAAGAAAATGTCAAATTGAAAATTGTTTTTATTAATGACGAACATGAAGAAAAATTAGCTATATTGAAGATATTGACTCTTGGGTACGTTGAAGATGTTAACCTCCAAATGTTGGTATCTTTTTTTCTATAAGTTTCGTATTGTTTTCTTAGCGGTGAAAGCAAATATGTTCTCCATGAAATTGAAACTGTGGGCGTTGTATATATGTTTTTTTGTAAAGCATTTTGTGAAATTTAAAGAAATATTGTCATAATTATAACACCCACTTTCTACAGTATGCATATTAATTTTTACATGATACTGGAAGACATTAAAGAATATTTGAACATGTTATATTTAAATAATTGTTGATAGATTTGTAAATAGATACAATCAGCCCACTCCCCTAAACAAAAATGGTTTCCTTTTTAGGCGATTACGTGTTGGGAAATAAAACACATTATTTCGGAAGTTAGAGTGTTGCATATAAATTCAACGTAAAATTATCACCCATCAAGGCCAATCGTTACCAGAGTAGCGTTTATTAAAACGCTATCCTATCACCATATTTTTTGCAAAGAGATAAGTTGTTTTTTGGTGTGCGGGTGGGAATAAAAATTGATTAATCTTTCCACTGTCGAAACAGTCCCCCCAAAAAATCACTCAACTCTATCGGTAACCGTAAGTCCAAAACCGTTACATACCTTTTTGGCCTTTTGGCTAACAGGAACATGTAGTATCAATGTTTGTATAATTTTTTTTATTTTTGAGCAAATAAATGTTGTAAAGTATAGTATCTGTTATGATACTGCACTTCATATTTTCTAACCTCGGTCAGTGAAGGAGAAATCCTTCTAGACTAATGCAATTTTAATTTTTGTTACAATTGTGTTATAATTTTGTTACAATCAAGAGTGGCCCTTTTTAGAGATCTTGATGTTGCACACATAAAAAAAAACAACCTTGTGTTTTCCTCTGTGCAACGGGAAATTCGTCAAAGGAATATCTGGCAAAGCAAAATCCTGCAAATGGAAAATGCGTCAATTTTGTCAAAGTAAGAACATTCGATAATCATGAAATAAATATCGATTGAAAATAGATGTTAGAATTTTTCCTGCGGGGAATATAGTTGTAAATACATGGCTCTCTCTTCCCTTAACCAAAATAACACTTCTTGTGTTATCTTCTTAGTACTTGTTCAGTTTACTGACCAGGGTATTTTTAAATAAAAACTTACAAGTTAAATTATGTTTTTACGATATATTGTATTTATTAACTTGTTAGGGGAAAGTACAGAATCGTTTTCAAAGCCCAATTTCCATGTTAAGAATGGCTTTATAAATACTGTTATTATGTCAACACGGTTCGTAAACTACAAAAGTACCATCTTTTCCAATTATTATATCAATAAAAAAGCAGTAAATTAAAATCTTATCTCGAGATTAAATATATCATAATGCATTTCGAGTTCTTCGTTAACAAGTAAGCCATTTTAATATTTTGTTAATAGCTTAAATAATAAATCCATTACATCGTGTTCGACATTTGAAAGGAATTTAAAAGTATTTAAACTATCGAATAGAAGTCATTTGAACGGTCTTTAAAATTATTAGAAATCTTTATGTATTAAAACTTCCCCAAGATAATATTTCGAAATAAATGTTTGAGGGTGATACAGTTGTATAAAACGAGGTACCCTCCCCCCCACAAAAAAATTAAATCAATAGTTTAGAATGTTCATGGTTGAAAAATATTAGAGCGGCACACGCGAAAATATTTTTGTTGATTTTGCGGACACCACATGTTATACAATGTCATTAAATATTAAAGTTATTTTTGAATAAGTTCACAATTATAATTGACTTGTCGTTGACGCATGAATGTGTACTCAGCAGCGTCAAAATATCATTGTTAATATTTAAAAACAAAACAAAATTCGCAAAATTGAGAATCATGAACCGTCCGAAAACTATTTCTAGAAGTGGTCTAAATGTTACTTACAATTTTTTTCAAATGTATGGTAGGGCAAAAGTATGATAAACAATTACATGGGCGGGATGATCACCACCACACACTATTTACTATGCGACCTCATTGACGTTTTACTTACAGACACTCATTCCTTTTTCATTTTCAGTTTGGAAAAAAAAATGTAATTTTCCTAATTAACGGTTATATTTGTTTAATTGAAACAAAATAGAAAGGTTTAACATATATTCGTCGATATTTAAAGAATTATAATATCATTTAAACATGTGAAAGTAAATTTTTAATGAAAATAGATTTACAGTTTATATTAATTCTAATAAAATAAAATAAATAAGGGGAAATAACATGAAAATACTCTGACATATAGTTTTCTAATAATGTTCTATTACAAATATATACCTTTTATACAAAATTACAAATACTCGATGAAATTAATAAAATAAAATATTATAGCGATTAGCATATTCCATAAATAGTTTTTGTCGGCTACCTAATTGTTGCTCGGACATTTTGTGATTGCATTTTTGGGATAATTATTTAATTTTTAGTAAGATATACGTAACTTGTTCAAATTCAGTGCCTTAAAAACTTTTAAAATAGTTTCAGAAAAGTGATATTTGTATTTCAAAGATTAGCAAAATAATGTTTCTGAAATTCAAAATTTTACTGGATTTCTGTGTGTTATACTATAGTGAGAACATGTTTCATTCTAAAAGTTTTTTGACACATAAAAATAGTTTGTTTAGATTAACTTTAGGCTTTCACCTTTCGAACATAAACAAATTATCTTAAACAATTAAATAGATATAATAGAAATGAGTTTAACGTGAATTTAATTATTATATTTAAATGCTATTGTAGAAATAATAATAAATAATTTGAAGTTATTTGAAACTCACATATTTAAATTTATTAAAACTTATTCTGAAAATCAGCTTTCTTGAATTTATAAATATTTGACTTTTAAATATTCAACATATATCATCTTCATTTACTTTAATGTTAAAATTAAAATTCTGAATCTTTTTAAGAAATATTGTAAATCATTCTATTTTAATTGGAATATGGAATTAGTATTTAAAGAAAGAAACAACCTGACATTTTTAAATATTACTAATAAGTACAACTGTATTTTATTATTAAAAAATGTGATGTTTAAATAGAAGAAATATGATTATTTCTGATAATTCTTAACTTATTAATAATTTAAAAGGAAAAGAATACATTTTATTTCAAAGCACAAAAATAAGAATTAAATAATTAGCGCATTGTTGCGAATTTTAGAGGTTTAACAGTGAAGCCATACGTTCTATACATCCCCATTATTTATTTTGCTTGTTAACCTATTTTAATAACTTCACGTTAAATAAGTAAACTTCTAAATGAATTAATAGAATATTGTTTTTTGTGACTTTGTCTTTGTAAGCAGTACCGAATAATGTAGTAAGGTTGTTTAGGAAAAATTGATCATATTCGAAACCTTATTTTAAATAAATTACATAAGCACATTATTCCATTTATTATTTCCAAACAAATTTATGTTTAGCCTAATCTCTAAATGTATTACTAAAGTATAGTGAATGGTGGGTTTGTCGCAATAGGCAGTACTGAATCATATAGTACAGCTGTACAGAAACGAAACATGTGTTAATTAACTATATTGTTATTATGAACTTTTACTTTTTATGAACTAAAAGCATGAAGTTACTTTTAATTGAAAGCTTTGTTAAATAAATGTATAATAACATCATTTGTAAACTTTACATTGTTATGATTGCGGTATAGTCATTTGTGCTTTGTTTTTTATTGGCAGTACTATCTATGGTGTCCAGAAAAGGCAAATGTATCATTTGATATATTCTATTAACAATGTGTGTTGTTTTAAAATATACACGTGAACTTATTATTTCAGCTTACGTCATGTTTAAAGTTAAATTTAAATTTGCTAAAATATAATTTGTCGTGGATTTGTCCCTATAAGCAGTACTGAATAATGTAGTAAGGCTGTCGAAAAATTGTAAATGTTTTAAATAATTATACTCAATATACTTTTATTTCTTAATGATGATAATAGAACTAATTAGATATTCTTATTATTGCTTTTATGCAGATTAGGAATGAAAGTTTATATTAATTAATTATTTAAGTGGATAAAGAGTAATTAATCTAATGCTTGTTCACTGATGAAATAGATTCTTTTATTATTGTGATGTCATAATCATTATTGGCTTAACTCAATTAGCAATTGTTACTAATATTTCCCCCAACTCAAAGTTTAGGTGACTCAAGGTAAACTGATGATTTAGAGCCCTTTTATTTGTTCCTTTTATAAATCATCAGAAAAAATACATTGTAAATTTTCAAACTGCAATGCTTTTTAAAAAGTGGGCTAGACTGAAAAATGAGGAGGCATGTGTATTAATATTCTTGAATATAAACCTAGAAAAGTACAGAACAAGACTAATTTACTCTTAAAATATTGAAGATTGAATTGATATTTGAAGAATTAAATGTTGAATAAAATTAGCAATGTAAAGAGAATAATCCACAATAATATATTAGGTGATTCATTAAATAAAGTTTAATTTGCTGAAAATATCATTCAAGATGTGAAAAATCGATAAGCGACTGCTCTTTACTTCATTAGCTCGAGTGTAGTGTAGTATATGGCTGTCTCTCAGCTGTGGAATCTGCCTGTATTTAACAATGTCCCCATATTACACAGGTTTAGACATTTCGATTGTTCGGGTTATATGCACATGTGTGTTATATTTTAATTAAAAATACAATTCAAGTAAAAGTTGACATAATTGACTTACATTCAACTTTACCAAATAGTTAACTCTCTCTAATTGTCAGCACTATTTTGTTCCAGGGGTTGTAACCCCGCCTAATAAACCGGTATCGTCCGGGCCTTTGGGGCTGGATTTACGCCGGTCTATTGGAGGTTGTCGGTCCTGTGCAGTTCTAGGAGGTGCACCCTCCCAGGCGTTGCCTCCCCTCTTTGGTGGAGGAGTAAGAATTGCTTACTGTCTGGGGTGCCCCTACCGGGGAATGCCGACGGGGCTGCCCAGGCAATTTTTAAACAGCCAGAGTGCTCAAATTCCCGAGCGCTGGGTTTTCCCACTTTCTCGACCTTGTGTCACATCTTGCCTTGTGGGAGGAAGATAAATAGAAGAACTATTTTGCTCCAACTCCTATATTTTGCATTTCTCTCAAGTGACAACTACATTTATTTTAAATGTGAACATTTTCAAAAATTTTTTCCAACTTTATTTTAAGAAAAATTAATTTACTTATGAAGTGATTAAGTGATATAAGTTTTGTGACCAACCCCCTTAATCTTTGAGTCACTAAATCAAGTCACAAACCAGTTAGCCTAACGTGTTAATTTGCCTAAGTCATTACTTTTCTGTGTACTAGAGGTTACTATTAAGACAAAACCTACAGTAATTAAAGGAAAACATATTTGGGTGGGTTATGTCATCCTTGCGTTAATCAAAATAGAAGAAAGAGCTGAAAAAAAGCCATTTCATATATCTGCCAATGTCGCAACCTTTTGATTAAGTGTGATTTAGTGTGCATTTAATTTTTAAATCCCAATTGCAGCTTCAATATTTTAAAAGTTGATTATACTTATTGTGTAATTTTCTAGGTTCATATTTGATTAAATAGTAATACACATGCGTCCGCATTTTCAGTCTAGTATATATATATATATATATATATATATATATATATATAAATATATATATATATATGTATACATATATATGTATATGTATATATATATATATACATATATGTATTCTATATATGTATTCTATATGTATATGTAAAATTCAAATCTGAACCAGATATATTTGAAAAAGTAGTCTATTTTCTTTTAATGCTAAATTAGCAAGAATTGCATCGAAGAGAATGACACGCTATTGGAAAAGTGTCAATGTCTGGACATGAAGATTACCACACGCTGATATTTTCGCAAAGCATTGCCTGAATATAGTGATTCCATACACGGCCATTGACTGAATAACATCAGCGATGACAATTATTTTAATAACATCAGAATATTAATACATTACACAAATAAATGTATTTCTGTCAGACCGATGCACAAGAAAAGAGATATTAAACATACTCGAGTACATATATAATGACATTAATGCATATATATATATATACATATATATATATTTAAATATGTACATACATATATACACACGAGCATACTTATTTATATATATATATACACATATATATATATATATATATATATATATATATATACATATATATATATATATATATATATATATATATATATATATATATAATTCATGATTCCATTACGTAGAAATAAATCCAGTAGAGTGTACCATTTTTTAATAAAAGCGTAATATTTATTTATTCTTAATATTAGAGGACTTTACATTTTAAACTCTGTAATATAATAAATAAAAATATATATAATTAGTTAATAGATGTTGCGCTTGGGCAGTATCAGTTCGGTGACCATTTGGGAATACCCTGCGCTCTATGTCAGAAGGCGGCGATAGCTTTCTTACACATAACTGCAAAAACTAACGTCCTTAAAAGTAATACCTGTGAGAAGACTCACATGTGACTATAGATTGCTTGTGGATTAATTATGTCTTAAAACATTACCTATTTGGGTGAAGCCGGCTTTACTCGCTGATTGTTCGTAACGCTCCGCCAGGATAGGAAGACTCCGACGCGTGTAAATTATTAATCGCTATTGTAGAAATGTGAAATAATCAAATGTATAAGTGTTTTTTTGTTTATTACGATGCGTGTTAAATTTACGCCTGTGTATTTGTTAGTAAAACACGTGTGTAAACCACATTAAACGTATCAATTATCATTTATTGTATTAAAGTAAATATAGCTTTATTCTAGTGGTATGGTAAATAAACGTATGGTTCTTACCATACATTTCAAAATCTTCTATTTTTAATGTATTCGCGACTAACAAATATATGCATTTCTCGTTTTTTGAAGTGGTCCGAACAGGTATACAATTTAATTCTAGTTTGTGACACCGCAGGATTGAATATCCATCAACAATTCCAACAATACTACGTAGGAAAAAAAACCTAGTCATATTTCCGTAAGCAGTAATTTTCACTTTAAAATAAACAACCAGATATACATACAATTGTTGAAAACAAGGTAATCTTATTTAAACCTCTTTTACTTACATCTTATTGTTGCATGACTAGAATATTGTTTACAATGTATATTCAACGAAATATATAATGCTGTCCATAAAGTCCGTGCTGACTTTCCAAATGCATATCTTTATTTGTATTTGCAATAGAAACAATCTAAAGAAAGGACTAAAAATATGTAAATCTATATTTTTTGATGTCTGATTGTCATTTTATTTAAGTTTCCATCATTAGCAATACAAAGAGTAATACAAACACATTTGATTTAATTAAATGCCTGAAATCTCATTAGTTAGTTTAGGTTTCAAATGTTCTAATAAACTATTGTTTGGTTACATAGACAATTGCTTTATATGTCCCCATAAAAAAATCTAATGGAGTCTAATCCGGCGAACGCGAAGGCAAATAAAATGATCAACGTTTTCCGATTCATCTGTTAAGAAATTCCTGATCTAGGAATATTTTTTACTTATCTAAAAATGGTTCCAATTCTTTTGTAAGCATTCATCAATAACTATAATTAGAACAAGATGCATAGAAGTTTATAGCATTTTTACATATTATTTCTACTGCAAATATAACATAATTATACACTATTAAAGATAACACAAACTTTATAGACACACAGTATAATACATTAGAACTGTTAGATGTAATTAACTTTCCTTTTGTTTATAACTTTTTATTCTGTTCTTTGTTTCTTACATTTGCATGTTACTGAACAGAGAGAGAGAGAGAGAGAGAGAAGAGGGAGATGAAAGAGGGGCATACGTGATAGAGTTGTGATACAGCAGGGCTCAAGCAAGATAAAATAAGAAAGAAAGTGGTCGACGGACACAGTCAGCGATGGGTAACTTGGTTAGATAATTGCAATTTACGGTTAATTATAACAAAAAAATTAATTATATTTATAAATGTTTCAATGCTAGAAATAAGGAATATATTTCAATGTAATTAATTGATTACAACATATAGGAAAAAAGCCTTAGAGAAACACAGTTTTATCAACTCAGATTTAACATAATATTAGATATGCATGCATACATATAGTTCTTTTCATGCTGTGTTTTAGATGTCTCTGTTCAGTTTGATATCCAAATGTGGAATATTTGTATGATGTGTTATATAATGGGTGTGTTTCCCTGATATCTAAAATTATACTGCCTGATTTTTGTAAAAATACATATTTAAAGAATTCCCTCGATCTCTACGCAATTAAACATCCATTTTGAATGAAGAATTGTTTTTATCAGGGAAATATCCTCTTAAGCTTAAGATAAGAGATTTCATTTTAAAATTCAGATGTAAAACGCTCGCGCATATCATACGACAAGGACGGTCTTTATTCCTATCTTATTGAATTAAAATTCGCTCCTGTCAAATATTGGTCAGCGACAAAAAGAAATAACTCCTTTAAAAAGCATTTAAAACTTCTTTGAAACTTGTTCAAAAATCGATGTTCTGAAATGTTATTCAACGCCAGTAAACGGATTTGTATTTTATAGTGTGAAATACTCAAATTAGCTGACTGTACATATATCTCTACATCTATGATGTTTGATACGTTTACATGTTAATACATTTGTATGTGCGGCATTCGATATAAATGAATACACCGATCATTATGGATATTACAACATACTTGTTAGTTTAAGGAGTCCAAATATGGGTAATATTTAGATATAGTTTTATGCAGAGGAAGTAAGACAGGCGTTTCATTCCTTCGTTAAAATTCGGATACATTTGATTGTTGTAAAACATTTACACTAGGTACTGGTATAAATTATTAACTATTCATAAAATGTCACTTAAAATGGGTCTTAAGAAGAAAATTAAAATTCAATAAATCTTGCTGTATTTGCATCCAGTTACTAAGTATACATTTAATGCAAATCTGAATTATTTGAATTTGTACCAATGTTGTGCCTACTAAAATTTCTTTAAAAAGCCACAAATAAAATGATGTTAAGAGAATATTTATCACTTCATGTCTTTTATATTTTTTTAAAATTCAACACAAATATGCTGTATCTGAATCTTTATTATCCCCATTGTCTATATCTTAATTAAACTAAACACATTGTACATTATACCCCCTAAATGCAACCAGTTGTGTTTAAACATTCATAATAATAGGTTAATTCGTTTAGGAAACAAATGTCATGCATACAAATGTATAAACATATATGTATATATATATATATATATATATATATATATATATATATATGAAACTAAAAGTGTACGTTTAGTATATTAAGCCTATAGTAAAATGAGTTAAGCTCAATATACGAGATAAAGCAATTATAAAGATAGAAGTTGAAATAGATTTGTCATTCGTACATGTTTATCCCTCTTATTTCATTTATCTTATATATATATATATATATATATATATATATATATATATATATATATATATATAAGTATATATACATAGAAATATAGTTAAGAAAAACGATGTGTGTATAAGATGAAACGAACATGAAAAATTAACATGGAATCATGAATATCTTTCATATTTCAGCTATAATAAGGCTTTATAAAGAAAAACGTGTAAAGGAACAGGATGCAACATCTATACATACAATCGAGTGGTAATCAATGTGAGAATCGGAAATAGGGTACATGAGAATGCGTAAGTGTGCGAGGGGTTGGGTGTGTAGTGACGGAATAGTGGACGATTATACGGGGACTAGTAGGAAGAAGAATGGCGTCTGTATTCTGTAAGAGTTGCGGGAAGAAATGTAGGCATTCAGTATATATATAGTTGTAAGGAATGGCAAGAAAAGATACGTATTGATAATATGAATCAGACAATACTTAGATTGGTTTAGACATGGTCGGACAGAATTTTCTGTTAAGCTATTAGCAGATTCCCTAGTGTTAGACTCGTAGAATACAATGTATCGATATTTGATTTTTAAAACTCTTTCTAGATTTTTACTTATTTTAAAATATACCTATTTCGAGTCGGAGGTTAAATATTATGGAAATCTTGGCAATAAATACCTGAAAAAGTAACTCATCGAACGTTATGAATATAATATAAGCTATTAAACATCCAAGTTTATGAATTAATTGTTACTATGTTTCATTCTGGAAATAACTGGCGTATTATGATATTACTTTAAATATTTTTATTTCTTAAACGTATATCCAAGGTTATCGTAGTGTAATACTTCAACGGATTTATATTTGCTATTATTATTTTCATATTTCGTATATTTACGTCACTTTCTAACTCTTTATTGTATGTACATAAAAATGAATAATTTAGCGTGTTCTACTTTAAACGTAACACTATCTTATATCATATTTGTCGAGATATAATTGAATTTATATATTTGTTTTCTGATACGTTATTCTTCTTATTATTATTCTTATTATTATTATTATTATTATTATTATTTTTTCTTCACTATGAATTATCACACAAGCCATCGTCAATGATTGCTTACCGACAACAATCAATGGTGTTCCCTGGAGTCTGAGTGACAACAACGTTCCCCTGATTTTAAGTACTCCCCACCTCCTTTCGATAACAACCGCTAATGACATTACGTTAGCAAAACAGCCGTCTACCGTGGATTTCTCGCTGGCAATGACCATTGGTCTTTTAATTCATGTCATAATAACGTTTACGCTGTACGGTTACACCAGCATTAAAAAAGAAGTATTTAAGTTATAAATTGAATAGTTCTACATCGGAAGACAGCGAATGATGGAATATACATATATATATTTTTTAAACCAAATTCGATGCCAAAATTGTGTTTTTTACAAAACATTCAAATGTTTCGACCAGGAAAAGTTTATTTCAATGAGTATTAGACATTCTTCTTTTTTTCATTTTTCTATTCCTTAATGTCGATCAATGACGGTAAGTGTCGAGGTCAGCCGATCTCTTCTGTTGTTAAATGGAGACGGGTTAATGCATATATTTGTGTGGAAAGACGCCTGGCAGCGTGTGTACTAATAAATCTAACATTTCTCTATTTGAAGACATCGTATAATTAAAAATATTATATTTTAGACCTAAATTCGATGTCAAGTTTAAATTAAGTGTAAAAAAGAAAAAAAGAAAACCATACGATCTAATATAGCCGGGCATACTTAGCTTGAATCAGGCACTGACTTAGATGAAGTAAAACACTTACCAGGTACATACAAATTAGATGAAACAAAAAAGTACATGATTTAGATTGCGACAAGTAACACATAAATGGAGAAAAAGCCTCAAGAAGGGAGTCTTAAGAAACATTGCAGCAACAGCAATGTATCTTAAACGAAAAGTCGGTCTCGATATTTATTTTCGACAAACTAAATGGAAAGAAACAAACAAATATACTCCAGTTAATAATAATAATAATAATAATAATAATAATAATAATAATAATAATAATAATAATAATAATAATAACAATAATAATAACATTAATAATAACATTAATAATAATAACAATAATAACAATAATAACAATAATAATAATAATAATAATAATAATAATAATAACAATAACAACAACAACAACAACAACAACGACGACAACAACGACAACAACAACAACAACGACGACAACGACAACAACAACAACGACGACGACGACGACAGCAGCAGCAGCAGCAGCAGAAGCAACAACAACAACAACAACAACAATTGCTAATTTACAACAACAACAACAACAACAATAATAATAATAATAATAATAATAATAATTGGAAGGCTAGCGCAGAAAATGAGATAGTTATATCAACAGAACAAACATACTAGAGTGAATTTGTTGTATTAATACTTAACAAAAAAAGGTGTCGTTAACAAGAATAACAACACAAAATATTATAAATCTAATGACCTCTTACAGTTTATAAAAAGACGATTGACGAATATTTTGAACCTCATTTTAATTCGTAGAAAATTAAAAGCATGTTCCTTGTTAACCCAATGTCTGCCTAGGTTGGGTGATCTATGATCAAGGAAAGTAAGTATTTTTGATACAGCTTATAGTAGGAGTTCGAGTAAAGATTTAACTATTTTGGTTTACGTATATTTCTGAATCAATTATTATAAAGTATTTCTTCGAATATATTTATTAAGATAATTTCTGGATCATGAAATTAATTATGATATAAATTAATGTATTTAGTAAAAATTATATAAACTATTTAAATTTTAAAAAGTAATCCCTACAAAAAGTACCTCAAATTTTCAACTGTAGATGAAGTGTAAAATGAACTTAGTACATCATGTTATTGAATGTTTTAAATCATGGATAGGTATTATATTTCATGTAAATATTCGCGTGTAATTAAATTTATAGTAAAGTTTATTCTATTAATTATTTTAGTATTAGTGTATGTGTTGTTTTAGTGTTATTATTTTAATATTACAAAATAGGGTAATATTGAGTTCCATTTCATTTCATTTTATACTGAATTACTCATACTTAAACTTCATTTTTCGTGTTGCCAAGAAAATATCATTTCTGATTTTCAATTAGTCTGTAACCAATATTTCACAATTTATGTTTTTACTAGTTGTAGATATTTATTTATAATCTAACTAATTAATGACGGTTAAACAGTATTTGTTATTGAACACCAGAAGTACATATGGTAAGAAGCTCAGACGGCGGTTTATATTTTTTAACTCTTTAACGTATGCATAGCATTTACATGCAGATGATGAGATAGAAGAAACAACATTTCATAAACCTGCAAACCTACGAAAGTAGATATTTTGTAGGGTTTGTTTAAGAAAAATCAAATATCATATTTAACATAACGGAAGACAAATAAACAACAGGCACCACTTACATTCTGAATTATCCATGTAGTCTTGAAAATGATATACCTTCATGGCGCAAGTTCCACAACCGACTGTCGAGAACTTTCCGCTAGAAAAAAGCTCGCATTTCCACTTAGATTTATTTACTTTGCTCATACAAGGCAATCAATCAAGCGGCGCGTTATACGATTGTCATGTCTCTAAAATCATTCTGATTCAATAATGTAATTCTGATTAAATTAACGGGTATTAATATACTTAAAATCATTTTCGGAATAGCTTAAGAATATTTGTACATCTATTTGATACTAAAAAGGAAAACTTATAATTTATAATTAATCGTATACGGTAACGATTACTACGGTTTTTTGTCTATGGGTATAAATTGTTAGTTAATATTTTCTTAAGACGGGTACGAACACATATTAAATACTCTAGAGCCAATAATACTTGAATACAGCGCAATCTTTTTAATGGTCACAGATGATATTAATCAGCCAACTATGATAAAGTAATTAAATGGTGACGCTTTAGTGGTTGATCATTGGTCAGTACGTATATAATTGCATCACAACTAAAGCTGCAGGTCTTATATAAGTAAAATAGAAACTATAAGTGAAATAGAAACTATAACTAAAAACGAAATTATAAGTAAAAAATAAACTACAAGTAAAATACAAACTATAAGTAAAATAGAAACTATAAGAAAAATAGTAAGTACAAGTAAAGAACAAACTATCAATGAATAGTAAATATAAGTAAGATAGAACCTATAAAAAAACCTAAAATATAAGTAAAATAGTAAGTATAAGTAAAATAGAAACACTAAGTAAAATAGTAACTATAAGTAAGATAGTAACTATAGGTAAAATAGAAACTATTGTTTACAGACATTTTATCTATAAATGAATCGTATATCCAACATATGTACGGTTTCAGCATATAATGATCAAATTATAGTAAAGTATATCTCACAACAATAAACCGAAGGCTGTGAAATCCTAACAACATCTAACCAACAAACTACGGTAAAAACATAACAACCACCCACCCGACGATGGTAAAACCTTTACAACAACAAAACAAAAACGCACACACATCGTTTTGAAATAAAAGTCATAGGTGAGTTTCAATCAAGTATTACATATGGCGAATGATGTCCAATTGTTTGAATTAAAACTAGAAATTAAAGATCCATACAACTATATAATAAATAGATAATTAATCACGGTAAAGAATACATTAATTGATTTACAATAAAATAATGTAAAACTTCAAATTGCGAAATTATATTATGTTATGTTTAATTTTGTAAATATATCAAATAAATAACGTCACTACACGAAACTACATGTTATTATCTGTGTCAAGATTGGCAAATGTATCATTAATTAATACTTCAAATTGTAACAGTCAATCAAAAACAAATTTAATAGCGTAACCCTACCGACAACTCACGACGACTTTATTAACTTACAAACGTAAATTAATTTATATGATTAGGTGTTCTTTAGTTTATTCCGGAATTTTTATCTTTAAGATTGAGAAAAACAAAGATGTGCAGGTTAGTTTATGAGAAAACATCAATATTGTTTCAGTGCAGGTTTCATTTCCCAATTTATGTAATTGATAAACAATTGATTTTCCAACATGACGACACATTATAAAAGAGTCACATTCTAAAATATCGATGTGAATCTTCCTTGTTA